>CM029511.1:17571745-18171745 GCA_017140475.1 Eucalyptus fibrosa | reverse complement strand
AGTCATATACAAAATTGACCAGCCATATATGTTTATATTGGTTGCATGAAAAATTACATGATCTTGTCAATTAAATATAAATATATTATTATATATTTGAATAAATGCATATTAAATTCAAAATGCGCATGCTATGTACCGTTCCTGCTTTCATCCTCAAATGACTCAAATGCCCCTCTCAGAATTGCGGTACCCATCCCGTGGATAAAAATTATGAAACATTCAGAAAATTAACTGATTAACCAACATAAAATATTCTTATTATTAGTAACAATCTATATCTATAGATTATCATTAATGATGAAAATATTTTCATCACATTCATTATGTTAAGTGATACAAGTGATCATTTTAAGAAATTTTTTTAAAAGTGTTGATAACCCCGACCATAATAAAATGGTAAATTACAATATTAATTAATATAGTCCATATTAGGAAAACTCTCACACTGATCAGTCATATACGAAATTGACCAGCCATATTTGTTTATATTGGTTGCATGAAAAATTACATGATCTTGTCAATTAAATATAAATATATTATTATATATTTGAATAAATGCATATTAAATTCAAAATGTGCATGCTACGTATCGTTCTTGCTTTCATTCTCAAATGACTTAAATGTCCCTCTGAGAATTGCGATACCCATCCTGTGGATAACAACTATGAAACATTAAGAAAATTAACCGATTAACCAACATAAATATTCTTATTATTAGTAACAATCTAAATCTATAGACTATCATTAATGATGAAAATATTTTCATCACATTCATTATGCTAAGTGATACAAGCGATCATTTTAAGAAATTTTTTCTTTTAAAAGTGTTGATTTTCTATGAGCATTTGTAGATTTTGCAATCAATTTGAACAACAACAACAACAAGAACAAAAACGACGACGACGACGACGACGACGATGACGACAACCACAACCACAACAACAACGACAATAACAACAACGATGACGACGACAACAATGACAACAACAACCACAACGACAACAATGACAACAACGACAATGACAACAATGACAATGACAACAACGACGACAACAACAACAACCACAACCACAACAACGACAACCACAACCACAACCACGACAACAACAACGACGACGACGACGACGACGACGACAACAACGACAATGACAACGACAACGACGACGACGACGACGACAACAGCGACGACAACAACAACCACAACGACAACAACAACCACAACAACAACAACAATAATCTAGTCTCTACAACAACAACAATAATCTAGTCTACAACAACAATAACAATAGTCTAGTCTCTACAACAACAACAATAATCTAGTCTCTACCCTTCGCCTATAGCAGAAACGACACTAGTTAAAGATAGATACATGAGTAGCTCATCTCTCCGGCGAACAACTTCAAAAACTAATAGTTACCTACGATTCCAAAGTAGAAGCAGATTGTCAACAACAGCAACAACAGCAACAAACAACAGCAACAACAACAACAGCAACAACAACAACAATAGCAACAAGAGCAACAACAACAGTAATCTAGTCTCTACCCTCCGCCTATAGCAGAAACTATAATAGTTAAAGATGGATACATGAGTAGCTCATCTCTCCATCGAACAAATTCAAAAACTAATAGTTACCTACGATTCCAAAGTAGAAGCAGATCGTCAACAACAACAACAGTAGCATCAACAGCAGCAACAACAACAACAACAACAACAATAATAATCTAGTACCCTTCGCCTGTAGCAAAAACTACAATAGTTAAAGATGGATACATGAGTAGCTCATCTCTCCAACGAACAAATTCAAAAACTAATAGTCACCTATGATTCCAAAGTAGAAGCAAACCGTGTAATCCTATATTAAATGATTTCATATATTTATTGTTAAACGCAAATTGCGTAACCCCAAGATTTCCATAACTAGAATAAAAACATGCATAATTGAGTAGAAAGATTAACACACCTATTTTATGATCCATCGTTCTTGAAGCGGAAGTGGAAACACAATGTTCCACACGCAAGTCATTCTCCTCTATTACCCTCCATATCACTAGCTCAATGAGGCAACCCCCTCACGTTTAGCATTAGGTAAACGCCCCTTAGGTGAGGATACATGTGATAATTAGGGTTAGAGAAGAGACTTGAGCACTATTTATAGAGTTTTCAACCAGGCTCCTTCATTACGGGCCAGGCTTAACTCGGCTCA
The DNA here is from genome assembly GCA_017140475.1 of Eucalyptus fibrosa. Taxonomy (NCBI): domain Eukaryota; kingdom Viridiplantae; phylum Streptophyta; class Magnoliopsida; order Myrtales; family Myrtaceae; genus Eucalyptus; species Eucalyptus fibrosa. The sequence goes on along the minus strand of CM029511.1, from coordinate 18,169,536 downwards.
CACTTGCCAGTTCCATATTAGGCTAATTAAAAAACATTCTATCTCACCTTAGACCAACCATGTTTTACGGTAACCATAAAAACAGTAAATTACAATATCAATTAATGTAGTCCACATTAGGAAAACTCTTACATTCTCCCACTTAGACTATATTAATTGAAAATCGTACTATATGTGCATACATTTAGTCCAGATTCTTAATAATCAATCATATCCCATAAAGTCTTCAACATTGAATCATGGCGGTAACTGCATGTATACACACAGAGTTTTCCATGGTCACAAGTGCTCTCAACTTTATTGATATATATTCAATATAGTAGTGTGGCAAATAGATAACATCTCTCATAAGAGATTCCATTTGTCAGTCACCATTCTCTTACCTTAGGCGTCACAAAAACTTGTTCTACCAGAGAATGTTTTATGGTTCCAATGAACCCACATATGTCTTGTCCTTATAGTTAACCTTTCTTTATATATAACAAGACATATGAATAAAGCTAATAACCGGATGCCCCTAGCCTTTACTCAAGGTTTATACAGTACCTTGAGACTTTATCAATATTTATTTAACATAATAACAACACATTCAAAATATTTTATTGAATGCAAAAATTGATACATATCAAAGTGTTACAAAGTGTAACGAACACAGATGAAACATTTATCAGAATAAAGCCAAAATAGCTCTCACTAAACAATAGCATCCATGATGTTCCTAAGCCCATGCTAATGACATATTCAAATACACATGGGCATAGGCCTTTAATCAGTGAATTTGCAACCATATAATCTGTGAAAATATGTTATATTATTACGTCACATTTTTATACCGTTTCCTTTTGGTCAAAAATTTTGACCATCATATATTTAAACCCATTGAGACCTCTGTAGTAAATAAATAATACTACAAAATTGTTATCTCAATACAACCGTATGGGTCTATCCATAAAGTTAAAACAATTAACTCCTTCATGAGGTTCTAGGAACTAAAAGCCCAAGTAACAGCCTAAAAGAATGTTACTAACACTGCTTATATAGTAGAAGATGACATAGAACTTTATTTATTGCACTTCCTGCTAATATAAATATGTATTCCGTTATTGATTGCATGTCATCATAACAGCCAACAAAATTTATATCTAAATACCCTACTAACTACAATAATTGAACATGTCTGTAAATTAGCATATAATCTCACGTCCTCTTTAAGTACCTTAAAACCTTCTTGATAGCAACCAAGTGATCATGTCCTGGGTTTGACCGATATCTACCTAAAAGTCCCATCACAACAACAATATTTAGTCTAGTGCAAATCTGAGCATACATTATACTTTTAAGTGCACTGACACAAGGTACACACTTTAATTAGATTTTCTCAATATCTAAATAAGGATAATGTGATAGATTTAGTCTATCACCCTTAACAACAGGAGCAATTCCTAGCTTGCAATGATGTATATTGAATATTTCCAATATACAATCAACAAATATCCTCTAAGAAAATATAATATAATATGGCAAAAATAATCATTACAAATCTCAATACAAAGAATATAAGATGTCTCAAGGTCACAACCTGTAAGCAAAATATCATATACATAGAGTATGAGAAAAAATAAATTTCCTCCCACTAACCTTGCAGTATATTGAATTACTCTGTTCCCAATTGAACAAGATGACAACACTATGAAACTTTAACAATATTGTTTGGAAACTTGATTAAGATCATGAATTAGAATTTTTCAGTCTACACACAAGTTTACTTGAATCTGCTGCAAAATCATCTAGTTGTACTATATAGATTTTATATCTATTTAATGTAACTCCATATCAAAATAAATTATTAATGCCATGTTCACTCTGAAAGAATCTTTAAAAATAGTAATAAGAAATAATTATTTCTTCACTATAAATTATACACCCCTCTTTTAGAGTGGAAATTTTAGTTACAAGTTTAGTTTTAAACTTCACAATTTTCCTTTGAAATCCTTTTAATTTTGTATGCCAATTTGCAACTAATGAACTTGTGATCTTTGGACAAGTAAGTTAGTTTCCAAATACTATAAGGTTTCATAGATTGTATATCGCCTTTTATGGCATCTAATCATATATTTGATTGAGAACAATAAATGACATTTATAAATATGCCACTACATCAACCATATAGTGGATATTGCAGTCATGCTCTCACAAATAGACTATATAATTTAATGGAATAATTGATCGTCTTTCCCTAACAAATCTCTCGAGTAAAGTTACCACTACTTCATTCTATACTTGAGAGGTTTGAAAAAATTTCATCATAAACTATATCAAGAATAATACCTTAAACCTTAATAAGTTTAGTTTATGGTATAGAAAATTCAATAATTGTCTATACTAAAAATTTTTAGTATAGGTAAAGACAAAGACACAGTGATTTTCTATCGTACTATTATCCGTAATAGTCTAAGAGTAGCTATCCTCTATAATAACGTTGAACTGTAGAAACTTTACAGTGTGTGATTCCATAATATTTGTACCTTCTTTATGGTCATAAAATTGATACCCCTTTGAACAATCTGAGTAAGATACAAAATAATTCCAAGTGAATCTAAATTCCAACACACTTAATATTGAATTAGATAACCTCACTTCTGCATGACACCTCTAAAATTAATATGATTCAAGTCATTTATGTTCAGTCTATAACACAAAAGAAGTTTATGAAATAACTTTGATAAGAAATATCTTTTGTATGTGAAAAGATTGCTTTCAAAATATCAGCCCACAAAAGATCGGATAAATTAGTCTTACTAATCATACTCATCACCATGTTTATTATGATGCAATATGCATTTCAGTCAAATCCTTTTGTTAAGATTTTTAGGCATAGTAATTAAGTCACAACCCCAGAATCTATCAAGCATTTGAGAAATGACCTTTTAAGCTATTTCGCATTGTCATACTTGCCAAAATACTCACAAACACTATTAAACCTTATAACATTTTAAGACTAATTGTAATTATTTTATTCTTTATCTTGGCCATTTTACTTCCACAATAATCTATAGAAGTCTTTAGATAATCGTTAAGAGTAGACATAATATCAACATTATCAACTTTTCTACTCTTCCTTTAGATATGTGTGAGATTATTCCTTAAATAGAAAATTTTGGAAACAACCTCTTCAACTATATACGAGATGTATATGCCACTAGAACTTAAACATAATCTTTGTAGATGTGTCATAATTTTAGCATTAGATAAAACATAACTTTAAGCCATTAAAGCTTTCATCATCTTTTAGGAGTTCAGTCAGTAGACAAGCCACTTTTCAAGTGTTCTTAAATGGAACGCTTCATGGACAGTAAGCAAATTCTATTACTCTTTTCTCAAGCAGCAATCATATGTCCACTACTTCAAATTTGATGCAGTAAAACCCCAATAATAATGAAGTTATTAATTATAGAAAATGTGACTGAAAAACAAGCAATATATATATAATTAGCATCATGTGAGCACCATGTAACTTGATATACAAGTACACATCCAGAGAGTTGTATGCATAATCATATAATCACCTTTGGACAAAATACATGACATGCAGTTGTATACTCCCCACATGATAGCGGTTATGAGAATATATTCTAATCTTCATGAATTCATCACCTTTGGGTAGATGAACCACTAGGATTAGTCAATTCTTTACCACACCATCATGTATCCCTCCATGAACTAATACACAATCACCTCCTTTGGGAATATGACCGCACATTAGATCAGGAGACATCTCCATCAGCATACGAGATCGAAATTTCTCAAACATAATCAAGCGATCCACTTTAGCGGTCACTACTCAATTGAATCATTAAAACTCTCTCATACTAGGGATATAAACTTTACTACTTACATACATCATATACGCGCTACCAACCATCTTGCTCGTCTCGTCGAGCCCAATCCGAATTTATGATTTAATTTTATTTTTATTGAACCAAAAATCACGAAAATCGCAAATTAAGGCAAAAATTCTATGCGTTCGAGTTCTAAGGTTATGATTGCTCTGATACCACATGTTGAATGCAAATTATGTAACCCCTAGATCTCCATAACTAGAACAATAACATGCATAATTGAGTAGAAAGATTAACACACATTTTTTAGATTAACACAATGTTCCACGCGCAAGTCATCCTCCTCTATTGCCCTCCGTATCACTGACTCAATGAGACGGCCGTCTCACATTTAGCGTTAGGTAAACGCCTATTAGGTGATGATACATGTGAGAATTAGGGTTAGAGGAGAGACTTAAGTACTATTTATAGAGTTTCCGGCCAGACCACCTCATTACGGGCCAGGCTCAACTCGGCCCACACTAGCCAGTCCCATATTATACTAATTAAGAAACCTTCTATCTCACCTTAGACTAACCCACTTTTACGGTAACTGTTAAAATAGTAATTTACAATATCAATTAATGTAGTCCACATCAGGAAAACTCTTACATTTATTTCCAAAAGCTTTTAGCTCAACCTTCAAAGACTGAGCCAAAATGGCCTCATAAGATCGCATAATGCCATTTAGCAGGTTTTCATTGCGGAGACTGCGGCTAGGAGGTTCACTCCTATAACTGCAAATACTCTCTAGCAAAATTGTCCTCTTTGTCATTCTACATAAATTTGCAGCACATCTTTGGAAATGATATTGAAAGAGAGTGTTTGGAATAGTAGAGCAAGATGAAGACTTAGAGCATCGAATTCTCAAAGAAAAGCAACAAATAAAATAAAATCAGAAGTCTTCACTATGAATGCATTTAGCAATTGTGAAGTCTAGCAGATAGTAGAGCTAGTCAGTCAAAGGATAAAATACATTTTAGGTGAATTCTGAGTCTTCACTCCAAAACCGTAGAAAAATTATGTGAAACTTGATAAGGCTAGTAATAGCATCTAGAGGGAGTGAATATGTGTTAAAACAAGTTTTACAAGACTTAACTAATTAATTTGTCTTTTGAGGATAATCGATCGAAGATGTAAAATACTATATGCAGTTATATAAAGTTACGAATTAAAGTAAAGAGTTTAGGGAAAGAAAATTAAAACACAAGGTTTATAGTGGTTCAGCTTAGACCAAACCTACGTTCACTCTCCCGCGCTAACAGCCCACTAGCTAGATTTCACTAAGAACCAAAAGAGATTTTACAGTCTCACGTCCTTGATTTCACGTATAGAAACTTTACTACATTTCCTCAAGGTCCCACAAGTATTCTATCTCTCTTTTGAATACAATTTAAGCTTAGCGATTGAAATAGCAAAGAACTAGGAGCTTCAAATTTTGGAATTTTTCTTTTAAGCACACACTCGAATAACTTAAGCATCTTCCTTATATACTCCCCCATGCCTTTATAACCGTTGGCACCTTCCAAAGGAGTTATTCCAATCTAGCCGTTGGACAGAAATAATTAGGGAGATCTCAAGTTACTTAAAGAATGTGATGATAGCCCACCAATCCTGCTCGCCCATACAATCAAAATCTAGGTTTCCATAAGTAAAATCTTCCAGATATACTTTGCCAATCAACGGATCTCATCACTCATATTGATTTCAATAAGAATAATTGATCACAATATGCTATCTCTAACCTTGAGATCTTCTTTAACCGTACGAACCAAATCCTTAAAGATATACTCACATCTGGATAAGTCTTCTCTTCGTAGGTCTAGAACTATTGTTGACACCTAAATTTTTGCCCAAAGATATTTTATGTCAAATTCTTGCATATAGATTATCTAAGTGTTTAATATAGTGTTTTAAATGGAAAATGTTTTTCCTTAAAAAAAATTAATTAATTAAAAAAAGAAAAAAGAGGAAATCGAAAAAAAAAAAAAAAAAAAAAAAGAGCAAGTTGGGGCCAATGATCTAAATGTGACTAGCCAAGCCTAGGAGGTCAAATTGGAATTCAAATTGTAAGTTGGGGCCAAAATGCAATTTTTAAAAGTTGAGGGACCAATTCACAAATTTTGCAAAATTTGTGCCCAAGCCCTTAAATCATCATCTTGGTCACCAATTAAGTAGAAATTGAATTTGGGTCAAATCGAATCAATCAAATTGGGCCAAAAGGACCAAATTTGTATTGAATGGGGTATTTTTGAATAAGACAATGGCCAACTTTAAAGGACTTTCTTGCAAAATTGGATAGGCACAATTGCGAAATATGGTCAAGATCTTAAACTACTATACATATACTCGTTAATTGATCAAAAATCGCAGCAAAATTGATGAATTAGAGCACTCAAATCAGCAACCAAAACTTAGTCTACGAGTTGGTCTCAATTTGGAGTTGCTGAGTAAGCAACTTGGTGGCCCCGCCATATCCTCCTCAGCTGCCCAACTAGCCCGATCTCTACACGTGATGGAAGACCATTATTGGTACTGCAAGTGGACAAAAATTGGTCAAAGATAAGCTACTGAAGGCCCGGGAAAACCGCACCAAATCCAGGCACTCAACATCTGCAGAAATTGAAAATCTGGCTTAAGTCAGAAAGTTGTTGAAGTAGTCCTCTTGACAGGCTTGGTAGGTGGACAAAAGAAAAATCAAAAATTCCTTAATTCAAGGGATAGGATCACTAAAGCAAGGTCTTTCGAGGGATGAGAGAGAGGAGACAAGAGGGAGAGGAGGGAGCTCACGGTCATCCCCCAAAGAGGGCCTCAGAAGCAACTCTAGAAAAGCAAACTCATAAATTTCAATTCAACCTCCAGAGAGAAAAGGGAAATTTTCACAAACTTGCAACCAAAATTAGCCAAAACCTTCAACTAAAGAGTGAAACTCACTCAAAGATCTTTCCATCCATAGGCCGTACGTCCAAAATGGAGTTTAGGAATGTCTCCTAAAGCCCCCCGAAACAGTACCCTCTTGTCTGGCCAAGAAAGTCCAAAATTTTTCTAGGTGTTGAGCCCGATCGATCATGGGTGAGGGAAGGTGAGTGTTTTTGAGAAAATTGAGAGATAAATGAGGAAAAGCTTGACTTTCACCCCAAACTAGAATACATATAGTTCGTTTTGGTATTAATTTTTCCAACAAAAGAGGTCTTGAAGTCTAATTTTTGAGGTCAACAAAAACCTTTGTTATCAGTTTTTCTCTGCAGATCTCATTTTCCAGTTTGAAGAAACCAACTTCCACATGCTTTTAGAGGACAATTTCTCGGTTTCTTTGACTAAGAGTCACTTGCAAAAGAAACTAGGAAGCAAGGTAAGCATCCTAGATGTATTTATGATCGAGTTTGAGCATGTTTCAACCATGAAAAATAAAGAGGAAGACCAACCCTGAAATCTGATTTCCGAGGTTGAAATTTTTCTAGGTGTTTGAAGCCTCTTCAAAAGCCATAAATGTTTGACTTGCTACTCCCACTTGCATGCGTTTTATATCTTCATGAGCTTGATGAATGTCATATGGGAGTACAAATGATGCATAGGTCACATTGGTTTGGTTTTTAAATTCCCGTGTGAACTATGAGATCATCTAAAACTTTGACCAAAAACCAAGCCTATCAACATTAATTCATGGCTGGTCAATGTGAACTTTGCATGTGTACTTCTTCGAGAGGTCGTTTTGATGTGTACGATTGGTCATTCTCAATGATGTTTGTTGCATTTGAAATCCCATCTTACCTACTTTCACTCGGATTAAGTAATATTTCCCTTAGATCTTGCGTGTGATGAGTGTCGGGGCTTCAATATGGGCATGTAACCTATTTGTTTGACTTGGGTTCAAACCCAGATTTGCAAAATTAGCTCAAACCCACATATTTGAGGATGATCTTAGCTTGGTTCTAGTGTGTTTTAAGCTATGATTTCTATCTAATATTATTTTTTGCATGTGGTAATATAACCTTGATATTTTAGTTCCACATGAGATAGATTATGAGTGACAATTGAAGGCTGCAACCATGGCTCGAGAATGCTATTAGGGCTAGTTTAATGCACACCAAGTGTTTGACAAAATGCCCAAACTAAGCTTGTATCTTGAAACGGTCGATTTGAGCTTGATTATTGTGATATTCATGTGCTATGTTACTCCATGTTAACATAGATCGGTTTAAGGAATTATTATTAATATATTTTTAAAAAATAATTATAAAAAAGAGAAAAATATGAAAATTTCAAAAATATCAAAAAAAAAATGTTAGATAGCATCAAATTAGGATAGAAATGACATATATGAAATTTTCCTAATTTTAAAAGGTCATTTTCCTTTGTATTTTATAACCATTTTTGTAAGTAATCCATTTTGCGTAGATTAAAATTATTTAAAGTAATTTCATGCATATTTGAATTCTCATTTCGCTCATGAGGGTTCTGTCCGGGGACATGATAACAAGACCATGTAATATTATTTGCCCAACTTGTATCGGGTTTACTTTTTCCGCATTTATTTTCAAGTCATTTCAATTTCTTTGATGTTTATGTACACACCGCTTTTCATTAATTTATGTGTAAATTTCTCTTCTAAATTATGTTAGGATTAGTCTAGACATTAAGGAAAACAAACCTACAAAAACATTTGCATGGATGCTTAGCAGTTTTATAAGGATTATAATTGGTAATTAAGATTGTATGGCCATTTAGATAAACAACCTTCCAAGTTAGTGGTACCGCAAGGGCGCTAACAGAAACATTGACGTAAAAAAGTCCCCAGTCCTAGAAATCTCTGATTGCGTAGGAATCGTGACAACACTCTTGCGTCTTGATTCGTTTCTAGCCAACCTCAATAAGTTAGTGGCGACTCCTAAAAATGCATAAGTTGTTAAGAATTAAAATTCAAAATCTAATGTCGCGCGAGGTATGGGCTTGGGAAAGCATGCGCCTAATTTAGAGCCGTTAGTCCGCCTCTTTAGGCAAATACCCCTAAACCTTCTTTCTTTTTTCACGGACGACAAAAGAGAGGTCGCGGCAGTTTGGCAACTCCACTGGGGATTTGGTTGCAAACCTTAGAGGACTTAGGCCGTAAAATCACAATTGATATATGGCTTAAGGGACACATATTCGACATAACTGCACTTTACGGTTCTAAAGGTCAGGTTGAGCCGCCGAAAACCTTCCTCCAACTCACAATTCCTGCCCACATGGTGATCGATTGATTGTTAAGTCTAGGATCAAAGAGAGGTATTGTGCACATTCAGGACCATTACATCCATTGGAACAAAACTCATGCTTTTATCCATTTTACTGAGCCGAAAGTAGAATTCAACCTAGCAATTCTGTAAGTTATGTTCTCATCAAAAGTGAGCTAAGGCGATGCTTCCTCTGCTGTATCGTATTGCATATATTATTATACACCCTAGTCTTATCAATGGTTCTGAAGATGGACACTCTAAACACAATAGCGTCCCTTTCAATAAAGCTTAAACACACGCATCTTCCACCTTCGAAGAAGTTTCTATCGCAGATGCAGCCCAACAGGCATATGACTTTCCATAATGTTCGTGGCTGATGAGCTTCAACGGCCATGGTTTGGCTTTGAAATATGAGAACCACAGTCTACGGGCTTTTATTAACGTGTCTTTGGGAATGAACCAGGAACTCTCTGCTCAAGTAGACAATCACAATTTTGTCATCTCAAAAACAACCAATGATTTTTGAGGAAGACAATATGAGGATGCTTTATGTGATTTAAATCCAAGAGTTGTCATTATCACGAGGATCTTACCACATTGATTTTCTTCAGATGTATTAACTTCACCGCAATTTTAGAGAAAGGATAATCAAGTACAGATTTGCTGGCTAGTTTGAGAGCTTTGCGAAAGCCCCGCTTTTTCAGCTTACCTATAGTAGGCGCAAACAGAAGAAGAAGAAAGGTTTTGCATTTTAGCTGTATTTTATTCTTGTTATGTAAAACTCATATCTGCCGACATAGCAACCTAAATCAATCAATTTGAGTCTTACTAATGGTCTAGCTTCCTAAGGCCTATATGCACACCAATACAATTCTCAACACAATCAAATCTCATGTGACCAGCTCGGCTTGTTTCCATTATTTATGAGATCCTCCAATACAAGCATATTCACACACAGGAGAACTATAGATAGAGAAACACTACAAGAGTGAATTAGCTCTAACACAATTTCTCTTAGCCTAACAATGTGGAGAGTTCCTTCATGGAATTCAAATCAAACACAAGAACAACACAGTCATGGGGAGAATTCGCTAATATATTAAGATTCACACCTGGAAAATCTCGTGATGAGCCTTTTGAACTTCTGTCCCTCTCCAAACTTTTTACTAACAAATGTGCATGGGAACTGCCATGAACTTTGCAAACCTAATCAAATTCCATTGCCATACAAAGCTGAGGACACTTGACTGAATGCAATTCATCCCTCAAGACTTCAAGCTCAACCAAAACATCATGGCAATCATCGGCACATTTAGTCCTAACACATACTGTAATATATGTGCTTTAAAAGAAAATAAAATAAAAGGAAAAAAAAGAGTTTCAAAAGTCAAAAAAGGAAGCTAAAGGATATTTGTGGAACCTTCGGCTGTGCTTTAAAGAGAGAGAGAGAGAGAGAGAGAGAGAAGAGCGTGGGCAGAAGCAGGGTTTCGAAAGAAATAGGGGAAAAGAGAGAAAGAAGAGAAAGGAAAAAGGGAAAAAGGAAAAAGAAAAAATTGGCACGCTCATGATCCGGACGTCTCATCAAGTCGACTCAAGTGTGTTTTGCAAAGCCGGTAAGAAATTGAAGCCTTTAATCACTTACTTGAAGCAATAGCCGCAATTAGGGCTCGAACGGATTTCTTGGATATTTGTGTGGCGAAACCCGATTTTTGAGTTGTTGAGCTGTATATTTTTGTAGAAATGGTACTTTGGGATGTTGTGAAGCTATAGCATCTTTCGGATCATGATTTGAGTTTGTGGTTTGTCCTGAACGGAATTTTAAAGTTAGGGGCGCATTCTAGTATTGTAGCGATCAGTAGCTTCAAAAAAATTTTTTTTGTTATTTTCAGCATTATTTTGGGGTGGCTGAGTTGGGGTTGTTGTTTTACATTAAGAGAGCTTTCTAATGACTATAAGACGGCTTGAAACGGATTTTTGTGGAGGAAGTTATGGCATGACGAAGTTGGCGCATGGGCCGTGCCTAGTAGAAAATGATGGGTTTTCAATAAATGAGAGCTTTTGTGGCGCATAGGTGTTGTTTTATCAATAAATAGGCCTAGTATAGATGATTCATTATGCGAATATCCTTTTTACTTGGCCTTTTAATATTGTTTTTGCGTTAATTGTTAGGAATCCGAATGCGTTGGTTCGAGTGAGCGTCGTAATTGATTTTTAGCTTTTCCCAAATGAGTGACACTATTTCTACTTTGTATTTTAAACTCATATTTTGAGAAACGTGGTGGATTAAATATTCCATGAGTTGATAAAAAGCATATTTTATTGCATAAAACAGGATCGAGATATTACTGTCATTTTTGTTATTCAAAGGGAGTTATATTCCGACTTCGATTTGAATGGTTGTTTGAAAAAGGATTTGTGGAATTCTTTGTAAAAGAATCTTGAAATGTTTTGGAGAATACTTTGATATTTATATATCAAATTTTTAGTTGTGATATGACTTCTTTTCTGATGTTAGATTACTGGATATTGTGATTGATGATTAGTGCTCAATATCACTGTAAACCCTGAGAGGTGTGTGGGTATGTGCATACTAATCTAAGATATCCTTGTGGGCCGAGCCACCGACTAATAATAGGTGGAGACCTTGCCAAGGGAGGAATCTTGATCGTCTTGTCACAAGCGATACATGTGACCATGGTTAGACATTTAAGCATGAATTGGTCAATGGAGTGGACCATTGACGTATGATTTGAGTTTGGTTGATGGAATGAACCATCGATGTGATTTGATGAGATTAATCAATGGAATAGATCATTGATGCATGTTTTATAAGATTGACTAATGGATTGGACCATTGGTGTCTTTGGTATTTGAGTTATGTTTTAAATATGCATAGTGATTTCTCGATCCGTTTAGAAGAAATGTGTTACTCACTGAGCCGTGGTAGCTCGCTCCTTTTTTATAATTGTTTTTCAGGTTCTTCAGTGAGTTGTGAGTAGACGTGAGCATTCGTTCGGCGAGAACTTTTGTGGTGGAAACTTTTTGGTATGACTTGTGCATAGTGAATAGGTTTATAAGTTAGTCTTTATAGAAGGTTTATGTTTTGATTTTTATGGATTATAGATCTACTATAATATTGTAACCAAATACCCATTTTTGTCAAATATATATGTGTGTGTGTGTGTGTGTGTGTGTGTGTGTGTGTGTGTGGATGTATATATGTTGAAATCGGATTGAATTTTGATTATGTTGAGGCTGTGTCCTTTGGTAAAAGAACGGCTGTGTCATGCCCATTTTTCTTGTAAATCGGGGTGTGACATTTGTTGGTATTAGAGCTTAGATTTTGATTTGTTTAGGTATATTTGGGACGATGTGAGATTGTGTGATAGATTTTTTTTTTAAAAAAGTTAGCCTTTTAGATATTAAGTTGTAGCTCCGTTCTTGGATTCAAGTGATCATGCATGACTCGGAGACACTTGCTTCGCTTCGTAGAAATAGTAAAGGTAAGCAAGTTGTCGCCCCTAGTGCTAGAGACACGCCTCAAGCTTCTCAAGGTGCGTCTTTAAGGAGGAGACAGGAGGATCGACGTGATGGAATTCCTAACTCACATGAAGGCAGGGAAGTTAATCAACGGTCATTTCCCCTGAGTGACTTTGAGTAAGCCATGATTCATTGGTATCTTCAAGCAAAGGAATTAAGTGGAGATGGAGCAACTGGCTCATACACTTTTGCCTAATTTAGAGAGGCGAAACCACCCACTTACGATGGGAAAGCTAATCCTCTTGCAGCAGAGCAGTGGACTAAAAAGATCGAGGGGATCTTCAAAGTAGAAGGTGTTCCTGAAGACAAGAAGGTTAACTTTGCTTCTTGATACTTCGAAGGTGAGGCAGAGCATTGGTGGGAGGGAACGAGGCCAGCTCTTGGAGATAGGGATGGTGCTATAGCTTGGGAGGACTTTAAGCAGGCTTTCAATGCCCAATTCTTCCCAGTGTCATTTCAGGCAAAAATGAAGAGTGATATTATACACATATCTCAAGGCAACTCCATAATTTTGTAGTATGCAGCCCGCTTTAATCAGATGAGTAGATTTGCTGAGCAATATGTGTCTAATGAGCAAGATAAGGCTTATCACTTTCAGAGAGGGCTCCGATATGAAATTGGTTCGGCACTCACACCTCTAGCATTGACATCTTATAATGACGTGTTGGAACGAGCCATCAGAGTGGAGCAAAAGATTTTGGAGCGTGACGAGCAAGGTGTACCTCAACATAAGAAGTTGAGATCCACAGTTTATCAGGATAGCAGCACTGGTGGCAGCGGAAAGAGGAAAGCTTTTAATCAGCCAGGAAAGCCCAGAATTCATAATAATCCAGGGCCTTGTACTACTTGTGGGAGACGACGTAGCGGTCCTTGTTACCACAAGAGATGAGCATGTTTCACTTGTGGAAAAATGGGACATATGACACGTGATTGTCCAACACAGAAGATTGTCCCTGGAGAAAGTAGAGTATGTTTTGTATGTGGACAACCTGGAAATCGAGCATATACTTGTTCTATGAGGAAGACCACACCTCCAATTGATAGGCCACAAGAAGGCCAGCAAAGGCAAAGGATGATTAGGAAAGTTTTTACGATGACAGGAAAGGATGCGGCGGCTTCTAATATAGTTGTTGCAGGTAATATTTCTATTGCCTCACAACTTGCTTATGCATTGTTTGATCCCGGTGCCACGCATTCCTTTACTACCGTTGACTTTGCAAAGAAACTTGATGTGTTGCTTGAGCTTCTAAGATATGAATTGCGTATTGATACTTCCTCTGGTGATTTATTGATTGATGATCGTGTTTTTAAGAATTGTTTGTTGCGAATTGATGATGTAGCATTGCCTATGGATTTGGTGGAGTTAGATATACGAGATTTCGATGTTATTCTAGGGATGGATTGGTTATCAAAATAATTATGCCACTATTGATTGTTATTCAAAGAAAGTTATTTTTCGACCTCCAAATTAACCCGAATTCTCTTTTTCAAGAAGTTATGAAGGCACTTTTCCAAGGTTGATTTCAACTATGCAAGTAAGAAATTTTTTTAGAAAGGTTTGTTGCAGTTATTTGGCTTGTGTAAAAGATACAAGTAAAGAGCCGGTAAAGCTAGAAAATGTTCATGTTGTCAAAGAATTTCCTTATGTATTTCCTGAAGATTTACCTGGCTTGCCTCCTGATAGAGAGATAGAGTTTTGTATCGATTTAATGCCTAGTACAACACCTATCTCTAAGACCCCATATCGGATGGCACCTTTTGAATTGAATGAATTGAAGACACAACTACAAGAGCTTTTGGATAAGGGTTTTATCAAGCCTAGTGTATCGCCTTGGGGAGCTCCTGTTCTATTTGTGAAGAAAAAAGACGGTAGTATGCGACTTTGCATAGATTATCGAGAACTTAACAAGGTGACAATAAAAAATAAATATCCTTTGCCCAGGATTGATGATTTATTTTATCAACTTCAAGGGGCTCAGGTAATTTCTAAGATCGACCTTCGTTGTGGGTATCATCAGTTGAAGATAAAAGTTGATGATGTGCTAAAGACGGCTTTCAGAACAAGGTATGGGCATTATAAATTCCTTGTCATGCCTTTTGGGTTAACGAATGCACCTACGACTTTCATGGATTTGATGAACAGGGTATTCAGGCAATTTCTTGATAGATTTATTGTGGTATTCATCGATGATATTTTAATGTCTTCGAGGAGTTTGGGAGAACATGAACAACACTTGAGAGTTGTTTTACAAACTTTGCGTGAAAAGAAGTTGTATGCTAAATTTAGTAAGTGTGCCTTCTGGCTTGATCATATAGAATTCTTAGGTCATGTAATATCAAAGGATGGTATCTCAGTTGATCCAAAGAAAGTTGAAGCAGTTGTTCAATGGAATCGCCCTACCAATGTAACAGAGGTAAGAAGTTTTCTTGGGTTAGCAGGTTATTACAAGAGATTTATAGAAGGGCTTTCTAAAATTGCCAGTCCACTTACTCGCCTAACTCAGAAGGGAGTTAAATTTGTGTGGTCAGATCAATGTGAACGCAGTTTCCAAGAGTTGAAGAGGCGATTGGTGTCAGCTCCTATATTAACTTTTGCCTTCAGAAACTATGGCTTTACAATTTATTGCGTTGCATCTAAGGAAGGTTTAGGTTGTGTTCTTATGCAAGATGATAAAGTTGTAGCATATGCCTCTAGACAGTTGAAGGCTCATGAGAAGAACTATCCTACTCATGATCTGGAGTTGGCGGCAATTATGTTTGCCTTAAAAATATGGCGGCACTACTTGTATGGTGAAAAATATAAAGTCTTTACCGATCACAAGAGTTTGAAATATATTTTTACTCAGAAAGAACTTAACATGACACAGAGGAGATGGCTAGAACTTCTGAAGGATTATGACTTATCCATCAATTTCCATCCAGGTAAAACTAACGTGGTAGCTGATGCATTGAGTCACAAATCCTCTGGAAATATGGCAGCATTGCTCACTTCTCAAAAGCCTATTCTTGAAGATATGAGAAAGCTGGACCTTGAGGTTTTGGTCCATCAGCTTGTTGCTCAATTAGCTAATCTTTGAGTACAACCGACATTGATTGACAAAATCAAGGGTAAACAAAATGAAGATCCTCAATTGGAGAAGATCAAAGAAGGTGTAAAAGCTAGGAAACAATATGACTTTAGTATCCATGTAGATGGGTCATTGAGGTTTCATGATCGATTATGTGTTCCCAATGATTTAGAATTGAAAAAGGAGATATTACAATAAGCTCATAGCACTAGATTCTCGATTCATCCAGGGAGCACCAAGATGTATAGGGATTTGAGAGGAAATTTTTTGTGGATCAATATGAAGAAAGATATTGTCAAGTTTGTCAACCAATGTCTAGTTTGCCAGCAAGTGAAAATTGAGCATCAAAAACCAAGTGGCAGCTACGCGCACTTGAAGTACCTAAATGGAAGTGGGAGCATATTACCATGGATTTCATCGTCGGCTTACCGAGGACACCTAGTGGTAAGAATACCATATGGGTGATTGTTGATCGATCGACTAAATCTGCACACTTTTTGTCTTATCGATTTGGTCTTTCACTTGAAGACATGTCGAAGCGATACGTCAATGAGATAGTGAGACTTCATGGAGTTCCAGTTAGTATTGTTTCCAACAGAGATCCTAGGTTTGTGTCTAACTTTTGGAAGAGTTTACAAGGGGCGTTAGGTACTCAACTCAACTTTAGCACAGCTTTTCACCCACAAACAGATGGTCAGTTAGAGAGAACTATTCAAACATTAGAGGATATTCTACGATCTTGCATTATTGACTTTGGTGGTTCATGGGACGAACATTTACACTTGGCAGAGTTTTCTTATAATAACAATTATCATTCCAGTATTAAAATTGCTCCTTTCGAAGCTTTGTATGGGCGTAAATGTAGGACTCCTATTTGCTAGGATGATGTTGGTGAGAAAAGATTAACCGACCCTGAATACATACAACAATCAAAAGAGAAAATCATACTCATTCGAGAGCGTTTGAAAACAGCACAAAGCCGTCAAAAAAGTTATGCAGACCTTAAGAGGTGCAAAGTAGAATTTAATGTAGGAGACCATATATTCTTGAAGGTTTCTCTAATGAAGGGTGTCATGAGATTTGGCATGCGTGGTAAATTAAGCCCAAGGTACGTGGGACCATTTTTTATATTATAAAAGATTGGTGAAGTTGCTTATAAGCTAGCTTTACCTCCAGCATTATCCGGAGTCCATAAAATGTTTCATGTATCCTTATATGGAAATATGTGCCAAATCATGATCACGTATTGGATTTTACACCATTGAAGTTGAGAGAAAACTTAATGTACGAAGAGTAGCCCATTCGTATCATCGATAAGAAGGATCAGGTGTTGCGACGATGCACTATTC
This sequence comes from Eucalyptus fibrosa, assembly GCA_017140475.1. Classification (NCBI taxonomy): domain Eukaryota; kingdom Viridiplantae; phylum Streptophyta; class Magnoliopsida; order Myrtales; family Myrtaceae; genus Eucalyptus; species Eucalyptus fibrosa. Next base: position 18,152,485 of record CM029511.1, on the reverse strand, counting down.
CTTATGTGAAGATCCAGTGACAAAATCACATGGAAAGAGAAGCCACTTGGGAACTAGAGGAAGAGGCAAGGTGCTAATACCCTCGCTTGTTTCATGATTGAGGTGCTTGTAAATTTCGAGGACGAAATTTTTTTTTAAGGAGGGGAGAATGTAATATATGGGCTTTAAAAGAAAATAAAATAAAAGGAAAAGAAAGAGTTTGAAAAGTCAAAAAAGGAAGCTGAAGGATATTTATGGAACCTTCGGCTGTGCTTTAAAAAGAGAGAGAGAGAGTGAGAGAGAGAGAGAGAGAGAGAGAGAAGAGCACGGGCAGAAGCAGGGTTTCGAAAGAAACAGGGGAAAAGAGAGAAAGAAGAGAAAGGAAAAAGGAAAAAAGGAAAGAAAAAAAAATTGGCGCACTCGTGATCCAGATGCCTCATCAAGCCAACTCAAGTGTGTTTTGCAAAGCCGATAAGAAATTGAAGCCTTTAATCACTTACTTGAAGCATTAGCCACAATTAGGGCTCGAAATTCGGACTTTGTGTGGCAAAGTCTAATTTTTGAGTTGTTGAGCTATATATTTTTCTAAAAATGGTACTTTGGGATGTTGTAAAGCTATAGTATCTTTCGGATCGTGATTTGAACTTGCGGTTTGTCCTAAACGGAATTTTAAAGTTGGGGGCGCATTCTAGTATTGTAGCGATTAGTAGCTTCGAGCCTCTTTTTTTCTTGTTTTTGGCACTGTGTTAGGGCGGCTAAGTTGGGGTTATTGTTTTACGTTAAAAGAGCTTTCTAAAGACTATAAGACGGCTTGAAACGGATTTTTGTGGAGGAAGTTATAGCATGACGAAGCTGGCGCATGGGCCGCACCTAGCAGAAAATGATGGGTTTTCGATAAATGAGAGCTTTTGTAACGCATAGGTGTCGTTTTATCGACAAATAAGCCTAGTATAGACGAGTCGTTATGCGAATATCCTTTTTACTCGGCTTTTTGATATTGTTTTTCCATTAATTGTTAGGAATCCAAATGCGTTGGTTCGAGTAAGCGTAGTAGTTGATTTTTGGCTTTTCCTAAGTGAGTGACACTATTTCTTCTTTGTATTTTAAACTAATGTTTTTAAGAAACGTGATGGATTATATATTCCATGAGTTGGTAAAAAACATATTTTGTTGCATAAAACAGGATCGAGCTATTACTGCCATTTTTGTTGTTCAAAGGGAGTTATATTCCGACTTCGATTTGAATGGTTGTTTGAAAAAGAATTTGTGAAATTCTTTGTGAAAGAATGGAGAATACTTTGATATTTATATATCAAATTTTGAGTTGTGATATGACTTCCTTTCTGATATTGAATTACTGGATATTGTGATTGGTGATTGGTGCTCAATATCGCTGTGGACCCTGAGGGGTGTGTGGATATGCGCATATGAATCAAGAATATCCTTGTGGACCAAGCCACCAGCTAATAATAGGTGGAGACCTTGCCAAAAGAGGAATCTTGGTCGTCTTGTCACGGGCGATACGCGTGACCATAGTTAGACATTTGAGCATGAATTGATCAATGAAGTGGACCATTGACATGTGATTTGAATATGGTCGATGGAATGGACCATCGATATGATTTGATGAGATTAATTAATGAAATAGACTATTAATGCATGTTTTATGAGATTAACCAATAGATTGAATCATTGGTATCTTCGGTATTTGAGTTATGATTATGTATTTGAGTTATATTTTGAATATGCATAGTGATTTATCGATCCACTTAGAAGAAATGTGTTACTCACTGAGCCGTGGTAGCTCGCTCCTTTCTTATAATTGTTTTTCAAGTTCTTCAGTGAGTCGCGAGAAGGCATGAGCATTCGTTCGGCAAGGACTTTTGTGGTGAAAACTTTTTGGTATGACTTGTGTATAGTTAATAGGTTTATAAGTTAACCTTTGTAAAAGGTTTATGTTTTGATTTTGGTGAATTATAGATATACTTTGATATTGTAACCAAATACCTCTTTTTGTCAAATATATATATAAATGTGTGTGTGTGTGTGTGTGTGTGTGTGTGTGGATGTATATATGTTGAAATCTGATTGAATTTTGGTTATGTTGAGGCTGCGTCCTTTGGTAAAAGGACAGCCGTGTCATGCCCCTTTTTTCTTGTAAATCGGGGTGTGACACATACATATGCACACATGGGAGATCTGTCTCAAAGAAACGCTAAGAGAATGAATTAACTCTAACACAGTTTCTCTTAGCATTAACTCTAATGCAGTTTCTCTTAGCCTAAAGACATGGACAGTTCCTGTACGGTTTTTGAATCAAACATGAGAACAACACACTCAAGGGGAGAATTAGCTAATATATTAAGATTCACAGATTCAAACTTGGAAAATCTTGTGATGAGCAGTTCGAACTTTTGTCCCTCTGCAAACTTAGTTGATGAATGTGCATAGGAATGGCCATGAACTTTGCAAACCTGATCAAATTATATTTCTATACAAGACTGAGGACACTTGGCTGAATGCAGTTCATCCCCCTAGACTTCAAGCTCGACTGAAACATCACAGCAAGCAAAGGCATCTTCCACTTTCAGCAAGACAATTCCACAATTGCTGAGGCTCAGTTCCTCACATTGACATTGATCGATGGATATTCCATCTCAGACATCCTTTCATCAATTACAGTGACATGGAAAATGGAGTCCCCTCCAGATTAGAAGACCAAAGATTGGCCCCCACAGTAGTGCTCTGTAGATTCATTCAAACCCTTTGCTAGCCAAACCATCTCATCACATTTTTCCAATTCCACGGGCCAAATAATTGCACCATTCTCTCAAAAGCATCCTCCTAAACCTTCTTGTTATTCCCTGTAGGAAATATAAAACCCATAATGTTAATAAGCCTATGAGACCTGATTTCAAATTCAAAACGATGAACAACATAACAAGAATGCATAAACCAAAAAGGACATCTTGAAGCACATACTTTTCAGTTCATTCAGATTTGGAATGTGGCATTGATGAGTGTGCATCTGGATTATGATCAACCTCATAAAACCCAATTGGCATAGAAGTACACACTTTTTTGATTCCTCAAGACTATATAAAGGAGATATTATTTGGAATACTGAATTCATTTTGGACCAACGAAAGTGACTATTCCAGAGTTCATCTCAATCAATGTAAATTAAGTCCTAACCAGCACTGGTGTATATGTAGACTCTGAACACAAAATCATCCCTATCAATGAGTTTCTACATGCAGATGACTTTCTCTTGCAAATGTGGGCCAACCAACGGAAAAGAACGCACCCCAACCCCCCCCCCCCCCAGAAAAAATATCTAACCTACAACTCCTTAGCTTCACCATCCATGACCTGTCCGAATACCTAAGAGTCGCGATTTGCTTAATTTCCTGAATATGTTGCGTGATGAATTGAACAGGAGTAGACTGCCCATCTACATGGTTAAAAAACCAACATATGGTGAAGAATTGACCAAGACACAAGCATACCCTAATGAGAGAATCAAATCATATACAACGTGAGTTTTAGGCATTACTTGCTAGTTTCAAGAGTTTAATAGACAGTAAACCATACAACGAAAGCTATTAATCCAAAGTCAAGGTCAAATCTATGCTTCCAGAATGCAATAGGGTACACATTCAGAAGAAGCCTTCCAGTTCCTAAATATATTTTAAAAATTTCAATTTCAGCCACACAATCACAATCACAGGGGAAAGAGCAAATAAATTGATAACTGGAACATTGATAGAATTGATCATTTAAACTTAAGCTATTTGATTCTTTCAAGCGCAGCTCAAATAAGGTTTTATCAAGCTATTGGTTCAATTTGACAAAGTAAAATCATCTTTTTTCCCCCAAATCTGATTAATATAACAAAATACAACAGTATCTCCCATTTGAAAACAAAATTATCAGTCATTAGATCTACAATGAAATTTCAGAATCATAACAAACCTCCCCCTTATCTATTAGGTATTTCTCTTTAGTTATGGAGGCAGCAACATTCTTTGCAATTTGCTTGTCCATATCAATTAGTCTCGTGGTGTGATTTACATATATATTCTACGTTTACAACATTAAATAACTTTGTCCAATTTCTCCATATTAGAGAACTTGGATTCTATTCTTAAGACGCCTCAGCAATTGCTTTTCCAACAGCATCTATCCAAAAGGAGATGATTGTTATCTTTTCGTACCTCCAACCACCAGCTATGTCCCAATAACTGTACTTTCATCTTTTTCCCTGCTTCAATTACTCCAGAGTTAAGATATTTATACCTGGTTTTAAATATACACCCACGGACACTTCAAGGAAAATAAGATATCATGTAATATACCACACAATGAAGTAAACTTGGAAAGACACTAGAGTATAAGCAAAGATCTAAACAGCATTGATGTATTTGATTTTCAGACATTGCTAATCTGAGTCAATAAGCGTGAGATCATACCAAGCCATACTGAACATAAGAGGGCCTCATCACCACCTGCTCCATTGGAAAATTTGTCAGCTGATTTAAGAGCAGTGAGAGGCCTTGGATGCATGGGACCATAATAAACCAGCTCAGGATGCCTCAATCTGAGGCAATTGAGGGCCAGGGACAGACTCTATACCAGGGAATCCAGAGAGAAATCCGGCTTTAGCTGCAATAGCAAGAAAATATAAATGTAAATTCGGCTTCATCATCTGCATATCGCTAATCCTCTACAACCATCGATTGCACATGCCTCGTGATTTTACCACACAAAATCTAGTGCAATTCAAGAAGTGCAAGGGCATACCAGATTCTTCAATCACATCAGACGCTGTGCGAGAAAAAGACAAGAAGCTTTACTACTTCAGTGCATACATCCCCAACCAAAACACCGGTCGAGGTTGTTTTTCTTCAAGTGCACCGTGCGTATCCACATCTTCTACACATGATTATACTCTCATCGACATCATCTCCCGCAGCTAATGAAATGAAGCACATGCCTTCCACGACCATCATAGTTGCGTCGACTTCAAAAAGGACGAACAATCAACCAATGGGACCACCTAACTCTAGATGTATCCACTATCCAAAACCTTATCATACAGAGTACCGCAGGCCATGAAAGCCTTCTATAGTGGATGCACATCTAAGAGCACGACTTTATCCTTTTCAACAGTAGAAGCTCAGAGTCACCCTTCTCTTTTTGCAAAAACCATTCCCCCACCAAAAAAGATGAACGTTGGGAAATCCCTCCCATTGACTAGACATGCAGTATGCAAAAGCAAAATAGGTAAGAATCAAATTCAAATATGGTCAGCAGAAACTACTCTTCGAAAGGAACCGAATGAAAAGTGAAGCTAATTCCATGCTATTTCTCTAGATAAAAGAAGAGCCAGACAATGAGGGCACCCCGTGTCAAGCAAAACGAACCCATAGAAGAAGAACACTCGTAACTGTGCCTAGATTCGACCACAAGAGGATGGCGAACGAAGCAGCGAGAGAGACGGTTCCGTGAAGAGGCAGGTTAAGCACACTTCATTAGTTTGACTTGCCATGAAAAGATTTAACATAAATTGGAAACAAATTTAATCCTTGCAGCATCTCGTAACCAATCAAGAAAAAGAAACAGAGCTTCAAAAAAATTATTCTAGAATTTGAAAAGAACAACGGCAAAGAGAGTTATGCAAGCAGAAACAAAGACACGTTAAACTGCAAGAAATTCTTATGAGGATGAGCAGTTCGGACTATATTGAGAACAAGTCGTAAAAGTGGCGCCCTCATATTTTTGACAAGGCATGGAATTCTCTCTGAATAATTTCAAGTTCTAGATTTTTAAAAGAAATCTCTCCCTATATCAACTCCATTGATGAGAGCTCAAACACGCAGAATTGTCCTACGCTAACGCGTTTCTCTCGCCAATGCTCGCGAGGAAAGCACGGAAGATGTGGATTTAGGGGCAATAAAATTGATGGTTTGAAGAACAGAGCCCTAACTGAAGAAGAAGAAGGCGAAGATTGAGGAAGGTCTCTACGAAACCAACTTCCTGCTTCAAACTAATTCACGCGCAATAAGACACCAAAATCGGAAGAACTTACGAGTTTGCTGGGTTCAAGGGCGGAGGAGAGAGAGAGCACGATCTTCTCTCCAGCAACGATGACCACGATAACACTCCATCCGGTTGGATCTCCCTCTCTCTCTCCTACTTGGCTCTGCTCCGCTAAGTGCAGCAGCTTCGCTTCTCTCAGTCCTGGCATTCCGAACGCTTCGTTTGATGCCTATGGTGTCAAGAAGGAGAAGGAGAGCCCTGCTTTGCTTCCTGCTGTTCAGCGAACGAGGAGGCGAGATCGATCGATAGACTTGATGATGCGCTGATCGGACGTAATCAGTACTAGAAAAGTTACAAAAAAAAAAAGTTTTAAAATTTTACAGTGCTACCGAAAAAAGGGAAAAGAAAAAAGAATGAATGAGAAAAGGACATCAATTGAATCTTTACCAATTCTATGCGCATTTGTTTCATGCTGATAACTTTTGTATGATTGTATTGAATCATCACTCTCCCCCCAATTCCCATCCCACTTGTATCTAAATAGTGACAAATCTTCTAGTTCCGGTATGATTAGCGTACCCTTAGAAAATGTCTTCATCTTTGGGCACTCTTCTACTTCAATACTCCTTAAGAATGGAAACTTGAAAATGCAACTCGGGATGGAAGAGAAGCATTCTAGGTTTGGCAAATTTTGGAGTGTCAACTCATCAAGATCCCAAATCACTTTTCCTTCTTCGTCTCCATCATTTGCCACTATTTCTTTCATTCTTTCACATCCTATTATAGTCATACAATCGAGATTCACCAAATTTGTGACCATTGAAGTGGTTACTAGATGTACCAATCCAGAGGAATTCTTCACCACTAATGCCATTAGATTCTTGAAGGATGTCACGGTCAGAAATATTGTTGTCAAACAAGGACAATCCCAAACCTCAAATGTCTTGATGCTTTGAAGAATTTTCAACACTAAAGAGCCTTCTCTCCATACACTCTTTAGGTTGTGTAGCTTGTTTAACTTAAGTTCTCTTAAACTTTCAAGCACCGGATGTTTACCATTGTCAACAAGTCCTTCATCCAAGAATATATCTTCAAAGGAGCTACAGAAGACCCCAAGGCTTTGTAGATTCTGAAATCTCTCTAGGAGGAATTTGAGAGGAAAAACGGCATTTTCATCATGAAAGCATGCCAATGTTAGTGCTTTTAGCTTGCCAAAGATGCCCTCTGGAAAATCTCAGTCTTGTATCATCTGAATATTGTTATCGACTAATCAAAGTCTCTCCAAGTTGGGAAAGTCCTATCGAATTGCCAATACAACAAGAGAAGTAAATTCAACAAAGTTTCAACAATAAATCATGTTCTGTAAAAAGTAAACCTATTAAGATGATTCACATGGAAGGTGGCCATCTTCTTAAAGTTCATTTTATCTCAAGAGCCCTACATTCAAGTCTCAAGCTTTTAAAAGTCTCGAATAGAGGTTGGTATGGTTAAGTTTGTAGAGTGAATTTGTCAAGATCCCTCCAAGCTCACCAAATTCATCTTTTATTAGAAATATCTTATCTTGTCAACTAAAATTAGTCATCTTTGGAAACTTATGTAATGGGATGCACATATGATATTACTAAAACATATGGGTTCACAAACTTAAAAGTGTGCTTAAGATATAATAAAATATCTTATGTTGTCTTCAAACTCATAGGTAAGGAGTTTTAGGTTATCTATAGTAATACAATAGGATGACTATGTATAAGACGAGATCAATTAAGGAATACAATAGAAAATATTGCATTAAGGTACTAATGTTATTTTTGTTAAAATTGTTTTTATTGATTTTTTTAAAGTTTTTAGAAGATGAAAGAGAGAAGAAAAATACCACCCCATGTGGTGGCCGCGTTGGCTTGGGCTTCCATCCCCTTCACAAAGGGGATGAGTTAAAATCCCAGCGTGGTCGCTAGTGGTCTTAAGCGTGACGCCGTGGTGGTGGGTCATGCGCTAGCGTCACCAGGAGGTTTACGGCGCGGCTGTCAGCTGCAAGCTAGTTCCTCCTGTCCCAAAAAGAGAGAGAGAGAGAGAGAGAGAGAGAGAGAGAGAGAGAGAGAGAGAGAAGAAAAATTCAAATGCACAACACATGTCAACAATGAGGTGGACCTCATGTCAAATTATCATTGATTTCCCCCAAAGAGCACCACTAGACTAGATTAGGAATATATTGTGCTTTCAACAAAAATCTGTAATTATTTTTGTAATTATAGGTAATGAAATATCTTATGGGTGTCCACAACTGAAAAGTATACTTAAGATATAAGAATTTTTTTAATGTTGTCAACAAACTAATAAGTAAGGCGGATCATGTTTTCTATAGCAATATAACATGGCTTGATTATGTAATGGATATGAGATCGGTGAGTGCTTTAAAGAACAAAATAGAAACTAAGGGAGAGCAGCTCAAATCATACCCTCTCAAATAAAGAGTGTGCTTCTTGATTAGAAAGGCCCTGGTGATAATCTTTTTGAGCCCAATTGCTCATAGATTCTACCAAAGACAGCATGTTTGCTTTATCACAATGACTTACTCGCAATTCCTTCAAGAATGGCCAATTCAAAGTGGGCAAGTTGGTGCAGAAGTTCTTGAGGTTTGGCATATCATGTAACACTAAAGAGGTTAGTTTTGGAAAAAGATCTTTAGTAGTATTGGAATGTGGAGTCTCATTCCCACTAGCAACTATTTCCTCAATCCCACAAGACTCCACTTGAAGTTCCTTAAGTTGGGTTAGACTTGTAGACACCCAATGCGAAAACACTTTGTCAAGGCTCCCACAATTTAGAATATGCACTTTCCATAAATTGTCAAAAGTGAGAGTTTCTTGAGGACCGCCACTCCATATTTTGCTTATATTGTCCATTGGGAGAGAACCATCCACTTAAGCTGGGGACATTGTACTTGGCATATTGAGAAAAATGACGTAATGAATGTAATTACATTGAGTTATGACCTCAAAGAAAGAATTTCTAAACTTCCCTTACTCTCACAAATCATGAGAATTCGAGCGCTTGTCAATGACAAAAAAAAGGGAGTGGCTAATTGATGCTTTCATAAGCTGACTAATGACTAAGTCCAAATATATTGCATTGCAACAAGCATGAAATTATAAATGCATTTATAATCAATAGTACGTTGAGCATCGAATTTTAAGTGCCTCAATTGACATTTTATGCTAGCAATGCCTCATCCCTTTAATTTTTAGAAAGTTCAATGATGAATACTTGGATTCTCGAACTTTCAAATTTGTTCACACTGATCATTATCAAAGCTGCTTGCACTGATCTTTTGATAATGCAAAATTAGATAAGGTAAGAATTTCTTAAATTTATTTGGTTCAAGGAATGAATGTAGCTAAAGCACAATTCAAAGAAGCTTTGATGCACGTGCTTCATACTGCAATCCGATCAGGATACACATACATATCATCCTTCTCTCTCCCTTACTTTGGTTCCAATACCGCGCTAATGGGTGCAAGATTATGATGCTCCAGCGATAGGTATTGTTGTTGTTACTATTACTAGTACTACTGTGTTATGACCTCTAAAGGATTGTCCAAGAAGCAAATACTGATATTTTTCATTTGGTTACAATAAAATTAATGCAACTATGACTTGTCATAGCAAAAAAGAAGCAAAATGACTTTCCCCACTTCCCTTAATCTATTAATACTCTTAATTGAAGATTTTGATGAGTATTTGAAATTATCTAACAATGTGGGAGAAACCTATTATTACAGACAGGTCATATTTGACATAAAAATGAAATTAACGCTATCACAACTTGTCACTACCAAAAAATCATATGAATATTTTTATGCTTCCCCAAATTTATTAGTATTCTTGCTTCAGTGTTATAATGACTTTTTGAAATATCCTCAAAATGTGAGAATACCTATTATTACATGACAACTTATACATGCAAATGACATTAGAAGTAAATAAATAATTAGCAATTACTCTTACAATAAAAAAAAAAGTAAACAAATGTATAATAAGCTATCGTTGCTTGCGACGGGACTTCCAGATCTGCAACCATGGCTCTAGCGACAGTGGCTTGTCCATGGCTGCGAGCGATAGTGGTCAACTTCCAGATCTGCAACTCCGTTGCTATGGATGGCCAGATTTTGAGATCTATAGAATGATGAGACGGACCAAACAGAGGAAGCTGACCATGCTCGGCTTGGACACAGGGGGTCAGCCTAATCAAGGTGCCGGTGACTCTGCCATTGGCGACATCGGAGGAGGGGCGGAGGTTGGGCGGCTGTGGATGAAGGAGGAGGAAGAGAGGGCTGAAGATAAGATCTTTTAATTTTTCTTTGCCAGAATCGATGCCCCGACCGAATCGACGCTGAAATCGCTCCCGCATCAGAGATTCACTTTGATCCACCATAACCAACAAGCTCCGGTTCGTGTAATCAAGGTGAAATGAAATGACTCAGAGCGAACATTTCTTATAGGGGGAGAAATTATCAAATAGACTTTGTCTACTTTCTTCCTTTTTCTGTTTTCTTTTTTTCCTTTGTCTAGTGAGCACACCGCAACAACACTGCAACATACGGAGGCCAAGGCCACCAAGGAAGGAAAGAGAGAGAGAGAGAGAGAGAGAAAGAGAGGGAGGAAGCAAAGCCACACCAAAAAGAGGAAAGAGAGCTTTCCAGTAACAGGGCGTTATTGAAGGGAGCGGGAGCAAATATTTTCATCATTCAATAGATTGGTGGGCCCAACTTTACCACATGTTGATTTGCAAATGATTCAATATGGATCCTACATGGTGTACTTAATGCACCTAATATTTTCTCTTAAGTAGTGTTGTTGATTCAATAATTTATTCCGATTTTTTAAAATTTTTATTTTAGCTAGGACATTGACTAAAAATTGTCATCTAGTTATGAAATAAGACTCGCAATGCTGGCGACCATCCATGGAATTGCTACTATTTATTGTCCAACTGTCCTATTCTCTCTTTTATTTTTTTCCCTTTTTTCCTCCAATTCTTTTTTGAAAAAAAGCAATCTTCATTTTCTCTTGCCAAGCATAGATCATCTGTAGTATCACACTAATTATCACTCAATATGATAATTTAGAGTTAATATTTATTGTATAATGCAGGTACGTAATTTGATAGGTTGTTGAAGTATAGCGATAAATCAACAAAGATGATAGAAAACTTCATGCATATTGGCCTTTTTATTTTTGTTTATTTTGTTATCAAGAGCCAGCTCAAGCATTGGTGATTATTAAGATAAACAAAAGTTGATTGCACTGATCATTATCGAATTTTAGAGCACTCCAATGAAAAGAGCAATTCTCTCTAATTCCTCCAATTTCATTGTTTGGGAAGATGATTATGGTAGAAAGAGCTATAATAGCTAAGCAATTTGTGAACTAGGCTTTTATGATTATGAAGTTTTCTTTTCCCCTTTTCTTCATGTTTAACAGAACGACGCTAGTTTGCTTTTGTGCAAGAAAATATGAAGTGGGTGATACTTCATTTTTTTGCCATTTTTAAATGATATTATATGTTTACCTGTTTTGTTCTTTATAGTTGAAATTTCAAAAAGTAAATGTTTTCATATGGTTATTGTCATAACTTGTTTAAAATCCCTCTATAATCAATTTTGAGATACCGCACACAATATGATTTTATGAGCTCACCAAAATAATACTTCTAAAAATATATGAGAGATGGATAATTAATACTTATATTTGCTGAGGATTAGAAAAATTTTAATCTTTTAAGTAAATATTAATAGATTATGTACATGGATCAGTATAATTAAATGATTTTAAAAACACACATGGTTATCAATGTCTAAATTGTTTTGCATTAATAGTTTACGGATGTGATCATGGATTATTGTGGGAAGGAATATATTCTGGTCATCTTTGTTTAGGTATGAAACACAGAGTCCCGATCAAATTTGAGCAAAGCATTGATGATTGATATTACAAACAATTATATCTAGCACTTTTGTCTACATACCATGCATTGTCCAATTATATGCGAACGAATATGTTCAAATGAAATGCCCAAAATGCATTTGTTTGAGAAACTGACCTGTGGAGTGAAAAGTGAAGGGGTGCCATTGTTAATCTCCATCAAAGATTGCCAAGTTAGACTTCTCATATTGGGGCAATGGGCAATGCTCAACTTTAATAAAAGAGGGCATTCTAGCATATAATTCTTCCACGAGAGGAAACTAGTCAAATTGGGCAAGCATTCCAAAGTTATCCACTTAAGATATGGGAATGTAATCTCCACCCCTACGCTTCCCTACCCTTCTTCATCTACAATCACTCCTTCCATTTGATCACACTCCTTTATTTCGATCTGCCATAGATTGGGAAGGCACCGAGCCATTGATGGAACAAAAGCATGTCTCAAGTTACCACATTTATAAAGGCTAAGATGTTGTAGAGAATTGAAGCACATTATTCCTTGGAGATCTCTATTCCACAGTTGCCTCAACTTTGGTAGATTGACCAAGTGTAGATATTGTAGCAAAGGCAACACCTGAGTGCAATCCATATCCTCAAGCCCTTCAAGATTGAATATTTCTTCCAATGGCTTGCAATTGCGCACTTGCAAGCTTGTCATTCTTTTTAAAACAAGCATCAAACTGGATGGAATAGCATTAATAAATGATGGACATTTATCCACCACTAATGATTCTAATTGCCAAGATGACGTGATGGGATTAAGTTTTCCATGCCATTTTCCAATTAGCTCTGGGAACTCAAACAACCACATATACTTAGTCCCAACAAACGTAGCCTATTAGTAAATGCATCATTAAACATAAAATTCTAGTTAGCAAAAAAAAAAATAATTACTTTATTGGTGATAAGACAAAATCAAATTGCATAGAATTTAGCAACTGAAGCGTACCATTTCTTCCAACATATTTTGGATGGTCATGTTGAGGTTTCCTTCCAAAAATACTGGCACCTTGTCGCTTCATACCCTTCATTCAAACCTACTTTTACTCCCTTTAGCTTTGGCACCTCTATTTGTCCCTTGTGAAAGAACTTCATCTGGGGACATCTATTCACAATGATATCTTCCGAGGGAACATCAAAGTGTATCCATTTGAGCTAAAACACCTCAACCTAGTCAACCCATCAAGTTCCATATACTTCAATTGATTGAAAGTCACTACATGCCCCTCCTTGCCTCCCTCATCACTAATGACTTCTGTCAATATTTCACATTTTCTAATCCTCAATTTTGTGAGTCCCACCAAATTTTCAGCTATTGTCGATGTGAACATATTTGATAACCCATCACAAACTGACACATCTAGAGTTTTCATATGCTGAAAATAACTTGGAAAGGATGATGCTACTTTTCACTCATGACTTGGGCCTTCTATGGCTTCCACATTGATGCATAGCTCACTTAGTCCTTCCTTCTCGATGAGTTCCACAATGCTACATTGATTGATCTCCAACTCCTCAAGTTGGATTAGATATCTAGCTATTGAGGTCGAAAACAAAGAGGTAAGCCTAGCGCATCTCCGAGGGGTAACCGAACGTAGACACTGGAATTTAATATGACGGTAGAGTTCCCTATCCCATACTCAATTTAGCATTGGTAAGTCATCTAACTTCAGCTCTTTTAATGGAGAACAAGCAACAATCTTTCCAACTAGAGGATTTGGTGGCTTGAGTTTAAAAACAACTTCAACGGAATCACATCCTTTTGCCTTCAAAGTTTCCAGGTTCAAGAGCCATCCTAAAATGAAAGAAGGTACAACATTCACAAGCTTTTTGCATTCACTAACTGAAATCAATTTTAGCTTAGAGAAGGAATCCGCTTGAATTGGTTCGTGCCACATCATCTTGATGTTAATTATGCCCTTGATATATAAATTCTCCAAGTTAGGAAATGCAACCTGCAATACTCACAGAATTGGTGATTTAGTTAAATTACGAATTCATGAACTTCCAAGATGTAAATAAACAAGAGTGCCACAACGTAAATTACGAATTTATGGAATTGGTAATTCTATCTTAAGTCGCACAAAAAAAAATCTCCATACTAATGTTGATGACTCCAGAACGGAAAGGCTATTGGAATATACTGGAGACAAAATAAAAAGTGCTAAGTAAGGATTCTGACTAGAATGTGTTAAGCATAGGCAAAATGGTAATTTGGATACACTCATGTACAATCTTCTAATGACATTAGTGTTTCATAGATCCCAAACTAAAATAAAATCTCTCCCTTTGTACCTTTTTGGCTAACCTGAGAATGAAATAGCTACTAAACTAGCAATTGTTAAATCACTTAGAGAAGGTCATTTAAGTTCCAATACAAATGAACTTCTTCGGTGAAATTGCACCATTTCGTAAATTCATTAATAATGAGGAAGAATTTATTTAAAGAAAAAAAAGGCAAGTCAAACGGGTACTCACCATTAGAGAATGCAACTAAGGGATCGCTTCAAGAAGAATATTAGCCATTAGAAAGAAAATGATGGAGAGATTGAGATTAAAAAGGCAATAGATCAGCCATCAAATGGTGCACTATAGTAAGAGATATGATTTTATCTAATACCGAATGCTTCATATCAACATTAGGTCACTCTAAAGCAATTATATAGTTAGGCTAAGAGAAAGTGATTAAAAAAGGAATCGCTTGGGTCAAATGAACAAATCCTACTCACATCATTCCCCACTTCAAACCACTATATATACTTAATCGATTGAAATTTCCTTTTAAAATTGTTTTTCTATTAATGCTGGAAGGTTAGTTATATGCGAACGACAAATCATATACATATACTCGAGTCAAATTATAGAAACAGTGTTAAATATCTCATTATAATAGATTAAAAATATCTAAGAAGGTCGACGTACTAATCCCGTGGGAGGGCCCATTTGTACAGCCTATCTTGGCTGCATAAACAACATTTTAGGTGAACGGCCTATATTACTTTTAGTTTAGTCAAAGTCAACGTGCTCGTACATTGCTATATTTCATTTCAACGAAAACATTCTTCCACTATGCGCTCGACAATTCAAATGACTCAACTGAAATGGCTGATTTGCGAAATGTATTTTATTTCTTTGATAAAAGTTCCATGAGAATGGTCTTGTAGTTCATGTAAGAACTAATAGAGGTGATATTTGAAGCCCAAGACCCGAGAGGTCTTGCTCAGTTAGGCGATGGAGAAGGCTTCGATTCCCTTTGCTGGTGCACTTAAGAGAGAGTAAAGCTTCCTTTGACTAGTAAAAGGAAAAAAAAAAACATGATATCTTGTTAGTGCAAATGAAGTCAAGTGAGTATCTTAAAGGCCCTTCATCTCCAGCTTCTTGAACCTTATAGCTCACTTTTCTCTCAATTGTTTTTTCAATTGCTTTCAATGTACATGCGTGCAATGTCTAAGCCATACGTGTGAGGTTGTTGAGAGTTTTAACTTTCTTGTGAATATCAGAAGTCTTTTAGAGATCCTATTCAGCAATTGTATTACCCATTCATGCTTTGCGCAAGTACTATAAGAGATGTTCAACCATCTTTATGGAAACTATTTCTAGAGAAATTAAAAGTGAGAAGATGCAACTCATACATGTCAGCAACTCTGAACACTTATGCTTTTGTTCCATCAATGGTTCGGTACCGAATAGCCCCTGTATTACGATATAACAAGGGCTGCTATTACGATTGGAGTTTGTTTGCATTTCACTAACAATATTAGGAATTGCAATATTTAAGAATTCATACTCATTTTGGTTACTAATGACAATTAATTTATGCATGAAATATTTTTCTAATTGTCAAATTATATCGATTAGATGGAGATACACATAGCTTATGTCCCATTAGTCTAAGGCAAGATTGGGCCTCCCATATATATCATCTAGTTATGAGTCCAACTCAAAAATTAAACCTTGGGCTAACAATGGTATATGAATATGACTTATGGACATAGGGAGTTGATAGTTGAACGTGACATCATTCCTCATCCATTTAGGTCAGGCAAAAGGGACTAATTTACCCGCAAAACAACATAAATTTAGACATGTCAGCAATTGGGATATCATAATAATTGAGTGGACATGGGACATCATAATAATTGAGTAGCCACTAGTCATCACCAACGGTTGAGATCCAAACTATCCTTGAAAAATAGTAAATAACTTGAGATTATTTGAATTTATTTTTCCCTGTCCTTTTTTAATCACCTCAAGTATTCCTTTCAAGTTGGATGTGTATGTAGCCTATCCCAATTAATCTTCTTTGTTTTCATAATTTCCTTAATTAACATGTCTAAAAAGTGAAGAGACCCTTAGTCCCCATGACGGTGGAAAGCTTTATTTACTTCTCTCTTTTTTTTTTTTTTTTTTTTTTGTAAAGAGTAACTAGTTTTTTCTAAAATTTCATTGCTACAACTCTAGGAAAGCTTTCATCTGCCAAGTTACTCTCAATCTCCCATCTATCTTGCCATAACATTGCTCCCACCTATACAACAAGTTTAACTTTTTTGCATTTTGTTCATTATTCTATTGTCATCTCCAACAAGCCAATTTAGACTGCTGGAGATTTATTACAATTTGAAGAAACATTTGATTATAAACCCATGGATCTTTGCATCTCTAGATTTTACACAAAAATAATAATAATAAAAGGTACTAAGGCAACATTAACTCTTTAATGAAGATTTGGAATCCTAGAAAGTTAAAAGCCGCAAACACTACGACCAAAAAAAAAAAAGGCAAAGCCACAAAGGCTCTTCACAAAATTTCCCGATCTAGTTCCACTACTTTTTTTAAGGCAAGCTCTCTCCATGGAAGTTCAAAGCATGGGCTGAAGAAAAGTCACTCTGACATCACAATCTTGCGGGACCACCACTTATATCTCCCAACAGGGGAACTAACGTATGGAATGGGCCCAAGAAAGAGCAATCTTATCTAGTCAAATAAAACCCTTTACCTGCAACGATTTCCCCCCATATAAAATATAGCCTTGAGCTTCCTTGATTGAGGATATTGTTTATCCTTGGTTTACTAGTTTTCTTTCATGTTAGTAAATTACTATCCGTAGAAGTGTAGATAGGACCATAAAATATATCTACAGAGGCCTAAAATCATTTTCATTGATAAAAATAAATAACAAAGGATTTTTCACCTATAATTGCTTCTATATTTGAGCTTGCATGATTTGTCATCTTCTTCAAGCTAGGAGTAGATATTATGCCAAAAGGATCTCCTATAAAATGTTATCACTAAAGCTAGCTAAAGTGTTGACTACATGTCCACTTACTAGTCTAGAATTTAATATATTACAAATAATCGCCCTCACTTTCAATTGAATGCCATTAATTGTTGCTGTGACAATATAATTTATCAACTTTGTAATTGTTCCCCTTTTTGAACTTGAAAATTTGTCATCTTCTTTAAACTTGGTGTAAAGGATGCAACAATGATCTAATACACAAGATTACGATGTTAAAGAAAAAAGAAGGCAAAGTCAGAAAAGCTTTTGGCAAAATTTCCCTGATCTGGCTTCATTATCTTTGAAAGCGAGCTTTGTTCATGGAAGCTCAAAACATGGGAAAAAGATAAGTTGTATGCAGACACACTTGCTCTTTTGATAGAAAGTTACTTGCTGCCCATTGAAGAATGCAATTTCAGTGCTAACCTGGTTGCCTGATGTACTACTTCCAAAGGCAAAAAACTTCTTGATATTATGAAACTGCAATACATGCAAATTACGCAACTCTACTTTGCCACAATCATCAATTTCTATAATCCCGCACATTAATTTGCAACTGACAACTTCAATCTTTTCTATCTTTGAAAGTTCTCTCACCATTGAAAGAGGAAATAGAACTTCCATCTTGTCGCAACTTTCAACTCATAGTACTTTTAATGCACTAAAGGACTTCGAGGTGATATTGTTTTTGGATATCTTCTCCAAGTTGATCAGATTCTTAAGAATTAATGACTCTAACATCTTGAACTTTGTGTGGGATGGCAATTGGAGGATGTAATGGACGAAGGGACTATTCTTGACCTATAAATGCTTTAATTCTAGAAAATCCTTTTGAGATAACGCACAAATACTTTGCTCAATTTCACTCAACCCGTCCAAAAACAAATCATCACTTTTGTCTAAGATACTTTGTATGCATCCTTTCCGAAGAACATTGCTTAATGGATCCAACTTGAGGTTTAATGTGCTCGATCCTTTTTCACTTGGCCAGCGCTACACGTTACCTATATTAATATTGAACTTGGAAAATTTCTCAACATTTAGGTCCTTTAGGAGCGCACTTGGATCAAGAATGGAGACATGTAGAGTGCAAAGATTCTTCAAGTGATTCAACTCAATCAGACTGGCATTAGTTGGTTGAGTTTGCTCCACAGGATTCCATTGATTAAAGCTATTCTTCATATACAACTCCTCCAATTTGATCAATCTTCCAAGCACACCCAGTTCAATCATCTGAAGATGTGAATAATAGTTCAAGTCCAACAACCTCAACTATGTTAGTTGCCCAATTTCTTTCAACAATCGTTGAATTTCAGAGTCCACAATGCTAAGAATTTGTAATCCTTTTAGCTTGCCAAGAATGGCCACATCCTCTAGTGAACAGTACTTAAGACATAGAGTATGCAAGTTCTCTAAGAACTGAAATGGCTTTGGTGAATGAACGAGACGTATACTAGTAAGAATTAAGACCATGAGTTTCTCCGTAGAGTTGAAATATGAATCCGGAACCTCAAAAGATTCATCATTGGTGAAAAGCAAAAAAAGATGCGTAATTCGGGGCAATCTAATTCTTTAGGAAACTCCTTCATGTCAATGTGCGGAAAGCATACCGCTCTACAACTTTTAAGCTTTTCCTTCAGCAACTTTGTTATCGACTTATCTTTATCTTTCAACACGAGAAGAGGGTGATCTTTTGATGCAACAGAGGCAACAAACTCACGAACCAAGTCATGTATCTTGAAACCATCCACATCTTCACTATCTAACAAAAGGGAGGAGGCTTGAAGAGTTCGAATCTAAGAGCTCAACCTATTTCTAGCGTCTTCCATGCTGCTAACTTCTTCAAATAATCCCAAACTGACGCTGTACCTCACCAAATTTTCAAGAGAAGGCATGGAGATACCATAAACAACACAAAGTTGTAATAATGACTTCTCATCCCCTTCTAATCTATCATAACTCCATTTCAACATCTGTTTTGTCAAGTCATTGATTTTGTTATCTTTAAACTTCTCGATTTTTTTCAAAGTGTCCTTCCATTCAGATAAACCGGCGTCTTTAAAACGCTTTGCCACTGCAATGATTAAGAAAGGCACACCTGCACATTTGTCGAGTGCTACTTCCACCCAAGGTTTGAACTTATCATCATGAGCTTTGTCTCCAACTATCCTCTCAAACAATCTTTTTGCCTCTTCCTCCTTCAGCCCACCAAGGTGGAAGTCCTTGTCACAGCCCATATCCCTTGGTAAAACATCGCGATCTCTCTACGTCAACAACAACTTGCATCCCATGGCTTTTTGTCAGGTCCACAAGGAATGCCAACTGATTTCAAGTCGAGCCCCTTCCAAAGGTTGTCTAGTATTATGAGGACCGTCTTTTTGTTCCTCTCCTCGACTTTCAACCTCCCGTCAAGAAGTTCTGCTTGCACGCTGACATACTCTTCATTCTTTAGGTCACTCAGGCCCAACTTGTGTGCAATCTCTTCTTGAATCCACTTGATGTCTTGATGTTCGGACACGTCGGCGTGAGCAACCAGATCGAAGGACTTCTCTTCCCTTATTATTTTTTCGGTATCCGCCAAAAGGGTGGACTTGCCGACCCCACCCATCCCGTAAATCCCGACCACGCTATTGTCGTTATCAGCAAGAGCGTCCATGATGTTCTGTATCATCATAGCTCTGGATTCAAAGACGCCACCGTCCCTAAGCTTCATTAACGTTGACACAAAAGAAGCAGAACCTGTTGCAGTGGTCGACTGAACAACATCTTTGCCTTCTCTCCTGGCCGGATTCGAGGCAGCGACATTCCCCAAAGCAGGATCGATGAACGAGATGTCGTCCAGTCCGTTGAATCTGTTGCATTTTTTAGTGAGTTGATTAATGACCTCGATATTGCCCTCAGCCTTCCTGCTGAACTGGTAGCGAGATCTGGGGTCAGGAAGAGTCCCGTAGCAGCAAGTCTTGGTCGCCTTTTCGAACTCGTCCAACAGCTCTCGCGCCTCCTCCAAGGCCTTGCCAGCATTGCCTCCCACGCCGTGAAGACATCGTTGAATTTCCGAACATTGCTTCTAGCCTGTTCCGTAAGAACCTCGACCCTCTGAACCTCGTTCTTCAGATTCTGGACTTCTCCCCGAAGACGGTTGGCGAATCTCTTCGAGGAGATCACGTATCCGAATCCACGTTCGATGGGAACAATTACATAGCGCTTCAAGACATCCCATCCAATACCAACGACAGAATCTGCCGACATTTTTCTTTGATTTTTTTTTCCGAGAAAGAAAGAGCGACAAAAAAGGGAGACGGAGAGGGAGAATAATGAAAAGGAGCAGCAGAAACTAAAGAGGAGGAGGAAGAAGAATGGTTTAGCCGAGGAGAAGAAAGAGCGAAACAGAGCAAGAGACGAACAGAGCCAAGAGATTTGAGCACAGAAAAAGGGTGATGAATGGAGAAAGGAGAGATGATTATCACCTGTTAAAGTAGTGAACAGGTGATTCGACCCTCGGGATATGTACGCCCCGCATGGAAACATTTATGTTCCTTTTCTGTTCCCGGAAACAAAAAAAAAAAAAAAAAGTGTTTCTGTTCCGGGGAACGGTTTTTGAACAAAAGAACGTGTTTGGTAACGTTTGTTCGGGAATAAAAAATAAATAGAAACACGTTTGGTAAATTTTATTCTTTTTTCGTTTCTTTTAATTTTTTAATATTTTTATTTTATTTTTCATTTTTTCCTTTTTTTTTTTTTTTTTCTTTTGACCGGTCCCCGGCCTCAGGGCCGCCGACCGAGGCCGGCAGCCTCGCCCAACCACGGCAAGGCTCGCCGGCCCTCAGCGAGGCCGAGCCTCACCATGATTGGGTGAGGCTCGACCTCGCCTTGGCTAGGCGAGCTCGGCCTCACCGGGGGCTGGCGACGCTCCGGCAAGGTCGTCAACCCTCGACGGCGTCGCCGACCCTCGACGGTCGGTCGCCGGCCATAGTCGAGGCCGGTGACCGACCAAAGGAAAAAGAAGAAGAAAAGAAGAAGGAAAGAAGAAGAAAAGAGGAGAGAGAAGATGGAAGTGTTTCTTCAAAATTGTTTCTGGAACAAAAAGTAACTTTTTTGTGCTTCTTTTTTTTGCTCCAGTTTTGTTCCAAAAACAAATAAAAAAAAAAAAAAAAATAGAAACGCAACCAAACGCGTTTCTGTTCTTTTTTGTTCCCGGAAACAAAAAAAGTACAAAAGTGTTCCAAAACGTTTTTTGGAACGTTTCCATGCACGCCCGTAGTTTACAGGGTGTGTCAGTACCCACGTGACATGGAGTTCTAACGCTTACCACGCTGTACTGTTTGACAAAGAGAGAACACGTGACTTGTAACTTCACACAGTTGGCCGTCAAATCAATTTTTTATTGCGCTTCATATGCCAAAAGATTCTGGATAGTCGACAAGTTGAATTTACGGACGGACTTCCGTATTTCTTTCTTCTGTTTAGCAACTACTATTACTCTTAATATAACTATAGAGATGCAGCGAAACAAAAGGAACTAATATGCACAAAATGAAACTCTTGCCCAGTGATCTCCCAAACTTTCTAGCATTATTAGTGTAGGATAACGAATTAGCTATAAAAAACAAAAATAGCTTATAATGTGTCAAAACAAATATCTGTATAAAGAGAATAATTTATTAGTTCACTGACATATGGACTTAGCTAAATAAACTTTACTACCAAATTAACTTGTTGAAACGATCTCTTCTAGAAATAATAAAAAGAATTGGATGTTTGATCATGATATTTTGTATAAATTATAGCTAAAGCTTGATGAAAGCATAAATGTAATTTAATATTTCAGAACATGCTTATGGTTCAATCTTCTTTTAAACAAATCAGCCTTTTTTTTTCTATGATTCAAAGGCTGAAGACGTTTTTCAGATAAATTCTTACATAAACAAATTTGTGGAATGAAAAGAGTAGGTGATAAGATTCAAACCATAATCTCTTATCAAATGTCTATAGTAAATAAGAAAATAAACGAGACAATAGATGAGAGAGAAAATGAAAAGGGCAGATTTATTATTCACTTTTGAAATAAAAGTCGGGTCCATTAACAATTGAGTTTACTTAGAAGGATTTAATTTAAGCTAAATTGAGTGCGTAAATAGCCCCCACCCAACATGCATGTTTGTACATTAATCATCACAACAACTTTAGAATATCTTCCTAACCATTTTTCGAAGGGTTTGGTGGAATAAAAGGCCCACTAGAGGAATCTTTTTTTTTTTTTTTAGTCTTGGTGAATTTCACCCTTCAGGTGCAAGAAAATCCTATCATGACTTTCACTTTAAAGAGGTATTTACTGATAATGTTGATTATGCATCAATGAAAGATTAGAAAAGCATGTCAATATCATCATTGATTATGTGTTAGCATCCAAAATATTTAACATTAAAGTTTGTCACAATTCAAGAAAAAGCCATCATGACTTCCACTTTGAAGAAAAGGAGTTAAAAGTAAAATTGATGGAGTTCCTGGAGAGGTGGAATATTTGAGGTATATATACTCATATCAGATTATAAAAATTGACATATGATGATATAGTTGGAAAAATTTTCTAATGGCTCTCTGTTCTTGCTCATTGAATCATAACTTAGATCCTTGCATCAAAGATTTACTTATTGATATGAGTTTAATATGATTTTTTCAATTTTTCTTAACAACTGTATTGATCTAACATTTTTTTTTTAAATTTTTTTTGAGAAAGAAAGGGACAAAACAGAGAGATGTAAAGAGAATGATGAAGGAACACAACAGAGCAAGAATGACAAGAGACGAAGAAGGGGAAGGGTTTTGGGTGCAAAAAAGAATTAGGTACTAGTCCTAAAACCCATTCCTTGTGTGGGTTGTGAAAGCATATAAAAAATATAGAAGTTAATATTATAATTGAGCTAAGTAAATGGTAAAAAATTGAATTTAGTTTTCAAAGTGGTACATAAATCGAAATATCTCTAAAATGTAAAATGTGTTATTGATTTACATATTAAATAGCAGTTATTGATAATATCCTACTTATTGACATATCTGACTTGACCCTTCTGCCCAATTAATATGGACCATTAGTTAAAAATAAGTCTTGACTTTTTGTGGATTGTCCTTCAAATTTTCACAAATTTGCTGATAGAAAGCACCTCATAGCCATCCCTTCAAGTGAAAGAGAAAAAAAGAACTCGGTTCATAAGGAAAAATTGAAGTTGTTTAATCTTTTTTTGCCAACCATAATTGTTAGATTATAATGTCAAGTTACTCATAAATCCTTTTATTTATTATGACTACTTGAAATTTTATGACTGATAGTGATTAATTGAAAGTTATGACAACTAAGTGAATAATTTTTAAACGTAAACACCAATAGATGGACATAGAAATGGATGAATTTTATAGCAAAGACCTAAACCTCAAGGAAAAAAGAGAGGATGGGTATAGACTATGAAGCTCGTTAACCTAACCTTAGTTTAGGCCTTAACTAAACACCAGTCAATTCCCTGGGCATGGAAATGGCTAATTCTCTATGTTCCTTTAGTGGATCAGTTACCATCACCAATCCCATCCTTTTCCCCCACCGTTATGGTAGACATTGATGAGTCGTCCATCCTTTCATCCTTTTCCAACGCCAATGTATTTGTTCTAATCCATCCTTTCATCTTTTCTTCGATCACTTTTTGGACAAACAGTGATTGGTACTATTCCTAAACCCGCTCCTTGCATAAGTCAATGAAATCATATCTAAAATATAGGAGTAACATTATAATTAAAGCAAGTTGTTAGATTAGAATGTCAATTGCAATTGTTACATTGGACATAATTTCAATTAAAATTGTTAGATCAAAACTTATAAGTAAATTAAACTTTTGTCATTCTTTATTAAGATTATTTTGTTGATTATTGCTACTCTTTATAGGACAAAAACAATATGGGAAACATTTCTAGTCACTACAAATATTGTTACGTGGTCTCTTATTCCAATTGGAGTTTCCCCATTATCTTTAGTATTAATACCCTGAAAAACCCCAAACTAGTACACATGTGACAAATTTACCCCAAATTATTTTTTTGACCATAAGAAGCCCAAAACTAATATACATGTGACAAATTTACACTGACTGACTATAAACAATCATAAACTAGTACATTTATGACAAATATACCCCAAACTAATTTATTCGACTACAAAAAATCCCAAGCTAATAAATTTTTGACAAATATAACATCCGCTAAATTGGATTAATACCACAAAAAAATCAAAAAAATTGTAAACTATGACAAACAAAGTGTAAAATCCCAAATTGATTCCAGTCAACTATTACATGTTATTTAACTTAATAATTTAATAGTAAAATTTAACAAAAACTAACAGATGGTAAGTTTATCACAAATATATTAGTTTGTGGTAAATTTGTCAAATGTATACTAATTTGAGATTTTTTGTGGTAAAAAAATAGTTTGGGATAAATTTATTACAACAGTTTAAGGTTTTTTAGATTATTAACTATTCACTTTATACTTGGGTCTGTTTTGTGTCTTTTTCTTCAAACATTTATTTTCCAAATATTGCAAATTTTCAAAAATACACAATTATTGACAAGGAAAGTTACGGACTTCAACGTGACAGGTCCCTCTTCTAGAAGTGGATGGATTTTCTGCATTTTACTATTCCTTTGCTGGACCGATCACCATCGCTTATGTCTATCTCCACGTCATTTCTTCCACCACTACTGGACAAAGATCGAAGTGTACGTAAATGTATGGCAACTGACCGGTGCCCTCACTTGTCTTCCTTCTTTCCTTTTACCGCTGAGAAACCTTGTTTTCCCACTTCATCCCTCCCGAGGAAATGATCAATTACCCTTGTCATGCTAGGATATGAGATGTCCTATCAAGGGTTTAAGGGGAATGGTCTCGATGATTTGCCAATCCAAATATAATATGTTGAATAACAATTTTTGATAATGTTCTTTAGATTTGGGCTGACTTAGACCCTTATATCTAATTAATATTAATCATAAATTGAAAATAAATCTTAACCTGTCATTTATTATCTTTCCCATATCAGTTGAGAGAAAGCCACTCAAAGCATCCCTTTAAGTGAAAAAAGAAAAAAAAAACTCAGGTTATTTAATTTCTATGCCAACCGTAATTATTAGATTAGACTGTGAAATTGCTCCTAAATCAGTATTCTATTATGACTATTTGAAAATGTCATGACAAATTTCTAATGAAAAAAATGCTACGACTAATTAAAGCCATAAGGAACGTTTTCCTTGTAATTAAGTTCTTAAGGATAATTTGCATAATAACAAGGTGCATATAAAAAATTTATCATGTAAAGTTAGAATCATCCTAAATAAAAGCAATTCTTTTATAAGGGCATGGACATGATAACCAGTTTATCTAAAAGCCCATAAGTTACCTTGCAAAATTCATGAACAGTTTAAGTTCATGTTTTTGGCTTGTATAGGTGGCTCAATCCTGAACAGTTTGGTTGTAGATTCAAACGACCTCAAATCCCTGAGCTAGAAATCCCACAACGCCTCGCCTAACTGCACTAATCCTAGTGTTAAGCAAGCGCAATTTTTTATTATAAGGAATAAGTATATTTTGATAATATGGTGGGCCTCAACCTTGACGTCAGCTGTGAGGTAAGGGTGGCGACCGAATTGGAGGTCACTACAGATTGCAGGCCAGTGTAAAGATGGATGAGGGATTGATGTTAAAGAGAGTAATTGTATTTGGCATTCGGTGTCATTATAGAATCATAAAATTGCGCCAATCTTATCATAAAATTGTCATATGATGATATGGTAGGCATTTTGTTAATTTCTCCTTGTTCTTGCTCTTTTAAAAACTACTTATTGATATGAATTCAATATAATTTTTCAAGTTATTCTCAACAACAACATCGATCAGAATTTTCTCTAATTGTTCTTTAGAGAAAGAAAGATTGAAACAGACCAAGAACGTTGAAAGAAGAAGAAGGCGAAGAGATTTGGGTGCAAAGAAGGATGAAGGGTAGCATTAAAACGTAGCAACTTATTGCTGGGAAAGCTGATAATTAGTCTTAGTGGTTGCATGCTACAGAGCGCTTGCTAGACCTATCAATAAATCACTCCCGATTCCTTGCATATTTTGCTACTAAAGATCTCGAGAAAAGGATAGCACATGTTATAATAATTGTGCAGTACTAATTTAAATGTCACAAATATTTCAAAGCATTCATTCAAAATATTATGTCACGTCAGATTTTTGACATTTAAATTAAAAATTCTAAAAAAGTTATGATGCTTAAGTGATTGATTAAAAGTCATGACTATTGAATGAACATTTTAAAACGTAAACACCAATCAATGGACATATAAATGAATGATTTGCAGCAAGACTCAAACCACGAGGTAAAAAGAGGAGATGGGCACAGACCATGGAGCTCATTAACCTAGCTATAGTTAGGCCTTAACTAAACACTGGTCAATCTTTGAGCATAGAAATATATGATTTTCTACATCGTTGTTCCTTTAGGTCCTGTTTGGTAATGTTTTTATTACTAAGAATAGAATTATTCCATAAAGTAGATTTAGAATAGAATCAAGAAGTAGAAAAAAGTTATTTATTCGTTCCTAAGAATGACTCAAGAATCGAGTAATTTATTTTTTTGTATTTTTTTTCTCTTTTTCTTCTTCTTCCTGTAGCTGGCAACAAGCTAGAGAAAGAATAAAAAGAAAAGGAAAATTTTATTAAAAAATTTAAAAAATTCTAAGAAAAAGAAAAAAATTAAGGATTGTACTAAACGTATATCTACTTCAGGAATAGAAATTTTATACAGTTACTAAATGCATTCGAATGCTTAGAAATTTGTCAAGGGAATAGAATTGAAAAAAAAATATTTTTAAGCATAAATTGTGTTGAGGAATATAATGGTTACTAAATACACTCTCACCCTCACTGTCACCGATGTCCTTGTCTCCATTCTTTCCTCCACCACTAATGGACAAACATTGATGAGTTATCCATTCTTTCCTCCTTTCCCACCGCTAATGTGGTAGTTTTGATCCATCCTTTCATCCTTTCCTTCACTACCAATGGACAAACACCAATAAGGTACTAATCCTAAATCCGCTCCTTGCGCAAGTCAAGGAAATCATATTAAAAAAGGTTAATATCAAGAAAAACCCAAAATTGATAATATTTCTTTTGACCATCAACGACCCTAAATTGATAAACTTGTGATAAATTTATCAAAAACTAACTTTTTGAACCTCAAAAACTGTAAATTGGTACATTTGTGACCATATTATTCTTCCATAGTTTCCGTGAAATTGGATTAATATCACAAAAAGTGACAAACTGGTACACATGTGATAAAAAGAGGCTAAAAACAAAACTAGTACAAATGTGATAGACATAAGGTAAAAATTTAAATTGGTACACTTGTCAACTGTCATATATCATTTAATAATTTGAGGGTAAAATTTAACGTAGATTAATTGAGGGTAAATTTATCACATGTGTATTAGTTTGGAGTTTTTC
The DNA here is from genome assembly GCA_017140475.1 of Eucalyptus fibrosa. Taxonomy (NCBI): domain Eukaryota; kingdom Viridiplantae; phylum Streptophyta; class Magnoliopsida; order Myrtales; family Myrtaceae; genus Eucalyptus; species Eucalyptus fibrosa. The sequence goes on along the minus strand of CM029511.1, from coordinate 18,124,653 downwards.
ATTTGGGGTAAATTTATCATAAGTATATCAGTTTGGGTTTTTTTTTTTTTTGTCATAGAAGTAACATTCTAAGCAAATTATTATATTAGAATGTCAATTGTAATTGTTATATTAGACGTAACTTCATATAGAACTATTAGAGAAAAAATTCTAAGTAAATTAAACATTTTAAACTGGTTTACTTTTTGGAATAATACTACTCTTTACAGGACACAATTAATGTGGGAAACAATTGAAGTCGCCAATAACATTTTAGATCAAAACTTCTAAATAAACATTCTAAAACAGTTTACTTTTTTGAATAATGCTACTTTTTATGGGACAGCATTAATATGGGAAACAATTCGAGTCACCACTTACATTGTTTTGTGCTCTGTCAGTTCAATTGGAGTTTTCCCCTTTTCTTTCAAATGCTTGGATCTATTTTGGGTATTTTATTTTTAAGATTTATTTTTCAAATATTGCAATTATCACAAATCGATTTTAAAATTTTACAAAAATATACACTTATTGATAAAATGAAGTTATGTGGCTTTTGATAATTTATAACCCTACTTTTTCTTTCACTTTTAATTTTTTTGAAGGACGGGAGTGTTGAAAAACAACAACATTTTGCAATAAATGGCTGAGTTCTAATACTAGCTATCCGATGATTTAGAAATTCAAGAATGACTCAAAAACCCAAGGAAGAAAGGTATGGATGGATGTCACGCCCTGATCCTCGGACGCACGCACATCCTTCTACTTGGTCGATTTTTAGAATGCGATATCCCAGGACTATGTATCGCCGACCCTTTCTTTTATTTAAGCACATGCGGAAGCAGTTATAAATCCCCAAACAATAAAACAATGGGATAGGAAAGTAGGCCATATTTTTCATATTGAAATTCATAACCACACTTTCATTAACAGCACAACTCATAGTATATTTACAATACTATTCACAACATACTTATCTCACACCTATCTATGCTAAGACAGGGTTTACAAAAGGGATGGGATCTCAGTCCACATCCGGGTTATAATCAAGATCCCTCTCTGGATCGTCTTCTTCTTCAAAAGTCTTTCTCCCCTTCAGGTTCCTCTTCCTTAGCTTCTCCTCAGGGTCCTGAAATGGTTATTCAATAACCAATGAGACCACGTCTCAGCGAGTCCTACCCCCTACGACTCGATTAGTAAGCTAATACACCATACGGTTGCCTAAGCACAACACGAGTCATGGGACTTACCTTGGCCTCAGTTCCAACCTGCAATTCAAGGTTAAACACAAGTATTCAAACAATTCACGACATCCGATCAAGCATTGATCAATCGACCAAGTCGATTACATGTCAGCCAGACCCTTTCTAGGTCATTCCCACTCATACCACGATTTCCCAGTGGTGTACTCATTCACCAAATCACATGCGTTTCTCGGGCGTCGTTTTCGCCAATGACATACCGATCACCGACACCGTGCGTTCTTTAAGGCGCCGTTTTCACCAAAGATATCCTCGATCACCGAACCACGTGTCCTTTCTAGGGCTACTGCCGCGCCAAGGTGACATCGGCTATAGACAACATCGTGAGTTCTTTAAGGCGTCGTTTTCACCAGTGATATTTCCATAATCACCGAACCACGTTTGTCTATAAGTCATTTACGTGCGTTCTTTAAGGCGCCGTTTTCGCCAGTGATACTTCCAATCACCGAACCACGTATGTCCAATAACATCGTACCTGATTGGTCTCAGCCAATAACATTCTCGGTTAGCTCTCACCATTCTCCCTACTATATAGCCCATCAACGTACTGGCGCTATATATCCATGCTCGGCCATTACCAATCAAATACTTAATAATAAACAATTTAGGGCAATTCCTAAAATTCCACAATAAATTCAATTCCACACAACGTAGAGCTCAAATAAATAAACGGTCTGCACCACGACAATCGGCACGAAATTCCGGTCACCGGCCATTCCGGTTGAATTTCCGGAAAAATAATTAATTAAATAAATAAATTTCGAAAATAAATAAATAAACATCAAAAATCCAATTTAGGCCCATATTGCCTTATTGGAGCCCGAAACGGGTCGGGAAAAATCCCGAGATGCATTCAATAAATAACCAAACATTTCTACTTGCTAATAGCTAGGTCTAACCACTTAACATGCATCATTAAGTCACTAAACTAATTGTTCTAACCTAATCTAACCACCTAAGTGCATGTAATTAAATCTAACCAACCCTAAGGCATAATTAGCAAACTAATAAAGCATTAGTGAGTAAAACTCACTTGACAAAAGCGGAGATCGAATCACCGCAACGGCGACACGACGGCGGCCGAAATCGAACTTTCGACAACACCGGCGGGCTTGGGACCGGGCCTCGACCTTGGCTCAACAAATCTCAGCCCAAATGAGATTTGTTCTTGCGCTAGACTGGGCTTCCTTTAGACTGGGCTGAACTTGCTGGGCCTCATTGAAACCAAACTGAACTGGGCTTCAAGATGTGGACTGGGCTGCAATTGCTTTGCTGGAAGATTGGGCCTTAAACTTTCAGTTGATGGCTGCTGGAGATTTGGGCCAAGCAAGTTACAAAATGGAAGCTGGGCTGATCAGTGGACTGTACCAAAAGGCCCGAATTGTTGATGAAGATGGGCCCACAACGCTGGACTTCAGTGGGCTTCGCACGGTCGGATGAAGGCCGTTCAATTTCACGCTCGCAGCTTCGTGGAGTTGATGGCGAAGACACGCGAACGTGGGTCAACGAAGGCTTCACCCGGTGGAAATTCGACTAAGATGGGGGCGTGCCGGTGTGGACGATGGAGGAAAAACAGCGTCGAAGAAGCTGTGCCGTTGATCTTCAAGCGTTGCTGCTCTTCAAGCTTCGCTGGCGGACGTGTGGCTTCTTCGGTGGTGTTGCTCGGTCAACAAGTGCTTCGCTCGGTGGAGAATTTGACCGAGATGACGTGTGGACGGCAGAGGCGTGGGGACTTCGGTGAATTTCACAGATGAATACTTGGTTGAATCGGTGGTCTTCCGCGGGCGTTGGAGTTGACTGGCGTGCTGGCGTGGAGTTGAGGGCACGCCACAGGGGAAGACTAAAGATGGGAGCTGCTCATGGACGCTGTCTTCGTGGACTCCACGATATGCTCGGGCTGAAGACGTTGGACTCGGGCTTCGGCGGTTTCGCTTGTTGACCGAAGCAGAAGGAGGAGCGGGCAGGTGGCAACGTGAAGGAACTCGGTGGAGTCGTGGGCTTCAAGCGGTCAACCAACGGCTTCGTTCTTGCAGGTGTTGACCGAGAGATGCTGGTTGATGGGCAAGTGGCGAGGAGCAGCTTAAATTGAAGATCTCGTGGCTGGCGTGAGTGGAGTGTGTGGGCTTCGGTTGAGGAAGAGAAGTAACGGAGATGGAGAGAGGTGAGTGATGGGGATTGCTTCGCACGGCAGAGAGATCAAAACCAAAGCAGGAATAATGAGCGGATGGGAGGGTTGCCGAGCGTGAGAAGATGGAGGCCAGCCGTTTGTGCGTGTTCCACAAGCCAAAGAAAGATCAACACAACATCTCCTCTTAAATGCTTGTCCCCCCAATAGCTCTCAAAAATATCCTAGTGTTCCCTTTTTACTTTCTAGCACTAATATCCACTTAATTATCCAAATTGAAGCCTCAATTTCTGCCCCTTTTTCAATTTCGAATTTCACTCAAATAAACTAAATTTTCTTGCTCAATTTCCCAAATTGAGGTCCAATCTCAATGTAGAAAAATCCCAAGTGATTTTCTATAAATCCCCGACACATAAAGGCTCAACCCGAAAGCCCAATTTTCCATCAATTTAGCCAATCTGAATTTCCGCCAAATTTCCGCGACGTCCGAAACCGTTTTCCGTAAAAATTCCTGAATCTCCGAAAAATCTTCTGAGACAGAGTTGATGTTCCTAAAACAGCTTGTGACATCACCGAACTTTCGATTTCTGAAATCGGACTTGAATTGGCGGTTAATTTTCATCCGACGCGTTTTTAGCGTGACCTAGACTATCGGGTAGTTTTCAGAACTTTTTAAGGCAAATGACCCGTGGTCGATTTTCTTCGAGCCACTATGAACCCACTCGACTCAATGGCGACTCTTGATTGTCGTGAAAATCTCGAGGATTCAAATACGGACACAGGGTACCAAAACAATAAGAAATCGGTCTAGTCTTGGGGTCAACGAGAATTTTCTAATTTAGTGGTGTTACCCACGATTAGCCACACATCTCAGTCGAACCGACCTATCTCTGATCTCTAATCGATTTTATACTGCGCCGCAATGGCCTCTAAAGATAGACACGGTCAAGAAGCCGATTCCTGATCGAGTTCTCAAGTCTATTGCCTTAAAATTCCTTAATAATTTCCCCAGCTAGTCTAGTTATCTCGAGAGTGATCGGCTCTGAGAATAACCCTATAGACGCGTTAATGAAATGCCCAATTTATTCAGTAGAAGACAGGGTTGAAAATTTGGGATGTCACAATGGAGATCCACTTGGGAAGTTGAGTGTTAAGTAGATTGCCCCCATGTCATGACTGGCCAAAAGAAAAAAAAAATACAAAAGGGCCTCTATATGTCGGTTGCCTCCATCAAGACCAACGATATATGTCTTATAAACAACCAAGTGATATATATAGATGACTCATAAAATGTAAGTATATATACATAATGGATGATTTTTTTTTTTTTACATTTTACTGTTCCTTGATCAATTCCCATCACTAATGTCCAAGTCTCCACCTCATTTCTTCTACTTCTCGTGGACAACCATCCGAATATATGAAAGATTGCTTTAATTAGGGTAAGTTGTGGGAGAGGGAGAGAGAGTAATAGAGGGTGGTTGTAAAAGCTGAGATTGATTTCTGCATTTTGCTATTCCTTTCCTCGACTAGTCCCCATTGCCGATGTCTACCTCTACGTCCTTTGGTCCATCACTATTAGACAAACATCTAGGTATTTGTAAATGCATGAATTGACCAGGTGCCCTCACTTGTCTGGCCTCTTTCCTTTTACAATCGACAAACATTACTTCCCTACTTCACCCCTCTTGAGGCGACGATTCATAAGCAAAACAGTTGCCAATTATTAAGCTAAAACTAACAACTCTCTTGATGAGGCCCAAATGAACAAACTTCTCTCTTCACTTCAGTTAACCCTTGTTGCATGAGGTATGTAATGTACCTTTTAGAGTTCAAAAGATGATTGATCTTGATGATTTTCCATTATAGAGATTATATATCGATTAGCAGTTTTTGATAATGTTCTCCTTATTGACACACTAGACTTTGGCTAACTTAGATCCTTATGTCTAACTAATATTAACCATTAGTAAGTCTTGACTTTTCATGTATTATCTTTGCAGATTTGTTGAAAGAAATCCCCTCTAGGCATCCCTTTAAGTGAAAAAAAAAAATCAATTCACAAAATAAATTTGAAGTTATCTAATTTTTATGCCCATCATAATTATTAAATTAGAATGTGAAATAACTATCATAAAATTGCCATATTTTTATTAGCTCTCTCTTCTTGCTCTTTCAAACATTACTTATTGATATGATTTTAATGTATTTATATCTATTATTTTCGACCGCCAGATTCAATTGATAATTTCCTTTGACTTTTCTTCTGAGAAAGAGAGCAAGTCTCACACCAATAATGCAAAGTGGACTCAATAATGCACGCCTATGAGGCATTGTGCAAGACAAGATGCCTTACACAGCACCCACAGTAAGGCAGTGAGGTGTTTCTATTCACTCGAAGTATTCATTGAGCTATCAAAACTTTCGTCCTTTCCTCTTCAAATTGATAGACGAGCTGTTTCATTTCACGCACTTCAATAGTCTGTCCTGATGCATCCACTAGAATCATATTATTGATCTTTTGAATGGACTCGATGCACTTGGATGGTCGCACCTTTTGAGGAGTATCGAACAAACACATCTTCTTCGGTGAAGACTAATAGGAACTTGATGGTACATCAATGGAGCTCGAGGGGACATCTGTTGGCATTGGCCCATAGAGTAGAGGTAGTTTGCAGACTCAACGCATCATGCACGAATTAATAGGGCAACATGTGAAATAAAAGAAACGGTTTTCATTCATTGCACTTTGCAAAAAAAAAAATAGATGATGGCTCAAACTAGATTTGGAGCAGGATTTGATAATTAATAAGAAATTTAGGCATAGTAGTAATTGAATTTTTTGCGAAAATTGTCAGTAGGTCTTTGAACTCTTTTTTCTTGGTCAATTGTGCCTGTACATTGTGTATGTGTGTGTATATATATTTTAATTCTTTCAATCCCTTTTTAATACATGAGATGCAAATCATCTATTGCAGAATCCTCCTACGTCGTGTCTCTACTGCGCCATTAGGATGATATTAAAGAGATCGGTGATCTCGACGACATGCCAATGTAGAGATTATATATTAATAGCAATTTTGAATAATGTTCTTATTATTAATGCCATATGTTGAAAATAAGTATTGACTTTTCATGTATTATCTTGACTTTTAATGTCAAGTTAAATAATTGCTGCTCTGGGCCTAAGCAACATGCAAAGATATTCCCCAACGATAGAGCTCTATAAGACAAAATAGTACATATGGACCCCACTTTTGCATACGTGGTTCAATCTTGGACTGGGGAAATTATGCACTGTAGCCTTCTTAGAAATAATAACTTTAACAATGATGCCATAGAAAACGAAAGTATAGAGCAAGAGAACCGAATGCCATCATCAAATCATGTGACATAAAATGCTCATCATTGATAGGGTCTCATATTTTTAAGTACCTGCCATTTGTAAGAGATGCGATTTAACTAAAAACTAGTCAAAAGATAGCAATACGAGAAAAAAAAAACATGGCTTATAAAAGTACAAGAGACACTACCAAACTCTCATGATTATAGTTCAGACTTGGTAGAGAATAAGGTAAATATAATTCAATCCTCAACTTTTTGACAAGATGTGATGGATCTTCGGCTCCATCATGCACGATTTGTTTAAATGCCTAAGAGTTACAATTCGATTATTTTTCTTAATAGATTCCTTGAATAATGCAAAGAGAATTATCTGCCCACATGCATATTTGAAAAAGCAATGTATAAATACAAAAAATCAAAATATAAACACAAACAATGAGAAAAATTAGATAATATGAAAAAAGATGAGCTATTTCAACTTAAACAATTGTAAAAATAAGAAAATAGAAAAGATCATATTGAGCTTGGTAGATGAGTGAAGGATGTTCCTTATTGCCATCGGAGCCAAATTTTGCAGAAACAAAATGGCTTTTTAATTGCATGAACCCTATCCTCCTAAGCCCAAATGATCTCACACTTTCGATTATGTGATCTTCACTTGAGATCCATATGATAAATGTTGAAACCCAAATATCTTCGAAACATCACTTTATCTAATTACTTTAATAGCATAGAGTTTTTCACATGTGGAAATAGAGTTTCACGATCAAGGGAGGACATCAAATTAGACGATCAAAATTGACAAGAGCAAATTATCAATTTATTTGAGATATTATGAAATCTACAAGGTTAAGATTGTGTCATGATCAATATGAAGACATACACAAGAATCTTCTATTTTCATCAAATTCGAGGTACTAGTGTTTTGGTATGCTAAGAAAATTGCACAAGCGGTATTAAACATATTATATGGAATGTAATCGAGTTTTAAACATTTCAATTGAACCAATTTAATCTTAACTCTTTGAGGAATAGTGTAATCAAGTTCTCTTGGCCAAGTTTTGTTTCATTTGTTTCACATGTCAATCTAATCATGACCAATTATCTTATATGTAAGGGTGATGGTGTGATATGAACTAAAATTACATGAAACGACGCTATTTAATCTTAGATAAACGTTATCATTGTTTGGTCGGGCAGCTAAAGCCCCGAATTATCAATGGATGAGGTAGTAATAGCACAAGCCTCGTCATTATCAAATGTGGACTCAACTGGGAGTGAGGACACCCCAATATCTAATTTCAGTCAAATTATTGGATCTCCTAAACATGAGCCACATGCTTAGCTTTTTTCCAATGACCAACAAACGAATACATATGGATCCATTTTTGCACAAATGGTTTAATCATGGCATTGGGGTAATAATGCATGGCTGTTTTCTCAAAAATTAATAACTTTAATAAGGATGTTATAGAAAATGAAAGTATAAACTAAGAGTATTGAATGCTGTCAGCAAATCAAATCATTCGCCATGTGATACTTATCGATTAATAGGAACTCATATTTTTAAGTGTCTACTACTCATAAAGATGTCCTTCAATTCAACACCAATTGAAAGATCGGATGCAACAAAAAAATGGCTTATAAAATTACAAGTGGCACCACTAAACTCTTGTGATTGCATCTTAGACTTGACAAAGAATAAGTTAAATGTAATTTAGTTCTCATCCTTTTGACGAGATGTAAGGGATACTTGGCTTCACGATGCACAATCTGTCTAAACACCAAAGATTTGTATTCAATTATTTCCCTCAATATATCCATGCAAAATTGCAAAGAGAATTGGCTTCCCGCAATCATATTTGCACAAGCAATATATGAATATGAAAGACCATAATATAAGCACATAGAATGAAATTTGAAAGTATTTGCTAAATTTAGGACTTATAATCTGCACCCTTAAGGGTGCATCATTCTAAAGTCATCCATCTTAACCTATCAAAATTTGTGCTCTCAGACTATACATTCAGTACACAATATAATCTCAAGTCTTATTCATAAAAACATTACCCGCACTATCGGCAAAGGTTTTTTCCAATATGGTTTGGGCTCCATCGCTGTTGTTCATGAGTTTTCGCAGCGTTGGCGGATCGATGACGCTGATGTCGCCCAGCATTCCAACGTAGTCCTCCAACATCCCTTCGACGAACAGGTTACCTTCTCTCCTGCATCTCGTCACCATCTTCCCGTCACTCCCCACGACAAGTCTCCCTGCAAATGGATAGAACTTGACCAATACTGCAACTATAGAGGAAAATAATGATTAGACTTCACTTAAACAAGCTTTCACTACGCACTCTCTCTCATCCCCATGCCCAATTTTTGTCCTGGTTTTTGTGGAAGTAAGTAATCTGACCATTAATGTTTAAGGAGTTTCATACCTTAGTTATCACGCCCCGAACCCCGAGCGCGCACACATCCCACAGCGGTCGATCAAATATGCGACATCCCAGGACACGTCGCCGACCCATTCATTTATTTACGCATGCGGAAGCGGAACAAATCCCCTGACAACAAAATACGGGATAGAAAAGCAGGAAGCAAAACCACAACATAACACTTTCATAACTCAACAGAATTACAAACAGAGGTCTACGGCCAAAAGTCTACAAAAGACCGGCTCTTAAAAAGGAATTGACCTACGACCTACAAGTCGGACACGTTCTCCAATCCTCCTAACTTCACCTCTGCAACTCCTCAAGGTCAACCAAAGCTATCCAGTCGCTCCGTCCACCAGGGACCTGAAATGGTTATTCAATAACCACTGAGACAACGTCTCAGCAAGTTCAACCCCATAAACCCCTATTAGAAAGAAAATACGCCCCAGGTGGCCTAGCCACATCACACAGAAGACTTACCTCGCAATAGCCTTCATCTGCAGGTTAGCACAATTTATATAATTCAACCACGTACAATTATGATATTCAAACAACCATGGCACAATCACATCATCAGAACAATTCAACCACTTGGATCGTCTCAGCGATCAATCGACTCGGCCGATTACATGTCAATTCTAGTGAATCAATTACTACTTCCAATCTCGACCCTATAGGAAGGCTTAATAACCAGTGGCAATCACGGCCCCACTCGGCACGACCTTTAATTAGGTGGTACATCACGGCCTCACTGGGCACGACCTCTCATAGGTGGTCCATCACGGCCTCAATAGGCACGACCTCTAATAGGTGGTCAATCACGGCCCCATTAGGCACGACCTCTCTTAGGTGGTTCATCGCGGCCCTATTAGGCACGACCTCTCATAGGTGGTTCATCACGGCCTCACTAGGCACGACCTCCAATCGGTGGTTAATCACGGCCTCACTAGGCACGACCTCTAATAGGTGGTTAATCACGGCCAATCCCCCATCAATTCCCACACTTAGGGTTTTCTAAAGAATCCTCATAAATCACAATCACACTCAATTCGCCACAACCAATCATCAATTTCAAATTCTACATGCACAGCAGCGATCGGCACGAAATTCTGAGAGAACAAGGTCCCGGCCAAATTTTCGGAATTTAATAAATAATTAAATTTATTCCGAAAATTAATTAAATAATAATATCCATATTTTCGTCATCCACACCCAATTTATAATATCCAACCATCAATTTCAAAATCCGAACACACAAAGAGGATCGGCGCAGACGAAATTCGAAGAACCTAGGGGTTAAAAATAATTTTTCCGTTTTTTTAAATAATAATATTTTAATAATTTCGGAGTATAATATAATATTATAAATTCCAGAATTTCGAAACATTTAAATAAATCAAAAATAAAACCTATTATGTCACATCAAGGTTTATTTTTAAATGAACTCTCTTAGCCTTTAATTAAACATGCTTTAAATCAAACAAACCTCTTAATCTAAGTCACAATTAAATAAACTAAACTAACCATCTAAGCTTAATTAACTTAAGCTTTGGCACGCCTAAAGCATAATTAACCCTCTAAGCGAGGTTTAGTGAGTTAAACTCACCGGATTAACGAGCCGAACGGACCAAAACGACGAGGACGACGCGAGGATCGACTTTCCTCAAAGCGGGCCGAGCATCCGGGCTCGGGAAGGCGGCCAAAACGGGCCACGAAGCCGCTGCCATACCCATTTTTCTGCAACTTCCGGTTTGGGGCTAAAGGAGGCGGATCCGGCGGCGATTCGGCGGAGGAACGGCGGAGGAGAGACCGGCGGGGCTTGGATGAGCTAGGGGGAAGTCAACGGCGGCTCACGGCGGCGGGGACGAGCTCCGGTAGCTCTTGTACGAGCTGAACAGCAGCTCGGGATGCCGGCCAAGCGCGGGCGAGCGCGAGCGGAGCGGGGACGCGAGCGGACCGGCGAGCGGCGCACGGGCGGCGCGAGGCGGACACACGGCGACGGCGGCGACGGTGTGCGAGCGGGAGCGGACGACCATGGCTGCAGCTCCTTCTCTGAAATTTTCTGGTCTTCGCACAGCAGCCATGGAGGAGAGAACCGACGGAAGAGAAAGGGGGAAGACGGAGGGCGATGGCCAAGGCGGAGCGGCGACGGCCATGGCCACGGGCGGCGGCGAGCCGGCGACCGAGCGGGCGAACGGGCGAAGGGGGCGTGTGTGCGGGCTGGGCGAGCTGCTGGTTCGCACGCCTCTCTCTCCTCTCTCTCTCTCCTCTCTTCCCCAAGACAAGCCCCCATGATTCAAGGAGGAAGATGATGGTGATAGGTCACCTTTCCAAGAGCAAATCTCCACCGTCCACGTGTCACGATCTCAACCCTTGGCTTCAACCACCATGACATCATCTCATGTCATACCCCACTATCTCCAAACCTCCCACAACATTTTCCAATGGTTGCAATTTACTTTTCCGCTGGGGTCCAAATTCTTGTGCATCAAATTCTTCAATTATAATTAATCCACTTCCAATTGAGTCCAAATTGAAGTCTATAAAATTAATCCAATGTCACTACACTTCAATTAACATCTTCACTTGTCCATAGAACCAACTTAAGTCCCAAAAGTACGACCAAAAGCGGCCCTACTACTTTCTCGGGTCAAATTAACCATTTTCTGATTTAATTGCTGAAAAAATCGGCTTGCATGAAAAATCTTCCAAAGATAAGCCAATGATCCTAAAATGATTTGTGACACACCTAGACTTCCAATTTCTGAATTCGATCTCAATTCCATGGTTAATTTCACTTTGGCACGATCTTAGCACGCCCAACCTACCGGTAGCCTTTAGAAATTTTCATGCATTTGACCTGTGGTTGATCATCTCAAGCCACAATGTACATCTTTGAAACATCGGCAACTTTCGGTTGTCGGGGTAATCTCGAGTTTCAAATACGAACACAAGTGCACCACCAATCGATAGAAAAGTCGGTCAGTTGTCGATCGGACAGATTATGCGATCCGGTGGAATCACCCACACTTGATCACATGCCTTTGTCGAGTCGACCTATATCCGGTCTCTAATCGATTTTTATTTGTGCCATAATGACCCTTGCAGATTAGCTCGGTCGAAAGGTCGCTTCCTGGTCAAATTCTCGAGTCGGATACATTAGAAACTCTTAACAGCTTCACCCAATAAATTAGTTTTCATATGAGTGGCCGACTCAAGGAAAAGAACTATATGCGTGCCAACGAAATGCCCGTATCAATTTATTGAAACTAGAATTGGAAAATCGGGATGTCACATTAGTTACTGTTTAGCTTCAAAATGCTTCGTGGGTATCAGAGCTAAAGATGAGTTCGCAAGAAGATGGGGAGTTACAATTTAACAAAAAAATTTCGGTAATGCCGATATAGAATGTAATTTTGATTCCTATAATATTAAATTCGACTAATCTTAAGGAGGGGAGGGGCTTTTTCTTTTTATCCTTATTATTATTTTTGGTTTTGTGGAAAATATTTACAAGGAATGTGTTAATCAACGCATAATACACTTGTTAAACAACAATTCTACAATAGCACTGAGTTTTCCATGGCACTAACTTTAGTGTTATCACATATGTTGTCTACACCTGAAATTTTATCAACAATTCAAGCGTCCATCCTTGTAAAATTACAAAAATGGAAAATAGCAAAAACAACAAAAAGCAGTTAAAAAGAATGGATAAAAAAATAAATGATAAACTAATTAAAAAATAAGAACTCTTAGAAAATGATGGGTGTTAAAAAAGGGGACCTCTTCTGGTTCGTGGCCCAACTCACTTAGCTCTCCCTAGATGAAATTTCGTCGTAAGTGCATCAAGCTTGGTTGGCTGCAGTTCCTCTGGCCCACCCTATTTGCTAATAAGGTCACAACCCATTCCTAGCCAAAGATCACTTAAAATCAGAATCCCATCATTTCCGACGCCATTAGTTGTCCTACGCCATTAATCGGAAATGACAATGGGTCAATTTTCCAATAATAGGAAATTTAAATAGAAATCTCAAGCCAATAGACCTGTGGAAATTAAATATATTTCTTCGGAATTGAAATTATGAGAAAGAAAAGTGGAATTTTCCTTTCACAAGTGATATTAAAGTACTGTTCATTCAAGCTAGAACAAATCATAGGAAGCATACTCTTATCATTTATGAAAGCGAATTTTAAGCTGCAAATTCATTATACGAGCAATCAATCGAAAGTGCCTTTCTAACAATAAAGGGGACAAGAACAACCGACATAATCACCACCAAGGACATCTAGGAGGGATAGGGTGACGGAAGCTTGGCGATGGCCGATAGGCAACAAGCAGAGAGAGATCAATGCGTTCTCGGTTTTGAGTCGTGATTGATTATTGATGAAGTTAAGAAAAAAAGGAGGAAAATCACTAAAAATCCTAAAATATGCCCACTACGACACATCCATCTTTTTTTTTTTTTTTATGTCACAAAAGACTCCAAACTCTATTTATGTGTATATTCACTCTTTATCAATGAGTATCGTTAAAAAAAAAACTGCCTATATGAATGACGAAATGTAAACGGTGTTGACATCAAATGAAATAAGAACAATTTCGACCAAAGAAAAAATATAAAATCGATCATACGAAATCTTGACAAAAGATAAATATGTCATATTGGTACAAAATTTAAAATTTTTGACGTCATAAGAACTAGAGTAAATAGGCCATATACATAATTTTGAGCTTTCGCGTAACAAAAAGAAAAATAAATGCGACAAAAATAAATATAATTTGGAGTTTTTCGCCGACTTTTTCGGGAAACAACGGTGGGTTCATTTTTCCTTTTTATTCTCTTTTATTTTCAAATTCAATTTCTTTTCATCCAAAGGACAACCACTGGCTTCACCTGTTCGCCCCGTTTTCCCACACAAAATCCGAATCGCTTCGCTTCGTGCCTTTTTTTTTAATTTCTCCGTTGTTTTTCTCTTCGTACTCGCCGCTGCCAATCTTCATGCTCGGCATATCGTCTCGGATGATGACGACTCGGATTGGCCTCGGCTGCTACGGTTGAAGGAGCGACGCCGGACCGGTGGAGGTGCCGAGAGCGAAACCCAAATAATCCCATCCTTCGAATCGGCGAATCGTATCCAGATGATGATGATGATGATGATGATCCATCCAACCTCAGCCTTAGCAATCGGATAAAAGGCTCTTGTAAACAGCGAACGCCACCCTGCGTCCCTCTTTGCGCGCAGCATAGATGGGCGGAATAATGGAATTTCGAAAGGCGGCAATGAAGTGGGAGCGAGCAGAACGAAGCAAACAGTCGACAGGACATATTCTGGAGTGAATTGGAATTTGACTCGGAAGTTCAATCAGACATGAAATGGTCCTGTTGATGGTTCAGCGATGATGGTAGCGTAAGCCCGAGATGGCCCCGCGATAGATAAATCTGGTCCAGACATGGGCAAGGACAGGAAAGCGAGGACTTGAATCAGAGTGGCCGCAACTCAAATGTGGAATCTAATGGTGTGGTTTACTGTGGGGATGATCTGAATTGCTGGAGATGAATCAGGGGAATCCAGAGCTAGAGAGAGATGCGAAAAAAAAAATTTGGTCAGAAAAAAATCCGTCGGTTTGCAAGGAAGGTGTTTGATGGAATGACGAAGCTGGACTCTGTCTCCAAGGATTCCCGTTCGAGAGAGAGAGAGAGAATTAGCAAGCTTTATCTGGCGGTGAGAGCAAGTTCGAGTTTGAGAGGGCATGATGTTGTCAATTCTAATACGAAAAGCCTCTGCCAGAGGCTTGGATGCTGTCTTGTCGAGAGAGGCTGCAGAATAGTTGTGCTGCAGAAATGTTGTTATGTAGTAATGCGACTGTGAGCAAATAGATGACTGTGTGAGAGGCTATGAATGCTGCGTTTGATGAGGAAATGTCTGCAGATCCTAGAGTCTTTCAATGTGTCTAAAGGTTCTTTTCTTTGGCAGAAGTATGGACCTGAGAGCGTTGTTCATACTGCTATCACAGAGGCTGGTTTCACTGGAGTTGAAGTCGGTGCTGCTTTCTATGGTCTCAAGCCTGTCGTGGAGTTTATGACATTCGATTTTGCTATGCAGGTGATTGAACACGTTATAAATTCTGCTGCAAAAATGAACTGCATGTTGACTGGTAATATAACAGTCCCTACAGTTTCAAGAGGAGCTGTGGCAGGAGTCGGTGCCTTACACTCCCATGCCCTGTGAAGATGTCGCCATCCCACCTGAAGGAAGCTTTACCGGATCCGACCTCGTTAGATCACTTGTCACCTCGGGGTCTATAAAAGGTAGGAATTGTCTGTGGCGTGCGAAATGAGAGTTGCTCATGAACGGCGTAACATCTCCGGTATGTCCCTCCAACCGGAGTTCTTCCTCATCCTCTGCCTTTTCCAGATTTGCAGTCACCAATTTCTTAATGCAGTGTGTTAGTTGCATTATTTGAAGGCCTTGTCGTCAAGGAGTGGATAGGCTGTGTGGTTGCAAATCTAATTGGCGTTTACTCAAGTCTCCTTTTCAGTTGATAATATGAGGGTACCAAAATGACCCATATGCTCAATATAATAGTGTAGGCGCATTGTTATTACACTGATTAACTCAGCTTGTGATGTTTGGTATTAGCCTCAGAAAGCTTCATGTCTCCTTCGTCCTTTTCCTGCCTTCTTTTGTTCGAAAGGGTAAGCAATCATTCGCAAATTCTGGACATGCTTGTCTTGTTCCGAAGTAGTAATTGCTTTTGCTATTGAATGACACTCTTTGCCCTCATGAACTTTGATCGGTGACCTATCGTTGAACCGCTATTCTTTAAATCAGTCCATGATTCAGTCATGCCAAATTCGATTTGTTTATTACATGCTCTGGTATTCTAGGGGTTGAATGAATTCTTATTTGGGTCTGCTTTGCTTCATGGTTATTAATATCAATATTATGTGTTGCTTTATTCTGTAATAATGCGGTGTAGGAAATTGGTGAACCCCTTAAGCTCCCTCCTAGGCAACATCGTCATTGATGATAGGCTGTTTGGGGCATTTGTTTCTCTTGTATACATGTTTCTAGTGACGTCAGATTAACTTAAAGACTTTGGAAATACAGATAATGGAGATCCAAGGAAGTATCTTTATGGATTTTTAAGCTGCTTTTGATGTGAAATTGAGGTCTTGGAATTTGACATTTATTGATTCACTTTCGATCGATGCTAGATTCAATGCATTTATCATTTTTTTCCTTTTCTTCTTTTAAATGGTGATGTTGTCGCTGCAGGATTTGCCATCAGGGTTGCTGCGAAACCCGAGTATCAAATCAGATGAGTTGTATGAGAATTGTTTTGTAGCTCATTCCAGTGGCTTCACACGCAAACCATAGCGATTCCTGATCTTATGTCTAGGGCTGGATTATTTTATCCAATTTTATGCGGAATCTGTAATTCTTGAATTATTCTGCCACCCTTTAAGGAACGTATCCATGGTGGAAATGAAATCTCATAGGATTTTCACTTTTTAGCTTTAACCGGCTGGTGTCTCATTGTCTTGATCTGGGCTTCTAGCTACACTTTTTCATCATCATTTCTCGATATGTAAATTATGTATATTTAGAAATGTTAAGTGATGCAATTACTTTTGGAGCTAGCTTTAGAACGAATCATGTGATACTTTAGCCTTTCAAATTCCTGGTTAAGCCCTTTCCAGTTTGACTTGGCAATCGTTGAGTTGTCTTCCACACTGACTGGTTTTAATATATATATACTCAAGTGCTAAGTTCCACAACAACTGTAGAGAAAAATAATGATCAAAGGACTCCACTTAAACAAGCTTTCACTACTCACTTCTCTCTTGACCTTATGCCCCATTTTTGGTCCATTCTCTGTGGTAGTAAGTAATTTGATGATTAATGTTTAAGTAGTTTCATTCGTTTGTTCACTACTTAATGGAGCATCTGTTGTTTTAGCAGATTTTGATTGAACATCTCTGTTTGTGGCTTTTCAAGTGTAGGATGGAAATAGATTGTTTGACTGCTTTAGTAATGTATATCCTTTAAATTTGATACCTTGTCTTTTCTGGTTCGAATGGAATAGTGTGACAATTTCACTTTTCTTGGATTGGCTTCCCCTCGACGGTGTCCACAGTTGTGGTATTTGGTGGGAATATAGTTACTGTTTTCATGATTGTCGTGCTAGGCATTACAAATAGGAACCAAATGAGAACTTGTGGGGTATATTTTTGTTCTCCATGAATCTCTTCAACCAAGAGGTTGTATCATATAATGTTGTTTTATGAATATGCTGTTGTGGGGTTTGATTGCTGATGTAGTCAGATTAGAATCATGACAAACTGGGAGGTTCACCGGTCCACCAAATGTTTTAACTGTATGCGTTAGGCATATAGCTCATGTGCATGCATGGGTTCTTTACCCTCCTAATATGGCATTGTGGAAGTTATTAACGTGTTTTGACCAGTTTGATAGGAACCAAATCATAGAGGCGAGGCATGTTCTGCTCAGCTAAGCTAATCATTCAGCTTTACAGTCCATCCGAGCATGTTCAGGAAAGCAGTTTTCTATGTGCTTCCAATCCTCAGAACAAAGTCTTTCATTTCTAGACATAGCTTTCCTGCTGAACGCTACATATTATGGAGGCTTGATTATGTATCCTTCATGGCTTTTCAGATTTTCTCAGTTTGCAGTTTGAGTGAGCTCCTTAGCTATGTTGGTTTTACCTCATTCAATAATGCTGCATTTCCTAAATGTATCTTCTATAGTTCTCTTCCTTATGCTTTACAGGCATAACAACATTGGCCTTGAAGTGCCCTCGTGGTTCCTTGTATATTTTAAGGATGTCCCTTTGATATGTAGTTTTTTGATTGCTTCTTGAGGAAGTACTGAGTGTACTAACAATGTAGGTGTGACGTGGATTATACAATTATCACCAGCAAGAGTGACCACCCCAAGGGCTATCATTTTCTTCATGCTCACAGGTCTATTCTTGCTCAGTTTCAAACACTCTTAATTGAGAAATTGATATAAATAGGAAGGAAAGCAAAGAACGGGGTGGGAGTGTAGGGGGAGAAGGATACGTTGGGTGGGAGATAATCGAAATAAGTGAGCCTGCATCACTTTTGTTCACGCAAAGGAAAAAGCACCAATAGTAGCAGCCACCCGTGCGTGGAAGAACCATGGAAAGAGAGAATGAAGTACTGTAAGTTTTCTTAAGCTGCTTCTGATGCAAAATTGAGGTCTTGGAATTTGACATTTGTCAATTCACTTTCAATCCATGTTTGATTCTATGCATTTATCATTTTTTTCCTTCTCTTCTTTTAAATGGTGATGATGTTGTTGCGGGATTCAACATCCAGGTTGCTGCCGAACCAAAATATCAAATCACATCAGGTGAATGAGGATCATTTTGTAGCTCATTCCAGTGTCTTCACATGTGAACCATAGTGGTTCCTGATCTTATGTATAGAGCTGGATTATCTTATTAAATTCAATGTGGAATTTGTAACTCTTGAATTATTCTGCTACCCATGATTGTTGAATTAGGTACTAGAAATATTTATTTTCAGAACGATGAGGCGTTTCCTGTGAACAAAAGCATAGAGGGGCCACACAAGCTGTGATTACTCATGTCATATGTCAGCAAACATATGATAAAATCCGTAGGACTATTTAAGGCGAATAGTCTGGATATCTCCCATTACAAAAGTTAAAAGAGTGATGGAAGGATTGAAAGGTAGAAAGCAAGTTCGTCTGAGACATTTTCTATATTAGGATTCAAGCAATCAATTGTGGATTGATTCCAGTTGACTTTAGGGAGAGGAATTTCATTGATCATGATGATAATTTATGTCGATGACACCTCGATAATTGGGAATGACATCAGGTCAAATTTTCCAATTAAAGGAAATTCAAATAGAAATCTCAAATTGAAAGGCCAGGGAAAAATTAAATGTTTCCATGAAATTTAAGTTGTGAGAAATAAAATAAATCCTTTCACAAGTGACATCAAACACTGTTCATTCAAGCGAGAATAGACCGCAGATAGCTAATGCACATGATTTGGTGGAGCGGATTTTAAGACATGAATTCAAGATATGAGCAAGATGAAAGTGCCTTCCTAATGGGAACAAGGATAGGAACAACAAACATAATCGACATTAATTAATATGAGCAATGAAAACAATAAGAGATGAATGATTCAAGATAGAGTCGGATTCGAGTAGGATGCTCAACAAGCGAAGCCTCAACGTGCAATAATAGCATGAAAAATGGCTAATTGTGACGTTAGAAGGAACGGCAATGCGATTATCTCATCCAATCATGTGTATCAATAGAAGTAATACTAATACTACGAGGACTACGAATACTACCCCAAACCAGGCTCCATGCCAAGGACATCTAGCAGGGGCAGGAGGGAGCATGGTGGTGGCTTAATGGCAGCTATAGACGGCAAGCAAATGGACTGCATTTCTAATTAAAAATCTACCTAATAGTTGATGGAAAGACAAACAATGTTGATGTGGCACCCCATGTAACTTAAGTGAAATAAAAATGATGTCATCTTGGATCGATGGAATTTTGATGGAGGGTAAATGTGTCGCACAGATATAAATTCGGAGTTCTTGGTATCACAAGAAAAATTTATGTCATATGTACATAATTTCGAGATTTCGACATTTCAAAAAATAAAAAATAAAAATTCACCATACATATGTCACATTCATAAGCCAGATACTCAACAGTTGCAAGGGCAATTCGTAGAGTGATGATTGGCCTAAACAAAAAAGCAAACTTCGTAAAATGAAATATAGGCACCCGTACAACCCTTTAATCAGCAAGGATATCTATATCACGAACTCAATCTACAAACTTGCAAAAATTGCTAGAAAGAAAAAATCAGCGAGACAATTAAGATCAGGTTGAGCCACTGGAAACCTTGAAGAAGCCCCAACTTTGAGAGGTTGTCTCCTGAAATGGAAGTCATAGAATCAAAAGTAGTAATCAGCTTCCTCGGACTCACAACTATGTGCCCTCATGGTGATTATTAAGTCTAGGATCAAGGAAAGGCATTGTACACATTCAAGACCATTTCATTCATTGGAACAAAACTCATGCTTTTATCCATTTTGCCGAATTGGAAGTAGAATTCAGCCTAGCCATTCTGAAAGTCACATTCTCGCTAAAAAAGTGAGCTAAGCCGAAACTTCCTCTGCTATATCGTATTGTATAGTATTATCATTCAGCCAAGTCTTATCAGTGTTCTGAAGTTGGATAGTCCGAACACGATATTTTCCTTTTCAGTAGAGCTCAAACACACATGCGTCTTCTGCCTTCAGAGAAGTTTCTCTCATGAATGCAGCCCTACGGGCAAATAGCTTTCCATAATGTTCAGGGCTGGTGAGCTTCAACGCCATGCTTTGTCTTGAAATATGAGAGCCACGGTCTGCAGGCTTTTCTTAACGTGCGTCTTTAGGAATGAACCAGGAACTCTGCTCAAGGAGACATTTCGCAATTTTGTCATCAGAAAGAAGAAAACAACCAATGATTTCTGAGGAAGACAGTATGAATATCCTTTTCAAAGAATGTAAAGAATATATATATATATATATATATTGCCACTTGATTAATATCTAGATCTAGCATAGTCTAAGAGTTGTCATTGTCAAGAGAATCTTACCATATTGCTTCTCTTCAGATATATTCACCTCACCGTAATTTGGAGGAAAGGATAATCTTCACAACCCTGACTCTCTCAGCTTACCTACAGCAGCCGCAAACAGAACATGAAAAAAGCTTTAGCGTTTTAGGCGTAATCTATTCTTGTTATGTAAATCCCATCTACTGACATAGCAACCCTAAATCAATAAATCTGAGTCTTTCTAATGGTCTAGCTTCCTGAGGCCTACATGCACACCAATCCATTCTCATCAAAATGAAATCTGATATGACTAGCTCGGTTTCTTTCCATTATTTGTGTGAACCCCCAACACATACATATGTACATGCGGGAGATCTATAGATGAAGAAACATTACAAGAATGAATTAGCCCTAACACAGTTTCTCTTAGCCTAATGGCATGGAGAGTTCCTGCATGATATTTGAATCAAATGAACAACACAGTCAAGGGGAGAATTTGCTAATATAATAAGATTCACACTCAGAAATCTCATGATGATCAGTTTGAACTTTGTCCCTCCCCAAACTTTTTGCTAATGAATGTGCATGGGAACTGCAATGAACTTTGCAAACCTAATCAAATTCCATTGCCATACAAAGCTGAAGACACTTGACTGAATGCAATTCATCCCCCAAGACTTCAAGCTCAACAGAAACATCATAGGAATTGCTGGCACATTTAGTCTCAATACATATATATGCATACACGGGAGATCTAGAGAGAGAAACACTAAGAGAATGAGTTAGCTCTAACACAATTTCTCTTAGCATTAACTCTAACGCAGTTTCTCTTAGCCTAACAAAATGGACAGTTCCTGTACAGTATTTGAATCAAACACGAGAACAACACAATCAAGGGCAGAATTAGCTAATATTAAGATTCACCTGGTAAATCTTGCAATGAGCAGTTCGAACTTCTGTCCCTCCCAAACTTTGCTGATGAATGTGCATAGGAACTGCCATGAACTTCGCAAACCTGATCAGATTCGATTTCCATACAAAACCAAGGACACTTGGCTGAATGCAATTCATCCTCCCAGACTTCAAGCTTGACTGAAACATCATGGCAATCAAAGGCACCTTCCACTTTTAGCAAGACAATTCCATAATTGCTGAGGCTTGGTTCCTCACATCAACATTGATTGGCGGATATTCTATCTCGGACATCCTTTCATCAATTATGGTGACACAGGAAATGGAGTCCCCTTCATATTAGAAGACCAAAAATTGAACCTCACAGACAGAGTAATGCTCTGCATATTCATTCAAACCCTTTGCTAACCAAACCATCTCATCACATTTTTCCAGTTCTACAGGCCAAACAATTGCACCATTCTCTCAAAAGTATCCTCTTGAACCTTTTTAATATTCCTGTAGGAAAAATAAAACTCATAATCTTAATAAGCCTATGAGACTTGTTTTTGAATTCAAAATGAACAATGAATAAACCAAAAAGGATGTCGTGGAGCACATACTTTTCAGTTCATTCAAATTTGGAATGTGGCATTAGTGAGTGTGCATCTGGATTGTGATCAACCTCATAAAACCCAATCGGCATAGAAGTACACTTCATTGATCCCTCAAGACTATATAAAAGAGTTATTATTTGGAATACTAAATTCACTTTGGACCAGTGAAAGTGACACTTCCACAGTTCATCTAGATCAATGTAAATCAAGTCCTAACCAGCACTAGTGAATATGTGGATTCTGAACAGAAAATCATCCCTATCAATGAGTTTCTACATGCAGATGACCTTCTCTTGCAAATTTGGGCCAACCAGCAGAAAAGAACGTATCCCCTCCCTTCCCCCGGCCAAAAAAAAAAAAAAAAAAAAAAAAAAAAAAAAGATCTCATCCACAACTCCTTAGCTTCACCATCCATGACCTGTCTGAATACCTGAGAGTCACAATTTTGCTAAATTTCCTGAATATGTTACATGATAAGTTGAACAGGAGCCGAGTGCGCATGTACATGGTTGAAAAACCAACATATGGTGAAGAAAAGGCCAAGACATAAGCATACCCTGATGAGAGAATTAAATTGTAAACAGAGTGAGTTTAAGGCATTACTTGTTAGTTTTAGGAGACAGTAAGCCACATGATGAAAGCCATTAATCCAAAGTCAAGGTCCAATCTATGCTCCCAGAATACAATAGGGCACACATTCAAAAGAAGCCTTCCAGGTCCTATGTATATTTAAAACATATCAATTTCAGCCTTATAAATCACAATCACAGGGGAAAAAGCAAATACATTGATGACTGTAACATGGATGGAATTGAAAATTTAAAATTAAGCTGTTTGATTCTTTCAAGTGCAGCTCAAATAAGGTTTTATCAAACTATTGGTTCAATTTAACAAGGTAAATCTTTTTTTCCCCAAATCTGATCAATCTAACAAAATACAACAGCATCTCCTATTTGAAAACAAAATTATCAGTCAGTAGGTCTACAATGAAATTTCATAATCACAACAAGCCAAACCCTTATCGATTAGGTCTTTCTCTTTAGTTATGGAGGCAGCAACATTCTTTGCAATTTGCTTGTCCATATGAACATAGTCTCTTTGTGCGATTAACATATATATTCTACTTCTCCGACATTGAATCACATTGTCAAATTTCTCCATATAAGAGGACTTGGATTCTAATTCTAAGACGCCTTAGGAATTGCTTTTCCAACGCATCTATCCACCAAAAAAAGGAGACGATTGTTATCTTTTCGAACCTCCAACCACCAGCTTATGTCCCAATAATAGTCCTTTCATTCTTTTCCCTATTTCAATTACTCCATTGTTAAGATAAAATTGATAGTTTAAGGAACTGATGCTTTTAGACTCCAATATGGAACGAATTTTGAAAAACAGAGCCCTTTGCTAAAGAAGAAGGCGAGGATCGAGGAAGGTCTCTACGAAACCAGCTTCCGACTTCAACCTAATTCATGCGCAATAAGATACCAAAATCGGAAGAAACGTGAACTTACGCGTTTGCCGGGTCCAAGTGAGAGAGAGAGAGAGAGAGAGAGAGAGAGAGAGAGATCTTCTTCTTCGATGATGTCAGTGGAGGACCTCTATTGGTCCATGATCTGAAGTAGTGGACTGAGAAATTTACACGGAACGAATTTAAAAGCAGAGCCCTAGCTGAAGAAGACGACGGCGATTGAGGAAAGGTCTTTACAAAAATCAGAAGAAAATTACGCACAGCAAGACACAAAAATCGGGAAGAAATTCTGGCAGACGGGAGAAATGATGTGTGCAGAAGCGTGAACTTACGATTCGTCGGATACAGATGCGGAGAGAGAATGATCTTCTTCTTTGATGAAGTGAGTGGAGGACTGACTGTCCAGACTCGGCAGTGCCATCTTCTCTCAATTCCTAGCAATTCCCGACGCTTCCTTTTCGCTTCGTCCTCCGTGAATGCAGTAGAGAGAGCGTCTGGCGTCAAGAAGGAGAAGGAGAGCCTTGCTTCGTTTCCTGCTGTTCAGTGAAGGAGGCGAGATCGATCGATCGATAGATACGGGTTGATGATGCTTTGATCCGATGGTATCAATAATAGAAAAGATACAAAAAGAAAAATTTAAAAACTTACCGTGCTACTGAAAAAATAAGGAAAAAGAAAAACGAATGGATGAGAGAATGACATCAATTGAACCTTTACCAATTTTATGTGTATCTGTTTATGCTGATAACTTTTGTATGATTGTATTGAGATCATCACCCTTCTCCCAGTTCCGTGGTTCCCACTTGTATCTAAACAGGCTCATCAAACCAACTCACAAATCTAGTTGTGGTGTGCTTAGTGTACCATTAGAAAATGTCTTCATTTTTGGACACTCTTCCACTTTAATACCCAATAAGCATGGGAACTTGAAGGTGCAACTCAAGATGGAGGAGAAGCATTCTAGGCTTGGCAGATTTTGGAGTGTCAAATGGTATAGATTTCCAAAAGAAATCACTTTTCCTTCTCCGTTTTCATCATTGGCCACTACTTCTTTCATTCTTTCACATCCTATTATAGTTATGTCATTGAGATGCATCAAATTTGTGACCGTTGAAACTGTTACTAGATGTACCAATCCAAATGAATTCTTCACCACTAACTTCGTCAGATTCTGGAAGGATGCCACAGTTGGAAATATTGTCGTCAAACAGGGACAATCCCAAATCTCAAGTGTTTCAATCCTTTGAAGAATTTTCGACACTAAAGAGTCTTCTCTCCACACACGCTTTAGGTTGTGTAACTTGTTTAACTTGATTTCTCTTAAATTTTCAAGCACCGGATGTTTCCCCTCTTCAACAAGCCCTTCATCTAGGAATATATCTTCAAAGGAGCTGCAGAATACCTCAAGGCTTTGTAGATTCTGAAATCTCTCTAGGAGGAATATAGAAGGAAAGACGGCATTTTCATCATGAAAGCATGCCAATGTTAGTGCTTTTGGTTTGCTAAAAATATCATCGGGAAAATTTCCATCTTGTATCATCTGAATATTGTTATTGACTAATAAAAGTCTCTCAAAGTTGGGAAAGTCCTGTCAAACAACCAATACAATAAGATAAGTAAATTCTACGAAGTTTCGGCAATAAATCATGTGTTGTTAAAAGTAAACCTATTTAGATGATTTGCATGGAAGGTGGCCATCTTCTTAAAGTTTATTATATCTCAAGAACCTTGTATTCAACACTCAAGCTTTCAAAAGTCTCATGTAGAGGTTGGTCTAGTCAAGTGCATAGAGTGAATCTAAATTCAAGATTCCTGCACTCACTAAATTCATCTTTCGTTAGGAATTTCTTATCTTGTCGACAAAAATTTGTCATCTTTGGAATGTTATGTAGCGGGATGCACTCATGATGTTACTAAAACAAATGGGGTCCACAAATTTAGAAGTGTGCTTAGATATAAGAAATACCTTATGTTGTCCGCAAAATTATAGGAAAGGGGTTCTAGTTTTCTATAGTATTATAACAAGACAACAAGACGACTATGCAATGCACCAAGGTACTAATGTTACTAATGTTACAACACGACGACTATGCAGTGTATTAAAAAATACATTAGAAAATGGTGCACTAAGATACTAATGTTATTTTTGTTTTAAAAAAAAGTTTGAATTGGTTTTTTTTAGAGTTTGTAGAAGATGAAATAGAGAAGAAAAGTTCAAATGTGCGACACGTGTCAATAATTGAGACGACCTCTTGTCAAATTCTTATTGATGTCACCAAGGAGCACCATTCAATTAGATTAGGAACATATTCTGTTGTCAATAGAATACTACAAATATTTTTGTAACTCTAGGTAATGGAATATCTTATGCATGTCCACAAATGAAAGTATACTTAAGATATTAGAAATATCTTAATGTTGTTGACAAACTAATAAGTAAGGGAGATCATGTTTTCTATAACATTATAACGCGACATGATATGCAATGGATATGATATTAGTGACTGCTTTAAAGAACAAAGTAGAAACTAATGGAGAGTAGCTATAATCATACCCTCTCGAATGAAGAGTGTGCTTCTTGATTTGAAAGGTCTTGTTGATCATATTTTTGAGCCCAACTGTTCATGGATGCCGTAAAGGATAACATGTTCAGTTTGTCACAGTGAGTCACTCGTAATTTCTCCAATAATGGCCAATGCAATGTGGGCAAGTTAGGATAGAAACTCTTGAGTCGTGGCATGTCACATAACACCAAAGAGGTTAGTTCTGGGAAAAGATCTTGAGTAGTATTGGAGCATGGAGTGTCACCCCCATTAGCGACTATTTCCTCGATCTCACAAGACTCCACTTGAAGTTTTTCAAGGTGGGTTAAACTTGTAGCCACCCAATACGGAAACAAATTTTCAAGGCCCTTACAATTCCAAACCTCCACTTTCCATAAACCATCAAAAGTAAGAGTTTCTTGAGGAGTGTCGGTCCATATTTTGCTTAAATTGTCCATGTGGGAGAGATCCATTGACCTAAGTTCAGGAAATTGTACCTGCCATATTGAGAAAAAAAAATGACACAATGAATGTGATTGCATTGAGTTATGACCTTAAAGAAGGAATTTCCAGACTTCCCTTGTTCTCACAAATCATGAGAACTCAAGATTTTGTTAGGGACATAAATAAGGAGGGGTTGATTAATGCTTTTATACAAGTTGGCTGATGACTAAGGCCAAGGATATGGCGAACCGGATATAAAAAAATAAATATAGTAACTTCAATTGTTCACAACCTTTTTCTTTTTTATGCATGGAAAATTTTTGTATTCAAAGAAAATAATTTCTTAATAGGCATGGGCGACATAACGACTTGAATAAATAACATAATGTTATGATCTCGGCAAGAGCAAGTTGGGACAATTTACTAGTTTTACATTGGACCATTAATAACATCCTTGAAATAATATTTATTCAGATTTGAGGTGAAAAAATAAAAATAGAATCTTGTGATGTATCAAGTGGTCCACCCTTTGGCAAAAAGTGGGTGTGCACCCACTAATCGCATTTTGTTTGTATGGAGAAAATCAAGAGTGCTTTTTTTTTTTTTTGCTACATCATGACCTCGACGAATTGTCCATTGAAAAGTAAGTATTGATATTTTTCATTGGGTTACAATATAATTAATGCAATTACGACTTGTCACCAAAAAAAAAAAAAAAAAAAGACTTTCCACACTTCCTTAACTATATCAATATTCTTAATTGAGGATTTTGATGAGTTTTTGAAATTATCTAATAATGTGGGAGAAATCAATTATTATACGACAGCTCATATTTGACACTAAAATGAAAACAATTCTATCACAACTTGTCACCACCAAAAGATCATGTGACTATTTTCATACTTCCCCAAATTTATTAGTATCGTTGATTGAGTGTTATAATGACTTTTTGAAATATTCTTAGAATGTGGGGCTAGGTATTATATTGCAACTTATCCATGCAAATGACATTATAAATAAATAATTAGTGATAATTCTTACAATTAAAAAGTAAACAGATGTGTAGATACTTGTTATAATTAAACATTCTATTCTACTAGTATAAAACGATAGAAAGAATTGCGCAAAAGTACTAGAATAAGGAAAAAAAGGATTTCGTCGGTCAGGGGAAAGAAAAAACAAAACTTGTATAGAATCTGTAATAAAAAAATGATATCACACATTTTCAAGTGCCTCGCCACCCAAAAAAAATCAGTGCCTGGGGAGGTCGTCATTTACTGCGTTTAGTCTTCACATGAGGAGAACTTCATGAGGCGGAATGGAAGTGTTGACTGGATGATTGAGTCCCATTTATTTTTAATTTTATTATGTAGCTACGACATTAACTAAATATTGACTATTTTTTGGTCAGATGACTCAATATAAAAAATCTCAATTCCCCTCACTTTCCTTCTCCATCTACGATTTCTCCTCCATCTCTAGCCACATTGAGCCCAACCTTCCCGCGTCCCCCAGCCATCGCCACCGGCAGAGTTGCCAGCGTCACGTCCAAGGTGACCATTGCCGAGCGTCCAACCCTCTCCGTCATCTCTGTGGTCTACCCATTCATGACGCCTCTCGTCCATGGCCACGCTTCCCTGACATCTATTACTCCGTTTTCTCTTTCGCTGTTTGACCTCGCAGTCCATGCACGAAGGGATCTCAAACTCGCCGTCAAGACTCATGGCCATGGACAAGCTGCGGTCGCCAGATCTATGGAGGAGCCTCCTGGCGAGCCATGGATGAGCTAGGCTTGCGTCCATGGACGATACTAGATCTGGAGGCACGACTCTAGCCCAAATCTGGACGAGCAACGACCACGAGCCAATCGCGGGCGACGATGGAGGGGACAACGGCAGTCCATAAGCTGTCGTTGCTCGCGACGGCACTTCCAGATCTGCAACCATATCTCTAGCGACAACGGCTCGTCCATGGTTGCGAGCGACGGTGGTCGACTTCCAGATCTGCAACTCCGTCGCTATGGACAGCCAGATTTTGAGATCTGTAGAACTATGAGACGGACAAAACAGAGGGAAGCCGGCCATGCTTGGCTTGGACATAGCAGGGGTCAGCCTAATCAAGGCGCCAATGACTCCGCCGTTGGCGACAACAGAGGAGGGGCGGAGGTCGGGTGGCTGTGGACAAAGGAGGAGGAAGAGAGGGCTGAAGATAAGATTTTTTAATTTTTCTTCGCCGGAATCAACGCCCCGACCAAATCAACGCTGAAATTGCTTCCGCATCGGAGATCAACTTCGACCCACCATAACCAACAAGCTCCGGTTCGCATAATCACTCGGAACCCATGGAAGCACGCGCACAGAGAGGAGGAGAGCTTTAGAGAAGCGATTCCGAAGCTTCCGATTCAACCATTGGACAGACCATCCAATCAATCGCCCCAAAAAAACAGAAGGTAAGAGGATAAGGGGGAGGGGGAGGAAGAAGAGTTATTGTTACTTGACTCTATAGATTTGGTTCACTTTCCTTTTGTCCCATCGTCGCGAAGAGGAGGATCAAGGTGAAACGAAATGGCTCAGAGCGAACATTTCTTGAGAGGGGGAGAAGCTAAATCATCAAATAGACTTTGTCTAATTTCTTCCTTTTTCTATTTTCTTTTTTTCTTTTTCTTCCTTTGTCTAGGGGGCGCACCACAACAGCACTGCAACAGACGAAGGCCAAGGCCACTGAGGAAGGAAAGAGAGAGAGAGAGAGAGAACGAGGGGGAGGGAGCAAAGCCACTAGAAAAGAGGAAAGAGAGCTTTCCAGTAACAGGGCATTATTGAAGGGAGGGGGGAGCAAATATTTTGATCGTTCAACTGATAGGTGGGCCAACTACTGGGGGTTCGCCCCAGTGGCCACCCTTCCATCATGAAAGGGGAAGGTGAGGGGTTCAAATCTCCACCTTCTCAGGGGGGATGGGGGTAGAGACGCGTAAGTTTCGAGAGTGGGTTGCGACTCCTATGCCCTGCAAGAGGCAGGGCACAAGTCTACGAGTGAGTGTAGCGTAGGAATAGAGTAGGACTGACAAAAAAAACTGATAAGTGGGCCCGGCTTTACCACATGTCGATTAGCAGATGATTCAATATGGATCCTACATGGTGTATTTAATGCACCTAATATTTTCTTTTCGGTAGTGTTGTTGGTTGGATAATTTATTCCGATTTTTAAAATTTTTATTTTAGCTAGGACATTGATTAAATACTATGATCTAGTTATGAAATTAGACTCGTAATGTCGGCAACCACTCATGGAATTGCTACTATTTATTACCCAGCTATCCTTTTCTCTCTTTCATTTTTTCCTTTTTTTTTGCCATTTCCTTTTTTGGAAACAGTTATCTGCATTTTCTCTTGCCAAACACAAATTGTGTGTTGTATCACACTAATTGTCACTCAATATGATAATTCAAAGTTAATATTTAGTGTATAATACAAGCACGTAATTTAATAGGTTGTTGGATTATAGCGATTCAAGTATAATTTACAAACAAATAAGACGAATCACGTCATGCATATGGACCTTTTTATTTTTATTTATTTTAATATCTAGACCCAACTTAAGCATCGGTGATTATTAAGAAATAAAAAGGTTGATTGCATTGATCATTATCGAAGTTTAGAGCACTCGAGTTAAAAGAGCTACTCTTCCTAATTCCTCCAATTTCGTTGATTGGGAAGATGATTATGGTACAATGAGCTGTAATTGCTAAGCAATTTGTGAATTGGACTTTTTCATTATGAAGTTTTCTTTTCCCCTTCATGTTTAAAAGAATGATGCCAGTTTGCTTCTGCGCAAGAAAATATGAAGTGGCGATACTACATTTTTTTTTTTTTTTTGCCATTTTTTAATGCCACTCTATGTTTACTGTTAGCTATTTATAGTTGAAATTGCAAAAATTGAATGTTTTTACATGGTTATTGTGATAAATTTCTTAAGAACCTCGCTAATTAATCCTAAAGTACCATGCATGATACGATTCCATGAATCGACACCAACTTAACACTTCCAAAGGATACGGAGATGTACAATTCATAGTTATATTTCTTGAGGATAAGAATATTTTTAATCTTTGTATTAAATATTAGAAGATTATGTATATAAACCTGCACAAAGCACAAAATTTGTATCGTACCGTGCATTGTCAAATAATACGAGAATATGTTTGAAATGAAATGCCAAAAATGCATTTGTTTGAAAGACTTACCTGGGGAGTGAAAAGTGAGGGGGTGCCATTGTCATTCTCCATCCAAGATTGCCTAATCAAACTTCTCATCTGGGGGCAATGGGCAATGTTCAGCACTTGTAATATGGGGCATTCCAGCATATGATTTTTTCCCAAGAGGAAACAAGTCAAATTGGGCAAGTATTCCATAGTTATCCACTTGAGCATTGGGAATGTAATCTTCTCCATTGCGCTTCCCTCTCCTTCTTCCTTTACGATCACTCCTTCCATCTGACGACACTCCTTTATTTCCATTAGTTCAAGATTGGCAAGGCACTGAGCCATTGATGGAGAGAAAGCATGTCCCAAGTTGCTGTAATTATAAAGAATGAGATTTTCTAGAGAATTGAAGCATAGCGATTCTTGAAGATCTTTGTTCCACAATCGCCTCAATCGTGGTAGATTGACCAAGTTCAATTCCTGTAACTGAGGCAGCACTCGAGTGCTTTCCATAGCCTCTAGCCCTTCCAGATCAAATATTTCTTCAAGCGCCTCGCAATCGCGCACTTGCAAAAATTCTAATTTTTTTATAACAAGCATCAATCTGAATGGAATAGCGTTGACAAATGATGGACATTTATCTACCACCAATGATTCTAATTGCCAATACGACTTGATGGGATTAAGTTCATTATGCCATATTCGAATCAGCTTAGGGAACTCAGATAGCAACATGGTAGTTGCTTCAGCAAATGTACCCTATCAAAAAAAAAAATGCATTATTAAACATAAACTTCTAGCTAGCAAAGAGCGATTATTTGGTTAGTCGTCAAAACCATCAAATTGCACGAAATTTGGTAACTGGTGCATACCATTTCTTCAAACATATTATGGATGGTGATGTTGAGGCTTCCTTCCCAAAACCACAATGCTTTCGATACTTGAACTCTCTCCAACTTTGACGCCTCTATTCGTCCTTGAGAGAAAAACTCCATGTTGGGACATCTAGACACAATGATATCTTCCAAGAGCGGGAACATCAAAGTGTATCCAACTGAGCTGAAACTTCTCAACTCTATCAACCCATCAAGCTCCATATACTTCAGTTGATTGAAAACCACCACACGTTCATACCCACCTTTCTCATCATTAATGACTTCTGCAAATATTCTACAATTACTTATCCTCAATTTTGTGAGTGCCACCAAATTTTCAGCAATTGTCGGTGTGAACATTTTTGATAACCCATCACAATGTGACACATCTAGAGTTTCCAAATGTTGAATATATCTTGAATCCTGCATAGTGAGCACAATAACTACATTTTAAAATGTCGGGTCTCATGTGATTCAATGGAAAGAAATGTGCCCTCATGAAACAAACATTGTCGTTGATCTTTTATATTGACTTATATCCATATTTGAACTTGATTAACTCCTTAAATTCACATTTCTAAAGATATATCCCTTGTGAAAATAACTTCCGCATCAATTACAATCACAATTGCATTAATTTCAATGTCAACAATAATGTCCCATCTTTTCTTTGTTAGCATAAGATCAGCACTCTTTATAGGGTTCGAATTAGACAACACACTTGTGCCATGGTAAGATCACACCACATACCACGTGTTTTGTTATCTTTGTGCTACTTAAAAGAGAGCTAAATGATTGGAATTAGCCTCTTTTTTTTAAGGGGATCAATGAGTATGCATTTGTTATATCAAACATTGAAAAGAATGTTCAATCAATACTCGAAGAACATATGATGTTTGAATGTTGCAATATGTCTATGGATTCAAGGAGAGTTGAGCAGTTTATCTTCGCTTGTAAAAGTAACTTGTATGAGATGCTTGGCTTAACCATCACTTCAAATATTCACCATCAAAGCAAAACAAATAATATTGGATCGTACCTTTAAATCACTTATAGACAAGGAAGAATTGATTTAAAGAAACAAGAACCATGTCAAAAGGGTGATCAATGTTAGAAGTTACGGAATTGATGTAGTAAAAGAAAATTGCAGTGGATCACTTCATCCATAAGGAATTTGTAACAAAAGAAAGAAAGGAATCACTCAAATGAGTTGAACCTTGAGCTCTGATACCAGTATTTTGATGCGTGATGGGTTGAACCTCCGTTCTTGAATCACTCAACCCATCACGCATCATCACTTGAGGAAGAATATTAGCAATTAGAAAGAAAATGATGGAGAGATTGAGATTAAAAAGCCAACCAATCATCCATCAAAAGGTGCAATCCAGTAGAAGGTGTGATTTTCCCTAATACTGAATGCCTCAAATCAATATTATATCACTCTAAAGCAATTAAAGAGGGAGGCTAAGAGAAAGAAATCAAAAAAAGAATTGCCTCGGTCAAACGAACAAATCTTACTTACATCATTCCCCACTTGAAAGAACTAAACATACATAATCGATTGAATTTTCCCTTTAAAATTCTTTGATTTTTATCCATGTTGGAGGACCCAATAGTCAGATATCAAGAATAGATCCTACTTATACTCAATTCAAATAATTGAAGGTTTTCTTGAATATCCCATTATAGAAAATTAAAATTATTTAAGAAAGTTGACGTATTAATTTTGTGGAAGGGCCCATTTTCACAGCCTCTTTGGGTGCATAAACAAAGTTTTAGGTAAACGGCCTATATTGCATTTAGTTTAGTCAAAGTGGACTCGCCTGTAAATCACTCTTTCTTTTTCCTTTGAAACATTCTTTCACTATACACTCAACAAGACATATGACTCAACTAAAATATCTTATCCGTGAATTGTATTTTATTTCTCTAACGAGAGTTTCATAAGAATGGTCTTGCAGTTCATATAAAAACTAAGCAAGGTGATTTCCTAAGACCTAGACCCTAGATATCTTGCTCAGTTAGGGGATGGAGAGCGCTTAAATTCCTTTTACCGGTGCAATTAAGAGAGAGAGCAAAGCTTCCTTTGATCAGGAAAATAAATGAGATCTTGGAAGTGCAAATGATGTCAAGTGAGTGTATTAAAGGCCCTTCATCTACGGCCGCTCGAACTTTGCTGCTCACTTTCCTCTCAACTGTTTTTTCAATTTCTTTCAATGTACATGCGTGCAATGTCTATGCCATACATGTGAGGCTGCTGAGAGTTTTAAGTTTTTTTGGAACATCGGAAAGCTTTTAGAGATCCTATTCAGCAACCGTATTACCCATTCATGCTTTGTGTAGGTACGATATGAGATGTTCAACCATACTTATGGAAACTATTTGCAGAGAAATTGAAAGTAAGAAATTGCAACTCATACATGCCAGCAACTCTGAACATTTATGCTTGTACGATACTCATTTTCTATAAAAATATTTTAACCAAAATATACATCATAAGTAACTTAGTCTTTATGTTGGCCATGCTTGTCTCCAGTGTATTTAATATTTTAGGGAAAATGTCACAAATGGTCCCTATACTTTTGCCCAATGTGCAATTTCGTCCCTAAAATTTCGATCGGCTCAATTTGGTCCCTGAACTATTGATAAATATCCAATTTAGTCCATGAGCTTTTGATCGGCTCAATTTGATCCTTGAACTATTCATAAATGTCCAATTTAGTCCTTCGTTACTGTTTTTTCCTTTTTTTACAATTTTTTAAAATTTTTTAATTTTCTTTTAATTTTTTTATTTTTTTATTGCTTTTTCTCCCTTCCCTCCGCCGGAGCCGGCAAAGGGAAGCCGGCGTCCGGCGAGGGTCGCCCTCGCCGGCGTCCGGCGAGGGCCGTCCTCGCCGGACGCAGGCGAGGGCAGCCCTCGTGTCGGGCGAGGGGCTCCCTCGCAGATCTGGCGAGGAGGCCCTCGCCGACGCTGCTCAGTGCTCCCTCGCCGCGTCGAGCGAGGGCTCCCTCGCCGAGCCCCGGCGAGGGCGCTCCTCTCGCCCGACGTCGGCGAGGCAGCCCTCGCCTGCGTCCGGCGAGGGGCTCCCTCGCAGATCTGGCAGGGGGCTCCCCTCGCCGGCGTTGGGCGAGGGAGCACCCCGGCGGCGGGCGAGGGCCGCCCTCGCCCGACGCCGGCGAGGGGGAGCTCCTCGCCCCGGATCGCGAGGAGCACCCGGTGTCGGCGCGAGGGGCTCCCTCGCCCGGATCGGCGAGGGAGCCCCTCGCCCGACACCGGCAAGGGTCGCCCTCGCCTGCGTTCGGCGAGGACTGCCCTCGCCCGACCCTGGCGAGGGCGACCCTCGCCGAACGCCGGCTTCCCTCCGCCGGCTCCGGCGGAGGGAAGGGAGGAATAGCAAAAAAAATTAAAAAAACATTAAAAAATTTTAAAAAAATTTTAAAAAAGGAAAAACAGTAACGAAGGACTAAATTGGACATTTATGAATAGTTCAAGGACCAAATTGAGCCGATCAAAAGTTCAGGGACTAAATTGGACATTTATCAATAGTTCAGGGCCCAAATTGAGCCGATCGAGGGACGAAATTGCATATTAGGCAAAAGTATAGGGACTATTTGTGACATTTTCCCAATATTTTAACGTAATGTTAATCACGTACCTCTTGATTGAAGAGTATAGTGGCGCGTGATGTGACATGATCTTGACTTCCACTTTCTCGTGCACCTGTAATTGGTATTTCATTGGATGAAAAGAATATTACCACTTGTATTGTAGAGATGAATATATCTACAAGACAATCTTCAATGATAAAAACAAAAATTCAATCTTACACTTTCCATGAGAGAAGCACGTCAAACTTTTCAATCGTTCTAAGTGTAAATCAGTTAACATTGGGAATGCCGAAATTTCTGATGTTTCCATTCCCAACCCTTCTTCCTCCATAATGATCGCCTCCGTCTTCGCACAATCCGATATAATCAGTTTTTTTAGTTGTGTGAGAGATTTAACCATGGATGAGAAAAATATAAACTCGAGGCTATCCAAGCCAATGATTTCTAATGTCTCCAATCTCTGAAAGGCAACCTGTGAAATTTGCTCATGGAATTGGTGATTAACTTAATCTCGAATTCATGAACTTTCAAAGAGTAAATATAGATGAGTGCCAAGTGGAGAGGGGGATTATTAAATTGCACAAAAGGAAAAATAAAAAATAAAACAGAAAAATGGAGTAAAAAAATCTACACACTAACGTCATTTTTAATTGCCAATCTTTCCTTTGCTAAAAAACTTGCAATGCTAAGCTTAGTTTCATGAGTGAGCTAGTTTTATTCCATCCAAAGAATTTCTCCTTCAGAAATGAATTAGCGAGTGGAGCATTACTTGTCTCTTTTTGTATAATAAAAGCAAACTTAACACTTTCCACCTCAAAATTCTGCCCAAAAATAGTTCGGCCGGTATCCATGGCCGTGTCCAATGAGAACAATGGCGAAAGTTAAAAGCTCCAAAACTACGGCAATTAAGAAAAGGCGAAGACGTAAAGGCTGACACACTGCCTTGCGGGACCCACAACAAACATGTCCAGAACCCTCTACTGACGGGGAAATTAACATATTGCAGGAGTCTCGGGCCGTGCGTATGGCATGGGCCTTGGGCCTACGATGCTATAAGGGAGCAATCTTGTCTAATAAAAAAACCCCAGTTTTCACCCATATAAAATACAGTCGTGGGCTTTCCTTAATTGAGGGCATTGTTTATCCTTAGTTTACTAATTCTCTTACAAGTTAGTAAATTATTATCCGTAGAAGTGCAAATAGGACCATAAAATATATCTACAGCGGCCTAACATCATTTTCATTGATAAAATCAAATAACAAAAGATTTTCACCTGTGAATCGCTCCCATTTTTAAACTTGCATGATTTGTCATCTTCTATAAACTTGGTGTAGATATTATATGAAAAGGATCTCCTATAAAATATTATCACTAAATCTAGTTAAACTGTTAACTATATTTCCACCTACTAGTCTAGAATTGAATATACTACAAATAATCGCCGTCAATTTCAATAGAATGCAATTAATTGTTTTTATGCAGAGCTACTTTATCAACTTTGTAATTGCTCACCCTTGTTGAACTTGAATGATTTGTCATCTTCTTTAAACTTGGTGTAAACATTATACTAAGAGGATCTACTATACAAGATTACGATGTAAAATATGAAAAGAAAAAAGCAAAGCCATAAATGCTTTTTGTAAAATTTCTCTGATGTAGTTCCATTATCTTTGAAAGTGCTCTCTCCATGGAAGCTCAAAGCAAGGGAAGAAGACAAGTCACTAGCGTGTGGACCCACGACTTATATTTCCACTGCTTTTTGCTGACGGGGAAGCTAATCTATTTTGTGAGTCTCATGCCCAATGATCAACTTTAGTGATAAATGGGCCACTATAAAAGGGCTATCTTATCTAGTCAATTAAAAGGCTTTACTCGTAGCAATATTTTCCGTGTGTAAAATAGCCACGTGCTTTTCTTAATCGGGCAATTGATCATTCTTAGTTTACTAACTTCTCTTTAATGTTAGCATATCACTATCAATAACCAATTTAATAGGATATTAAACACAGATTGTGGATTTATTTTGTTGTGATGCCAAAAGTACATATAAAGATCATGCACAGAACTCTACACTCTTATAATTATGGGGTCTATATAATAACTAACTGCTTAAAGATACACAAAAGACATGCATCAATTACATTAGCCTAGTTGCTTTTATTTTAAAAAAAAAAGAAAAAGGTCCTCCTTCCCAAGTTTCGTATTGGTTTTTAAGAGTAACCTATATTATACATTTTGTGGATAAAAACAAAGTTTGATAAGTAAATTCAATCAAATCCGTATCAAAAGATTTAAAATTACTTATGAAATTACTTTAGTGCCGAAATCTCTTTAGTTTTTCTTTATGAAACCCTATTAATATAGATATACTAGTAGCATTTAAATTGAAAATAACTCAGAACCTACCACAAACTAAATTTACATGGGTTTCAAACAATTAGTTGGATTTCTACGCAATGAAGAGAAACTGAAGATTGATTTATCTAATTGCAGAGAAGGGCACAAACGGATAAGGTTATTAGGAAAAAAAAATAAACTGAAAATAACAAAATGAATAAGCAACATGATATGTTCTGCATCTAATTAGCAAAGGTAGGAAAAAGTAATAAATATTATATACTTTCGATAGAAAGTTACCTGTTGCCCATTGAAGAATGCAATTTGAGTGCCAACTTGGTCGTCTAATGTACTACTCAAAAGAGTTGTTCCGGTAGTGAAAAAATTCTTGATATTTGGTAATTGGTGCAAATTCATTATACGCAAATTTTGCAACTCCACTTTGCCACAATCATCAACATCTACAATCCCATGCATTAACATGCAACTGACAACTTTAATCTCTTCTAGTTGTGGAAGTGCTCTTAGTAATGAAAGAGGAAACAAAACTTCCATCTTGTCACAACTTTCGACTTGAATTACTTTTAATTTACCGAAGGACTTGGAGGAGGAATTATGGCTGTAGCATATCTTTGTCAAGTTGTTGAGCTTTATGAGAAGTAATGACTCCAACATCTCAAAAGCACTAAGGGAACGACACTGGAGGATGTATTGGATAGAGGAACTATTTTCAACCAGTAGATGCTTTAATTTTGGAAAGCCTTCTTGAGATAATGCGCAAATACTTTGCTCGCTTCCGTTCAACTTGGTAAATAGATCGGTCAAAAATAGATCGTCAGTTCTACTTAAGATACTTTGTATGCATCCTTTTTGAAGAACATCACTTATTGGATCCCACTCGAGGTACAAAATCCTCGATCCTTGGCCCTTTCTCCAACACCGTGCATTACCTATTCGGATTTTATACTTGGTTAATTTCTTGACATCTAGGTCCTCTGGGAGTGCACTTGGATTGGGAATGGAGACATGTAGAGTGCAAAGATTCTTTAGGTAATTCAACTCAATCAGACCGGCATTAGTTGGTTGAGTTTGCTCCACAGGATTCCATTTATTAAAGCTACTCTCCATATACAACTCTTCCAATTTGATCAATCTTCCAAGCCCACCCGATCCAATCATCTGAAGATTTAAACAATAGTTCAAGTCCAACAACCTTAGCTCTGTTAGTTGCCCAATTTCTTTTGGCAATCGTTGAAAGTAGGAGTTCTCACAGCTGAGAACTTGTAACCCTTTTAGCTTGCCAAGAATGGCCACATCCTCTAGCGAACAATACTTAAGACACAAAGTATGTAAGTTCTCCAAGAATTGAAATGGTGTCGTCAGTGAACGAGTGATACGTACCCCCCTTAGATGTAGAACCGCAAGTTTCTTCATAAAGTTGAAAAATGAATCTGAAATCTCAAGATATATATTGTTGTTGAAAAGCAAAAATATGCGCAATTCGGGACAATCTAATTCTTTGGGAAGCTCCTTTATGTCAATATATGGAAAGCATAGCGCCGAACAACTTTTGAGCCTCTCATTCTGCAATTGTGTTGTCAACATGTCTTTATCTTTCAGCACGAGAAGAGGGTGATCTCTTAAAACGGACTGGGCAACAAAGTCATGAACCAAGTCATGTATCTTTAACCCATCCGTGCCTTCATTGTCCAACAGAAGGGAGGAGGCTTGAAGAGTGCGAATGAGTGTGCTCAACCTATCTCTAGCTTCTTCCATTCTGCTATCTTTTTGAAATATACCCAAACCATAGCCATACCTCACCAAGTTTTCAATAGAGGGCTTAGAGATGCCATAAGCAACACAAAGTTGTAACAAACTTTTTGCATCCTCGCTTTCTAAATGATCATAACTCCGTTCTAACACCTTATTTATCACTCCACTTATTCCATCATTTGTAGACCACTCAATTTGTTTCAAAGCATCCCTCCATTCACGTAGAGAAGCGAGTTTTAATTGTTTCGCCATTGCGTCAAGTAGCAAAGGCAAACCTGCACATCTGTGGAGCGCTTCATCCACCAGGGGTCTGAACTCGTCATTATTAACTTTTTCTCCCACTATACTCTCAAACAATATTTTTGCCTCTTTCTCCTCCAGTCCACCTAGGGCGAAGGCCTTGTCGCAGCTCATTTCATTTTGTAAAACATTTCGAAATCTCGATGTCAACAGTAACTTGCATCCTATGACTTTATTGTCACGTCCGCAAGGAATGCCGACTGATTCTAACTTGAGCCCCTTCCACAGGTTGTCCAGTATTATGAGCACCTTCCTTTTCTTCTTCTCCTCGTATTTCAACCTCTCGTGTAGAAGTTCCGCTCGCCCAGTGGTAGTCTCTTTGTTCTTTATTTCAGTAAGGCCCAAGGCGTTCGCAATATCTCCTTGAATTGTATTGATGTCTGGATTTTCCGACACGTCAGCCTTAGCGACCAGATCAAACGACTTGTTTTTCTTTATCATCCTTTGGACATCCACCAAAAGGGTGGACTTGCCGACCCCACCCATCCCGTAGACCCCGACCACACTATTGATGTTATTGGCAAGAGCGTCCATGATGTTCTGTATCATTATAGCTCTGGACTCGAAAACGCCATCGTCCCCAAGCACAAACGACGTCGAGGCAGAAAAAGGAGGGGCCGTTGGGGTGGTCGACTGGACAACATCTTTGCATTCCCTGTTGGCCGAATTCGTAGCAGGGACATTCCCCGGAGTAGGTTCCCTGAAGGAGATGTCGTCCAATTCTTTGAATCCGCTGCATTTTTGAGCCAGTTCCTGAATGACCTTGATCTTGCCCTCGGCCTTCCTGCTGAACTGATAGCGACATTTGGGGTCAGGAAGAGTCCCGTAGCAGCAAGTCTTGGTCGTATTTTCGAATTTGCCCAACAGTTCTCGCACCTCCTTCAAAGCATCGCCAGATTTATTCTCCCACGTCGTGAAGACATCATTGAACTTCCGAACATTGTTTCTGGCATGTTCTGCAAGAACGTGGACCCTCTGAACCTCGTTCTCCAGGTTCTGGACTTCCTCCTGAAGACCTTCGGCGAAGCTCTTGGAGGACATCACGTATCTTACTGGACGCTTGATTGCAGTAACTGCCCACTTCAAGAGATCCCATGCAATAGCAACGGCAGAGTCGGCCGACATTTCTCTTTGCTTCTTTTCCTGAGAAACAAAGAGCGAAAAAACAGAGACAGAGAGAGAGTGATGAAATAGAGAGCAGCAGATACTGAAGAAGGGGAGGAGGAGGAAGAATGGTTGAGCCGATGAGAAGAAAGAGCGAAACAGAGCGAGAAACGAACAAGCCGAGAAGACTTGAGCGCACGAAAGTACGAAGGAAGGGGAGCGTGGAATAGCAATGGCTTGTAGAAAGAGAGAGATGATTAGTAGCGGTTAAAGCAGTAAACAAGTGACTCGACTTAAACCTTTGCCCTCGGAATATGTACTTTACACGGTGTGTCAGCACCAATATAATAAAGTGTAATTAATAATGATAATAAATGGACAGGTCCCACCCACGTGACACTGTCACCTACCGTGATTTCCTTAGGGTTAAAATTCCAAAAAAAGAGCTGACAATTGGGAGAACGTTCACACAGTGCCGTCGGTGCCACATACCAAGGCAAAAGCGCGTGGAGACCCTTGGAAATTCAAAAGTACTTAAAGAAAATTCGTGATTTTTTTATATGTAATTACTGCATGATATGATGATATGATTGTGATAAATAGCGTCTTTAATCCTTTTTCATACTATCAATATTTTCATCGATGTTTATACGCAACCGCTGGTTTGAGTCAAAAGAGGGTGATGATTAGAAATTGAAATGTATAAAACGTCTTGACTGACTAATTATAATACCTAGTCGATTATAAATTTTTTATGACATGATAATCTATATTTGACAAATAAATGACACTAGAGAATTCAAACAATTATCTATCATCATAAAAACAAAATTATGGTACATGCTTTGTAGATAAAAAATATTAAAAAGTAAAAAAAAAAAATTGTTAGAAAATCAATAGGATAAAAGATTATCTATTAATAGAAAAAGTTATAGAACGAAAATAATAAAATTTTAGAGAGTTATATTAAATGGATATGCATCTATCATTTGTTAATATGACTAAATGTATAATTGTTGATGACACCATATTAATGGTGTGAAGTCAAGTAGCATCTTAGCATGCAATGCATGATAGTTTTTAACCTTTCATGACAAGAGTTTAGCCTAAATAGATATGTGAATAAAATTAGCTTTTGTAGGATACTAAGCATTTTAGTCATAATAACAGCATAAGTCAAGTAGCACGCGATACATGGTGAGTCCATGACATTGTGCTTTCATGGCGAGGATTTAGGCAATGGATATAATCACGTAAAATTAACTTTCTAAATTGGCAACCATATGAACAAGTAGATGGGAATGTATCATTCAATGTGCAAATCCCATATGATTGGTAGTACATTTTATTTAATTTGTTGTACCATAAATGTTAAAACAAAGATTTTATCATAATCACACGATAGTTTTTTAATTATAATATACAATTTTGTTTT
Organism: Eucalyptus fibrosa; assembly: GCA_017140475.1. Lineage (NCBI taxonomy): Eukaryota > Viridiplantae > Streptophyta > Magnoliopsida > Myrtales > Myrtaceae > Eucalyptus > Eucalyptus fibrosa. Next base: position 18,082,253 of record CM029511.1, on the reverse strand, counting down.
GCCAAATATTTAGTACAATTTCTAACTTGATTGATGATCTCGGGACATATTCATTTATAAAATTGATTTTTCAATAGATATGAGAAGATACGGCCGTCATCACTCTATATAAATAAGAGATAATATATCATATTTTGAATTAATATTTTAATGGGAAGGAAAACCCAACTCGCAAGGCTCATGGATGGTCTGCTGGAAATTTCCTATAATATGAGCTTATATTAATTAATTAATTTTTATTTTAAATAATCAAATTAATAGATATTCTAATATTTGTTAAACCCTAGTAATCTTATTGAATTGGGTATTGACATCTATTAATAAAGGGCCTAGTTGAGCAACAAAATGTAGGCAATTGTATTTAACTAAAGCCCGTAATGGAAATAGCTCAGTTGACACGCTGTTGATTAGGGTTTGCTAGGTTCCCTCTTTAACTTATAAAATGATAAATTATACCTATCAGTTGCTTGAATTCCATTTAAAGCTGAGAGGAAAATCTAACATTCCGATATATCTCTGATTATTTGATTATCAAAGTGATCTATTTTTCTTCAAATGAAGTAATAGCTCAAACATGTATGCTTTAATTGCATTTGTACTTATTGATCTCGGTATTTTACAGTCATATATAAATCTGATTCTTCTTAATTGATTAGTTGTTTTTGTAAATAATTTTCTACATATGGTATCGAGCTAATCATATATGATTGTAGAACTCAATTTTTTTTTAATGAAAAAATTCGAAATTTTCCTCTTTTGAGCCAAATATCGGCATTATTTTTTGGGTGGATTTTTTTTTTGCTAACATGACCTAAATGTAATTGGCCTCTGCCACCCCGCCTAAAATCCATAACTCATGCAACTTTTCATCATGAAGAGAATCTCCAAACTCTGAAAAAGCCGTAAGACCATCACCACACCGAGAAAAACCATCACTAACGGTCTCTGGTTCCACTTTCCCCCGCGACGCGAACCCCCTACAAAACCCAGATTGGAGCGGGGAATCGATTCGAAGCGAGTTAGAGAAAGCGCCACCTGCTGTTCGGACAAGGGCTTGCACTGCAGGAGCTGAGAGACGTGGCCGTCGATGCCGCCGTGCGAGTGGGAGGCGGAGAGTGAATCCGAGCTCATTTCTCTCTCTCTCTCTCTCTCTCTCTCTCTCTCTCTCTCTCTCTCTCTGTGAAGCTCCTCCCTAATCCTCGCAATTTCCCTTTCTCATTCCATCCAACCGCCTGCTGATTATTCATGCATTGAAGTCTCGGTATAGTAAGTTTATCTATTACGAGCACAGAATTCTCAGTGATTCTCCATAGAATTCTTTACTGGAAAAAAGGGTAACGTTGTACGGCTTTCACTAAATTGGAATTAAGTAAAAGCTTTTCCAACCTAGACGGCAGAATGATTAAAGATCGTGATGGCATTTAGCAATATATTTCATATCTAAATTATTAAGGAAATCAAGCTATCTGTAGCATACTTTTTCCATGGAAAGATGCCACAATTCTACAGGGCGTCCACGCAACCAAAACCAGAACTAGATCACTACGTTATTCTCCCCAGCTAGACCCAATACGATTTCAAAAAAATAGCGAGCATAACAACGGACACTCCTGCACAACAATTGCTAACAAACCAGCTAAACCAACCTCGATCAAGCTCCAGTAATTTAAAAAAAAAAAAATATATCGAGCAAGAGCTCGCCCTCGGAGCAGCCGATCACTAGATTGTACTCAAGCTTCAAGATCATCAATCTAAGCAGCACATTAGGGAGATGTACAAAACGCACGGAAAGAACTATACACAATGCGTATGGACTAATCTACTAACATGAATCGCATCGAATACCCCAAAGATCAAGTTAGCAAAATCTGCCAAAATCCTAATTGCTCGTCCAAAGGGGAACAAACAATCAGCTAAGTAATCTCCAAACCAACCATTGCTACCGTCGAATTGAAGAGAAAAACGAAGGCAAAACTAGAATGTAACTTGAAAATCAATTGCTTATGTGAATAAGTTTTATATATGTGGTATCAGAGCCTATCATATATGATTGTGGAACCCAAACATTCTTTTTATGGAAAAAATTCAAAATTCTCCTCTTTAAGACGAATATGGGCATTACTTTTTCGTGTGAATTTTTTGCTCGATTGATCCTGAAACCATAGGGCTTTTGTTCTACATGTCGAGATCTTTCCAACAATATATAATTTGCATAATTTCGTTGATAGTTGAGAGAGAATTTTAAATTTGAAATTCTAGGGTTTACACATGAAAAAGTTCTAGAATTTTCAAATTACTTGCAATTGATTGATGTTTGTTATAAATCGTTACATGGGTATCGTTATATATATGTTTTAGCATACTTTTGTTGTATTAAAGTAAGTTTTTAGGTGGTCACCAAAAAAAAAAAAAAAGTTTTTAGGGCTTAAATTTAAGAAATTCGAAATTCAGCCATGCGAGGTTTAAATCCAAAGCCTTGAAGCTAGTATGTGGTAGATTTACTTGATTTTTTTTTTCTAAAATTTAAATTGCACACACATTGTGTAGCTTCAAATTAAAAAAAAAAAACATATAATTACCAGCTGTCAAAATAACAAAAATGACTCAACTTAAATCATCGCCCGTGAGGTGACCAGCACAATCATACAACCTTGCCTCAGAAAATACAGCATGTAACAAAGGAATTGACAGCATGGAGCAAAGCTAAGTTCTCTAATGCCTCTCCAAATTAAAAGTCTCAAACAGAAACTCACTGACATCTCAAATGGGGACTCTGAATTTTCCAGCAAAGTGGAATGCCAAGAAATAAAAGAAAATATCGAGCGGTTTTGGCGTCGGGAGGAGATGTATTGGGGAATGAGGTCTCATATAAATTGGCTGCATTGGGGAGACAAGAACTCAAAATATTTCCATGCCTTCATGGTTCAACAAAGACAGTGGAACAGAATTTCTGTGTTGCGCATTAACGAAGACACTTGATGTAGGGACCAAAAAACATTGAGACAACACATAGAGGATTTCTATTGTTCTTTATATGAATCAGAGGGTCTCAAAGATTACCAACCTATTTTGGACGTGCTCTACTATCATTAACACGCAAATGAATGAGAACCTCCTGTTCCCTATTTCTATGAAAGAGGTAAAAGAAGTGGTTTTTTAGCTAGGCCCACTAAAAGCACCTGGCCCAGATGGTTTGAATGGATAGTTTTATCAACATTATTGGGAGGATATCAAGTTGGACGTGCTGAATATGGTCAGAAACTTCTTTGAATCGGGTGAGCTCGACCCCCTGCTCAACAAGACTTACATAACCCTCATCCCCAAAGTTAAAACACTAGAAAGTATTTGTCAATTCAGGCCAATTAGTTCATACAATTTCAGCTACAAAATAATCTTCAAAGTGCTAGAAAACAGATTGAAACCATGGCTTGAGGAAATAATAGCCTATGAACAAAGCGCCTTTGTTAAAGGACGACAAATACAAGATAACATTTTTATAGTTCAAGAAGTGTTGCATCAGCTGAGAATCACAGAAATTCCAGGCAACTCTGAAATTAGATATGAAAAAGGCGTATGATAGGGTTGAGTGGAATTTCTTTAAAATGAGTATGCTGAAGATGGGGTTTAGTGCACAATGGGTTGAGCTTGTCATGACATGTGTTTCCACGGTGTCATTTAGTGTTAAAGTTAATGGCGGTAAAACACAGTATTTTACACCCACGCGGGGATTAAGACAAGGAGATCCATTGTTGCCCCACCTCTTCATATTGATAGCTAATGTTTTCTCCTGGATGATGCACAAAGCAATAAAAGATGGGAGCCTCAAAGGAATCAAACTGAATAGGTATTGTCCAACATTGTCTCATCTATTATTTGCGGACGATGTTATAATTTTTATGGATGGAACAGTAAGAGAATGCCAAAATTTGATAAATCTCGTGAATCGGTATTGCTATGCAACTAGTCAAGCTATCAATTTAAACAAATCAGGAGTGTTCTTCAGCAAGGGCTGCCCCTTAACCTTAAAGAGTAATATGGCCCGTGAGTTACGGGTGTCTATTATCAACAAAACAGGAAAATACCTGGGAATTCCATCAGATTGGGGACAAACAAGAAAGGAGATGTTTTCATGGATTCCTACTAGGGTGAACATGAAGCTTGAAAGCTAGAAAGAAAAGCTATTGTCTAAAGCTGGCAAAAAAATATTGATAAAAGCAGTGGTACAGGCTCTTCCTCAGTACGCTATGTCCATATTCAAAATTCCAATCTCAATTTGCAAAGCCATCGAACAACGGATCGCTGCATTCTAGTGGAAACAAAGTGAGTCCAAAAGAGGAATGTATTGGAAGAATTGGGAAGTCTTGAAAAGCAGAAAAGACGAAGGGGGTCTTGGTTTTAAAGACCTAATCAATTTTGACAAGGTAATGTTAGCAAAACAAGCCTGGAGACTTTCGCAGTCAACTTCAGCTCTATGGAGCCAAATCCTAAAAAGAATATACTATCCAATGGGGACCTATGGAAGGCAAAAATAGGACAACGACCATCTTGGGGTTGGCGCAGCATCCTTTTAGGCAAAGACACTATAGAACCGGAGGTGAAGTGGATAGTGGGAGATGGGCAAAGCATTAACATATAGAGACACAAATGACTTCCAAGGGGACTAATAGGAGGACCGGCGAACAAGGATGATCCTGAGGTTGTAGCTGAACTAATGAACAATGAAAGGAGATTATGGGACGAGCCTAAAATTCAAGCTCTTTGATGAACAAGTAGCTTAGGAGATTCTTTCAATTCCAATTAGCGCACAATCACAGAAAGATAGGCTCATCTGGATGGGGAATAACTCAGGATCTTACACAGTAAAAAGTGGCTATAACAGGGTATGTTCAGTGACCAATCATCCCGACCCCAACAGAGCAACAACCTCCTATCAGCCGCCTAGATCCCTATGGATTAGGTTATGGGATACTCCAATTCCCCCTAAAGTAAAATTCTTTCTTTGGAGCATATGCCAAAATGCAATCCCAACCAAGGAAAATCTCTATAAAAGGAGAATATTACCTGATCCCCTGTGTCCTCTCTGTCTTTGGCATCCAGAAATAGCTGAACACTTGTTCTTCTTATGCAAAAAGACAAGGCAAATATGGCTCGACTCGCGCCTTAATCTATACAACAAAACGACATCAGTAACCCGCATCGACAAGTGGTTTACAGAGTTTTTCGACGCAAAAACAAAGGTACCTTCAATAGAGATGGTGGCAAGCACGATCTGGTTGATATGGAAGCACTGAAATGACCACATCTTCAGATCTCGACCTCCCAAAACAGAGTCATTAGTAGATCTTGCCCACGCCCAAGTTCGGGCCTTCTCCAAATGGATTCCGAGCAAAGAACGAAAGAAAACCAGCAGGTTAGACCCACTCGAGATCTGGAAAGCACCGGACAACAACAGCTTTAAGCTAAACGTGGACTGCTCTTGGACGAAGGGAGAAGAGAAGAGCTCGATTGCTGGGATTGTTCGTGACTCAAGTGGGTTGTTGATCGATGGATTTGCTGCTGAGATCTGAGCCACCTCTCCTATGCACACCGAAGCCCTAGCGATTCTATATGGACTGTGCTCTCTGAACCGACGAATAGAAAGTAAAGTGAAAGCTGGTCAGTCCGAAGACAGAGTCGTGGACTAGGTTGCACCGACACGGACACGCGACACGCGACACGACACGACACGACACGCCGACACGTTATTTCTCAAAAGTAGAAAATTTCGACACATTCCGACACGTTATATATTAAATAAATATTTTAATATATAAATGCATAAATAAATAAATAAATAAATAATAAAAGAGCCTAGAATTAATCTATACTAAAAACATTAATCATACATTTGTTAATATCATTCATTGTTTTAATTTGACGAATTCAACTACATTTCATTGTAATAATCCATAAAACTTGGAGGAAAAAACAAGTAATCCACATTTCATTATTAAATTTAAAATTTAACAATAAGAAAATCAACATTCCATCATCAAATATAACAAAAAGTCATTTATCCACATTATCTACTTCTTTTGAAAAAAAAAAAAAAAACTCTCCGGCTCATCAAGTGAAAAATTTGCAATTTGAAGCACCCAACATCTTCAAATGAGTATTAGAAATTTGTTTTAGCTTTTATTATTATTTTTTATTTTTTTATATATTTATATTTAAACCCCAAAAGTTTTGGAAATTTGTAAAAATAACTCCGTGCGTGTCGAAGTCACGTGTCGGAATTTCCGACTCGAGTGTCGGAGCGTGTCGAAAGCAGTTGACCACGTGTCGGATTTTCCGACACGCGTTGACCGCGTGTCGGAGCATGTCGAAGCGTGTCGGAGCGTGTCGGACACGTGTCGGAGTGTCGGACACGACACGAAGGGTCCCGGAGAGTGTCCGTGCAACCTAGGTCGTGGACTAGTTCGCAGACAAAGACTTCGAAGTACAGTGCGACAACTTGGCACTTGTGGAGGCAATTCTGGGCTGGGCTGCTGATCCATGGGCCGTGAGCAATCTACTGCCTGAAATCAGAGAAGTTTTACAACAGCTACCCAACGTCAAACTCTCCTATTGTCCAAGAGAAGTAAACTATGCCGCCGATTGGACTCCAAATCGCATCGCCTCAAATCCCTACCCACAAACTGATTATCTGCACCACCACAACCCCTTTTGAATATTTTATGTTATGAAGCAAACCTATCGTCTACTTGTAATCCTTGCTTTAAATGAAGGAATGTCTTATTTTCGACCAAAAAAAAAAAAAAAAATCATCGCCCGTGGAATGAGTGCTTTATACAGTGCAAGCATCAATATAACAAAAATGTAATTAACAAAGGTAACAAGCGGACAAGGATAGGCCGCACTCACATGAAGCGTTGGTATGTGTAGAAGTAGCAATATGGGTTATAAATCTATTTTTCAACTCAATTTTAGTGTGTCTGATTGCATATGAGTCAATTAAAATTTTAAAACCCAATCAGGATAAGTTAAAAACATCAAAGCTAAGCTCCACGTGGATCTTTGTAGGTTCACAATAGATTCATATTCAACCCATTTTGATTATTAACTCAAGCTGAAAATGTAATTATGCGGAAAAAAAAAATCATTAACATCAATGAAAACGGCATCATTTCGTTGAATAGTCCATGTCACAAGACTCACGACTTGGTATTGTATGTAGAATTGTCGATAATGACTCAACTGCTGTGTCGAATAAATCAAGTGTGATTTGGTTGGAATGATGGGATTGTATTTTCTCTCAAAAGGCTTGCACCAACATTGGTTTAATTAAAAATATAAGAAGGGATAGCCCCTTCTCTATCAAAAGAAATCATATTCTCATGGATACAACACATAAAATAAAGAATTAACTAAATTTACTTAACATTGAGATAATCAAGAAAGCCACATACGTGAATATATAACCTATAGAAAAATGGGCTAATCCAACCAATCTTGCTTATACAATGGAAAGAGCCATTGGTTTAATGAAGCTACTGAAGCAATGCGAAACTGCCTAAAGGGAAAGACAAGCATTGAACAGCGCCAAGGTCATAAAGAAATGTAACCAACATTTTTAAGACTCGATTGATTTTCATATAATTAGTTTAAAACTAATCGTGGCAATTATGTAAATAATTTATTTGGTAGCAGTGCATAATATTATTTGGTGTGGAGCTTAGATGGCCACGATTCTTTTGGACAGTGAATGAAATTTAATTCTTAGAGGGAGCTCTTGGGGTAGAGGGTGTAATTGCAAATTATATAGTGGTAGATTTTCACATTGATTTTATTTGTGAATTTTATACATAATTTTATATCATAGAGCATAATTTCCCAAAAAGAAAAAATCACACCGAACATAATCAAATTCAGTGCACTTTCGACACAGAGAGATACCGTAGGTGAAAATGGAGGAAAAAAGGGTGAAGTAAAAGTAACCGCAAGCTAAAAATGTGAAATGTGGGAAGCTAACCATAACAGAATAGGTATTTTAGCATTTTGTCTTTTTCGGTCTCTTAAGGAAATATTAAATGTGAAATTTAATTTTCTCATAGCATCCCAAAAAAGCAAGACTACTTTATGATTGGTCCGCACATCCTCAACAATTTATATTTTTCTTTTTAAGAGGAGCATCGTCAACTAATTCAACGTTAAAGTTAGATCTCTTAACGTTGAAAAATATTACAAAGAATCCGTAGAGATAATTTTTTAACATATCGATAAGGCTGCACGTGACTCTTAATAAAAACTACTTGTACTCGGTAAATGTAACTAATATAGGGTAAATGATTTTCATATTTGATGAAATATTCCATATGTTGTAAAAACACTCATTAATAGCAAAAACATGTAATTTTTCAGTTGTGTTTTCTTTGCATCAGTGTAATATCAACAAAAATAATCGATTGAATCAAATAATGATTACCGAAAGAAAAGCCAGAAACAAGATTAATAATATATATATATATATATATATATATCAACTTAGAATAAAAACACATTTTGGGCAGTTTTAATTGTCAAACACTCAAAATGAAGGTCGGTTGTGGTTAAATTTTATTTCTATGCTATTAAAAATTCAAAAGAAGAGTACTATTGAAATCCAAAAAGTTTAGTAAAGTGTATGCCAGCTAGAGTGAGTACAATAGCTATGGCCCCTGATGTCAGAAATCTGACTTTTGAGAACCCATGTCCCAGTATCTATCTCTATTGTACGCTACAGTTTCTTTATAACCCCGGGTACAACAACTGACAGTCAGTAATATAAACTTTGCCTGAAGGGTATTATTGAAGCGGTCATTTCACCCATCACTTCTCACATTACATACAAGAAATTACCACATCCGCCTATCCGATGATAGCCACTCTGATGTGGGCCCCCTAATTCTCAATATATATTTATATTTTCAATTAAGATGAAATATTGAGATGACATTATAGGATTTCTCTTGGACAGATCTCCCCTCTATTTTTTCTTCTTAGATTTTTAACTACTTGCTCAAGTCCAAAGATTAATAATACATACCAATTTAGAGTAAAAACACAATTTGGGCAGTTTTGATTGTCAAAATGAAGATAGGTTGAGGTTAATATTTTTTTCCTGGCTATTAAAAATTCAAAAGAAGAGTATTATTAAAATCCAAAAAATTTAGTGACATGTATGCCAACTGGGGCGAGTACGATGGCTATGGCCTTTTGATGTCAGAATTTCTAACTTTTGAGTAGAACTCATGTTGTTCCGGTATCTATCTCTATTATATGCTACAGTTTAATTAGTAATATCTAACTCTTTCGATCTCTTCACAACTTTCTTCATGTTACTCTACGGTGTACACGAGCTCTCTTCGCCGAAACTCGCACATAGTGATTTTCTTTGACAGCTGCTCCTTTTGCAAGATAAAAAGTTGATTTCCTATTTATTGACAGCTGCCCTTTTTGCAAGATAAAAAGTTGATTTCCTTTTTATTAACAGCTTTGATCTCTCTCTCTCTCTCTCTCTCTCTCTCTCTCTCTCTCTCTCTCTCTCTCCTCCATTGTATGAGGAAAATGCTGTTTTTCTTGAATCATTTTTTCACTAGGACAAAGCGTGGTAATGGTAAGTGAAGGTGGACCCGCTGATCTGTAGTACAACTTGACCCTTGGTGTGAGAGGCCATTTTACTAGCGGCGACTTGAAGTCTTTTCCCAATCTTCCTCTACAGTAAATTCCTTAAGAAGCTAAAAACTTGCAAGACGCTGCTCCAAGTTGTCACTGGTCAAAAATAAAAATAAAAAGATGACCGCTTTCAGTTGCTTCAATCAGGACAACAATGTGGACTTATAAACAATCGAGCAATATAAATATCAATTCGGTACTAGTGCTAATTTATAAGTCAGCATCTTTATATGTATGTATATCAGGATGGATGATTTTTTGCATTTATTGTTCCTTGACTGGTCACCATCGCCAATGTGTGAGTCTCCATCCGAACATTGATTAACTATCCATTTTTTCCTCCACTATTTATATATTGAAATATTGTCTAAAAGGTTATAAACTTTTTCTATAGCGGCAATTTAATTCTAAACATTTCAATTTTATCAATTTAAATATAAATTTTTGATGATTTATCAATATAGTCATTTTAGTCAATTTTCTTATGAAAATTGCTAATGTAAATGCCGATCACCTTAAGTGACACAACTACTAAATAATTTCCTATCAAAATTATTTGGAATGACTACGTTAGCAAATCATCAAAAGTTTTAGGACTCAATAAGTAAAATTAAAAGAATAAGGGCTAAATTGGTTGTAGTAAATACGTTTAGGATTTTTTGAATAATTATTTGTTAATAAACAAATAGTGATTAGACAAACATAAATTAAATATATGTCCTATCCTGCATGGATAATGATTGATTAACTACTACTCCTAAACCCAGTCCTTGTGCTGGTCCATGAAATCATATTAAAATTATAGAAGTAACATTATAATTAGGCTAATTGTTAGATTGTAACGTCAAATGTGATTGTTAGGTTAGACGTAACCTCAATAAGTTTATGATTTTTTAGATAATTATTCATTAATAGGCAAATAGTGATTATACAAACATAAATTAAGTATATGTCCTATCCTTCACGAATAATGATTGATTAACTACTACTCCTAAACCCAGTCCTTGTGCTGGTCCATAAAATCACATTAAAATTATAGAAGTAACATTATAATCAAACTAATTGTTAGATTGTAATGTCAAATGTGATTGTTAGGCTAGACATAACCTCAATTATAATTTTCAGATTAGACCTTACAAGGAAAATAAAATTATGCTATTTTTACTAACATTATAAACTAGTTTACTTTCTTGAATACTGCTACTCTCTACATGAAAAAAATTAATATGGGAAATGCTTGCGTGCCACAACTAACTCTGCTTCATGTTCTCTCATTCATATTGGAGCCCCCCTCCATCCCTTTTCAAATGCTTGGCTTTATCTAGAGACTTTTACTTTTCACACGTTTATTTTTCAAATATTGCGGTCATCAAAAATTCATTTTTAATTTTTTTAATATGCAATAATTGTCAAATAGAGTTATATGGTCTTTCATAATGTATGAACCTATTTTGTTCCAATTTTAATTTTCTTGAGGGAAAGAAAAATGCAAAAAGATGTTTTTCTTTATGTAAGCATAGCCAAATAGAACTACAAGTCAATAAAAGTGAAGATGGAATGTCGTGTGAAATATTTTCAAAATCAATCTTGTGTATTAAAAAAATTATAATGCTTAAGTGATCAATTGAAAGTTATGACTCTTAGATGAACATTTTGAAAAATAAACACTGTCAATGGACATAGAAAAGAATGATTTTTTAGCAAACACACAAACCGTGAGGAAAAAACAGGAGATGGGCACCTAATGGCTAATGTGGAGCTAGTTGACCTTATCCTTAGTTAGGCCTTAACTAAACACCAATCAATTCCTTGAGCATGGAAATGTATGATTTTCTGCATTATTGTTCCTTTACTGACCATTCACCATCACCAAAGTCTTGTGTCTCCATCCCTTCCTCCACCGCTAATGGACAAAAATTAGTGGGTTATCCATTTTTTCCTCCTTTCCCACTGCTAATGTACTAGCCGCGAATCCATCCTTTCATCCTTTCCTCCACTGCTAATGGACAAACCCTGATTAAGTACTAGTCCTAAACTTGATCCTTGTGCGGGTCAATAAAAATCATATTTAAAAAAAAAAATTAATATCACAAAACATCTCAAATTAATGATTAATTTTTTTACCATTAAATATTTCAAACCGATAATATGACAAAATTATGTTTATAAATCATGAAAACCCATGTAACTTTACTTGGCAATAATTGCATGTTTTTGAAAAATTTTAAAACTAATTTGTGATGATTGCGATATTTGAAAAATAAATGTTAAAAGTATTTATACGGAAATGGATGAATTTTTTTTTGGCATATTACTGTTCCTTGATCAGCCATTATCACTGATGTCCAAGTCCCCATGCCCTCTCTTCACCATCTAAATATACAAAAGATTGCTTTAATTATGGCAAGTTTTGGGAGAGGTAGTTGTAGGATTTGAGATGGTTTTCTGCATTTTACTGTTCCTTTCCTCGATCAGTCACCATCACCAATGTCTACTTCTGCATTTTTCATCCACTGGACAAACATCAAATATTCGTAAGTGCATGAACTGACCGGGTGCGCTCACTTGTCTGGCCTCTTTCCTTTTATTGTTGAGAAACATTGCTATCCCACTTCATCCCTTCGAAGGCAATGATCAATTATCCAAAAGAATTGCCGCTTATTAAGTTAAAACTGACAAATCTCTTGATGAGGCCCAAATGATCAATTATCCAAAAAAATTAATCCTTGTTGTGTGAGGATATGTGATGTCCCATTAAGAATTGAAGAGATGAGTGATCTCAATGATTTGCCATTGTAGAGATTGTATATTGAATAGCGGTTTTTTTTTTATTATAATAATTTCTCCTTATTAACACATTAGACTTGGACTATCCTAGATCCTTATATCTAACTAATATTAACTATTAGTTAGAAATAAGTCTTGATGTTTCATGTATTATCTTTTGCAGATCTATTGACAAGAAGCCTCTCTAGGCATCCATTTAAGTGGAAAGAAAAAAAACTCAGCTCACAAAATAAAATTGAAGTTGTTTAATTTGTATGCCAACCATAATTATTAGATTATCATGAAATTGCCATATGATGATATGATTGGAATTTTATTAATGTCTCTTTGTTCTTGCTCTTTTGAAAGATACTTATTGATATGAGTTTAATCTAATTTTTTGTGTTATTCTCAAACGGCAACATCAATCGACAATTTTTGTTGATTTTTCTTATGTGAAAGAGAGAGCGAGTCCCACACCAATAATGCATTGTGGAGTCAATAATACAGGCTTATGAGGCATCGTGCAAGACAAGATGCCTTACACATAACACAGTGAAATGTTTGTGCTCAATCGAAGTACTCAATGAGCTGTCAAAACTTTTGTCCTTTTCTCTTTCAAATTTCCTGATGAGCTATTGCATTTTCCACTCTTCAATAGTCTGTCCCAATGGATCCGCTAGAATCATATTATTGATGTTTTGAATGGACATGATGTGCTTGGATGGTCGCATCTTTTGAGGATTCTCGGACAAATCCATCTTCTTCGGCGAAGACTGATAGGAACTTGATGGTCCTTTAACGGAGCTCAAAGGGACATGTGTTGGCATTGGCCCACAAAGTAGAAGTAGTTTGCTGACTCTGCATATCATGAACGAATCAAATAAAGCAAGATGGGAAACGAAGTTGTTCTAGACACTGTATCACCAAAATGTGTGCACCTCAAATGATAATCAATAATATCTTGTGAGTTGCGATGCATATTTTAGCGAAGACTGATAAAAAAATGGTTTTCATCCATTGCATTTTTCCGAAAAAAATAGAGGATGCCTCAAACTAGTTTTGGAGCAGGATTTGATCATTAATAAGGTCTTCGATAAAACACTAATTACGCAATAGTTTTGCCTCAAATATGAAAACACTTAGTTATCTCTGCAATAGGTCTTTGATAAAAGCAATACACAGTCAAGCATCAAAAGCAAATTACGCATTCTCGTAATAGGATTTACAATATGCATTGAAAACAAACCCACTGAAAACCAATTTTACACCTTTAGTTGTTGCCATGGGAAAGAGAAGCTTGATAAAATCTTTCATTTGAAGAAAAAGCAGAGAATCAATTTGTAATTAGTTGAAGCAACTGTTGAGTAGGTCACTCCCAATTGGAGAGGCCAATGCAATTATGTATATCTGTAGTAGAATATGTATAGTAGTGAGTGTGTAAAAGAAAAAAGAAAAAAAAAGGAGAAAAAGGAAAAGAAAAAAAAATATCAAAAGAGATGGGGAGATAAATCAACGTGATTTTCACATCTAGAAAATCAAGAGAGATTGGAAAGGAAATTAAAGTGATATTCTCATATATACAAAATCATGAGAGATTAGGAGATAAATCTACGTGATTTTGTATCGTATAATTCCTATTTGGGATTGTATTTGCTCTTATGAATAGGAGTCCTCCTCAGCAGAGAAGAGGTTACACAAAAGCAAGAATATCATAGCAGCGTAGCGGAAGAAACAGTTTTCTTCTTCCAAGAAAAAAAGTCATCTTTGAGTGAGTTATCCAATTTGTGAGAGGTTCAGATCCACAAATTGAAGACAGAGAGAGATCCACCTTTGGGTGAAGTTGTATCCCATTATTTATCATAGTGGAAGTTTGAAGTGGACTACGGTCCCGTGGTTTTTCCCTTCGCCTTGGAGGGTTTTCCACGTTAAAATTCTGGTGTTATTTATTATTCGTCTTTACTGCTTTCAATTAGTATTTTATCCTATTTAATTTTCACAGAAATATTATCGGGAAAAATTTTCTAGGCGTTCTCCACAAATATTTTTCCCAACCAGAAAAATATTTGTGGAGAATGCCTAGAAAATTTTTCCCGATACTATTTCTGTGAAAATTAAATAGGATAAAATATTAATTGAAAGCAAAAAGACGAATAATAAATAACACCAGAATTTTAACGTGGAAAACCCTCCAAGGCGAAGGGAAAAAACCACGGGACCGTAGTCCACTTCAAACTTCCACTATGATAAATAATGGGATACAACTTCACCCAAAGGTGGATCTCTCTTCTGTCTTCAATTTGTGGATCCGAACCTCTCACAAATTGGATAACTCACTCAAAGATGACTCTTTTTCTTGGAAGAAGAAAACTGTTTCTTCCGCTACGCTGCTATGATATTCTTGCTTTTGTGTAACCTCTTCTCTGCTGAGGAGGACTCCTATTCATAAGAGCAAATATAATCCCAAGTAGGAATTATACGATACAAAATCACGTAGATTTATCTCCTAATCTCTCGTGATTTTGTATATATGAGAATATCACTTTAATTTCCTTTCCAATCTCTCTTGATTTTCTAGATGTGAAAATCACGTTGATTTATCTCCCCATCTCTTTTGATATTTTTTTTTTCTTTTCCTTTTTCTCCTTTTTTTTTTCTTTTTTCTTTAACACACTCACTACTATACATATTCTACTACAGATATACATAATTGCATTGGCCTCTCCAATTGGGAGTGACCTACTCAACAGCAACACACATAGAATGATCATGAAGCCTCAGCTCTGTGAATACAAATTGACAGTGCAGTACCCAAATATTTTGGATAGGGCTTTGTCGATGAATGAAGACTCAAATTAGAACTCTAATGGGTCAAAGTGTCATCCCCATGCTACCAATCTTCAATTTGGACTTGCTGGCAAACCCTTTGCTAGTTCAGAAGCGAAGTCCTATCTCATGATTTTGCTCACGCTCTCGTGCTAGCAAGGGAAGCTCTCTCTGATACTCCCCTCTTTCTAATAATGGCAAATCTTGAGTCTAGAAATGAGAATTATCACATCCAAACTGCTTCACATGTATCAGAGCTAGACATGACTCCGCAAGGAGATGGGGGAGTAACAATTTAACAAAAAAAAGTTGGTAATGCTGATATAGAATGTAATTTCGATTCCTATGCTCTCAAATTTGACTAATTTGAGGAGGGGGAGGAGCTTTTTCTGTCCATCATCATTATTATTTTTGGTTTTGTGGAGAATATTTCGGAGAAATGTGTTAGTCAATGTAAAATGCACTTGTTAAACAATCAATTTACAAAATGTACCAAGCTTCCCATGGCACTTACTTTAGTGTAATCACGTATGTTGTTGACATCTGATTTTTTTTTTTTTTTTTTATAAAAAAATTCAAGCCTTTGTCTTTATAAAAGTAAAAAAATGGAAAATAACAAGAAAAAAAAAGAGCCAAAGAATAATAGATGAAAAAACAAATAAATAATGAACTAATTAAAAAATAAAAAATTTTATAAAATGACGGGTTTTAAAAAGGGAGGCCTTTCTGGTTCGTGGCCCAACTCACCAATTAGGCTGTAGAAACCGCAGCCCATCTAAAGCCCACCCTGTATGCTAATAAAGCCACAACCCATTCCCAGCCGAAGATCCCTCGAAATTATGGAATCCCATCATTTCCCACGCCATTCGTCTTCGTACGCCATTTAGCCGGAAATGACATTGGGTCAATTTTCCAATAAGTGGAAATTTAGCTAGAAATCTCAAGTCGAAAGACGTGGAAATTTAAAATATTTCTACGGAATTGAAATTGCAGTTGATAAAAAGCGGAATTTTCTTTCCCAAGTGACATTTAAACACTGTTCATTCAAGCAAGAAAGAGGCGTGGATAGTAGAGTCACGCAATTTACAAAAGCAAATTTCAAGCTGCAAATTCAACATATGAGCAATTGGAAGTGCCTTCCTAATAGTAAAAGGGACAAGAACAACTGACATAATCACCGCCAAGGACATCTAGGAGGGATAGGGCGACGGAAGCTCCACGGTGGCCATAGGTGACAAGCGAATGACTTGCTTCTATGAGAGAGATCAACATATTCTTGGCCCTGAGCTATGATTGGTTATTGATGAAGCCAAGAAAAAAAGGAAAACCTATCAAATATTTCGAATTATGCTTATTGTGACACATTTATTTTATTATTCCTTTTTTTTTTGTGTTATCTAAGATTTCAAATTATATTTATGTAACCCATTTACCATTTATGAATGAGTATATGGATGGCAGAAGGTAAATAATGTTGACGTCAAATGAAATAAGAACAATTTCAACAAAAAAAATAAAAAATCATTAGACGAAATCTTGATAGAAGGTAAATGTGTTATATTAATACAAATTTACAATTTTTGACGTCATAAAAAAAATTAAGATAAATATGCCATAGATATAATTTTGAGTTTTTGCCGTAATAGAAAGAAAAATAAATGCAATGAATATAATTTGGAATTTTTTGCCGGCTTTTTTGAAAAATGACACGATGGGTTCTTTTTTTCCTTATTTTTTATTTTTTATTTTTATTTTCCAACTCAATTCCTTTCTCGTCCAAAGAACAGCCACCGGCTTCACCTTGTTTGCCCCGTTTTCCCACCCCTTCGCTTCGCATCGCGCATTTTTATTCTCCGTTGGTTTCTCTTCATGCGTGGCGTATCGTTTCGGATGATGACGACTCAGGTTGGCTTCGGCTGCCGCGGTTAATGAAGCAACGCTGGACCTGCGGAAGTGCTGAGAGTGAATCCGAAGAATCTCATCCTTCGAATTGGTGGATCGTATTCAGATGATCATCCATCCAACCTCAGCCTTGGCAATCGGATAAAGCTCTTGTAAACAGTGAACACCACCCCACGTCACCTTTGCACGCAGCGTAGACGGGGAAAACAATGGAATCCAAAAGACGGCAATTAAGCGGGAGCGAACAGGATAAAGCAAGAGTCGACGGAGCATATTTTGGAGTGAATCGGAATTTGACTCGGAAGTTCAATGGGACATGAAACGGCCCTAATGATGGTTCAGCAAGCAATGGTGGGATGGCGGCGTGAGCTCAAGATGGCCCGACGACAGATAAATCTAGTCTGGACACGTGCAAGAATAGGAAAAGCAACGACAACGAATCAGAGAGGAATTAGTGTCGCCGTGACTTGAATGCGGAATCTAATGGTGTCGTTCACTGTGGGGATGATCTGAATTGGTGGAGATGAATCAGGGGAATCCAGAGCGAGGGAGAGAAAAGATGCAAAAGAATCTGATGATGCAACTGCGAACGGAGCACCACCAGCGATTCATCGAGATCGAGCTCTCTGACGATTGTTGCTTCCAGCACCGACGGAAGCACCAAAAGTGTCACTACCGCCGACCGGTTTGAAGATGCCACTCGCCTTGATGCCATGATGGCGGAACTTGACCACGGAGTTTCCTCGACCAACAGTCACAATTACCGGGACGTTCCATCTCCGACTGAACTCTAGAATTGTTTTCGATTCATTCCGAATTTTGTCTATTTGATTTCCGTTTTGCTTTTGTTTTCTCCCATCCTCTCGCCATCTCCTGAATTTCCATTGCCATCGGTTGCACCTTGGAGGAGGTATTGAGTTTGGTTGCACTTTGGAGGAGGTATTGAGTTCTCGCGTTTTCTCCCATCCTCTCGCCATCTCCTAAATTTCCATTGCCATCGGTTGCACTTTGGAGGAGGTATTGAGTTCTCGCAAGGAAGAGAGAGAGAGAGAGAGAGAGAGAGAGAGAGAGAGAGAGAGAGAGAATCGGCAAGCTTTATCTGGCGGGGAGAGCAAGTTCGAGTTCAAGAGCATTGGGATGTTGCCAATTCTAAGACGAAAGGCCACTGCCCAAGGCTCGGTCGCTGTGTTTGTCAACAGAGAGAGGCTGCAGAAGAGTTGTGCCGCAGCCACGCAAAGATGCCAGCGTATTTGCTTTTGTCATGCGTATCAACATTCAGTTAAAATGAAAATAAATGAATTCCGAATGCTCTTCACATGACAAGAAACTGACAAAATTCAATTTGCGCTCACATGCGAGAACACTGATCACAAAAAAATCGAAGCATTGGTTCCGGATCCCTTGCCTTCCAAGTGTTAATGCCTGATATTCTCACAGCAGACAAGACAACTTCTGAAACCAACTGGGTATAAGGGGATCCCAAATCCCATATATCTAGACATTCCTGTCCTTGCAATAGAGATTTCCACCGTGAAACAACTTCCAACCCCCGTGAGGGATTCTGAAGAGGATCCCATCCCTGAAATACTCTGATAAACAGAGGGAGTGCAAATGAGCAAGCAATGCAGGACAAGTTACAGAGTTCATAATCGTCAGGAAGCCCTTTTTTCACGTCACCAAAAGATTTGGCAAGTGTAATCATTATTTCGTTCATGTTATTCAGTTGTTTCGGTTGTTTCTTCCGGTGTTCTGTCTCAGCTTGCAGCTTCTCCTTTTCCACTTGCAAGCCAGAGCTGTCTCCTTCTCTGATTCCTTAGGCCCCCATCGATCTTCTGACTATCCAACTCAGCCGGGTCCACAATCAACCTCACATAGTCCTGGAGCTACGGCATAGGAACATCACTCTCCCTCGCCTTCTCTTACGCGTTCAGATTCTCCAAGTTTGCTAATACCCTAACCTGAGGTCCACGCTTGTCCAGTACCTTTTGCACAACTTCAATGCCTTGTTCCTGCTTCTTCGCCAATAGCTCTTCCGCTGTAACGTACTTCGCTTTGTTTTTCAGCGTCGCCTTCTTTGCTTGCTTAGACCAAAAGCTTCTCCTTACCGGGCACGTCGGGTAATGGCTTCTTTTCTTCTGGCTCCAACGAGGCAACAGGTGACTTTGCAGGAGTTGCTTTGTAAGTCGTTGAAATCCATACCCATATTCGTAGGACGCAACTTTGCTTCAATGAGCGTCACAATCCCCTGCTGGTTCTTCCCAAGACCCCCAAGCCCGGCCTATCCTCATCCACGGCAGCGGACTCGTCATCCTCGTTCTCTCTCTTCGAGTTCTCATCAATCTCTCTGTTCGGCATGACCGTGCCGGTGGACATAAAATTCACGGGTTTCGACAGATCGGCCTTACTTAGGAGGACCCTGTTCTTCCTCCGCTTCCTCTTGGAGGAGTCGCCGTGGTCCCAATCGGAGTCCCCCGAAGCGAAGACGCCGTAGAGCGCGTCGTCCTTGGTCTAGGCGCGCTTCTCCCACCGCCGCCGGTAATAGAACTCCCCGTCGATCCACTGCCCGCCCTCGTAATCGTTGTCCATCCAGAACCTCTCCATCTCCTGGTCGTCGTCCATCTTCAAGCAATCCCGGAGAAACAAAGCGAGTGACCTACGGTTTCAGGGGGAGTGTTCGGAGGAGGCGGAGAGAGGGGCGGCGCTGCCGCCGAACGCCTAGGTGGCCTGACGGCGTGGATGCGGCGGCGGCGGTTGGAGGCCGCGATAAGACGGTGCAGCTCGGCTCGAGGGTTGGAGAGAGAGAGAGAGAGAGAGAGAGAAGAAGCAGAGAGTGACCGAATGCTCGAAGCGCAAGAACTGGAAAACCTAACGGATCTTCTGCTTCTTCTTCTTTCCTTTCTAATTTCTCAAATGTTAACAATTGTTGATTTATTTATTTATTTATTTTTCCCTATTTACTTCAAGGAGAGGAAATTCATTTATCATGATTATTTAGTTTATATATTGATAATCGGGAATAAAATTGGGTTAATTCTCCAATTAAAGACCTTGGGAAATTTAAAAAATTATATCTCTTAAAAATTGAAGTTGTGAGAAAGAAAAATGGATCTTTCCCTTCAACGATTAAAAGTATTTACTAGATATTATTAAGGACGAAAGAAAGACACAAGGCAAATCTAACAATTTCCTAATGAAGCCTAAAAGTTAAAAGTAATTAGGATTTCTTTGTAAACGCTCCAAGTCATTTTATGGAAAAACCGAAAAGAAGGGCATTTGGTATTTAAATTGCCCGAAGGAATTTTTCTATGGTCAAATAGTGATTCGAAATTGAAGGTATTCCATGAAAAAATTGTACTAAAAGCTCAGTTTTCATTTGTGAAGCCAAGGTATGTCCCCACGAGATTACAGCCAGGACTTAGGAAGGGTGACTTTTGAAGATTTCTTCCATTTATTTATTTATTTATTTATTTATTTGGTAAGTTCCTCCATTTATTAGTGTTCACTTACTTTTATCATTTGAGGTATTGGTTAATATAGGGATTGGAAATCATAGGGGGATTAAAATTGGCATGATGAAGATCATGACCAGATATTGAGTAATGAGATTTCTCAACAATAATCTTGCACTCAAATTTTACACGTCGAAATTCTTAATCGCTTCAATGGACACATTGACTCCTATGAATCAAATTGGTGTCAACACGATTGGGGCTTAGGGGTCTCTAATTGAGCCGCTACAATGCCAAACTTGAAATTGGCTCACCTCCTTACTCAATGTTTGATTTGAGCTTGACCAAGTATTAACTTCATGCTTATTTTGGAGTTTGTTTCAAATGAAAAGTCAATACACTAAATATACTTGTATGTCGATGATGATATCTATGTATAATTATATAACAATCAAAATTTTGAATTAGGCTTACAAAATTTATTGAGCTAAGTATTGGCGAGTTCAAGGTTTCAATTGATAAGATACTCGAGTAGCTCAAGTTAGAGCTTGACTATATATTAGTTCTCGAAAAATCATCAACCCAAGCTCGAACAATTCATGAATAGAGTATGCACTAGGTGTAAGTAACACTTTTCCAAACTCAATTAGCTCGACAAGGGATCATATCTTAAGCTAGCATTAGTCGGCTATTTTACATAAGTTCTCATTTATAAATGAGAATATCAGAGAGTATGATTTGTAAAAACACTTCAAATTTGTAAATTCTTTAAGGGGGAGGTTCCTCTTATGTCACTCAATCTAAATTACCTCAAAAACCCAATTATCATAATAACTCCAATTAAATTTTAAATGAATTGAGGGACGATTTTCTTCATTTTGTACTTGGAAAATGAAAAATCGTCAGTTATGGCCACTCTCCCCTGCCCTCCACTGCTCTCCACGATCTAAATGTCACTAATTAATTGCGAAACAAAAATAATAAAAAGGTAATTGCATCTTTTTAAAGAGGGCTATCTATCATTTAAAATTTTAAAATAGGATGTACGAAAATCAAAAACCATAAGACATCAAAACAAGCTAGTAAGTCATGTTTTTCTATAGGTAGAGAGCGAGGAAGTGTAAGGGAGACCAAGACGCGAGCAAGCATAAAAGGGAGTGAGGGAGTGAGCGAGACATATTAGATGGAGGCCATATGATGAGTGGTGGGGTTTGACCACGGCAGCGATGGCAGCTCGGTGGTAGCTAGATCTCGACCAGCATGAGAGACAGGAGAATGAGAGAAGTTGAGGTCTCAATAGGTGAGAGGGAATTGAAATATGGGGACATATATATGTATAATTTCCGATCTATGAATTGGGCTGGTTTGGCAATCATTCTAGTCTCAAACTCAAGGATAGTTTGAGGCCTAGTGGCTCGGGCCAAGGCTATTTGAGCCCAAAATAATCAGGCCAGTTCAGGTGGTTCGATCTAGGTTTCTGGGTTTTTTTAAATATAGACTCTTGAGTAGTAGTATTAGCAGCAACATAAGTATGGTGCTATTTGGATTATTTAAGTATTACAAACTCCCTTAGTTACTTGACCTAAGTTTACAATGTTACATATAGAAATATATTCAAGACTCGTATGTGAGGCAAACACGTGTGTGCAAAGTAGGAGAAGAAAGATGAAAAAAAATAGTGAAGTGGGTCATTTAGGGTACACGTATGATAACAATTTTATTTATTTATTTTGTTATTTTTCTGTCTTAGGAATAGGTTTGGAACAAAAATCTATTTGATAATGCTATTTTCATTTTTTTATATCTAAAACAAATTGTTAGCTCGGAACTACTAAATGAGAAGTGAAAATTCTATTTCTGAAAAAAAAAATGAGAAATAAAAGTCAAGTGGTTTGTTAGGGCCACCACTCGCTGGCCGCTCATCTTTGTGAGACTTTTGGCAGGGAGAACTAAACAAGAATCAACCATCTAACGGACAAACGCGCATTGCAGTGAATGCTGATTTGTGATTCAAATTATTAATATGAACACTTCACAATGAGCACCTCAGGCAATGATCATACAAAGCACTTATAGCGCGCATATAGACACGCCAGCAGTGAAATCGACAACAAAAATCACACAAAAATGCTTGAGCCTCTCTTCATGAAGCTAAGAACGAAGAAGAAGATTACAGTGTTTATTTTGTCCGATGCACGAAGGATGATCGGATCATAGGAAGAGGTCATCCGAGACAATGACGCTAAGGATCAGAGCCAGCGAAGGAGAAACGGACAAGTTCAGAGCAGTCCAAGCAAACTCACTAGAAAACAAGTGCTAATAGAGCTACGGCCTGCCGGTGGAGCAATGACCGGAGATGATGCTAATGGCGCCAGGAGGTCTGTTGGAGGTCACTAGACAAAGCAAGAAGCCGAGGGAGATGATTCTCTGAATGTTCGGAAATCCCTGAGCCATCCCACCGTGTGCTCCGTGCTGAGTGCATGAGAGTTGTCGTGGCCGGCGATGGTGGACAAGCGACGGTGGGAACCGGTGGATTGACGCGATGGAGAGAGAGCGAAGATGGAGAAGCGTCTGGAAATGGGTTGATCCGATAGAGAATTTTCCGCTGAGCTCCCGCTCGTGTGTTCCTCTTCCCGAATGCGAGCGCCTCGTGAGCGTCGATGCTCTGCTGCCAGGACGCTTGACTTTTGTGGACGAGGTATGCAGTGGAGAGCAGTACTCTGATCGGGATGATTATGCCTTGGCATTCTACACCGTCCCGTGCAATCTGAGGCCCACCGCGGAAAAGGGGTCGACTACTACACGCATGGTTCCTTCCACCATGCCGAGTGCTTCGGCCACGGTGCATGCAGTGGTGCGTGGGCACATGCCAACCGCGCGCAGACACAAGTCCAAAGAGTGTGTGCATACATCGTGTCGGTGTGCAGCTTCGCGATTGTAGACTTTGGTACGAGCAGTATTCACTTACGGAATAACCTGAGCTTTTGTTGGAAAATATGCAATGTCATGATGTGCCATGTCTAAGGAAATCGGTACTTCAACAATATCTCATTACAGTGTGATTTGAATATGGAATGAGTGGTGTTGTTGGCGCCACAAATATTTGTATGTGTTTGAACTAATTAATCGTTATTGACCCAAAAAAAAAAAAAAAAAACTAATTAATCATCTATAAGTATGGATCAATTTAATCCAACATTGTGTGGGCTTGACCCCACTTAAAATTGACCGGTTAGATCTTGACAATACAAAGGTATCTCAATTAGAAAAAAAAATAAAAAAATTGAAGAAGACGGATTTCAATCTCACATTGAAGGCCTACATTTGTTGTTTTAAAGCGTACTATAGGAATGTGGTGTGTATGTGAGCACATATGAGTGGAATTGGTAATAAGAACACAAACGATAGTGAAGGATCTCTTAGTTCTTAGAGAATTTTTCTTAGGCTTAGCCTTGCAGCGAACTCGCATGATTTAGTTTTTCCACACCAACATTTGCAAGTCATCTTCTTTTGCCTGATTCATAAGGTCAATTTGGGTATCGTCTGATGTGGACATTCCCCGAGATGTGTTTTCTTATAAAGAAGAGAAAAGTAATATAACTTACATGAAGCCCCATTAATCGTGTGTCATTTATAATTTATTTATTAGAGTTTATAATTACACTAAACTTTCACTCTTATCTTATGAAATGCACCCTCACTTTTCTCACCCCAACTTGAGTTTTCCACATGAGTTGAAGGGTAATTCAGTCTCTCAAGTTAATCTAAGACACAAATTGAAAATTTTAAATATCGATAGCATGCAAAGTGGTGTGTGAATCGGGAACCAATCATGAGGAGGGTATTGGAAATTTTATACAATTAAATTTATGAGGAGATCCTTGGTCATGAAGTGTGCAAGCGGGTACTAGAAATCAACTCAAGCATGAGTGTAGCACGCAATTGGTACTCAAATTCAAATTAAGGATTATAGAGCTAACTATGATAACTATCCTCACTGAATGACGTTGCAATATTGCATAAATAAGGGACTGTGGTAGAGTCGGCTGTGAAATTATTTTTTTGCCAGCAAGTTGAACATGCTTTTTGGTAAAGGTAAATAAAATAGAAAAAAAAAAAAAAAAGCAATAAAAATGTTCCAACTCGGTCAGAATTGAGAGGGCCGGTCCGGTCTGTTGGGTCTGATCCACAATCGTGGCCCAGATCGTGCCAGGCCCATTAGAGTAAGCCTCGGCCCAAATAGTTTCCCTCACCGCAGCCCACGATCCACAGTCTCTCTCTCTCTCTCTCTCTCTCTCTCTCTCTCTCAGCCGAGTTCCAGAAGACTCTCCACCACTAATCGACACCAGAAATCCACCGTCCGCCATCTCCAATCACCAAAACAGCCACCATCGAGCCACCATTGACGGCCGCCCCAGGGTCGCCTCAGGGTCAGCGATCACAACAGAACGCATACGCTGAACCTGACGAAGAAACTCTCTTTCTCGGAAATTCTTGAGGCTTCTTCGTCAGTTCTCCTTCTCCGTCGTCCTCCAGAGACCATTAGCCGCCACCGTAGCCGCTCCTCCGTCGCCGGTATCGCTGCAGCAAGGCCAGCTCTCGTTCTGCTATGTTTTCTGATCAGGACGCCCGAAAGTGCACGAACCCTTGGTCGTTCCCCCTTCGCCGGCCCCGACTATCGACGTGGTCACCACCGAGAACTTTGTCACTGAACGAAAGAGAGCCAGTGAGCTTTAGTTAATGTTTGTGAGCCAATCAGTTGCGGTTGAAGCTCGATTAGAAACTCGGACTCATAAGGTTATTTTCGTGATAATCTGAAAGTGAATCGTTGCTTTGTGTATGGGTACGAGCTCCTTGTTCGAAATGCCTATCACTTGTTTGATGAAATGCTCGAACTAGATCAGTACGTAACTTCGATTCAATCCTTGAACCGCAAAGTCATATTGCATCAATTCAATCTGTTCTCAACTTATCAAACCCTTATTATGGCCGAATTCGTTCGTGTGCTCAACAAATGATGTGAAAATTTGCTCTTTCGTGGCTTGCTGATCTCTCTGGTTTGAGTTAAAGTGTTCTATATGAACGGAGTCGAGTTTTGAATGTGAATTCTGTGGTGAAGGAGTGCGAGATCTGCATGGTCGTGTGCAAAGGATGGAGCGTCAGAATCGCCATCGATCTTCCTTGGGTGTTGTTCTCTTCCTCATTTTCTGCTGATTTGTGCACAAGAGGTGGAAAATTTTTATTTAGGCTCGGGTTTAATGTTTGGACTCAACTCATGGAGTTTTTTTGTCCCGAGGCTTGATCATGAGGCAATATATATTCTTTAGCCAACATCATATCGGATTAAATTCTTGGACTATACTTTCCGTATTTTACTTACTTTTGATGCCTTGATTATGAGCTTGGTTTATTAGGTGATGTTTTTGTTTTTACTATATTTCGATTATGTGATTTAAATCCGAAAGCAGTCATTGTTGTGAGGATCCGACCACATTGTTTTCTTCAGGTATATTCGACTCACTTTAAGTCATATATAAATTTGCTGGCTGGTTCAAGGGCCTGCACGCATCTAACTCTTTCAGCTTTACCTGCATTAATTGCAGACATAACATGAAAAGGAAGCTTTCACTTTCTAGGCATTCACCGATATGCGATACTTACATCTACCAATGTAGCGACCTTAAATCAATAGATGGAGTCTTTTTAATGGTCTAGCTTTTGAGGCCTATAAGCATAACACCAATATCATTTTCAGCACAATCAAATCTGGAATGACCAGTTCCGTTTGTTTCCATTGGCATGACATTTATGAGATTTCCCAACACATACATATGCACACAGCTGAGATACGGATAGGGAAACATTTATGTGGATCAATATGCTCTAACATAGTCTATCTTTGCCTAATGACGTGGGCAATTATGTGGATCAATATGCTCTAACATAGTCTATCTTTGCCTAATGACGTGGGCAATTTCTGTACTGAATTTGAATCAAACAAGAGAACACAGTCGTAGAGAGAATGAGCTTGTAGATTAAGAGATTCACATTCGAAAATCTTGCGATGAGCAATTTGAGCTTCGGTCTCTCCCAAACTCGTGCCGAAATTGATACGGATAGGAACTGCTATGAACTTTCCAAACTTACAAAGCTGAGGATGCTGCTTAGGTGAATGCAATTCATCCCCGAAGACTTCAAGCTCAGACTGAAGCATCATGGCCATCGTCGGCATCTTCCACCCTCAATGACATTCGACATTTGGCGGCGGATATTCTAATTTGGGCGCGGCTTTTATCGAATATGATTTCATGAAAAATGGAGTCCCCCTTCTTATCTGGAGACAAAAATTGGCCCTCGTAGATTCATTCCAACCCTTCAATAACCAAACCATCTCATCGCACTTTTTTTTCTCAATGTTGCCTTTTTACTGAAGTCCGTCAAAGAGAACGGTCTTGAAGTTATGGAGTGTTTCCAGCACGAAACATAAAATCATTTTCTTTTGCAGTTGACCATAAATTTTGTTTCTCATTAATATAATGAAACTTCCGACAACTAAAACCATTTGAATCAGGTTGTAGCACAAATGATTTAATTTTTAAATTTCTCAAAAATATCAATAAGGATTTTGAAAGATATATAATATCTTGATGTACAATCGGATACGTACAATTTCATGAATCCCAATTTCTTGTTAAATCTCATTCAAAATATGAAAATATCACATGGCAAAACCCATCCATGAGATGAAATAGCCACATATCGGGTTTACCATGAGATCTTGGAATTTTTTTTTTCCTTTTTGATTAATTTGGATCGAATTATCATTATTGATAGTTATATTAACATCTTATTCAACGTTTCGGTTGTGCTAACAAGGTAATTTCCAGTTAAAGCAACGGTAAACATGAATAATATATCAGAACAAAGATTTGATATATTAAATGCTCATATACTTTTTCGGGATTGGTTAATTGAATGCTTATGTTAAACATCAACAAGATCAGAATCACGCAATTAAATTCTATAGCTTTTTCAAGGGCAATGAGAGCCCTTGGATGAGTAGAACAATGAAAAACCGACTCAGCAGGGCTCACTCGATATCATCCCTTTCAATGCATCTCGAACAACACCTTTAGAGGAGTTTCTCTCATGAATGTGGCCCAACGGGCAAATAACTTTCCAAAATGTTCGTGGCTGATAAGCTTCAACAGCCATGATTTGTCTTGAAATATGAGAGCCATGGTCTGCCGTCTTTTCTTAACAGGCGTCTTTCTGAATGAATTGGGAAATCTCTGCTCAAGTATAGAAATTTCGCAATTTTATCATCAGAAAGAAGAAAACAACCAATGATTTCTGAGGAAGACAGCATGAGGATCCTTTTCAAAGCACGTGAAGGATAAAAAAGAAACCATCGATTGACACACGATTAATCTAGCGCTAATATAGTCTAGCGACTCCATGTGTTTTAAATCCAAGAGTTGTTATTGTCATGAGAATCTTACTATATTGTTTCACCTCACCACAATTTGGAAGAATAATAATCAAGTATAAATTGGCTGGCTAATTCCAGAGCTTTGCACAAGCCCGGCTTTTTTAGCTTACCAACAGCAGTCACAAACAAAACATGAAGAAAGCTTTTGCTCTCTAGGCATATACTATTCTTGCTTTGTGAAACTCATAACTACCAACATTTTACACCTTGGACCCCAATTACTTGCCTTTTCTAGTCTACTGAGTTGCCTATTTTAATTGATGACATTTTATACTTTTTAATTAATAAATGGTGTGTTTTGGCTATACGAGAGTGGAAACGAGAGGCAGTCTATATGAAATTGGAAGAGGATCTTGAATAATTAGCAAATGGAGGAAAAAAAAAAAAACATTAATTTTGCTCTCAAGAAGGATCTGCATAAATAACTTGCCGGCCTTTTCCACATGAAGTCGTGACATTTCTCTAAATGTCTTGACAAATTTAGGAAAGCTATCAAGAAAGAGGAACTTCCATTTTTTGGGCTTTGATATTTCTTGTTAATTCATAGCGTGTACTAAAATTATGATTTGATAAATATTGCACTTTTACATCTCGAAACTACATGATAGGCTTCAAATCTACTTTATTAAATAAAAGTAGAGATAAACTTTAGTAGAGATTTTGATTGATGTGAATATTCATTCTGTAATAATTTTCTATATATCATTTCTCTTGCAAAAATTTACGTCAACACCAACATTAAAATAATATAACAATTATCACATTTGCATGATGAAAATTGCAATAAGATCGTGAATAATGAGATTTCTCAACAACAACCTTACTTTTCAGGTTTTGCACATGAGAATCCTCGACAGCTTCAGGGACGCGTAGTCATCAATTAATCCGGTTTAGTGTCAACATGGCCGGGCCCTAGGGATCTAAAAGAGCAGCTACGGTGACCATTGACGGGACTTGTGAGAGCTCGACTTAGTTTCACTCCCGGCGGAACTTCATATTGAGCGTGGGTAATAATTTTCCCAACTTAACTAGCATGACAAGGGATCATAACTTGTGTCGACATAGGTTGGGCATTGTAAAATAAATTCTTATTTTTATGTGTAAAGGATACGAGAGAGTGTGGTTTGCTAGGATGTCAATAGACTTGTGTTATACACTATTTATGCCAAATTCATTAGTTAAATAGAGGGGCAAAAACCTTCTCATCCAATGAAGATACAACCGGTACTCTAGAATGGGAAATGACCAAGATATGCTATTGAATTAAAAAATCAACATTAAAAATGAATTACTGACTGAGAACCCTACGAGGAATGAGCCCTTTTTATACCCAACTCAATTTGTGTGTTCATCTACACCAAACAAAAGATAGTTTTTTGAGAAGGAAAGACAGCGAACGTTATCATGATGCCCGCAACACGCGAAACCGCAATCCTGTTCATAGTACTTTCCCACTGTTTTGTATCACGAGAGGCGATCTAGACATGACTTTTGTGGACAAGGTATGCAATGGAGTGCGGTACTACAATTGGGATGATTATGCCGAAGCATTCCACGCCGTCTTGCAGGATCTGAGGTCCAGCACGGCTGAGAAGGGGTTCGACTACCACATCCATGCTGAGAGTGCTAATATGAACACCTAGAGGGGTGTGAATAGGTGTATAAAATAAACCTTGGCAAATATATGCGAAATAATAAACTTCGAGTAAAGTAAAGGAGTTAGGGAAGAGAATAAAAACACAAGATTTATAGTGGTTCGACTTAATCTAAGTCTACGTCCACTCTCCCACGCTAACAGCCTTCTTGGCTGGATTCCACTATGCAATCAATAAGAGATTACAACTTCGAGTGCAAACACTCAGTAGTAGATCACACTATCTCACTAAGTCACTCTTTTAGTATTTCTCTCACAATTACAAACGTTTAAGCTCTCAAGAGACAAGTATATGATCGAAAGCCGCTCAGACTTTGGAATTATAAATTCTACGCTCCGTCTCTTACTTGCTCATTGGTCCATGATCTCCTTAAATACTCCTCCACTTCCAAACTACCCGTTGGACAGTATTCCGGAGAATCGTCTTCCAATATACCCATTGGACAGCTCTGTATTTAGAAGATTTGGTAGCCGTTGAGTGACAAATGTAGAATCCCAAATTGATTTCGATCGCCCATATAAACGAAATCTTGGTTTCCATAAGTAAAGCTTCTTTGTATAGAAAGTTCTTGTCTTCAAGATCCAATCGTCAATCAATTAGATTGAATCAATCAAATCAATCTTGATGTGGAATCCAAACCAGATCACTAGCCGTTATATGATTGGGCTTGAGTTACGTTCTGTTGAATCTGGATGTAAAGTCTGATAGCCATAGACTTTGCAATCTGAGTCTGAGTGCGATAGACTTTGCAATCTGAGTCTAAACATATTCTGCTTACGAGCAGATTTAGCTTTAAGGTCGTACCCGGTTCGGCTTCAAAGCATAGAGTCTGTCTTCGGTTCTTTATTCACGTTCGGTCTAGAATTAGTCGAGTGAACAGACTTTTGATGTAGAACAGAGACTTTGAAACTAAAGTCGCGATCTTCGACTTTGAGTCTTGAGTCTGGCAGTCTTCAGACTTTCACATAGAAGTTTAGAAATCTTCAAAATATACTCTGGACATATGTTACGTTCAGTCTTCTGACCGTCTTCTGACTTTGTACATGTTCTATCATCTGCATGGTTTATTACTCAACCATCAAACATATTAGTAGCATTTGATTTATTTTGTCATCTTCAAAACATCATAAGGAATTTCCCTAACATATGCCTCTGTCAACCGTGCCGAGTGCTTTGGCCACGGTACGTGCAACGGCATGCCGACACAGGCCGATTGTACTAGCTGCATGGATTTTGCCTACGATGAAATCCGGAAAGTGTGCCCTTTTAGTGTCGGCACACAACTTCAACTTCGCGATTGTAGTTTTAGGTATGAGCAATATTTGTTCAGGGAATAACCTAAGCTTTTATTAGAAAATATCCATTATCATGATATGTCACGTCTTAGAAAATCGATAATCCAAAAAAGTCTCATCAAAGTGTGATATGAATATAGAATGAGTGGTGTCATTGATCCACTGATTTTTGTATATGTTCAAACTGGTTAATCATCAACAGCAAGGATCAATTTGATCCGACGATGTTTGGGCTTGACCCCTCAAAATTGATAGCCTTGTATCTTGACAAATCCAAAGCTAATCTATATTAAAAAGAAAATAGTCAAATTTAAAGAAGACGGCTTCCAATCTCAAACTTTGTTAAGAGATTTCATGAAATGCCTATATATGTTATTAAAATGTACTGTAGGAATATGGTATAACAAAGTGGACGAAATCATGACCATAAAAATTGAGATCATTGTCAACTAACCGCATGAATATATGGAAAAAATAAAGCATACACCATTAATGTAAAGAAAATTGATACATACAAGCGATCTCATACCTATGATTTAAAGATCATAATTACTTAGGGCCTGCATGGTTGCCACTTATTTCTGTTCCCAGGAACAAAAATTTCTGTTTTTTTGTTCTTTAACAAAAAAGGAACGCAAACGTTTGTGTGCGTTTACGTTCCTTTTTTGTTCTTTTGTTCGAGGAACAAAAAGGAACAAACAAAAAACACAAATTTCTTGTTTCTTGTTTCCGGAACACAAATCGAAACACTTTTTTTTTTTCTTATTTTCTTGTTCTTCTTTCTTTTGGCCGGTCGCCGGCCTCGGCCATGGCCGGCGGCCGGCCGACGAGGGCCGGCGGCCTCGCCCGGCCACGGCGAGGCTCGCCGGCCCCCGGCGAGGCCGACGCTAGCCGTCCCCGGCGAGGCCGAGGCTTGCCGTAGGCCCAGGTGAGGTCGGCCTCGCCATGGGCTTGGCGAGCTCGAGCTCGCCCGGATCCGGCGAGGCCGACCTCGCCCGGCGGCCGGCGAGCCTCGGCCTCGCCGAGCCACCGCCGGGCGACGCCGACGGCGGTGGCTCGGCGAGGCCGAGGCTCGCCCGAGCCGGCTGCTGGCGAATCGGCGGCCTCGCCGGATCTGGGCGAGCTCGAGCTCGCCCGGCCATGGCGAGGCCGACCTCGCGCCGGCTGGGCGAGCTCGATCTCGCCCCCGGATCCGGCGAGGCCGAGCTCGCCCGGCCGGCGAGCCTCGGCCTCGCTCGGCGCGGTGGCCCGAGCGGGCCGCGCCTCGCCCGCCCGGCCCGGGCGAGCTCGGCCTCGCCGGATCAAGCGAGGCCGACCTCGCGCCGGCGGGCGAGCTCGATCTCGCCCGGATCCGGCCTCGAGCTCGCCCGGGCCGGCGAGGCCGAGCTCGCCTAGCGGCCGGCGAGCCTTGGCCTCGCTGGCGGTGGCCCGCGAGCCTCGGCCTCGCTTCGGCGGTGGCCGGCGAGGCCGCGCCTCGCCGCCGGCGGGCGAGCTCGGCCCTCAGCCGGCGGTCGCCGGCCAAGGCCTTGGCCGGCGGCCGGCCAAAAGAAGAAAAAAAAAAAAAAAAAAGAAAAAAGAAAAAAAGGAAAAATAAGAAAAAAATAGAAAAAATAAAAGAAATAAAAAAAATTGTCCAAATTTACCAAACATGTTTCTGTTTATTTTTTGTTCCCTAACAAGTTTACCAAACACGCTTTTTTGTTCGAAATTGTTCCCGGAACAAAACACTTTTTTCTATTTCGTTCCCCGGAACAATTTTTAAACGAAACGTTACCAAACGCGCCCTTAGTCTCTTAAATTGATAATGTATTACAAGGACGGTGTATGCTATAATTGTGCCAAATATTTATTTTTCGAATATAATTCAAGTCAATAAATAAATTTGTCTCTTTCAACATCTACCCCTCTTCAGACACATTTCAATTCTCTTCTTGCAACACGTAGGCATGCGTGCTCCTTCGCCAGTATAGTACAAAAGAAGATCCCCCCGTGATAAAGCCAACTAAATTTCTTATTAAAGTGTTTTATTTCGTCATTGTTAAAATGATCTTATATTTAGTGGTGGACTCCGGTTTATAAAGAATTTTAGGGGCTTCTTAAAACAATACCATTTTCAGGAAAAAAGAAGAAGAGGATCCTCGATATTTGATATTCAAATTATGAGATAATGACACAAATAATCTATGAATTTTGGTTCAATGTGCAATGTGGTCCCTGAACATTAATATAATGCTCAATGTAGTCCTTGAATTTTCAGTTTGTATAATGTGATCCTAAAACTTTTGGTACATAGTCAATGTAATCTTTAAACTTTATGAAGATGTTCAATGTAATCATTTAATTAATTCAAAATCAGGAATAATATTTAGTTTAGAGACTAAATTGAATAGGTACCAAAATTTCAATGACTACATTAGACAAATTAAAAGTTTAGAGATCACATTGCACATTGGAATAAAGATTAGGAATTACATTGAACAAATTAAAAATTCAGTTATCACATTGTATATTAAACCAAAATTTAGGGACCGTTTATGTGATTTTCCCTAAAATTATTTGTTTCGGTCAATGAAAATAGCATACACAAGGAGGAATCGAGATACTATGCCACGAATCGTGCTACGATTTTTTGCCTCAATTAAGAGCTAGCAATGTGTTCCCATTTTATTTGGTATTTAACCGTATATGAGAAAACCTCAAAAATTCCAACCCCCGCTCCTTCTTCTCTCGCACCTTTTCTGCTTCTAGCATGTCCGGCCCGAATTGGACAACCATTGACTCCAGCCACTGTCATCTATGATAGAGAACTCCATCGCACCATCCCTAGCTTCGCTGACCCTCGAGCTTCTCTCTCTCTCTCCCCAATGTGCCGACAGAGAACTCATAGCAGTGTTGAGTCCGTCGATCGTGACGGAGCTCGGTGCAATGTGTCGAGCTCTGTCTTGTCGTTGCCAACAGATTAGTTGTTGATGGTGACAGAGATTTGGAGGCCCTTCTTCCAGATCTGTTTATCCTTGTCGTATCCCGGGACATCTCAGCTGAGAGGGCTAGATGTGGTGCAGAGAGAGAGAGAGAGAGAGAACTGAGCATGCGATAAAGCGAGCTAGAAAGAGCCGCAAGATGATGGCGTGATTACTATGGAAGCGTGGTTGAACGCATATCAGATGAGTGGAATAGGTGATGGGAACACAAACCGGATCGAGGGATCTTTATCCCTTAGCGTGCACGTAAGAAATTTCTGAGGTTTAGCACGGCGGCGACTCATTATAAACACAGATTGTTCGACGGGCTTTTGTGTCTGGTTGAAGGGCACAACATGATCCAAATTTTTCCACGCCAATAATTGCAAGTAATCTTATTTTTCTTGGGTCATTCAAAAGGGGTTCTCGCCTATATTTTACCTGATGCATGAGATCATTTGGGTACTTTCTGATGAAGCCGTTTGCTGAGATGTGTTTTCTTGTAAAAAAAAAAAGTGATTGTTGAGATACATGTGGACATATATTTGCAGTATATCTTAACATTCATTCACGGAATAACCTAAGTTTTTGTTGGAAATTATATAATATCTGAGGTGTTACGTCCAAGAAAATCAATACTTCAATGTGATCTCATCATAGTGTGATATGAATGAGGATAAATGGTTTTGCTGGTGCTACTGGTCTTTGTATATGTTCGAATCAATTAATTGTCTCCAAGAACATATCACTTTGATCTAACGATGTTTGGTCGTGACCCCACTCAAAATTGGCAGTGTTAGATGTTGACATGTACAAAGTTATCTCTACCAAATAGAAAATAATTAAATTCGAAGAGGATGGATTTCGATCTCGAACTTTTATTAAACAATTTCATGAAATGCTTATGTCTACTGTTAAAAAAACAAAAAGAACAACATCATAACTTAAAAAGTCTAGACATCTATCAACTAATTGGATAAACATACTGAAAAATAAAGCATGCGCCACTCTCAAATCAATAGTGCATAAGACACCCGTGCAAAATTATTTTTACAGAGACTGTTATAATTACATCAAATATTTTACTTTTCGAAATTTGTCTCTTTAAACATTTACCCCTCCTCACACCCATTACAATTCTCTTTTTGCAAATGCACAGACGGTTGTGCTCCTTCGTTAGCATAGTACCAAGGAAAATCCCCAAATGATAAAACCAACTAGATTTCTTATTAAAGTGCTTTATTTCATAATAATTGAGAGAATTCCATATTTGGTATTCGACTGTGGTTCATGAACAGCTTTAGGTGCTTCTGTCCCTAAAGCCTGAAACTCCTAGTCCATTTAAGTCGATAATCATATCTAAAAATTAATATTTGAAAAAAATTGAAAAGAGAATTCATTATACTTGATATAGAATTACTAGTTTAGGTCGACAAAACTGACATACACAAGAAGGAATGAAGATCAACTGCTACGAACTGTACTACATGAAGAAGATCCTCACTTGGTTTTTGACCGTGCATAAAATATCAGAAATCCTCTCTCGTCGCAACTTTCCTAAAAATACGGTTGTTGAACGCCTCAATCAAGACAAGAATGGTAACTTACGAACAATTGAATATTACAAATGAAAAGAGCTAGTTAACTTGTTCAGTTATATAGTCCTTTTGTTGCTTTCATCTTGACATCAATGGAATATTTCTTTTATTGGAGGAGACATCATGAACGGAGTGAAGGTTATTTTATTTCATTAAATTGGAGAAAGGATCATGCGTACAAGGCTATTGCAACCAAAAGTTGATTGTATAGATATTGAGTTGTAAAGAAACACTGATTTGACAACTTGATGGCATGGTGTAGAGTAATTGGAAAAGGCTGGAGCACTTATCCTTTGTCTTTTCCCCAGTAGGAAAGGGATGAAAGTGCAGTTTAATTAATCCCTTCATTCACTTGCTGGTCCAAATTTCAGTTTTCTAGTTTTTCAAGTCAAATTGCATGAAAAATCTCAATTGGAATTGTCCAGTTTCTCCAGATCCTAACTCTTAAGACTTGCTTTATCATCTGCTTTCCATGTGATTTTGAACTTGGGTGTTGACCGTTGACCAATTCAAGCTTAAAACAAATTAATATACGAGGCAAGCTTTCAGATTTGAAGACATGCCGTAAATTAAAACTCGGGGGTACTCAAAACAAAAGCCTAACGAAGGGGCATCCGAACCTAAAAAATCTCATAGAGATTGGAGGGATGGGCCACCCAAGAGGAAGGGAGAGCATTCAAACGTTGGGTTTTCACGACACAATCGGCCACTTTGTTTGCGGACCGGTGACAGTGGGCCAAGACAGAAACTGAAATTGGGCCAAATATAGATGGGCTTCCTTAATTAAAGCTTGCACCTCCCACCTCACGTGCGTATTCTACAACACCGCGTCGATCAGCTCTTCGCAGGCAGACTGGAGCTCCAACTGACTCTCTCTCCTTGACTAAAAACATTTCAAAGCTTCGAGTAGGTGCATGGCTTCCGTGTAAAACGCCGGCAATGCTGGAATCTTCGTAGTAGAGCCATCCATTAGAGCTCCCGTTTTGTCCCAAAGAATTCCCGAAATAGCTCAAACTATTTTACCTTCAAAAAAAGCTCTGCTGACATTGATTTTCAAGGTTTGCAGCTTCGGTTGGTTCCAATTCTTTGCCAATTGAGACTTTTCTGTGTAAAGTTTTAGATTATGGTTATTCCATTCCAGAAATTAATGAGCATTGACTAAGTATGAAATGATTTAGCATACATTAGTAGTTAGTATGCCCATGGAAAATCAGAAAAATAAAATTGATGAAATATATTTACATTCCCTTCACGTTGGAGCTAGTTGCTCCACCGATTAATTACAATCTGCACTTCCCAAATATCACCGAATTAAAGAAACGCTCGTGAAAAGCATTAAAGAATTTGGAAAGAACGAAAAGACTGATAAAGGCGGAAACATGACTAATATAAATACAATTCGCACCATCAAATTCTCATGATGGGCACTGGGCAGGTATATACTTTGCTAGAACTGGGTAAAAGCGATTGACATCGCAGGAAACCCTCTAAATCTTCAATTTCGACAACATCATCCCTTTCTTGTCGGAGAAAGTGATCCTCGGGCTTTGATATTTGGCCAATGCTCGAGGAATAATCTATCTCGGAATCACCTTTCTCGAATTTTAACAACCGAAAAATGGAGTTGCCTCCTGAAAAGGTTTAGATAATGATGACCAATGGGGTAATGCTCAATAACGTAGTGACCTCATCATTACTCTTTTCTAGTTGCCTAGTTGTACTACTTATGTCTTAAGTACCACAGACACCAATATGCAACACACAATATGATACACCATGACGCGCCTATAAGATATTTCTTAAAAAATAAAAAATTCCGACATATTGAGATATATTATATATTAAATATATCCATGATAAATGATCATTTTTATGATTATTTTAATCAAATTAATTTGATTCAAATTCACAAATAAATAAATAAGAAAAAAGTCTAAAATGAATTTACACTAAAAATATTAATCCACCATTTGTTAATATCATTCATCGTTTCAATTTGACAAATTCAGCTCTATTCCAATAATTCAAAAAACTTGGAGTAAAAAAAAAAAAAAAGCAATCCACATTATAGACTCACGTGTCAAAGTGTGTTGGAAAAGAAGAGGAAAACACAAACTTACAAGGTGAATTATGTGTCAGGGAAGTGAGAATCAAAAGAGAAGAGAAAAATAGATTTTTTTTTTTCTCTCTTCATTTATTATTTTATTATTTTTTATTTTTTACATATTTACAATTTGACCCCTCATTTATTGAAAATTTTTAAAATCCCATGCGTATTGGAATCACGTATCAAAATTTCGAACTCGTGTCGGAATTTCGAACTCACGTATCGAAGAGTGTTAGGAGAATTGATTAATATCGGAGAGTATCGAACAAGTATCAGACACTCCGACATGACACAAAGACTCTCGGAGAATGTTGATGCTTCCTAACTTGTGGCCTTTAGAAACATCAATTTGGAAGAGTATTTCCACATCTCCTCAAGAACTCTTTCATAAGCCCCCATTAATGACACAACTTAAAAGTAAGTCCAGGGCATTTATTTATCGCAAGCTAAATCCAAAGTGCAAAAGTACAAAGAAGGTAGAGATTTATGAATTTTTACATTCTATGCCGTCCGCCAAAGAGTAGCTTTCACAAGGCGGTGTCTGCGCATGCGCAAATTGGGTCCATTCCAATTGTTGTTCTTGTGAGCCTCACATAAAAGTCACATATGAGGCTTAGACAATCAACTACTGACATAGACTCCGTCCAATGGACCCGGTACCGGTAAGAAATTCCCCGACACATCAATTGCTCAAACTCATTTGATTCACGGATTGTGATTATTCCAAAGCTCACTCAAAATAAATGCATGAATTCATTCAAATATCGGCATGACATTAGCTATTAAATAGACAAGCCAAGATTGACGTACAGGTCCAAAACTACAATGCCTCTTCATTCAATTCTTACTCTATGATATTTCCAGTGTCTCTCACTGCCAAGAGAAAGAATGATGATGACTCTCAACAAAGGAGAAATACGTTTATATCTTTTCCTGATGTTGCTTGAGCTACTTACCATTGTTTGAACCTACCAAATCTGATGAGCATTCATTCAATGAACTACATCATACCCAGCAGCAAAATTAACAAAAAATTGGCTTCACTTAACAAAGCACTAATTCCTTCTAGCAAGTCAATCTACTTTATCAGCAGCAAATGCCACAAAGTAGCCAACTAAGGAAATACTCCATCCTAGATATCCATGATGAAATATCGTTCGAGTTAATCCAGGGCAAAGATCAGGCTCATATAAACACAGAATTCTGATCAACAAAAAAAGGGAAAAACTGAGGCTAATGGAATTTAATATTTGAAATTTTTTACAACAAGCAATGTTTAGGAAACACATTGAGAAATGAATCAACAAGACCGTATCACATCACCAGGTACACAAATTACAATGTGACTCGTATACTAAAAGTGGACCATAACAGGGGCCAAAGTCATTTGCTGAAAGAAGGATTAATCAACCAATAAGTCTGCACTACCGTTTACCAGAAAGAGAGCAGAGCAAATACCAAACATTCAAAAGAGGAATAAAGATACCATATGTTCACAAAGATAATCCAGCAATCAGCATCATTGCTCAAAAGCACACTTGTTATGCTACTTCGCTTCCATTTCCTGCATAATAGAAATTCAGCAATTGTTGCTTGTTTCTTATTCACAACAAACCATAGCCTGCGTCACTCTCTTCCTTATTAAGCTGACAATTCAAGCAAACATATTCTTTAATTCAGAACAACTGAGGCCAACGTTTCACAGTGGAACCTCCCCAGCCACCAAGTTCACATTGCAGACAATCGAAACTTACCTTGGATTGTTACTTGGATTCATCAAACACACAATCAATAATAATTAAATCTAATTAATCTCAATGGTCAGGTGATCCAATGTAAAAAACATGAGAATAAATTTTAAGCAAGCGGGAGATAATGCTGAGAATTTCTTCCTCCTCCCAGTAGAAGAGATTGTACAGTTTACGGAACATTAATCCAGAAACCGCCAAAGTAACATAGATGTAGACGGAATTATCTTTGCAAGATTTTTTGCAGGGAGAACTAAACAAGTATCGACCATCTAATAGACAAACATGCATTGCAGTGAACGTTGATTTGTGATTCAAATTATTTTTATGAATATGTCATAGTGAGCACTTCACGCGATGATCATACAAAGCACTTGTAGCGCGCACATTGACAGGCCAGCAGTGAATTTGAACAATAAAAATCACACAAAGATGCCTAGTCTCTCTTCACAAAGCTAAGAACGAAGAAGGAAGATTATAGTGTTTATTTTATCCGATGCACGAAGGACGATCGGATCAGAGGAAGAGGATGTCCGAGACAATGATGTTGAGCATCGGAGCCAGCGAAGGAGAAACGAACAAATTCAGAGCAGCCAAAGCAAACTGACGGGAGAACGGTGCTAACAGAACTACGGCCTGCTGGTGGAGCGATCCGGGAGGTCAGTTGGAGGTCACCAGACGAAGCAAGGAGCCAAGAGAGATAATTCTCTGGACGTTTAGAAATCTTTGAGCCTCCCCACCCGGTGTGATTTGTGCTGAGTGAATTGAGTATTGTCGTGGCCAGCGATGGAGGACGAGCGGCGGTGGCTGCCAGGGGGACTGAGGCGACGGAGAGGGAGTGAAGATGGAGACGCTTCTAGAAATGGGTTGACCCAATAGAGAAATTTTCTCTTGCTGAGCTCCTGTTCATGGATTCCTCTTCCCGAATGCGCGCGCCAGGCCCATCAGAGTAAGCCTTGGCCCAGACAATTTCCCTCACCGCAGCCCACGATCCACAGCTCTCTCGATCGATCGGCCGAGTTGCAGAAGATTCTCTACCGCTAATCGATACCAGAAATCCACCGCCCGCCATTTCTTTCTCGGGAATTCTCGAGGCTTCTTCATCAGTTCTCCTTCTCC
Organism: Eucalyptus fibrosa; assembly: GCA_017140475.1. Taxonomy (NCBI): domain Eukaryota; kingdom Viridiplantae; phylum Streptophyta; class Magnoliopsida; order Myrtales; family Myrtaceae; genus Eucalyptus; species Eucalyptus fibrosa. Next base: position 18,041,643 of record CM029511.1, on the reverse strand, counting down.
GTCGTCCTTCAGACACCGTTAGCCGCCGTCGTAGCCGCTCCACCATCGCCGGTTTCGCTGTAGCAAGGCCAGCTCTCGTTCTGCTCTGTTTTCTGGTCAGGACACCCGAAAGTGCACGTAGCCTTGGTCGTTCCCTGTTCACCGGCCCCGATTATCAACGTGGACACCGCCGAGAACTTTGTCACTGAATGAAAGAGAGCCAGTGAGCTTTAGCTAATGTTTGTGACTTAATCAATTGCAATTGAAGCTCGATTAGCAATTCGGACTCAAATGTTATTTTCGTGATTATCTGAAAGTAAATCTTTGCCTTGTATTTGCGTGCGAGCACCTTGATTGAAATGCCTATCACTTGTTGGATGAAACGTTCGAACTAGATCAGTATGTAACTTTGATTCAATCCTTGAAATGCAAAGTCATATTGCATCAATTCAATTTGTTCTCGACTTATCGAACCCTTATTATGGCCGAATTCGTTCGTATGCTCAACAAATGATGTGAAAATTGCTGTGTCGTGGCTTGAGGATCTCTCTGGTTCGAGTTAAAGTGTGAATTCTGTGGTGAAAGAGTGCGAGATCTGCATGGTCATCTGCAAAGAATGGAGCGTCAGAATCGCCATCCATCTTTCTTGGGTGGTGTTCTCTTCCTCATTGTCTGCTGATGCGTGCACAAGAGGTGGAAAACTTTTGGAAATGTGACTTTTCTAATGCTGTGGTTTTCATTTCGTATCCCATACTTGGATGACTCGTTGACGGAGTCAGATAGCTTGGAATGGATATTTAATGCATATTCTACAATTTCGTTACCACAAGAATCCATATTTGTTGTTAAGCCTGATTCAAACAGAATATAAAAGTATCAGGTGGCAAACCATTCACGGGATGAATTCCCGACATTTCAGGGTTTAGCATGTTGAGTTGAGAATTGAGAATAAGGAATCACGGGAATTATTTCTCTTTTTAACTAATTTGGATCTTGAAGATATATAGAATTATCATTATTGATAGTTATATTAACATTGTATTTAATGCTGCGGTTATGTTAATAAGGTAATTTCCAGTCAAAGCAAGGTAAACGTGAATAATATATCAAAATGAAAATTTGATATAGTAAATGCTCATACCTATACACACATATATATAGACACACACACAATTATCATTATTGATAGTTATATTAACATTGTATTTAATGCTGCGGTTATGTTAATAAGGTAATTTCCAGTCAAAGCAAGGTAAACGTGAATAATATATCAAAATAAAAATTTGATACACAGATCATTGTTACACACACGCACAACACAAGGATTGGTTAATTAAATGCTTATGTTTTAACATCAACAAGATCACAATCACCTAGTAGCTGAGATAAAACGAGTAATCTCAGGTTTACAAATATATTTAAACATAAATTGCAGCGGACGGTCTTGCTGCAGCTGCAGCAATTATTCGACATCATCAACAAGAATGAGCTTGTACCTGAGCTTTATGGCTATATAAATGACAGGCTTGGCTTGACATATGTTTGAAGAACGAATCCATGATCTCGAACAATTAGAGCAGAATTGCGTTCTTCAATTGTAGAGGCATAGGAGTGATCTTAGCAACCGACATCACGGCAACAAGTTATGTTTACAGACAATCTAAAAATGATAAGATTGCAACTAGCTCCAAAAAGAGAACAAAGACAAAATGACATATGCGGTATGTTGGTTTAGAACTAATATACGGCATCAAGCGATGCTTCCTGTGTTCATCTCAATTCAACCTAAATCGGGTCCTTACCCATTAAGATGTTTGAACACTGCAAATGTCGAGCCAAACACATCTCCATGAAGTTTCAGATGACGGGCACGGGGTATTGTTGATAAAGCTGCTCCGGCCAATTTGTTTGAATTCTAAAAGCTGCAATTCGTCAGTTTTCAACACGTGTCTCCCTATGAATTCGCAACGAACAATCTGCCCATGGAAATAATTTTCCAGCTTATTGGGTCATTTCAGGTTCAGTTTGGATAATTTTCCATCGGCATATATCAGTTCAATTCGGTCCAGGGGTTTCAAATCAATCACCTGAATCATTGCACGTGCACACATAAGGTTTTATTAAGATTACTATTCTGATTACCATTTGATTAATTTCCTCACTATAACATGTTGTGTGATTTCATATTTGAAATATGCCAATGATGAATGGAGATTAGGGCGATATATCTTTTTACTTTTATAACAAGAGATTGCCAAATCGCCATTTTGGATAAAAGACACTCCAATTCAAATTCTGTAGCATTTTCAAGGGCAGTAAGAGGCCTTAGATGAGTAGAACAATGAAAAACTAGCTCAGTAGGACTCCCATGACATTTAGGCTGTTTGGAGCACATTTGTGAAAGAAACATTTTGAGTTACATATGTAAAAGTGATTTAGCTCACTCTTTGTGTTGACATAAGTATTAACTACAATTTAGGCCACCCAAATCAATGCCATCAATCAACATACCAAAAGCTTATTATCAAATTCTTGAGAATTTGAAAAGTGACTAGGAAAAGCATGTCATCTGCACATACAAAACTTATAAAAACGACAAGTCACGCCTCCAAATTATCCTGAGGAGCAATTCGGAACTTCTGTTAATCTTTGATATTCGAAGCTTAGTCCTTTTTGGTTTCAAGCATATTTATTTAAAAGGTCGCATCAATGAGTGTGCAAATTAATTACTATGAAACTCACAAATTGTAAAAGGAATTCAACATCTTGGAAGGCTGGTAAGAAGGTAAATGCAATTTAGCCTCTAGTTTCCTACATGGCGACGAACCTTTTGAATCTTCAAGGTCCATGACATCTTCAGAATCTTCCCATTTTCTCTGAGAGAATTCGCCTTTGGATTTAATATCTCATCATTGCTTGAGGGATAGTGTATCCATATTCCATCACCGGCCACAATGTGTCTGAATACCTAAGAGTTGCAATTCTCTGGTTTTCTTGACCGTATGTCTGAATGAATTCCCAAGTAACGTTCTGTCCATGAAAACATTTGACCAGCCAATACATATGATAAGACATGGGAATGCAGGCATACACTAACACCACAAATTTTTCGAATTTGCGCACAATGTCAACCTTGCGTTTACTACATTATTAAAATTATGGATGTACCACTAACACTGTTAAAAAACCGTTAAATATGTTAACGTGGTGCTTAGAAGGAAAACTTTTATCAAGTGGCAGTAAAACCACTGCGGAATCCATCTCCGTCCCTCTCTCGAAACATCACGCCATCACCTTTGCCCACCAGTACGGCCACCACTGTCCACCGCCACTGCAATCACAATCGACACCCACAACCTTCAACAGCCATAAGCAAATGCGACCGAGGTTGTGAGACCTCAGACTCAAGGCAGCAACCTCAAGCGGAGGTCTTCGGAGGTTCGCGATAGTGAGAGAGATAGTTGCAAGCCCCATTGCAATGGACGACAACAACGGCACGGTGATGGCCTTATAGCAAATGCACAAGCGGCAACAATGGCGTTGTACAGTGTGGATGACGGTTGAGCATGGAAGAGGACGGAAGGGAACATAAATCCTCAAGCACGTCCTTTTTCAGTTCATTTAAGTTTGGAATGGGGCATTAATGAGCGCGCGTCTCGATTATTATGAACCTCACAAATCCAATCGGAATTGAATAGGATTGTGTACTCTCCTGCCCTTCCACCCCACCCTCTTACTGTGTTCCCTCCCTCCTCCACCGCTCGATCATCTTCAGGACGGGGCCCTTTCCCTCTTTTTGCCTCGGATCCGGATTCGTGTGCCTGATTTGATCAAGCCATTAATCACGTACGGGGCTCCAATGACTAACGATGATGACGAGAACCCCTTTGCTCATGATTCCCCGCATCCAGATAAGAATTTGCTCTTCCTTTGTTCCCTTCACGTTTTCAATTCTTGTTTCGCCCTTTTCCTAGATTTTATCATAGGGTAATAACAAAGAACCTTTTGTTTTGGAAATTATATTAGTCATTTCATGTCGCTCGATCAATAGGAAATTGAAAAGCACAATATCTTATCACGAATTATATAGCTCCAGCTATCGTATATTGATGTAAGTCTTTTTAACTTTTGACTAGGAAGACGCAGTGTTCCTGCTTTTGTCACGACAGAAAACAACTCACCTCTAGTTATAGGTTTGGCTGGATGAATGATACCCGATTAATGAAATGCGATTGGAACTTTAGATGGGTCGCAATGGATTAGTGTTGCTCCATTTGCCAAGAAAAGAAAGAAAAACAAGAAAAGTACAAGCAATTCCCACAATTGGCTTGCTTGCATGAGCTGATACCACACAATGCTGAGAGAAATGGGAGAGAAAAAACGAACCCCATAATAGGGAAAAACGTGAAGAGAAGAGGCAAAACCAAACCGGTCTCCGAAAACTTGTGAGGTTGGCTGATATGGAAGAATAGCGTCCCCTATTCATCTCCAACGGCTATGCGGTCGTTCGCTGGACCATCTATTAGCTGTGGAAGCCGATGAAGCGTCGTGGCCAAGGACAAGAACGAAACTTTTATTTTCTTTTTTTTCTTTTTTGGAGGGGGTGGGGGGAGAATACGTGATTGAGGGCCTGGCCCGAACTGAAGCCAATGCCATTTGGCCCAGACCCAAAAGAATCTGGCATGGCCCGAAATTTAAAAATATGTGTATATTTTATTTTATTTATTTTTTTTTTACTCTCCATGAGAAATTCAAATAGCACGTCCTAAAACCAAAAGCCTTGAAGATATCAGAACAGGCTAGTAAAAACTTGTTTTGCTACTTGCTGGAGAAAGGGGGAGCAGGAGGGAGACCATGACACGAGCAAAAGAATGACTCCATCCCATCACTCGCTTTGTAACTCGTTGGCGTGAGTGTGAGACACGAGAAGAAAGATTGCAAGAGCAAGCATAGAGAGAGAGAGAGAGAGAGAGAGAGAGAGAGAGCAGATACGGTGAATGACGGGGCTCGGTGGTGGCACGGTGGTGGCTTGGTGGGGATTGGACTACTTGATAATGATGAGATAAGAGAGAATGAGAGAGGTCGGGACCTCAACATGAGTGATGGGGAAAATGAAAGAGGCCCGTGGAGAAGGAAAATGACACATCATTTCAAAATTACAAATCGAGCCGATATAGATCATCCCAGCTTCAACTAAAATCTAAATGGCCTAGATTGGGCGAACTAAAAGATATTTTGAAACTCCGACACTCGAACCTAAGGATTAGACCATTATGCCGGTAGTTCTTTTGTGATGCCCAATGCTTCAATCACAGAGCATGTGTTGTTAGACCAATGCAATCATCACGTGCTATTTCCATGAATTTTGTTTATGATCAAATTAAAGAGTGATGCCCATCTAGTATGGAGCATAACTTCAACTTTTTGATTGTAGCATTAATTTTCTCGGCAAATTAAAGATGTATAAAATAAAAAAAAAATAACAAAAATACAAATAAAGAAAAGAGAGTGGATAAAATATTAAAATTCAGTTCCTTCATTGAAGAAATTGAATTTTATTTGTATTTCTGTTATTTATAAAATAAAATCAAAGACATAAAATAAAATAAAAAAAGAAATAACAAAAGTACAAATAAAAGAAAATAGAGAGAGAGCAAAGAAGTGTCTAAAGAAGAAGTCTCTCTCTCTCTTTCTCTACGAAGACATGAAGGAGTGAAGCTGTTGATTGGAATCTCTAACGATCGTTGCTTCGAGATATCTCCAGAGACAGCCAGTTCCTCGTGACATTGAAGCGATAACGAAATTCGTCATCTCCCATTGAACTGTAGGATTAATTTCGTTTCGTTCCAGATTTGTCTGTTGATTTCTGTCTCGATTTTGTTTTTCTCCCAATTCTCTCGCTGTCTCCTGGAATTCAATTGCCGTCGGTTGTGCTGTGGAGGAGGGAATCGAGTTTGCAAGGAAGGTGTTTGATGGAATGACGAAACTGGACTCTGTTTCCAAGGATACCCGTTTCGGGGAGAGAGAGAGAGAGAGAGCAAGTTCGAGTTCGACAGTGCATGATGTTGTCGATTATAATACGAAAAGCCACTGCCAGAGGCTTGGATGCTATGATGTTGGGAGAAAGGCTGCGGAAGAGTTGTGCCGTAGAAACACCATTACGTAGTTATGCTACTTCCTTAAAGAGATGACTGTGAGAGATGCTCTGAATGCTACTTCGGGATTCCTTTTTTTTGGCAGAAGCATGAACCTAAGAGGGTCGTTAATACTGCAATCACAGAGGCTGGTTTCGTTGGAGTTGAAGTCGGCGCTGCTTTCTATGGTCTCAGGCCTGTCGCGGAGTTTTTGACATTCTATGCAGGCGACCGAACAAGTTATAAATTCTGTTGAAAAGATGAAGTACATGTCAGCTGATGATATGGCAGCCCCTATAGTTTTAAGAGGAGTTGCAGCAAGAGTCAGTGCCCATCACTTCCAAGCCCCGCGGAGAAGTCGCCATCCCACGTAGAGGAAGCTTTACTAGATCTGGCCTCATTAGATCAGCCATCGCCCTCAGGATCTATTGGACAAGAGAATCGTCCGTGGCATGCGAAATGAGATTGCTCATGAACCGTTTAACATCTCCAGTATGTTCCTCCAACCAAAGTTCTTCCTTGAACTCTGCATTTTCAGATTTGCAGTCATCGATTTCTAATTCAGTGTGTTGCATTATTTTTATGTGTGGCGCAGGATGGGACCATTGTTATTACACTAATTTCATCAGCTTGTAATGTTTGGTATTAGCATCAGAAAGCTTCATGTCTCCTTCGTCTTCTTTTCCTGTCTTCTTTTGTTTGAAAGGGTGAGCAATCATTCGCAAATTCTGGACATGCTCTTCTCATTTCAAAGTAGTAATTTGCTTATGCTATTCAATGACACTCTTTGCTCTCATAAACATTGATCTGGGACCTATTGTTGCATAGCTTAATCGCTATTCTTGAAATTAGTTGATGATTCAGTCGGGTTGAATTCGATTTGTTAATTACGTGCTTTGGTTTTCTAGCAGTAGAATGAATTTTTATATGGATCTGCTTTGCTTCATGGTTGTTAGCATCAATATTGAATGTTGTTTCATTCTGGTATAATGCAGTGTAGGAAATTGGTGAACTCCTCAAGCTCCCACCCAGGCAACGTCCTAGTTGATTATAGGCCATTTGCAGCATTTGTATCTCTTGTATACATGTATCTAGCGACAGTAGATTAGCATAAAAACTCTCTGGAAATACAGACCATGGAGATCCAAGGAAGTATCATTGTGCATTTGTTGACGCAACATGGGGGGGAAGAAAAAGCACAATCACCAGAGTATCTAAGAGTTGCTCTTTGCTTTTCCTATTTATGGTGCTTGATGAAATCGCACGGAATAATCTGCACGGGTACATGTTTGAACGATTGGGCTATGAAATTGTTGAAGTGGAATGAGAAATCCAAGGATAAATTTGGAGGGCAAAGAGCAAGGAGGTAATGATTTAAAGTTGTAGAAATCCAATGATAAATTTATCCTTTTGAAAGTGTTTGAGGATGAAAAAACTTGCAATAGCTAAAATCCTTTTTTTAATACAAGTCATTAAATGAGTATTGTTCTAGTATTCCATTAGCCAGAGTGACTGAGTGAAGAAGGAGGAGGAAAACAAAAAATAGAAGGAAAAAAAAAAAAAAAAAAACTAAAAGGAAAAATATAAAGAAAAATAAAAAATTAAAAATTAAAAATTTAAAAAAAAATAAGAAAATTGTTAAAAGGAATCACAATGAGAAATCGAATCAAAATTTTCAAACCAAATAGCAAAAATATTTTTTTGTTTATTTTTCAAATTTCAAGTAAATATCGAAAAATATTATTATTTTCCTTGGAAAATAGCTTATTGGAATTTTTTTTTTAAAACGTAATATTTTCCATGAAACAAATGAGCCTTAATAGACATTGATGTAAAAATTTGTTTAATTGACTAACCATGAAGAGATGTAGCATAGATGGATAATTGCTTTGCCATGCATATCATGAATGCTCTTTGCTCTTTGCACTTTGCAGGATATATTGGTAAGGATAATTGTGGTTGTAAAGAATAAAGAATTCAAGAGGAAAAGATCTTAAAGCATCAAAACTCTTTAAAATTGAAATGATGAAAGATCAACAATCATCACCTAACAATTTTTCCTGTGATAATACTCCAAAAGTTTTTCTAAGTCAAAGTCTAGAAGTCTTCATGCAAATCGTTGAAGTTCAGCTCCTCCATTTTCATATAGCAAGTTCTTCCATGGAAGAAAAAGAAAAGTATGGATTTTGCTATAGATTAGAGCATGAAATGGCCAAAATGGGCTCAAATAAAGGTCTAAGCCAGCGACTTAAACAAGGATATTTTTGTCCAAAATTTGTAATTTGGTAAAAAATAAGAATAAATTTCCCAAAGGAATTGGGATTAGGTTTTCTTTTCCAATTTCATGTTTTCTGACTCCTGTCCTACTACTGGGACTCCTGGGAAACTCCTTCCATTTCTTTCTCCTCTCTCCTGTCACATTCTCACTGGCCAGCCAAATAAGAATATGAAATTGCCTAATCAGTATTAAATAAAAATTTGATCTCACTGGCCAGCCAAATATTTACACCACATTTTTCAGCGATTTAAATTGAGGTAATTTTTTCCGAAATTTGTGATTGGCCAAAAATAAACAAAATTCCCCAACGAATCGGGATTAGGTTTCCCTTTTCCAATTTCACAGTTTTCCAGTCCCTTCCATTGCAATTCTTGGAAACACCTTCATTGCTTCATCTCCTTCCTCTCGCGCCAAGCCATCGCCGCCGCCCTCGACACCACCATCGCCGCCGCCGGGAAGTCCGATCTCCGACATACCCGAGGATCGGGAGCCACCCCGGCAACGCCACCGCAGTCCCAACAGCAGACCGTTCCTCCTCCTTTCACCACACGGCTTCTCCCTGCTCCTCCACTTCCTGTAAGTTTTCTTAAGCCGCTTCCGATGCGTAGTTAAGGTCTTGGAATTTGACACTTGTCGATTCACTTTCGATCGATGCTAGATTCAATGGTGATGATGTTGTTGCTGTAGGATTCGACATCAGGGTTGCTGCGAAACCGAAGTATCAGATCAGATCAGTTGGATGAGAATCGTTCTGTAGCTCATTCCAGTGGCTTCACACGCGAACCATAGTGGTTCCTGATCTTATGTCTAGGGCTGGATTATTTAATTCTATTCGATGCGGAATCTGTAACTCTTGAATTTTTTTGCTACCCACCAAGGAACGAATCGTGTCCATAGTGGAAATGAAATCTCGTAGGATTTTCACTTTCTGGCCTTTAACCAGCTTGTGTCTCATTGTCTTGATCTGGGCTTCTAGCTACATATATTCATCGTCAGTTCTTGATGTGTAAATTATGTATATTTAGAAATGTTCGGTGATGCAATCGCTTTTTTGGAGCTAGCTTTAGAACGAATCATGTGATGGTTTTGCCTTTCATGTGATGGTTTTGCCTTTCAAGTTTTTGGTTAAACCCACCAAGGAACAAATCGTGTCTATAGTGGAAATGAAATCTTGTAGGATTTTCACTTTCTGGCCTTTAACCAGCTTGTGTCTCATTGTCTTGATCTGGGCTTCTAGCTACATATATTCATTGTCAGTTCTCGATGTGTAAATTATGTATATTTAGAAATGTTCGGTGATGCAATCGCTTTTTTGGAGCTAGCTTTAGAACGAATCATGTGATGGTTTTGCCTTTCAAGTTTCTGGTTAAACCCTTTCTAGTTCAAGTTGGGGACCATTGAGTTGTCTTTCCCGCTGATTGGTTTTGATATATCTCGATGAGTGCCTAAGTTCCACTGCAACTGCAGAGAAAATTAATGATCGAAGGGCTCCACTTAAACGAGCTTTCACTGCACACTTCTCTCTCATCCCTATGCCCCATTTTGGGCCCAATCTTCATGGAAATAAGTAATCTAATGAGTAATGTTTACGTAGTTTCATTTGTTCGTTGACTAGTTAACGGATCATCTGTTGTTTTAGGGGATTTTGATTGAGCATCTCTGTTTGTGGTTTTTCAAGTGCAGGATGGAAATAAATTGTCTGAGTTCCTTAGTAATATATCCTTTAAATTTGATACATTGTCTTTTTTGGTATAAATGGAATAGTATGGCAGTTTCACTTTTTAGTGGATTTGCTTCTCCTTAATGATGTCCACACTTGTGGCATTTGGTGGGAATGTAATCACCATTTTAATGATTGCAATGCTAGGCATTACAAACAGGAACAGATAGAGAACTTGGATGGTATGTTTTGGTTCTACATGAATCACTTCAACCAAGAGTTTGTTTCATACAATGTTGTTTACTTATACATTGATGTGTGTTCAACTACTGATGTAGTCGGATTGGAATCATGATAGATAGGGAGGTTCACCAGTCCACTAAACATTTTAAGTGTATGCATTGGGCATCTAACTCCTGTGCATGCATGAGTTTTTTACCATCCTAACATGGCATTGTGGAAGTTATAAATGTGTTTTGATCACTTTGATTGGAAATAAATCATAGAAGCATGTTCTGCTAAGCTAAGGTAATCATTCAGCTTTGCTGTCCATCCAAGGCATGTTTGAAAAGCAGTTTTCTATGTGATTCCAATCCTTGGAGCAAAGTCTCTCATTTCTAGACATGGCTTTTGTGCTGAACACTACATTTTACGAAGGCTTGGTTAAATATCATTCATGGCATTTCAGATGTTCTAGGTTTGCAGTCTGGGTGAGCTTCTTAGCCATGTTGGTTTTACCTCATTGAATATTGCAGCATTTCCTAGATATATCTTCTATAGTTCTCTTCCTTCTGCTTTGCAGGCACTGACGATCTTGGCCTTGAAGTGCCTTTGTGCTTCCTTCTTTAACAAGGATGTCTCTTTTATATGCAGTTTTTGATTGCTTCATGAGGAAGTATTGAGTGTACTAACAATGTGGGTATGACGTGGATTAGACAAAATATCATCATCAAGAGAGCCCACCCCAAGCGCTATCATTTCCTTTATGTTCCCAGGTCTGTTCTTGCTCAGTTTCAAATACTCTTAATTGAGAAACTGATATGACTTGAAAGAAACATGAAGCAAAGAATGGGGTGGGAGTGCGGAGGGGGAAGGATACTTCAAGTGGGAGCTAATGGAAGTAAGTGTGTATCACTTTCGTCTATGCAAAGAAAAAGGCACCAATACTAGCAGCCATCCACACATACAAGAACCAAATAAAGAGAGAATGATGTACTAGCATATATGGTCCTTGTGTTGCGACAAGATTAAAATTTACTAAATCGATAGGCATGAACAGTAGATACCTGTACCTACAGTTTTCATTTCTTTCTATATCATTTTAAAATCCTTCATCATGATTGTTTTCTGTGATTATGTTTGTATCCCTGTTTCTAATCAATGTCTCTTCTCTTTTATGTTGCATGAACTGCTGTGGACGGACTCATTTTGTTTTCTCATCCTATTTTGGCTGGATCAGAATGCCGTCTTTTGCTGTGTTGATACAGCTGCAATGTTGCGTGCTTAAATATTTTTAGGCTTGCTGAACGGTTGCTCTTCGATTTATAGTGTCACTTCTCTTCTTGCATTGTATCAAATTAGCAAATCTCCATTCCTCACGTTCTTCTTTAGCTTGATAGATGTCAAAATGGGAACACCAAGAAGTGCTACAACTCCTTTGAGAAGCCCCTTTGAGAAGCAACCGCATCCTAAATCTTGGTACTAGTAGAAAATGTATGATTGCACACAAGTTAAAAAAACAGACTTTCAACCCCAGTTAAAAGATAGAGCTTTTTCAAGTAACTTTTTGAAACACCCAAAAGAAAAAAGAAAAAAAAAAACCATTTTACGCTGTTGTTTGCTCTATTTTCTCTTACAACAAGAGCATCCCAAATAATAATAAGAGATATTATAGCGAACACTGAGGTTGTTTGGCCTGCCTGGATTTCACATGACATGCTCATGCATAACACTTGCACATGATTAACTCTTGATTCCACTTAAAAAAAAATAATAATAATCTAGTCTCTTCCCTTTGCCTGTAGCAGAAACTCCAATAGTTAAAGATGGATACGTGAGTAGCTCATCTCTCCGGCGAACAAATTCAAAAACTAACAATTACATACGATTCCAAAGTACAAGCAGACCGTGCAGTCCTATATCAAATGATTTCAGATATTTATTTCCAAAGTTTTCAGTTCAATCTTCAAAGACCGAGCCAAAATGGCCTCAAAGATCCCATAACGCCATTCAGCGGGTTTTCATTGCGGAGATTGCAGTTATGAGTGGCCGCTCGGTTGAAGGGAAAAAGGAGATGGATTGATGAAAATTTTGTGGATGTTTGATTGGGTGAGGCTAGGCATTCAAATTTGTTAAAGGGAAGGATGGATGAGAAATCAGTAGCGATGACTAAATTATATAGCACATTTTTGCAATTGGATCATTGATTTTTTTATTTTTTATTTATTTCAATTGGTGAATGGGCTCCAGAATTTGTAACTAATCGAAATCTGACCAAATTATGGCCAATCCATGAATGTATCTAGAAATTTTTCTTAGTGGGGGCAAGCTTCGGTAAATAATGATTATTTCAGCAAGTAAAACAACGCTTTTGAGTGTAAAAATATGTAATGAAATTACCGTTGGGTCAGTTTGGTTCATTTATGGCAACCGGATTGTTCATGATTCTGCAATTGCTTATTTAGTCTTATCAATTTGTGAGGAAAAATATAATTGAAAAGTCATTACATACTCGATTATATAGATTTTTAGAAAATCCAATGGGGATAAAAAAATGATTTAGATACTCATGATCACTTTTGCGAACCTCTCCTCGTTACACAAGGGCCATGTAACCCTCTCTCTCTCTATTTTTTTTTAACTCTTTTTTTTTTTTTGCATTTTTTCTTAATTGAGACTCGCTTGGCATCCTATGATCATTACGACATCTCCAATTAGACATATAAGACTACCATGTCAATATTGCCTAGAAAAATTGTTTGAAAAAGTCTTCATAATGCATTGATTGCATATGGGAAAAGAAAACAGTGTTAGTGCATCGAGTGATTGAAATTAAATTAAAGTTTAGTGACTCGATTATACAAAATAACTCCATATGATATTTACTTGACTTATAGAAAAATCTCATTTGCACACTAATTTGGTAGACTGGTTGTTTATACCTATCACTTTTCGTATCATCCACCACATTGACCATCTAGTACAATGCAACTCTAAGATATTCCCATATATAGTAAGAGAGATTATTAAATTTTACATGGATTCCATAATGAACGTGAAACTAGCTTAGCACCGAAAATGTCAAGACAAACTACTGAAGTTACTTGACGAAATACAAAACCTCATGTTCTGAGGACTCCTGAAGTATAGATCTTTGTCTCTTGGAGTCCTTGAGTGAAAATAAAATAATATTGTTCAATAGAGTCAAAAAAAAAAAATTAAGTCTTTAAGCAAACGTCATCATACGTGAGATTGGCCAGGCAATCCACGAAGCTCAAACTCTATAGAATGCACATTGCTGGATGGGCTTCCCAACGCTAAGTACGAAGACGGCAGATGTCGTACGTTAGTTAGACAACTACTCGGTCTGCGTAGAATCTGGATCATCCACGAGAAGGCTTGGACTCTGAGTCACGCACGCATCTCAGTTTGGAATAAGCCAATCATGCTCACAGGCATGCGCCTCGAGGAGCTTGTCTACTTCAAACCAAACTCTGCGCGGACCAAGTTCGCAAGGCAGCAGAAAGGGAGCATGAGCATGCATCGCGAAGGCGACCTCCACGATTTCACCAAACTGATCCACGTAACACGGCCTCTAATCACAGCACAAAAGCCGGAAGAGGCTTTTAGCGATGAAAAACATATTTTTGTCTTGGCGTATTTGATTGGTCCTTCTTCAGAAACAGGGTCCTCGAGCCTTATTACTAATTTAATGACGGAATAGTTGCATTAGCATAGGTAATCGACAATTGGGATTGAGAGAAGTAAACATGTTTCGGCTCTTTCTGGCGAAGAAGATGGAGTTCAGAGAAGTAGTTCATGGTGCGTGACAAGACTGTATAATGGCGATCGGTTTCGAGTTAGGGTTCCTCTGAACCAACCCAACCTTGACCACTTTCTTTCTTTCTTGATGGGTCAGTTTGACAAACTTCGCTTCGCTTGAGAATTGTAACATGCTCACTGAAGATGTTAATGGGAGGCCTAGGCCCAAACAAAATTGTTAGTGGCAGGGCCCATCTTTCGCGGCAAAGACCACCAGAGAAGCCGGGACGGTAAAGATTCTTTTGCTGGCAACTTACCAATGAATGACCGCCTATATCAACGCCGACACTCCAACAATGGCCGACCGACCAGGCCACGAGGCACTGTTTTTAAGTAGGTTAATCTTTCTTTTTTTTAGACTCGACATCTAGATATAAATAGAATTTGTAACTAATCAATGTGAGTAACGAAAACAATAAGAGATGAATGATTCGAGATTGAGTCAAATTCGAGAAGGATACTCAACAAGCAAAGCCTCAATGTGAAATAATAGCATGAAAATGGCTCATCGTGACATTAGAAGGCATGGCAACGCGATTATCTCATCCAATCACGTGTATCAAAAAAAGTAATACTATTCCTACAAGGATTAGAAATACTATCTCAAATGGGGCTCCATGCCAAGGACATCTATGAGGGATAGGACCGCAGGAGCATGGTGGTGGCTCGACAGCACCCATAGATAGCAAGCGGATAGACTATACTTTTGATTAAATCTACCTACGTAGTCAATGGAAAGGACAAATGGTGTTGATATGGTGACCCCACGTGACTTAAGTGAAACCAAAATGACCTAATTTTGGGTCAGAAAATCATCCGATGGAATTTTGACAAAGGATAAATGTTCCGAATGGATATAAATTTGGTGTTCTTGATATCACAAGAAAAATTCAAGTCATAGTGGACATAATTTTGAGATTCTAACATCACAAAAAAAAAAAAAAAAAAAAATTCACTATAGCTATGTCACATTCATAAGCCAAATACTTAGCAGTTGTAAGGGCAATTCTTGGAGTGATGATGTGTCCAATAGTTGGATCATTGGCCTAAACAAAAGAGCAAACTTTGTAAAAGGAAATAGAGGCACCTGTACAACCCTTTAATCAGCAAGGATATCTATATCACAACTCAATCTACAAACTTGCAAAAATTACTGAAAAGAAAAAATATGCGAGACAATTAACTATCAGCTCATTAGAAATTACCGGATTAACGAAAAGGATCACTCTCTCCATTGACCCATTTTCCCCAAAGTCACGTTGAAAAGTTGTGCAGTTTCCATGTTCACTCCCATAGCTACAAATACTCTAGCAAAATTGTCCTCTTCATCATTCTACATAAATTTGCAGCACATCTTTGGAAGTGATATTGAAAGAGAATGTTTGGAATAGTAGAGCAAGATGAAGACTTAGAGCATTGAATTCTCAAAGAAAAGCAACAAATAAAATAAAATCGGAAGTCTTCACAAAGAATGCATTTAGCAATTGAGAAGTCTAGCATATAGTAGCAGAGCTACTCAGTCAAAGGATAAATACATTTTAGGGGAATTATGAACCTTCACTCCAAAACCCTAAGAAAATTCTGTGAAACTAACGGTAGTTCATCAAATTATCGAGACAATAAAACTTGTAGAGTAGGGTATTACAACATTGGCAATAGCAAAAATGCCACAAATACCTTGATAATACCGTTAGCCTTCTCCAATTGCTTCACAAGACCAACTTGGCGGCAAATCTGAGTAGCTATTTTGTTATAAGGAAGACTGGCAGCAGAGAAAGGTGGGATCTTTTGTCCACAAGCTATGAAATTTATTACATCAATGGTGGAAATTCCTATTTGTATCATCTCTTTCAATTAGGTTCTATCATTGGGATTTATAGAATTTAATAAGAAAGAGAGAGTTTATCCATTCTATAAGACACCACAAGAAAGTTCTTGGGATTGCCACAAGTGCCATGGAATATAAATGGCTTCATGGCCAATCAAAATTATTGTCACAATGACAATTTGTAGAAATACTCTAGGACTTTGTCTAAGATTCCGGCAGAATTGGAGGGCCATTATCAATGGGCTTCCTAGATGCGAAGCATATTTAGGGATATGGGTATTTTCAAAACCTGCATCAAAAGAAAAATGTGATAACTCTACAATAAATTTCTAAAGATTTTATTTATCCAAGATCAAATAAATGCTGAAAAACAATGCACTTTTGAAAGCCTTTTATGAGGCCAAGGCCATGACATATCCCAAATTATTTATCATGCTACAAGGAACATGTAGGAGTATTATACGGAAAAAGAAATCTAACTCTTTCTTTCTACAAGATGATGAAACATTGTTTTATTAGGAAAACAAAAACAAACAACATGCATAATTACATCGCCAATGAATTGCACAGTGGTGTATTTGTTCTCAATCCTAAAAGTCCCTTTAGAAACCTAGTGACAAGGGAGTGAAACATTTTTTACATACTGGAAATTAAGATGAATGACCCCCACAAACAACATGCCTAGAATACTCATATCTAAATTTTATTGACACAAAAACTAGTGAATAACAGAACCGACGAAAGTTTGAGAACAATAAGAGACATAGGAAAGATTATTAGTCTTTTTTAGAGCCAAAATAACCCACACCGTGACTAGATTTTCATCACTCAAGAGTGGAGGGGATATATAATTGCCTACACAAATGCTAATTAGATTCTTAACATTGTTCTTCTCAAGAATTACAATTTTTTGAATTATTATCCCATATGATTTTCTCACATTTCATCACATATACCCAAGAAAATATTCTTCATGTTCTGCTTTTTCTTATGCTTGCAATGAACGATAGAGATTTCACTATGTCATTAGCTTAAAAGTATTGCACACAAAAGTGACCCAACTAATGTAGTCCAACCAAAAAATACAGAGTATCAAGAGAACTAAATGAACAAAGAAGAAGCTGGCAGCTTATATTGAACTTACACAATAGCTTTCTCTCCATCAACTTCAAGGACTTGCCCAAATCTATTTGTTCCTTCTCCCAAGCGGATATTTACTATCTCTTGATACTTTGGTCCCTGATATGCAATAAAATTAATCGAACATGTCAGTTGAACCTCGTAAAATCATAACCAGTGAAATTTTCCTCAACTTTGTCGGGTATAACCAACGGCCCAGCTCCACTAGAGACGGTCCTATACTTTGCAAGTAGCGAAGCAATTGTCCGATAACTAAGACCCAGCAACTAAGGCCTGCTAAAAATTTGACTTGGACAAGAGCTGACTAATTCCTCACCTCTCGACCAATACATGTGAAATGATAGAGATTGTGTAGATCTAAGTAATAAGTGTCTTAACCGTGGTCATTACAGGGGCAACATAAACTTTTCAGAGACGAGAAAGCTCCATGGAAAGCCTCAAAACCAACAATATCCCATGATTAAAGTTATGATTCCACGCACAGTGAAATTTAGATGGCGAAAGACATGATAAGCCACAAACAAGGAGACAAAGCTACTCCCCACAATACAGACAAAGCTTAATTACGAGATTCAAGCATCCCAGCAGATTTCTATTGTCCGTAGCTCAAAAAAAAAAAAAAAAATCAGAAAGTAGAGAAAATCTTACCCATGCTGACCTCCAGAGTCCCCTCTTCCATATCATAACTCATCGGTGCCACTCCCATCTCCAAGTCCCAAGTTGCTCGGAAATCTATACAGAGAAAAGCGTTAACCGAAGGACCGATCAGGAATGGCTAGCGAGTCACCCTCGCACCACAACTGAATCCAGAAGCGACTATAGGATGCCAAAAAATAGAGGAAAACCGAACCACTGTTCGACCGAGCTTAACTCTGCACAACTCTCGCTCGCTGTGGCGATTTCTCACGACGTTTTCAGTTCAATCTTCGCTCGTTTCCAAGTGGTCTCGGATTCACGATTGGAAACAAGGAAAAAAGAAAAAAATCCGACATGAACTCCTTTGATGAGCAAAACGACAAGAGCATTAAACATCGCTCGAGGCCACCAGATTCAAACCTCTGTCAAAACACGTAAGAATGCACAAAACGAAAACGCGATTCGAACCGGAAGAAGGAAAAAAAGAGAGAAAGAGAGAAGATCACCGAAGTTTCTAAAGACGGTGAGCGATGGAATCAATCACGAGGCGAGTGCAGCTCGGTTTCAAGGCAGCAGTAGACAGCGAGGGTGATGGTGGAGCGACTCGGAACTCACTGAGCGGGGGAGCGCGTCAGATGGAGGGAGAGATCCGATAAAGGTACCTGAAGCGAAGAGACGCGGCAATGGCGTCGTTGATGGCGTCGTTTGGAGTTTTTGATGCCTTTTTCAAGGAAAAGAAAAAGAAAATGATGGCTGAGTTATGGGATGAATCTTCCTCTCAAGGAATTCCATCTTTTGTGCAAGTCTTCCTTTTGACGGGCTTCTCGGACCGGCGGGAGGGCCGAGAGTGAACTCGAAGATTTCATCCTTCGAATTGGCGGATCCTATACACCAGCCCGACATCCCCTTCGTGCGCGGCGTAGGAGGGCGAAACGAAGGACGCAAGCGACCGCATTTGGAATCCGAAAGGCGGCGATGAAATGGAAGAGAACAGAAGGAAGCAAGAATCGACAGAACGTATATTGGAATGAATCGAAATTGGACTCGGAAGTTCAATCGGATAGGAAACAATCCTGATAGAGGAAGACCTGGTGAAAAAATGAAGATAGACATAGAGAAAACGTTGCATGGCGAAGAACTTGACCCCCGTAGTTTCCTGGTCGTTGAATGTGCTGCGTCCTCTGAGCAGAAGGTGTTCGTTGAATTGCGCAAGAGAGAAACAGAGGGTGAGACGACTCTGTAACAAAAAGCGGAGGAAAGAAGATCGCGCCATAAGAAATATCCGCGGACAGCCGGTTCCTCACTGACATTCGGGTAATTATGATATCTATCAGATCGACAGTCGCACTTTCCACCAGGTCATTTCATCTCCGATTCGACTCTAGGATTAATTTCGATACATTCTAACTTCGTCCGTTGATATCTATTTCATTTTGATTTTCTCCAATTCTCTCACCATCTTCCGAATTCCCATTGCCGTCGATTGCACTGTGGAGGAGGGATCGAGTTTGCAAGGAAGGTGTTCGATGGTGTGACGAATTACATCTCTTGTGCAAGTCTTCCTTTTGACCGATTTCTCGTGGGTTCTCTATATTTTCCTTCCGTCTCTTTTTTTATCTTCCTTTTTCCTTTTTATTTATTTTTTATTTTTTTTCTACACTTTACTTCCTTCTCATCCAAAGAGCCACCACCAGCTTCACCTTCGTTTGTTCCGTTTTCCCCACAATTTCCGAATCATCTCCATCCGCTGCTTCGCTTCACTTCGCCTTTTTATTCTTCGTTGTTTTCTTTCGTGCTCGCCGCTGCCAATCTTCACGCTCGGTGTATCGTCTCAAAGGATGATGACTCAGATTGGCCTCGGCTACCACGGTTGATGAAGTGACGTTGGACTGGCAAGAGTGCCAAGAGCGAAACCAAAGAATCTCATCCTTCGTATCCGCGAATGGTATCCATATGATGATCCATCCGACCTCAGCCTTGGCAATCGGATAAAGCTCTTGTAAACAATGAACACACCACTCTGCATCCCCTTTGCGCGCGGCGTAGACGGGCGAAACGATGGAATTGAAAGACGGCAATGAAGTGGGAGCGGAACAGAACGAAGCAAGAGTCAACAGAACGTATTTTGGAGTGAATCGGAAATTTGACTCGGAAGTTCAATCGGACATGAAACGGCCCTGATGATGGTTCGGCGGTGATGGCCGCGTGAGCCCAAGATGACTCGATGACAGACATGGGTAAGGACAGGAAAAGCGACGACTCGAATCAGAGTGGCCACCACTCAAATATGGAATCTGATGGTGTGCTTCATCGTGGGCATGATCTGAATTGGTGGAGATGGATCAGGGGAATCCAGAGAGAGAGAGAGAAGATGCAAAAAAATAACTAGTCGGAGAAAATCTGGGGAGAGAGAGTCCAACCGTGAACGGAGCACCCACCAGCAATTCATCGAGATTGAGTTCTCTAACGATTGTTGCTTCCAGCACCGACCGAAGCACAAACAGCGTCGCTAGCGGTTCGAAGATGCCAGTCGCCTTGCAACCACGACGGCGAAACTTGACCACGGAGTTTCCTTGATCAACAGTCACAATTGCCGAGACGTTCCATCTCCAGGATGTTTCGCTTTTGTTTTCTCCCATCCTCTTGCTGTCTCCCGAATTTCCATTGCCGTCGGTTGTGCTTTGGAGGAGGTATCGAGTTCTTGCAAGGAAGAGAGAGAAGAGAGAATTGAGAATCGGTGAGCAAGTATCAGGTTCGAGAGCGCTGGGAGTATCGCTGATTCTAAAGGTGCAAAGCCACTGTTGGAGGCTCGGCTGCTGTGTTTGTTGAGAGAGAGAGAGGCTGCGGAAGAGACGTGCCACAGCGACGCAAAGACGCAGCATATTTACTTCGTCATGCATATCAACATTCATTTAATATGAAAAAAAATAAAGAAAAAATTTCGATTGTTTTTCACATGAGAAGAAACTGACAAACTTCAATTTGCGACATACGAAAAGACTGATCACAAAATCTTCAAGAAATCGAAAAGAGATTGCAAAGAATCTGATGTAAGTTCACCAGAGCTTGCAAAATCTTGGTATGGCTTAAGGGAAGGTAATCAACATAACTGTGCTTTACAGTTCTAAAGGTCAGGTTGAGCCACCGGAAACCTTAAAGAAGCACCCAATTTGAAAGAGAGATTGTCTCCTGAATTACAGAATCGACATTTGTAATCAGCTTCCTCCGACTCACAACTCACGACTCTTGCCCACATTGTGATTGCCACGTCTAGGATCAAGGAAAGGTATCGTACACATTCAGGACCATTCCATCCATTGGAACGAAACTAATGCTTTTATCCACTTTGCTGAACCGAAAGCAGAATTCAGCTTAGCAATTCTGTAAATTCTGTTCTCACCAAAAGCGAGCTAACGCGATGCTTCCTCTGCTGTATCGCATTGCACATATTATTATACACCCAAGTCTTTTCAGTGGTTCTGAAGATGCATACTCTGAACATGATATCGTCCCTTTCAATAAAGCTCGAACACACACACGTCTTTTACCTTCAAAGAAGTTTCTCTCGTGAATGCAGCCCAACCAGCAGATGACTTTCCATAATTTTCATGGCTGATGAGCTTCAACAGCCATGCTTTGTGTGGAAATATGAGAGCCACGGTGTGCGGGCTTTTCTTAACGTGTGTCTTTGGGAATGAACCAGGAACTCTCTGCTCAAGTAGACATTGCGCAATTTTGTCATTACAAAGAAGAAAACAACCAATGATTTCTGAGGAAGACAGAATGAGGTTGCTTTATGTGATTTAAATCCAAGAGTTGTCATTATTACAAGGATCTTACCACATTGTTTTTCTTCAGATGTATTAACCTCACCGCAATTTCGGAGAAAGAATAATCGAGTATTAATTTGCTGGCCAGTTCAAGAGCTCTGCACAAGCCCCTCAGCTTACCTGCAGCAGTCGCAAACAGAACATGAAGAAAGCATTTGCTTTTTAGTCGTATTCTATTCTTATTATGTAAAACTCATATCTGCCGACATAGCAACCCTAAATCAATTGATCTGAGTCTTACTAATGGTCTAGCTTCCCAAGGCCTATATGCACACCAATACGATTCTCAGCGCAATCAAAACTGATATGATTGGCTCGGCTTGTTTCCATTATTTATGAGATCCCCTGAACACAAGCATATTCACACACGGGAGAACTATAGACAGAGAAACACTACGAGAGTGAATTAGCTCTAACACAGTTTCTCTTACCCTAACGATGTGGAGAGTTCCTGATGGAATTCAAATCAAACACAAGAAGAACACAGTCAAGGGGAGAATATGCTAATATATTCAGATTCACACCCGGAAAATCTCATGATGAGCAATTTGAACTTCTATCCCTCCCCAAACTTTTTGGTAATGAATGTGCATGAGAACTGCAATGAACTTTGCAAATCTGATCAATTCCATTGGCATACAAAGCTGAGGACACTTGGCTGAATGCAATTCATCCCCCAAGGCTTCAAGCTAAACCAAAACATCAAGGCAATCGCCAGCACATAGTCCCAACACATACATATGCACACACGGGAGATCTAGAGATAGAGAAACACTAAAAGAATGAATTAGCTCTTAACACTTTCTCTTAGCATCAACTCTCTAATGCAGTTTCTCTTAGCCTAACGACATGGATAGTTCCTCTACGGTATTTGAATCAAACACGAGAACAACACAATCAAGGGGAGAATTAGCTAATATATTAAGATTCACACCTGGAAAATCTTGTGATGAGCAGTTTGAACTTCTGTTCCTCCCCAAACTCTGCTGATGAATGTGCATAGGAATTGCCATGAACTTTGCAAACCTGATCAGATTCCATTTCTATACAAGACTGCGGACACTTGGTTGAATGCAATCCATCCCCCCGGACTTCAAGCTTGGCTGAAACATCACAAATCAAAGGCATCTTCCGCTTTCAGCAAGACAAATCCACAATTGCTGAGGCTCGGTTCCTCACATCGACATTGATTGGTAGATATTCTATCTCAAACATCCTTTCATCGATTATGATGACATGGAAAATGGAGTCCCCTTCAGATTAGAAGACCAAAAATTGGCCCTCACAAATAGAGTAATGCTCTGCATATTTATTCCAACCCTTTGCTAGCCAAGCCATCTTATCACATTTTTCCATTTCCACAACCCAAATAATTGCACCAATTCTCTCAAAAGCATCCTCTCGAACCTTTTTGATATTCCCTGTAGGAACCCATAATCTTAATAAGCCTATGAGACCTGATTTCAAATTCAAAACGAAGAACAACATAACAAGAATGCATAAACCAAAAAGGACATCTTGAAGCACATACTGTTCAGTTCATTCAGATTAGGAATGTGGCATTAATGAGTGTGCATTTGGATTATGATCAACCTCATAAAACCCAATCAACATAGAAGTACACTTCCTTGATTCCTCAAGACTATATAAAGGAGTTATTATTTGGAATACTTAATTCATTTTGGACCAGCGAAAGTGACAATTCCAGAGTTCATCTCGATCAATGTAAATCAAGTCCTAACCAGCACTAGTGAATATGTAGACTCTAAACACAAAATCATCCCTATCAATGAGTTTCTACATGCAGATGACTTTCTCTTGCAAATGTGGGCCAACCAGTGGAAAAGAACCCCCCCCCCCCCCCCCCCCCCCAAAAAAAAAAAAAAAAAAAAATCTCATCTACAACTCCTTACTTTCACCATCCATGACCTGTCCGAATACCTGAGAGTTGCACTTTGCTTAATGTCCTGAATATGTCGCGTGATGGATTGAACAGGAGCACACTGCCCATCTACATGGTTGAAAAACCAACATATATTGAAGAACAGACCAAGACACATAAGCATACCCTAATGAGAGAATCAAATTGTACATGTCGTGAGTTTAAGGCATTACTTGCTAGTTTCGAGAGTTTAATAGACAGTAAACCATATAATGAAAGCCATCAATCCAAAGTTAAGGTCAATTCTATGCTCCGAGAAAGCAATAGGGTATACATTCAGAAGAAGCCTTCCAGGTCCTATATATATTCAAAACATATCAATTTCAGCCACACAAATCATAATCACAGGGGAAAAAGAAAATACATTGATGACTGGAACATGGATGGAATTGAAAATTTAAGCTTAAGCTATTTGATTCTTTCAAGCGCAGCTCAAATAAGGTTTTATCAAACTATTAGTTCAATTTGACAAAGTAAAATCTTTTTTTTCCCCAAATCTGATTAATATAACAAAATACAACAGCATCTCCTATTTGAAAACAAAATTATCAGTCATTAGATCTACAATGAAATTTCATAATTACAACATCGATTGGGTCTTTCTCTTTAGTTATGGAGGCAGCAACATTCTTTGCAATATGCTTGTCCATATGAACATAGTCTCTTTGTGCGATTAACATATATATTCTACTTCTCCGACATTTGAATCACATCATCAAATTTCTCCATATAAGAGGACTTGGATTCTAATTCTAAGACGCCTTAGGAATTGCTTTTCCAACGCATCCATCCACAAAAAAAGGAGACGATTGTTATCTTTCCGAACCTCCAAGGCTCCAACCACCAACTTATGTCCCAATAATAGTCCTTTCATTTTTTTCCCTATTTCAATTACTCCATTGTTAAGATAAAATTGCTATCCTTTTAGACTCTAATGTGGAATGAATTTTGAAGAACAGAGCCCTTTGCTGAAGCAGAAGGCGAGGATTGAGGAAGGTCTCTACGAAACCAGCTTCCGACTTCAACCTAATTGATGCGCAATAAGACAACAAAATCGGGAGAAAAGTGAACTTACGAGTCTGCCGGGTTCAAGTGCGAGAGAGAGCGATAGAGCGAGAGAGAGAGAGACTGATCTTCTTCTTTGATGATGTCAGTGAAGGACCTCTATTGGTCCATGATCTGAAGTGGTGGACTGAGAAATTTACACGGAACGAATTTAAAAAGCAGAGCCCTAGCTGAAGAAGACGACGACGATTGAGGAAAGGTCTCTACGAACACCGGAAGAAAATTACATGCAATAAGACACGAAAATCGGGAAGAAATTCTGGCAGACGAGAGAAATGATGTGTGCAGAAGCGTGAACTTACGATTCGTCGGATACAGATGCGGAGAGAGAATGATCTTCTTCTTTGATGAAGTGAGTGGAGGACTGACTGTCCAGACTCGGCAGTGCCATCTTCTCTCAGTCCTAGCAATTCCCGACGCTTCCTTTTCACTCCCTCCTCCGTGAATGCAGCAGAGAGAGCCTCTGGAATCAAGAAGGAGAAGGAGAGCCTTGCTTCGTTTCCTGCTGTTCAGTGAAGGAGGCGAGATCGATCGATCGATAGATAAGGGTTGATGATGCTTTGATCCGACGGTATCAATAATAGAAAAGATACAAAAAGAAAAATTTAAAAACTTACCGTGCTACCAAAAAAATAAGGAAAAAGAAAAACGAACGGATGGGAGAATGACATCAATTGAATCTTTACCAATTTTATGTGTATCTGTTTATGCTGATAACTTTTGTATGATTGTATTGAGATCATCACCCTTCTCCCAGTTCCATGGTTTCCACTTGTATCTGAACAAGCTCACTGGCTTATTCCACCAACCTAGCTCCGGTGTGCTTAGCGTACCCTTAGAAAAGGTCTTTATTTTCGAACACTCTTCCACTTCAATACTCCATAAGCATGGGAACTTGAAGGTGCAACTTGAGATGGAGGAGAAGCATTTTAGGCTTGGCAGATCTTGGAGTGTCAAATAGTGTAGATTTCCAAAAGAAATCACTTTTCCTTCTCCGTTTCCATCATTGGCCACTACTTCTTTCATTTTTTCACATCCTATTATAGCCATCCATTTGAGATGTATCAAATTTGTGACCGTTGAAACTGTTACTAGATGTACCAATCCAGAGGAATTCTTCACCACTAACTTCGTCAAATTCTGGAAGGATGCCACAGCTGGAAATATTGTCGTCAAATAGGGACAATCCCAAATCTCAAATGTTTTGATCCTCTGAAGAATTTTCGACACTAAAGAGTCTTCTCTCCATACACGCTTTAGGTTGTGTAGCTTGTTTAACTTAATTTCTCTTAAATTTTCAAGCACCGGATGTTTCCCCTCTTCAACAAGCCCTTTGTTCGGGAATATATCTTCAAAGGAGCTACAGAATACATCAAGGCTTTGTAGATTCTGAAATCTCTCTAGGAGGAATATAGAAGGAAAGACGGCCTTTTCATCATGAAAGCATGCCAATGTTAGTGCTTTTGGTTTGCTAAAGATGTCATTGGGAAAATTTCCATCTTGTATCATCTGAATATTGTTATTGACTAATAAAAGTCTCTCCAAGTTGGGAAAGTCCTGTCAAACAACCAATACAATAAGAGAAGTAAATTCAGCAAAGTTTTGGTAATAAATCATGTGTTGTAAAAAGTAAACCTATTTAGATAATTTGCATGGAAGGTTGGTTTGGTCAAGTGGATAGTGTGAATCTAAATTCAAGACCCCTACAATCACTAAATTCATCTTTTGTTAGGAATATCTTGTCAACAAAAATATATCTTCTTTGGAATCTTATGTAATGAGATGCGTTCATGATGTTACTAAAACATATGGGGTCCACAAATTTAGAAGTGTGCTTAAGATATAAGAAATACCTTATGTTGTCCGCAAACTTATAGGAAAGGGGTTCTAGTTTTCTATAGTATTATAACAGGACAACAAGACGACTATGCAATGCACTAAGGTACTAATGTTACTAATGTTACAACACGACGACTGTGCAGTGTATTAAAAAATACATTAGAAAATGGTGCACTAAGATACTGATGTTATTTTTGTTTTAAAAAAGAAGAAGTTTGAATTGGTGTTTTTTTAGAGTTTGTAGAAGATGAAATAGAGAAGAAAAGTTCAAATGTGCGACACATGTCAATAATTGAGAGGACCTCTTGTCAAATTCTTATTGATGTCACCAAGGAGCACCATCCAGTTAGATTAGGAATATATTCTATTGTCAATAGAATACTATAAATATTTTTGTAACTCTAGGTAATGGAATATCTTATGCATGTCCACAAATGAAAGTATACTTAAGATATTAGAAATATCTTAATGTTGTCGACAAACTAATAAGTAAGGGAGATCATGTTTTCTATAACATTGTAACACGACATGATATGCAATGGATATGATATTATTGACTACTTTAAAGAACAAAGTAGAAACTAATGGAGAGTAGCTATAATCATACCCTCTCGAATGAAGAGTGTGCTTCTTGATTTGAAAGGTCTTGTTGATCATATTTTTGAGCCCAACTGTTCATGGATGCCGTAAAGGATAACATGTTCAGTTTGTCACAGTGAGTCACTCGTAATTCCTCCAATAATGGCCAATGCAAAGTGGGCAAGTTAGGATACAAACTCTTGAGTTGTGGCATGTCATGTAACACCAAAGAGGTTAGTTCTGGGAAAAGATCTTGAGTAGTATTGGAGCATGGAGTGTCACCCCCATTAGCGACTATTTCCTCGATCTCACAAGACTCCACTTGAAGTTTTTCAAGGTGGGTTAAACTTGTAGCTACCCAATATGGAAACAAATTTTCAAGGCCCTTACAATTCCGAACCTCCACTTTCCATAAACAATCAAAAGTAAGAGTTTCTTGAGGAGTGTCAGTCCATATTTTGCTTAAATTGTCCATGTGGGAGAGATCCATCGACCTAAGTTCAGGAAATTGTACCTGCCATATTGAGAAAAAAAAATGACACAATGAATGTGATTGCATTGAGTTATGACCTTAAAGAAGGAATTTCCAGACTTCCCTTGTTCTCACAAATCATGAGAACTCAAGATTTTGTTAGGGACATAAATAGGGAGGGGTTGATTGATGCTTTTATACTAGTTGACTGATGACTAGGGCCAAGGATACGGCGAACTGGATATAAAAAAATAAATATAGTAACTTCAATTGTTCACAACATTTTTCTTTTTTATGCATGGAAAATTTTTGTATTGAAAGAAAATAATTTCTTAATAGGCATGGGCAACATAACAACTTGAATAAATAACATAACGTCATGATCTCAGCAAAAGTAAGTTGGGACAATTTACTAGTTTTACATTGGACCATTAATAACATCCTTGAAATAATATTTATTCAGATTTGAGGTGAAAAAATAAAAATAGAATCTTGTGGTGTACGAGTGGTCCACCCTTTGGCAAAAAGTGGGTGTGCACCCGCTGATCGCATTTTCTTGTATGGAGAAAATCAAGAGGGATTTTTTTTTTTTTTTGCTACATCATGACCTCGACGAATTGTCCATTGAAAGGTAAGTATTGATATTTTTCATTTGGTTAAAATATAATTAATGCAATTATGACTTGTCACAAAAAAAAAAAGACTTTCCACACTTCCTTAAATCTATCGATATTTTTAATTGAGGATTTTGATGAGTTTTTGAAATTATCTAATAATGTGGGAGAAATCAATTATTATATGATAGCTCATATTTGACACTAAAATGAAAACAATTCTATCACAACTTGTCACTACCAAAAGATCAGGTGACTATTTTCATACTTCCCCAAATTTATTAGTATCGTTGATTGAGTGTTATAAGGTATTATATAACAACTTATCCATGCAAATGACATTATAAATAAATAATTAGTGATAATTCTTACAATTAAAAAGTAAACAGATGCGTAGATACTTGTTATAATTAAACATTCTATTCTACTAAGATACTTGTTATAATTAAACATTCTATTCTACTAGTATAAAACGATAGAAAGAATTGGGCAAAAGTATTAGAATAAGGAAAAAAAAAGAATTTCGTCTCGTAGAGGAAAAAAAAACTTGTATAGAATCTATAATAAAAAAATGATATCGCGCATTTTCAAGTGCCTCGCTTTCGACCCAAAAAAGAAGTGTCGGAGGAGGTCGTCATTTATCGTTTAGTCTTCACATGAGGAAGACTTCATGAGGCGGAATGGGAAGTGTTGACTGGATGATTGAGTCCATTTATTTATTTATTTATTTTATGTAGCTACAACATTAACTAAATATTGACTGTTTTTTGGTCAAATGACTCGATATAAAAAATCTCAATTCCCCTCACTTTCCTTCTCCATCTACGCTTTCTCCTCCATCTCTAGCTACATTGAGCCCAACCTTCCCGCGTCCCCCAACCATCGCCACCGGCGGAGTTGCCGGCGTCGCGTCCAAGGCGACCATTGCCGAGCGTCCAACCCTCTCCATCGTCTCTATGGTCTACCCATTCATGACGCCTCTCGTCCATGGCCGCTCTTCCCTGACATCTATTTCTCTGTTTTCTCTTTCGCTATTTGACCTCACAGTCCATGGACGAAGGGATCTCAAACTCGCCGTCAAGACTCATGGCCATGGACAAGCTGCGGTCGCCAGATCTGTGGAGGAGCCTCCTGGCGAGCCATGGATGAGCTAGGCTTGCGTCCATGGACAATACTAGATCTGGAGGCACGACTCCAGCCCAGATCTGGATGGGCAACGACCACGAGCCAATCGCAGGCGACGACGGAGGGGACAATGGCAGTCCATAAGCTGTCGTTGCTCGCGACGGGACTTCCAGATCTGCAACCATGTCTCTAGCGACAGCGGCTCGTCCATGGCTGCGAGCAGGGGTGGTCGACTTCCAGATCTGCAACTCCGTCTCTATGGACGGCCAGATTTCGAGATCTGTAGAACTATGAGACGGACAAAACAGAGGGAAGCCGGGCATGCTCGGCTTGGACATAGCGGGGGTCAGCGTAATCAAGGCGCCGTTGGCGACAGTGGAGGAGGGGCGGAGATCGGGCGGCTGTGGACGAAGGAGGAGGAAGAGAGGGCCGAAGAGAATTTTTTTTTTAATTTTTCTTCGCCGAAATCAATGCCTCGACCGAATTGACGCCGAAATCGCTTCCGCATCGGAGATCCACTTCAACCCGCCATAACCAACAAGCTCCGGTTCGCGTAATCACTCGGAACCCAGGGAAGCACGCGCACAGAGAGGAGGCGAGCTTCAGAGAAGCGATTTCGAAGCTTCCGATTCAACCATTGGACAGACCACCCAATCAATCGCCCCCAAAAGAACAGAAGGTAAGAGGATGAGGGGGAGGGGGAAGAAGAAGAGTTATTGGTTACTTGACTCTCTAGATTTTGTTCACTTTCTTATGTCACCTCATCGCGAAGACGAGGATCAAGGGGAAACGAAATGACTGAAAGCGAAGAGTTTTTAAGGGGGAAGAAGCTAAACACCAAATAGACTTTGTCTAATTTCTTCCTTTTTTTTTTTGCTTTTTTTTGTTTTTTTTTTCCTTTGTCCAGTGAGCGCACTGCAACCAACGGAGGCCGAGGCAGCGGTGTGGTTCACGGAGGAAAGAGGAGCAAAGCCACAAGGTGCAGAGTACGGCAGAGCTTCCACTAACGGGGCGTTAATGAAGATAGAGGGGAGCAAAAATTTTGATGGTTCCACAAACAAGTGGGCCCGGCTTTGCCTCGTGTCGAACTAGGGATGGTTCCATGCGAATTCTACGTGGTGTTTTCAATGCACCTGATTGGATAATATATTTTGATTTTTTAAATTTTTATTTAGCTAAGACATTGACTGAACATTCCCATGGAATCGCTACTATTCATCATCCAGCTGTCCTCTTCTCTCTTTTATTTTTTTTCCTTTTTTTGGCCATTTCTTTCCTAGAAATAGCACTCTGCCTTTTCTCTTGCCACCAAACATGGATCGCGTGAAGCATCACACTAATTATCACTCAATATAATAATGATTCAAGTATGATTTACGAACAAAGAAGACGAATCGCTTCATGCATATTGACCTTTTTATTTATATTTATTTTATCATGAAGACCCAACTCAAGCATTGGTGAGTATTAAGAAATAAAAGACTTGATTGCACAGATCATTATCAAAGTTTATAACACTCTAATTAAAGAGCCGCTCTCTCTAATTCCTCCAATGCCATTGATTGGGAAGACCGTATATGGTACAATGAGCTGTAATTGCTAAGCAATTTGTGAATTGGGCTTTCACATTATGAAGTTTCTTTTCCCCTTTTCTTCATGTTTAATAGAACGATGTCTACACAAGAAAATATGAAGTGGCGATACTACATTTTATTGCCATTTTTAGATGCTATTCTATGTTTACTGTTTAGCTCTTTATTGTTGAAATTGCAAACAGTAAATGTTTTTATATGGTTATTGTGATAACTTTTTTTAAAAACCTTGCTAATTATTTCTAAAGTAATATGCATGAAATGATTTCATGAACTGACACCAACT
The DNA here is from genome assembly GCA_017140475.1 of Eucalyptus fibrosa. Classification (NCBI taxonomy): domain Eukaryota; kingdom Viridiplantae; phylum Streptophyta; class Magnoliopsida; order Myrtales; family Myrtaceae; genus Eucalyptus; species Eucalyptus fibrosa. Next base: position 18,010,603 of record CM029511.1, on the reverse strand, counting down.
TAACACTTCTAAAAGGATACGGAGAAGTTATATTTATTGAGTATTAGAATATTTTTAATCTTCGTATTAAATATTAAAGGATTATGTATATAAACCCGCACAAAGCACAAAATTTGTATTAGACCGTGCATCATCCAATATTACGAGAATATGCTCCAAATAAAATGCCAAAAATGCATTTGTTTAAAAGGCTAACCTGGGGAGTGAAAAGTGAAGGGTTGTTGTGGACATTCTCCATCCAAGATTGCCTAGTCAAACTTCTCATTTTGGGGCAATGGGTAATGCTCAGTAGTGATAATTTGGGGCATTTTAATGTATGATTCTTTCCCAAGAGGAGACAAGTCAAATTGGGCAAGCATTCTAGTTTCATCACCCGGAGCTTCGGAAATGTAGTCTTCTTCATTGCGCTTCCATGCCCTTCTTCCTCTATGATCACTCCTTCCATCTTACCACACTCCTTTATTTCCATTTTTTCAAGATTGGCGAGGCACCGAGCCATGGATGAAGCAAAAGCATGTCCCAAGTTGCTACAATTATAAAGGATAAGAAAACATAGAGAATCAAAGTGTATTGATTCTTGAAGATCTTTGTTCCACAGTCGCCTCAATTTTGGTAGATTGGCCAAGTTCAATTCGCACAGCTGAGGCAGCACTTGAGTGCTTTCTACAACCTCCAACCCTTCCAAATCAAATATTTCTTCAAGCAACTTGCAATCGCGCACTTGCAAAAAGCGCAAATTGTCTAGGACAAGTATCAATTTGGATGGAATGGCATTAATAAATGGATATTTATCTACCACCATCGATTCTAATTGCCAATGTGACTTGATGGGATGAAGTTTGTTATGCCATTTTCCAATTAGCTCGTGGAACTCGATAGCAACATTTTCTTTATTCCAAAAACGTACCTATCAAAGTCAAAAAAATGCATCGTTAAGCGTAAACTTCTAACAAAAAGCGATTATTCAGTTAGTGGTCAAAAACCATCCAAATACATGGAATTTGGTAACTAGTGCATACCATTTCTTCAAACATATTTTGGATGGTGATGTTGAGGTTCCCGCCCAAAACCACACTTCTTTTGATACTTGAACTTTCTTTAACTTTGATGCCTCTATTGGTCCTTGAGAGAAAAACTTCATGTTGGGACACCTAGTCACAATGATATCTTCCAAGAGCGGGAATATCAAAGTGTATCCACCTAAGTTGAAACTTCTCAACCCTATCAACCCATCAAGCTCCATATACTTCAGTTGATTGAAAGCCACCACACATTCATACCCACCTTTCTCATCACTAATGACTTCTGTCAATATTCTACATTTACTTATCCTCAATTTTGTGAGTGCCACCAAATTTTTAGCCATTGTCGGTGTGAACATATTTGATAACCCATCACAATGTGACACATCTAGAGTTTGCAGATGTTGAATATATCTTGAATCCTGCATATCGAGCACAATAACTCATTTTAAAATGTCGAGTCTCGTGATTCAATGGAAAGAAATGTGCTCTCATGAAACAAACATTATCGCTAATCTTTTATATTTGACTTTTATCCATATTTGAACTTGATTAACTCCTTAAATTCACATTTCTAAAGATATATGCCTTGTGAACATAACTCCTACATCAATTATAGTCACAATTGCACTAATTTCAATCGTTAATGTCAACAATAATGTCCATCTTTTCTTTGTTAGCATAAGATCAGCACCTTTTATAGGGTTCAAATTAGACAACACACTTGTGCCATGGTAAGATCACACCACATACCACGTGTGTTTTTTTATCTTTGTGGTACTTAAAAGAGAGCTAAATGATTGGAATTAGCCTCTTTTTTAAGGGGGTCAATGAGTATGCATTTGTCACATCAAACATTGACAAGAATGTTCAATCAATACTCGAAGAACATATGATGTTTCAATGTTGCAATATGTCTATGGATTCAAGGAGAGGTGTACAGTTTATATCTTCGCTTGTAAAAGCATCTTGTATGAGATGCTTGGTTTAACCATCACTTTAAATATTCACCATCAAAGCAAAACAAATAATATTGGATCATACCTTTAAATCACTTACAAACAAGGAAGAATTGATTTAAAGAAACAAGAACCATGTCAAAAGGGTGATCAACGTTAGAAGTTACGGAATTGATGTAGTAAAAGAAAATTGCAGTGGATCGCTTGAGGAAGAATATTAGCAATTAGAAAGAAAATGATGGAGAGATTGAGATTAAAAAGCCAACCAATCATCCATCAAAAGGTGCAATACAATAGGGCGTGTAATTTTTTCCAATACCAAATGCCTCAAATCAATGTTATATCACTCTAAAGCAATTAAAGAGCGAGGCTAAGAGAAAGCCATTAAAAAAGGAATTGAATGGGCCAAACAAACAAATCTCACTTACTTCATTCCCCACTTGAAAGAACTAAATATACTTAATCGATTGAATTTTCCGTTTAAAATTCAATGATTTTTATCCATGCCGGAGGATCCAATAGTTAGATATCAAGGATAGATCATACTTATACCCAAGTCAAATAATCGAAGGTTTTCCTGAATATCCCATTATGGGAATTAAAATTATTTAAGAAAGTTGATGTATTTATTTTGTGGGAGGGCCCGTTTCCACAACCTCTTTGGGTGCATAAACAACGATTTAGGTAAAAGGCCTATATTGCTTTTAGTTTAGTCAAAGTGGACTCGCCTGTGAATCACTCTATTTCATTTTCCTTTGAAACATTCTTTAGCTATCCACTCGACAAGACATATGACTCAACTAAAATATCTTATCTGCGAATTGTATTTTATTTCTTTAGCAAGAGTTTCATAAGAATGGCCTTGCAGTTCATGTGAAAACTAAACAGGGTGATTTCTGAAGCCCTAGACCCTAGATATCTTGCTCAGTTAGAGGACGAAGAGTGCTTAGATTCCTTTTACTGGTGCAATTAAGAGAGAGAGCAAGGCTTCCTTCGATCAGGAAAATAAATGAGATCTTGCAAGTGCAAATGATGTCAAGTGAGCGTATTGAAGGCCCTTCATCTCCAGCCGTTTGAACTTTGCTGCTCACTTTCCTCTTGGTTGTTTTTTCAATTTCTTTCAATGTACATGCGTGCAATGTTTATGCCATACATGAGGCTGATGAGAGTTTTAAGTTTTTTTGGAACATCAAAAAGCTTTTAGAGATCCTATTTGGCAGTCGTATTACCCATTCATGCTTTGTGTAGGTATGATAAGAGATGTTCAACCATATTTATGGAAACTATTCGTAGAGAAATTGAAAGTAAGAAATTGCAACTCATACATGTCAGCAACTCTGAACACTTATGCTTGTACGACACTCATTTTCTATTAAAATATTTTAACCAAAATATACATTATAAGTAACTTAGTTTTTATCTTGGCCATGCTTGTCTCCGGTATATTTAATATTTTAAGGTAATGTTAATCACGTACCACTTGATTGAAGAGTGCTATGGCGCATGATTTGAAACGATCTTGACTTCGACTTTCTCGTGCACCTGTAATTGGTATTTCATTGGATGAAAAGAATATCACCATTTGTATTGCAGAGATGAATATATCTACAAGACAATCTTCAATGATAAAAACAAAAAATCAATCTTACACTTTCCATGAGAGAAGCATGTCAAACTTTTCAATTGTTCTAAGTGTAAATCGGTTAACATCGGGAATGCCAAAATTTCTGATGTTTCCATTTCCAACCCTTCTTCCTTCATAATGATCGCCTCCGTCTTCTCACAATCCGATATAGTTAGTTTTTTTAATTGTGTGAGAGATTTAACCATGGATGGGAAAAATATAAACTTGAGGCTATCCAAGCCAATGATTTCTAATGTCTCCAATCTCTCGAAAGGCAACCTGTGAAATTTGCTCATGGAATTGGTGAATAACTTAATCTCGAATTCATGAACTTTCAAAGAGTAAATATGGATGAGTGCCAAGTGGAGAGGGGGTTATTAAATTGCACAAAAGGAAAAATAAAAGAAAAATAAAACAGAAAAATAGAGTAAAAAAATCTCCACACTTACGTCATTTCTAATTGCCAGTCTTTCCTTTGCTAAAAAACTTGCAATGCTAAGCTTAATTTGATCAGTGAGCTAGTTTTATTCCATACGAAGAATTTCTCCTTCGAAAATGGATTAGCGAGTGGAGCATTACTTGTCTCTTTTTGTATAATAAAAGCAAACTTAACACTTTCCACCACAAAATTCTGCCCAAAAATAGTTCGACTGGTATCCATGGCCAGTGTCCAATGAGAACAATGGCGAAAGTTAAAAGCCCCAGAGACTACGGCAATTAAGAAAAGGCGAAGATGTAAAGGCTGACACACACTGCCTTGCGGAACCCACAACAAACATGTCCAGGACCCTCCACTGACAGGGAAATTAACATATTGCAGGAGTCTTGGGCCGTGCGTATGGCATGGGCCTCGGGCCTGCGACGCTATAAGGAAGCAATCTTGTCTAATAAAAAAACCCCAGTTTTCACCTATATAAAATACAGTCGTGGGCTTTCCTTAATTGAGGGCATTATTTATGCTTAGTTTCCTAATTCTCTTTCATGTTAGTAAATTATTATCCGTAGAAGTGCAAATAGGACCATAAAATATATCTACAGCGGCGTAACATCATTTTCATTGATAAAAACAAATAACAAAAGATTTTCACCGGTAATTGCTCCCATTTTTAAACTTGCATGATTTGTCATCTTCTATAAACTTGGTCTAGATATTATATGAAAGGATCTCCTATAAAATATTATCACTAAAGCTAGTTAAACTATTAACTATATTTCCACCTACTAGTCTAGAATTGAATATACTACAAATAATCGCCAATTTCAATTGAATGCAATTAATTTTTTTTATGCAGAGCTACTTTATCAACTTTGTAATTGCTCACCCTTGTTGAACTTGAATGATTTGTCATCTTTTTTTAAACTTGGTGTAAAGATTATACTAAGAGGATCTACTATACAAGATTACGATGTAAAAAAAGAAAAGAAAAAAGCAAAGCCATGAAGGCTTTTTGTTTTAAGTTACTTGTGAATATCGGAAGCTTTTAGAGATCCTATTCGGCAATTGTATTACTCATTCATGCTTTATGCAGATACCATAAGAGATGTTCAACCATCTTTATGGAAATTATTTCTAGAGAAATTAATAGTGAGAAATTGCAAATCATACATGTTAGCAACTTTGAACACTTATGCTTGTACGCCACTCATCGTCTGTTAAAATTTTTTAACGAACATATATATTATAAATGACTTAGTTTTTATCTTGGCTATACTTGTCTCCGGTATATTAAATAATTCGACTAATGTTAATTACATACCTCTTGATTGAACAGTGCAATGGCGCGTGATCTGACGCAATCCTGACTTTGACTTTCTCGTACACCTGTCATTACCACCATTTGTATTGTAGGGATGAATATATCTACAAGACAATTTTTAGCAATAAAAACGAAAAATCAATCTTACACTTTCCATGAGAGAAGCATGTCAAACTTTTCAATTGTTTTAAGTGTAAATTGGTTAATATCTGGAATGCCAAAAATTCTGATGTTTCCATTCCCAACCCTTCTTCCTCCATAAAGATCGCCTCCATCTTCTCACAATTTGATATGGTCAGCTTTTTCAGTTGTGCAAGAGATTTAACCATGGATGGGAAAAATAAAAACTTGAGATTATCCAAGCCACTGATTTCTAATGTCCCCAGTCTCTGAAAGCCAACCTACAGAATTTGCTCATGGAATCAGTGATTAATCAAATCTCGAATTCATAAACTTTCAAGATGTAAATATACACGAGTGCCAAGGGGAGAGAGGAATTATTAAGTTGCACAAAAGGGAAAAAAAGAGAATAAAACAATAAAACAGAGTAAAAAAAATCTCCATACTAACGTTGTTTCTGATTTTCAGTCTTTTCTTAGCTAAAAGAAACTTGCAATGCTGAGCTTAATTTGATGAGTGAGCTAGTTTTATTCCATATGAATAATTTCTCCTTCATAAATGGATTAGCGAGTGAAGCATTACTTATCTCTCTCCGTATGATAAAGCAAACTTGACAACACTTTCAACCTCAAATTTCGGCCCAAAAAAAGTTCAACCGATATCTATTGCTAGTGTCCAATGAGAACAATGGTGAAAATTAAAAGCCCCAAAGAGGCGGTTAAGAAAAAGCAAAAACCCAAAGGCGCAAACACACAACCTTGTGGGACCCACAACAAATATGTCTTGGACCCAAAGGAAAAATTAACATATTGAGGGAGTCTTGCGCCCCGCCCCACCATCAACTTTAGTGCCGCGTCAACTTTCGTTGGACAAAACAGTCGTGCGTTTTTCTTATCCAAGCAAATGTTTGTCCTTAGCTTACTAACTTTTCTTTAATGTTAGTAAATCACTATCAATAACAAATTTAATAGGATATCCAGTAGCCATTGTGGATTTGTGTTTGTGATGCCAAAAATATGTACAAATATCTCTATACATGCTACATGCATGCATGAACGTATACAAAATTCCGTGCTCTTATAATTATGAGGCCTATGTAATGATTAATTACTTGTTTAAACATGATATACAAAAGGCATGCATCAATTAGATTAGCATAGTAGGTTTTTTTTTTAAACATGATCCTCCTTTCCATTCTTCATGTTGGTTTTTAAGAGAGTTGCCTATATTATACATTTTGTGGATAATAACAATAATGTCAACAACAATGTCCCATCTTTCCGTTTTTAGCATAATATCAGTAATCTCTTACGATTCAAATGAGACAATACACTTGTACCATGATAAGATCACAACATATGCCACGTTTTTTCAATCTTAGTGGCATTTAGGAGAGAGAACCATTGAAATGAGCCTAAATGTTTTTTGAAAGGGGTTCAACGAGTATTCATTCGGTACGTTAGACATTGAGAAGAATTTTCGGTCAATACTTGAAGAGCATATGATGTTTCAATGTTGTAATATTTTTATGGATTCAAGGAGAGTCTTACATTTTACATCTTTGCATGTAAGAGCTACTTGAATGAGATGCTTGGCTATGACGCTAATCATTACTTCAAATATTCACCATTAAAGCAAACACAAATAATTTCAGGTCGTACCTTTTCTATCAGGAAGAGAGGTCGTTTATGAAATAGCATCTCATTCTCAGGTTGCAAAGCAAAGATCTCCAATTTGTTACAGCGATAGACCTGCAAGGTCTTCAATGTCGGCCAATGTAAAGCATGTGTTTCGGTGTAGATGCACTTCAACTCTGTTAGATGCTTAAGCTTGAGGGAGGTTAACTTTGGGAAATCAAACGTGGGAACTAGTCCTTCTTCCTTTTCAATGAGTTCCATAATGCCACATCCATTGATCTCTAACTCCTCAAGTTGGACTAGATCTTTGGCTATTGAGGCTGGAAATAGAGAGGTGAGGCTCTTGCATTCGGAAACGCTAATAGAATGTAGGCATCGGAAGTTAACTTGATGGGTGAGTTCTTTTTTCCATACACACTTTAGCTTTGGTAGTCTTGATACCATCAGCTTTTTTAACGGAAGAGCAACTTGAGGTCCATCTATAGGATTTAGTGGCCGAATTTCGAAAACAACTTCCAATGAACCACATGTGTTTGCCTTTAAACTTTCTAGGCACAAGAGCCGTCCCAGAATGGAAGAAGGAACAACGGTCACAACCTTATTGCATTTACCCACAAAAAGTGATTTTAGCTTGGGGAAAGAATTTGCAGCAACTTGATTGTCCCATATCATCTCAATGTTGTCCAAGCCAGTGATATTTAATGTCTCCAAGCTAGGAAACACAACCTACGATATTCGATCACAGAATTAGTAATTCGGTTAATTGGGAACTTCCAAGATGTAAATTATGAATTTGTGGAACTGTCGATTATGTCTTAAGTTCCACAAAAGGAAAAAAAAAGGTACTAAAAAAAATCTTCATACTATTGTCGATGACTCTATGGTGAAAAGGCTATTGGAATTATTGGAGACAAATAAAAAAGTAGGAATTCTGTTTTGACCAGATTCTATTGACAATGGAGAAAATTGTAATTTGGATATGCTCATAAAACAATTTTAGAATCACAATAGTCTCCCATAGAACCCGAATTTAAATAAAATCTCTCCCTCTTCAATTTAGTTACTTCCCTAATATAATGAATTAGCTAGTATATGTAGCAATAGTTAAATCTCTTAGAGATGAGGAAGAATTTATTTAAAGAAACAAGAACCACGTCAAAAGGGTAATTAACATTAGAACTTAGAAGTCACTAAATTGATGTAGTGAACGAAAAATGAAGCTGAGGATGGCCTGAGGAAGAATATTAGAATTAGAAAGAAAATGACAGAGAGATAGAGATTAAAAGCTCACCAATCATCCATCAAAAGGTGCACTATAGTAGCAGGTGTGGTTTTATCTAATACAGAATGGCTCAAATCAATATTATATCACTTTAAATCAATTAAAAAGTGAGGCTAAGAAAAAGCAATTGAAAAAGGAATCGCTTGTGTTAGACGACCAAATCTTACTCACATCATTCCCCACTTCAAAGAATCCAATATACTTAATCGATTGAATTTTCCTTTTAAAATTCAGTGAGGATCCAATAGTTAGATGCCAACAACAGATTTTACATATACTCGAATCAAATAGTCGAAGATTTTCATGAATATCTCATTATAGAAAAGTAAAATTATTTAAGAAAGTCGACGTATTAATCTTGTGGGAGGGCCCATTTTCAAAGCCTCTTTGGCGGCAGAAACAACATTTTAGGTGAATGGCCTATATTGCTTTTAGTTTAGTCAAAGTGAACCCTCGTAAATTAGTCTATTTCATTTTCCACTCAAACGTTCTTCCGATATTCACTCTACAAGTCAGATGGTTCAACTGAAATGGATGATTTGTGAAGTGTATTTTATTTCTTTAGCAAGAGTTTCATAAAAATGGTCTTGTGGTTCATGTAAAAATTAAAATTGTGATTTCTAAAGCCTTGGACCCTAGAGATCTTGCTTAGTTTGGTGAGTGAGAGGGCTTAGATTCCTTTTGCTGGTGCAATTAAAAGAGAGTAAAGCTTCCTTCAACCAGAGAGAGAGAGAGAGATCTTGTAAGTGCAAATGAAGTCAAGTGAGCGTCTCAAAGGCCCTTTGTCTCCAACTTGTCGAACCTTACTGCTCACTTTCCTCTCAGTTGTTTTTAATTTTTTTTCAATGTACGTGTGCAATGGCTAAGCTGTACATGTGATCTTGCTCGGCAGTTGTATTGCCCATCATGCTTTGTGCATGTAACATAAAAGATGTTCAACAATCTTTGTTAAAACTATTTCCATAGAAATTAAAAGTAAGACATTGCAACTCATATATGTGGGCAACTATGAACACTTAATGCCTACACGCTACTCGTTTGCTTTTAAAATATTTTGGCTATGCTTGATCTCCCGCATATTTAATATTTTTGTTATATTTGTTATTTTGACATAACATTAATCATGTACCTGTTGACAAAAGAGCGCATTGGAGCTTGATTTCATGCGATCGTGACTTCGAGCTTCTCGTGAACCTGTCCTCAGTTTTTCATTGGATGAAAAGAATGTCACCATTTGTATTGCAAGGCTGAAATCTATCTATAAGAAGATCTTTAATGATGAAAAAAAAAAAATCAATCTTACCCTTTCCGCGAGAGAAGCACATCAAACTTTCCAAATGTTGTAAATTTAAGCTTGTTAACATTGGGAATGCCAAAGTTTTTGATGTTTCCAATCCCAGCCCTTCTTCCTCCATAATGATTGCCTCCATCTTCTTGCAATGTTCTACTAATAGATCTCTCAATTGTCCGAGAGATTTAACCATGGACGGGAAAAACATAAACTTGAGGTTGGGACAATCATGCACCTCCAACCTCTCTAGATGAAGGAAACTCACTATTCCGCAAGGATTCTTATTCCATATGCACCTCAAGCTCCACAAGCCATATAATTTCAAGGTGGTTAACTCTGAAGACAGAGTCTTAACGTCTCCATTGGCATTTGGTCCATCAAGGTCAAAAATTTCTTGCACTGAATTGCAATGCATTATACATAAATAGTGCAACTTGTGTAGTTTTACCAGCGACCCGAAGTTGATAACCTTCGAGAGAGATTTGCATAGCATCACTTTGAGAGATCGGAGATTGCTCAGCTCCGATGGAGATTCATTGCTCCATATCTCTTCCATATTAGGAAGTTGTTCCATTGTCAAGGACTCCAAGGATGGGATTGAAATCTGATAGACAAATCCATCAAAAACAGCATTTACAATTACAAGGGACAGTAGGGAAATTTGTGCGATATTGCAGGTATTATAAATGGTTGCTAAAGGAAATTTACAAGCAAGATAATATGCAACCTGTACGATACTTTTTGCATGTAAGGAAATCCATCATAAAAAAAAAAACCTAATTTATGACCTCAAAAGACAACTAATGAATTTTACCTTTTAGTTACGATATAACAAGGGATGCTGTTATGATTAAATTTTGTTCGCATTTTACTAGCAAAAATCAGGAATTGCAATCATCAAGAATTAGCACTCGTTTCGGTTACTAATGACAATCAATTGATGCACAAAATATCTATCTAATTATATCAATTTGATGGAGATATATCCAGCTCATGTCCCCTTAATCTCGACGAGATCAAGCCTTCTATATCTATATATCATCTTGTTACGAGCGCAACACAAAAGTTAAACCTTAGACAAAATGATGGTATATGAATAAGAGTTATGACCGTAGGGAGTTGATTAGCCGGACATGACATCATTTCGCATCCATTTAGGTCAAGAGGACTCATTTTTTTTTTTGGTTCGCAAGGTCAAGAGGACTTGTCACACACTGAAATTGTCTGCTTCTTGATAAAATCCTACAAAACGGCCATTTCTTTGTCTTTTTCGTCCTAGATGTCTTCAATTTCTCCGATTTGATTAGGCAAAATGGGACTACTTTGCCCGCAAAAAAACATGAAATTGGACACGTCAGCAGTTTTTATTTTGGTTAAGAAACGTCAGCAGCTGTGGTATCGTGATAACTAGCTAAGATCCCAACTTTCCTCGAAAATTAGTAAATCACTTAAGATTATTTGGACTTCTTTTTTCCTATACCTTGTAAACTACCTCCAGTGTTCCCTTAAATTCAGATGCATGTGTAGCCTATCTTAATTGATAGTCCTCGTTGTCGTAATTTCTTTAAGGTGAGTCTAAATCCACAGTGAACATGTTTGAAACCATAACATTTGAGGTGAAGGGATCTAATTGTATCTGATGACAATGTAAAACTTTATTTTCTTTTTCTTCTTTTTTTTTTTCCCCAAAAGTTCATTGCTATAACTCTAAGAAATTCTTCTTCTGCAAAGTTGCTTGCGTTATCTCATCGTCACCTCTCGCTCCCACCCATAAAACAAGTTTAACTTTTTTGTCTTTCTTTCATTAGGTTATTGTCATCCTCGACAAGCCAATCTTAGGCTATTACTTTTGTAGGCTGCTACTACTTTATAATGTCGGAGGAGATTTATTAAGTTTTATGTGAAATTTCATTATAAACCCATGGAGCATTGCATACTTAGGTTTTATGCAAAAAAATAAAAATAAAAAGAAGTACTAAGGCAAGAGTAACTCTTTTATGAAGAATTAGAATCCTAGAAAGTTAAAAGCCCCAAACACCAAACACTACCGCACAAAAAAAAAAAAAAAAAAAAAAAAAAAAAAAAAAAAAAAGGAAGGGGCTAAGCCACAAAGGCTTGTTGCAAAATTTCCCGATCTAGTTCCATTATATTTAAAAGGAAGCTCTCTCTATGGGAGCTCAAAGCATGCGTTGAAGAAAAGTCGCACTCTGACATTGTGGGACCCACCACTTATATCTCCACCACTCTTTATCAACAAGGAAAATAACCTATGGCATGAGCCACGGGCCTGTGCCACTATAAAAGAGCAACCTTTTTCTAGTCAAACAAAACCCTCTACTTTCAGTAGGTTTCCCCCATATAAAATATAGCCGCGAGCTTTCCTTAATTAGGGCCATTGTTTATCCTTAGTTTACTAATTCTCTTTCATTTTAGTAAATTACCATCCGTAGAAGTGCAGATAGGACCATAACATATATCTACAGCGGCCTAACGTCATTTTCATTGATAAAAACAAATAACAAAGGAAATTTCACCTGTAATTGCTCCCCTTTTTGAACTTGCATGATTTGTCATCTTCTTTAAACTTGGTGTAAAGATTATACCAAAAGGATCTCCTATTAAATGTTATCACTAAAGCTACTTAAATTGTTAGCTATGTTTCCTCCACTACCGGTCTAGAATTTAATATACTATAAATAATCGACCTCAATTTCAATCAAATGCCATTAGTTTTGTTGTGACAATCTAATTTATCAACATTATAATTGCACTACCTTTTTTTTATTTCAATACTACTATATTCCTACTTTAACATTCACACTAAGACTTTTGCCCTTTTTGTAGAGTGTAAAAATCGAAACCCACACATAAAACTAAATTATCCCCATCCCAATTTCAATAAGAAAGTAGGGATTTGACCCTCCCATCTCTCCCTTTCCAAGTAGGAAAGGTGACCACTAAACAACCCCAGTGATTAATTGCTCCCCATTGTTGAACTTGAATGATTTGTCGTCAACTTTAAACTTGGTGTAAAGGTTATATCAAAAGGATCTAATATACAAGATTACAGTATTTAAAAAAAAAAAAAAAAAGAAGGCAAAACCACAAAGGCTCTTTTAAAATTTCCCTATCTTTGAAAGGTTTCTCTCCATGGAAGCTCAAAGAAGGGGAAGAAGACGAGTCCCACACCAGTGTGTGGGACCCACCACTTAAATTACTTCCACTCTATACTGACAGGAGCTAATCTATTGTGTGAGTCTTGGGCCCATGATCAACTCCAGTGATAATTGCGCCACCATAAAAGGCCATCTTATCTAGTCAACAAAAAGGCTCCACTCGCAGCAAAATTTTCCCCCGTGCAAAGTAGCCATGTGCTTTTCTTAGTTGGGCAATCGATCATCCTTAGTTTGCTAACTTCTCTTTAATGTTAGTAAATCACTATTGATAACCAATTTAACAGGATATACGCATATTATGGATTAGTGTTTGTGATGCCAAAAGTACGTACAAAGTATGTATACAACATGCATGCATAAAGATGCAAAAAACTCTGTACTCTTATAATTATGGGTTCTATGGAATCACAAACCATTTATTTAAACACGATACACAAAACACATGCATCAATTGGATTAGCATAGTTGCTTTTATTAAAAAACCCAGTCCTCATTCCCATTATCCGTATTGGTTTTTAGGAGAGTCACCTATATCATATATTTTGTGGATAATAACAAAGTTGGATAAATAAATTCAATTAATCCATATCAAAAGATTTTAAATTGCTTATGGAATTACTTTAGTGCCGAAATTCCCTTCAGTTTTGCTTTATGAAACCTTATTAATATAGATACACTTGCAGCATTTAAATTGAAAATAACTCAAAACCTATCACAAAATAAGCTTACATGGATTTCATACAATTGGTTGGATTTCTACACAATGGAGAGAACCAGAAGATTGATTTATCTAATTGCAGAGATGGCATGAACATATAAGATAATTAGGATTAAAATGAACTGGAATAACAAAATGAATAAGCAACATGAGATGTGTTGCATCTAATTAGCAAAGGTAGGAAAAAATAATACAGCTTATATTCTTTTGATAGAAAGTTACCTGTTGCCCATTGAAAAATGCAATTTGAGTGCCAACTTCGTCGTCTAATGTACTACTTGAAGGAGTTGTCCCGGCTATGAAAAAATTCTTGATATTTGGCAAGCCATGCATTTCCAATACATGCAAATTATGCAATTCCACTTTGCCACAATCATCGCTTCCATAATACTGCGCATTAACTTGCAATCATCAAGTTTGATCTCTTCTAGTTGTGGAAGTCCTCTTAGTAATGAAAGAGGAAATAAAACTTCCATCTTGTCACAACTTTTGACTTGAATTACTTTTAATTTACCGAAGGACTTGGAGGAGGAAATATGGCTATAGCATATCTTCTCCAAGTTGATGAGATTTATGAGAAGTAAAGACTCCAACATCTCAAAAGCACTGAAGGAATGCCATCGGATGATGTAAAGGATAGAGGGACTATTTTGGACTAGTAGATGCTTTAATTTTGGAAAACCTTCTTGAGATAATGCGCAAATACTTTGCTCAATTTCATTCAACTTTTCCAAAAACAAATCGTCAATTTTGCTTAAGATACTTTGTATGCATCCTTTTCGAAGAACATCACTTTTTGGATCCAACTTGAGGTTCAAAATCCTCATTCCTTTGTGCTTCCACCAGCGCCTTGCATTTCCTATTTGGATTTTGTGCTTTTCTAATTTCTCAACATCTAGGTCATCTGGGAGCATACTCGGATCGGGAATGGAGACATGTAGAGTGGAAAGATTTTTCATGTGATTCAACTCAATCAAACTAGCATTAGTTGGTTGAGTTTGCTCCATGGCATTCCATTGTTTAAAGCTATTCTCCATATACAAGTCCTCCAATTTAATCAATCTTTCAAGCACACCCGGTTCAATTATTTGAAGATGTGAACAATTGGTCAAGTCCAACAACCTTAGCTCTGTCAGTTGCCCAATTTCTTTCGGCAATTGTTGAAGGTTGGAGTTCACACAGCTGAGAACTTGTAACCCTTTTAGCTCGCCAAGAATGGATACATTATCTATTGAACAATTGTCAAGACACAAAGTGTATAAGTTTTTCAATAATTGAAATGGTGAAGGGGAGCAAGTGAGACGTATTCCAGTAAGATTTAAGACCATGACTTTCTTCATAGAGTAAAATAATGAATCTGGAACATGAAGAGATTTATTGTTTGTGAACAACAAGAAAACCTGCAATTCAGGGCAATCTAACTCCTGGGGAAGCTCCTCCATGTCAATGAAGGGAAAGCACATTGCCCTATAATTATTGGGCTTGTCCTTCAACAACTCTGTTACTGACTTGACTTTATCTTTCAACATGAGAAGAGGGTGATCTCTTGAAGAGACTGAGGTAACAAACTCGCAAACCAAGTCATGTATCTTGAAACCATCATCATCTTCACTGTCTAACAAAAGGGAGGAGGCTCGAAGAGTACAGATATGTGATCTCAACCTATTTCTAGCATCTTCCATGCTGTCAATTTCTTGAAATAACCTCAACCCAACGCAAAACCTCACCAAGTTTTCAAGAGAAGGCTTGGAGATATGATAAACAACACAAAGTCGTAATAATGACTTCACCTCCCCTTTTAATTGATCATAACTCCATTGCAACATCTGATCTATCAAGTCATTGATTTCTTTATCTTGAAACTTCTTGATATTTTTCAAAGTGTCTTTCCATTCATATAAAGCAGCGTTTTTAAGGCGTTTTGCCATTGCAACAATTAGGAAAGGCACACCTGCACATTTGTTGAGTGCTACTTCCACCCAGGGTTTGAACTCGTCCGCATGAATTTTGTCTCCCACTATTCCCTCAAACAATCTTTTTGCCTCTTTCTCCCACAGTCCCAGAAGGCGAAAGTCCTCATCACTGTGCATGTCTTGCAAAACTTTTTGATCTCTCGACGTCAACAATAACTTGCATCCTGTGACTTTGTTGTCATGTCTGCAAGGAATGCCGACTGATTTCAAGTCGAGCTCCTTCCACAGGTTATCCAGTATTATGAGCACCTTCTTTTTCTCCCTCTCCTCCTTTTTTAACCTACTGTGCAGAAGTTCCGCTCGCCCGGTAAGGGACTCTTTACTCTTTATGTCAGTAAGGCCCAACGCGTCCGCAATCTCTCCTTGAATCCTCTTGATGTCTGGATTTTTCGACACGTCAGCCTTAGCAACCCAGTCAAGCGACTTCTCTTTGCTTATTATCCTTCTGACTTCCTCTAAAAGGGTGGACTTGCCGAGCCCACCCATCCCATGAACCCCAACCACGCTATTGCTATTTTCGGCAAGAGCCTCCTTGATGTCCCTTATGATTTGAGCTCTGGATTCGAAGATGTCATCGTCCCTAAAATTAATCGACATTGAAGGAGATGTCAGAGCAGTGAAATTCCCCGGAGCAGGCTCGGTGAAGGAGATGTCGTTCAATTCCTTGAATTCACTGCATTTTTGAGTGAGTTGTTTAATGACCTCGATCTTGCCCTTGGCCTTCCTGCTGAACTGATAGCGACAATAGGGGTCGGGAAGAGTCCCGTAGCAGCAGGTCTTGCTAGCTTTTTCGAAGTTGTCCAATAGGATTCCTGCCTCCTTCAAAGCCTTCTCAGCACTTGCCTCCCACTCCGTGAAATCCCTGTAGAAATTCCGGAGATTGTTTCTGGCCACTTCCGCGGCATTGTGGAACCTCTCAGCCTTGTTCTCCAGATTCCGGGTTTCCTCCTTAAGACCGTCAGCGAAGTTCTTGGATGAGATCACGTATCCGAATTGACGCTTGATGGGAACAAATACATAGCTCTTCAAGGTATCCCATGCAATGGAAACGACAGAATCGGCCGACATTTTTCTTTGATTTTTTTTTTTTCTGAGAAAGAAAGAGCGAGAAAATAGAGAGACAGAGAGAGAATGATGAAAAAGAGCAACAGATACTGAAGAAGAAGAGGAGGAGCAGGAGGAGGAACGGTTGAGCCGAGGCGAAGAAAGATCGAAACAGAGCAAGGGACAAACAAGGCGAAGAGATTGAGCGCGAAAACAGGTTGGAGGAAGGAAAGCGTCGAATAGCAACGAATGGAGAAAGAAAGAGATGATTATCAGCTGTTGGAGTAGTAAACAAATGATTCCACTCAAACCATCGCCCTCGGAATAAATAAAATGAATGGACGAGGACTGGCCACACCCACGTAACATGGAGTTCTAACTCTTACCACTTACCACATTTTACCTTTTGACAAATTGAACACGTTACATGTAACTTTACACGGTCTGCCATTAACTCAATTTTTAATGTGCCCCACATACCAGGGCAGAAAAAGCACAAGTGGCACCTTGGAAAATACATGAGAAGGCATCTCTATTATTTCTTATAATATTAACATTTTCATCGATATTAAACCTCGAGACATGATTATCCTGTGAGCTAAAAATCAAAGCCAAAATCTAATTTCGGCTAAAGAAAATTATCTACTAAAAAATTCTCTAACATATTAAAGACGAAAATATCCATCAAAATAATCCCTAAAAGTAATTCTAATATAGACACAAATGAGATCTTTTTTATCCTTTTCTTTTTATATTTTATCCTTTTATAAGTTTTATCTAAAAGAAAACGCAATCTAAAAGCAATTTGATTTTGATAGTCACTTTATCCCCAATGCATTGATACCCGTCATTAAAAAAAGTAATATGGAGCAAATAGAATATTATGTTATATAAGTAATCTATCTAATCAGGAGTGCACAATATTAGTTTAGGTGGAGCCTAGGTAGCCATTAGTTTTTCAATATAAAATCCATATTTTATGAAATGTTGATTTCTTTTACTCAACACGAAATTGTATTTTAGATAGTCAACTAGTTGAATGAAACAATGAGCTTCCGTCTTTCTTATGTTTAGCAACAACTATCGTTCTTAAAATAACTGTAGAGATGCAGAGAAACCAAACTTAAAATAAAAAAATGCTCAAAACGAAACACTCACCCAATGATCTCCCAAATTTTCTAGCATCATAAACGTAAAATAATCAATTAGCTATAAAAAATTAAGTAAATTTCAAATGTCTCAAAACCATTGGCCATAACTATTTGAATGAAGAGAATATCTGTAAATTCACCAACCTATAAACTCATATAAAGCAAATCTCCCACAAAGTTAACTAGTTGAGGCGACCTCTTCTACAAAATGATGAAACTTCAAATGTGAAGAATCTAAGAACCGAAGATTTGGTCATGATATTTTTGAAAAATTATAGCAAAAGTTCAATAAAAGCATAAATGCAATTTGATAATCCGGAACATGCTTATGCTCCAATCTTTGAAATAAATCAGCCATTTTTTTGTGATTCATAGGCTGAAGATGTTTGTTAGATAAATTATTACATAAACAAAATTCTGAAATCAGAAGAGTAAGTGAGAAGATTTAAATCAGAATCTCTTATCAAAGGTCTACAGTAAATAAGAAAATATACAAGACAATAGATTTGAGAGAAAATGAAAAAAGGCAAATTTTTTTTTTGAAATAAAAGGCGGGTCTGTTAATGCTTGAGGATACACATGCGTGTGGAGGATATTTTGGCCAGCTTACGTAAAGGGATGTGATTTAAACTAAATTGAGTGAGAAATGTGTGTGTCCATACATACATACATACATACATACATACATATATATAGTTGACTTTAGAAGATTTTCCTACTATTTTCAAATGTTCTGGTGGGAAGGAAGGCTTACTAGAGGAATATATCTCTTATAGCCTTGTGAATGTTTGCTTTCAGTCTAATGAAGCAATTCTCAGTGAAGCATCCAAGACAAATTGATGGAGCCAGTAGAGAAGTGGATGAAGGAAAGGTAGTGTCGAAACATAATCGCATAGCAACTTTTTTTGCTGGAATAGTCGCTAATCAACAGATGGATGCCGAATCATTTTTTATGAAAAGGTTTAATAGCAAAACTAGAAAGAACAAGTATAATTATCAAATCCACATTGTAGCCAAAGTCTCTCATGTGTGATGCTCCTCATGCAAAGTCATTCTTGAAAAATCAATGCTTTCGTCTTTTTAGCTTTTCTTTTAGAACATCTTTGATAAAAGTGGACTTGAGATGGAGTGGAGGCACCCTATTATCATATGTCTAGTTAAATTATTGCATCTTCATATAGAATTGTTAGATCAAAACTTATAACTAGATTAAACAATTTAAATCAGTTTATTTTTTTTTAAATAATGCTACTCTTTACAACACACAATTAATACAGGAAACAATTCGAGTAACCACTAATATTGCTTTGTGGTCTCTCGTTCCTGGAGTTTCCCTCTTTTCTCTTAAATGCTTGGGATGTGTGGCGAGTCTTACACTTTTAACATGTATTTTTCAAATATTGCAGTAATCACAAATTGGTTTTAAAAACTTTCAAAAACATACAATTATTGCCAAGTAAAGTTATGTGAGTTTTCATAATTTATAAACCTAATTTTTCTTTCACTTTTAATTTTTTCGAACGATGGGTAGCATCGAAAAACAGCAACATTTTGCTGGGACAGTTTATAATAAACGGCTTAGTTTTAATACTAGCTATCCAGCTATTTGAAAATTTGAGAATGACTCAAAAACCCAAGGAAGAAAGAGGAGATAGGGTATGTACAGCTATGTAGCACCGACATGGACACGTGACACGTGACACGACACGACACGACACGTCGACACGTCATTTCTTAAAAATAGAGAATTTCGACACGTTCCGACACGTTATATATTAAATATATTTTTATATATAAATACATAAATAAATAATAATAATAATAATAGCCTAGAATTAATTTACACAAAAATATTAAATAATATCATTCATTATTTTAATTTGTTACAATAATACACAAAACTTAGAGGAAAAAAAACATTGTTTAAATAAAAATGCTGAAATGATATTTTTAAATTTATTTATTTATCATATATAGCATTTTTATTACTTCTTTCAGAGTAAAAGACTTTAAAAAAAAATAAAAAAATTCTAAAAAAAATAAAACTGAAAAAAAATGACCTCTTGTGTGTATATTTATAGCAATTTTATTACTTCTTTTGTGTATATTTATATTTTGACCCTTCAAGTATTAGAAATTTTTAAAATTGACCATGTACGTGTCGGAATCGCGTGTCGGAAAGAGTTGACCACGTGTCGGATTTTTCGACGCTCGTTGACTGCGTGTCGGAGCGTGTCGGGACGTGTCGGACACGTGTCGGAGTGTCGGACACGACACGAAGGCTTCCGGAGAGTGTCTGTGCTATATAGATGTACAGAGCTCCATTTGGGAAGTAGAGTGATGAGCAGACTACCCCCACGTCGTCATTGGCCAAAAATAAAAATACAAAAAGGACGCCAAATGTTGGTGACTTCATCGAGGCAAGAAAGATAATAGACCGATAAAAGATTCAGTGATAGAAATAGATGACTCATAAAAAGTAGGGTTAATACCTTAAAAAACCCCCAAACAAGTACACCTGTGACAAATTTACCCCAAATTATTTTTTGACCACCAAAAACCCCAAACTGGTACATATGTGACAAATCTACCCTCCGTTAGCTTCCGTTTGATTTTTCCGTTAATTTTGCTGACGTTCTTGCCGACGTGGCAAATCATGTGGAAATTCATAAGTTTAATACCGTTAAAAACCCCAAATTGGTATATTTATGACAAATTTACCCCAAGCTGATATATTTACGACAAATTTACTATAAATTATTTTTTTTTATCATAAAAAACCTAAATTGGTACACATGCGGCATATTTACCATCTTTCAATTTTCCCAAATTTGACTAAGTTGTGATGTCCAATTAATTTTATTTTCTAGATTACTCTAACATTGCCTTCATATCATTAATACTTGATTTTTTTTATTGGAATCATTATTAGAAAACTATTCAAAGGCTACCAAATGTGCACTTCATTCTTGTGCCGGGAAGAATTGAAAGATGGTAAATGTGCCGCACGTGTACCAATTTAGGTTTTTTATGATCAAAAAAATTAATTAGAGTAAATTTGTCGTAAATATATCAGCTTGGGGTAAATTTGTCATAAATATACCAGTTTGGGGTAAATTTGTCATAAATATACCAGTTTGGGGTTTTTAATGGTATTAAACTTATGAATTTCTACATGGTTTGCCACGTCAGCAACCACGTCAGCAAAATTAACGGAAAAATCGAACGGAAGCTAACGGAGGGTAGATCTGTCACGTATGTACCAGTTTGGGGTTTTTGGTGGTCAAAAAAAAATAGTTTGGGGTAAATTTGTCATGTGTCTGGGTTTGGGGTTTTTTAGGGTATTAACCCTAAAAAGTATATATATATGGAAATGGATATTTTTTATCTTTTCTTTTTGCATTTTACTGTTCCCTGATCAGTCACCATCACTAATGTCCAAGTCTAACTGTCCTTTCTTCCGCTGCTCATGGACAACTATCTAAATATACGAAAGATTGGTTTAATTAGGGTTAGTGGTGGGAGAGGTAAATAGAGAGAGTAGTTGCAGAGGCTGAGATGGATTTTTGCATTTTATTGTTCCTTTACTCGACCAGTCACCATCACCAATGTCTGCCTTCATGTCCTTTCGTCCACAGCTACCGGACAAACATCCATGTATTTGTAAATACAAGAACCGATCGGATGCTTTCACTTGTCTGGCCTCTTTCCTTTTACTGTCAAGAAACACTGCTTTCCCACTTCTCTCCTCCCAGGGCAATGATCCATTAAGCAAAACAATCACCAATTATCAAGCTAAAACTTACAACTCTCTTGATGAGGCCCAAATGAACAAGCTTTCCCTTCCCTTTAATTAACCCTTGTTGTGTGAGGATATGTGATGTCCCCTTAAGAGTTTAAGAGATGAATGCTCTCCATGATTTGCCATTATAGAGATTATACATTGAATAGCAGGTTTTGATAGTGTTCTTGTGATTGACACGTTAGACTCGGGCTAACTTAGATCCTTATGTCTAACTAATATTAACCGTTAGTTGGAAATAAGTCTTGACTTTTCATGTATTATCTTTCGCAGATTTGTTGATAGAAAGGCCCTCTAGGCTTCTCTTTACGTGAAAAAAAAAAAAAAAACTCAATTGACAAAATCAAATTGAAGTTGTTTAATTTTTATGCGAACCATAATTATCATATTAGAATATGAAATAAATATCATAAAATTGCCATACAATGATATGGTTGGAGTTTTGTTAATGTCTCTTTGTTATTGCTCTTTCAAAAATTACTTATTGATATGAGTTTAATGTAATTTTTCCTATTATTCTAGAATAGCAACATCGATGGACGATTTTCTTTGATTTTTCTTCAGAGAAAGAGAGAAACTCTCACACCAATAATGCATAGTGGACTCAATAATATAGGCTTCTGAGGCACCATGCAAGAAGCCTTACATGATACACACAGTGTGGTGCTGGTGTTCACTCGAAATACTCGTTGAGTTGTCAAAACTTTTGTCCTTTTCTCTCTCAAATTTCTTGACTAGCTATTCCATTTCCCACTCTTCAAAAGTCTTTGCCAATGGATCCGCTAGAATCATATTATTGATCCTTGGAATATACTCAATGCACTCTCATGGGCGCATCTTTTGAGGATTCTCGGACAAACTCATCTTCTTCGGTGAAGATTGATAGGAACTTGATGGTACATCAACGGAGGTTAGAGGGACATGTGTTGGCATTGACCCGCAAAGTAGTACTTTGCAAACTCTGCGCATCGTGCACGAATAAGGCAACATGTTAAATAAAGCTATTCTGGACACTTCATCACCAAAACATGTGTACCTCAAATGATGGTAATATCTTGTGAGCTACAATGCATATTTTAGCAAATACTGGTAAAAGAAATAGTTTTCTTCATTGCATTTAAAAAAAAAAAATAGATGATGGCTCGAACTAATTTTGAAGCGGTATTTGATACTTAATAAGGGATTTAGGCGTTGTAGTAATTGAACTTTTTGCCAAAATTATCAGTAGGTCTTTGAACTTTTTTTTTACTTCCAATTGCATACATATATTATATATATTTACTTAATTCTTTCAAATCCTTTTTGTCAAACATGCAAATGGAGTTGATGATGATGTGGACCATATACATGGGACTGTAGATTGTCTAGTGCAAAATGTGCCCGCGTCATATGTCTATCGTGCCGTTGGGACAATAGGAGGGAGGAGGAGCAGATGCAGAATAGAAAGAAGGAAGGAAGGAGGAGGAAGAATAGTTGTGCCGAGAAGAAGAAAGAGTGAAATAGAGCAAGGACGAAGAGAGATGAACAAGGAAGGGCCGCGTCAAAACATAGCTACTTTTAACTGGAAAAAGTTGATAGGGTCTGAGTGGTTGCTTGCTGCATGAGACGTGCTTGGACCTAACAATCAAACTTTCATGATTTCACTGCATATTTTGCCGCCAAAGATCTCGTTATAACCATCTTGGCTTATCATTAATTTATTAATTTATTTCCACATTTTAGCCAAAATCTCGTGTTTGATGCTCCACTTTCGTCTATTTAGCATTTTCAAAAAGCATCTTGGACTCGAGAGGAGATGGGCATACCGTGATTTAGGACTTGCATAATAACCATCCGATCAGTAACGTAATTTTTTTTTTCTATTTTTGGAACAAATTTTTAGCCTAGAAATAAATTTGGAGTAGAAATGAAAAATAAAAATTTTCTACTTTTCTAATTTAGAATAGAAATGAAAAATAAAAACTGTTCCTATCGCTCTTTATCGCTACTAGCTAGCGGCTTATCTATCGCCGCTCGTTGTCCACCACCACCGTCATCATCTGCTGCCGCCAATCATTGGCCGCACTGCTGCCGTCTACAAGTCATTGGTCTCCGTCTGTTGATGACCGTCCGCCATTCGACGTCTACTGGACGTTGCTGCCATCAGCTGTTTGACGTTTGCCCTTCGCTGCCGCCAATTGAGAGGGAAAAATTTTGTATTCGATATCAAACGAATTTCCATTTTGAAAATAGAAATTTCATGTCATCGAATGCATATTTTTGCTTAATATTCATTCGGAGAATAGAAATAGGAAAATTTATTTTTGGAATAAAAACTGATTTTTGGAATATAATTATTACTATTGGCGCCCTTAATGTCTAGTTACATTATTACTTCATCTGGGCTGAGCAACTTGCCTAGCTATTTTTCAACAAGAGAGCTCTATCAGACAAAAGAGTACTTATGAACCCCACTTTTGCATGCATGGTTCAATCATGGGATTGTGGTAACAAATGAATGGCTGCCTTGTGGAAAATAATAACATTAATAATGATGTCATAGAAAACAAAAGTATAGACTAAGAATACTGAATGCTACCATCTTTTACCATTTGTAAAAGATGTGATTTAATGAAACACCAATTAAAAGATTGTGATGTGAGAAAATGCATGGCTTATAGAACTATAGGCAACACTACTAAACTTTTGTGATTGTAGTTCGGACTTGGTAGAGAACAATGTAAATGCAATTTAGTCCTCATTTTTTTTACGAGATGTAGTGTATCTACGGCTTCACCTTGCATGATCTATCTAAATGCCTAAGAGTTGCAATTTGATTATTTCTCAATATATCCCTTGAAAAATGCGAAGAGAATTGTATGCATGCATATTTGAACAAGCAATGTATGAATACGAAAGCCCATAATATAAGCACATAGAATGAGAGAACACAACAATATATATATTAACGACACTTAACAATATTTGCTAATTTCAAGAGTTATAATTCACAGCCTTAACTAGATGATAGGGTGCATAATCTGAAAGTCATCTATCTTAGCCTGTCAAAATTTGTGCTCTTAGACTATACATTTGGCACATAATATAATCTCAAGTCAAATTACTAATGAATGAGGTAGTAGTAGATCCAGCCACATCTTTATTAAATGGGGACATGAGAGGGAATGGGGACACCCCCATTTACTTAACATCTAGGCAAATTATTGCATCTCCTAGACTTGAGCAACACGTATAGCTTTTTTCCAATGACAAAGTCCATCTAACAAAAGAATAAATGTGGACTCCATTTTTGCATGAATGGTTCAATCATGGGATTGGGTTAATAATTATTGGCTAGTTTCTTGGAAATAATAATTTAAAAAAGAATATCATAGGAAACGAAAGTATAGAGTAAGAGTTTCGAATGCTATCATCATATCATTGCCTACGTAAGGAACAAGCATCATCAAATACCTATCTTAGTTTTCACTTGTGAGCCTTTTTGCAAGCCTTGGCTTTCGATTCGTTACTTAGCCGGTTAGGCAAGACAAAATTTCTATTTCTCAATTTCTTTGTTTTTCTATTTCTCGGAACAAGTTGGAATAGAAATTTAATTGTCAATGTAATTTCATTTTTCTATTTTTGGAACCGATTTTTATTTCATAAATAGATTTGGAGCATAAATCAAAAGCTAAATTTTTTAAACTTTTCTATTTCTAGAACAAAAAAGAGAAATAAAAATTATTTTCATTATTCACTCTCGTTACTACCTGCCGTTCACCCACCACTTTTGGAGCGCAGGAAGCTCGCCACTGACCGTCGGACGGCCGCCGCAAAACATTGGACTACTTGACTCTAGATCGCTTGACAACAGACATCAATTGTTGGACGACCAGACATTGGCCGCTAGCTGCCCACCGCCAAATGCCAGTCACCACCCCCTAGAAATAGAAATTTTATTATGTCATCAAACGAATTTATATTTTAGAAATAGAAATTTTGAATCATTATCAAACGTGTTTCTCTACTTAAAAACTCGTCCAGGGAATATAAATTGAGAAATCAATTTCTTGCTAAAAATTGATTTTTGTTCCAGAATTTTTTTCATACACACCCTTAGTTTCTTTTATATTGGGGAAAACTATCAAAAAAGTTATAGACCTTTTATAATTATGCCAATTCAGTTGTAAATTTTTTTCAGTCAATTTAGTCCCAAACTTTTTTGTATTTGTGCTAGTTTAGTCCATTCAGTCTATTTTGTTCATTGGTGCTAACATGGCATTAACGGCGCTGACGTAGACTTTTTTAAATAATATTTTAATAAATTTTGAATTTTTTTATTCATTTTTTTCTTTTCTTTAATTTTTTCCCCTTTCACTTAGGGCCGGCAAGGGTCAACAGGTGATGGTCGAGATGCCCTCACTAGCATTGGACGAGGGCATCCTAACCCTCACCTAGTGTGGGTGAGCGAGGTTGTCATGGCCTTAGGGGAAAGGCGGGGAAATTTAAGAAAAAAATATAAAAATATAAAAAAATTTATTAAACTATTATTTAAGAAAGTTCAAGTCAGCGTCGATCGGCTAAAATTGCTCGGATATATTGAATTGGCACAAATTCAAAAAGTTTGGGACTGAATTTGTCAAAAAAAAGTTTAGAACTAATTGACATAATTGCAATGGGTTCCATACTATTTTGGTAATTATCCAACCACCATATAGAGAGCTCATTCATGTCATAAATTAGACATTGCTTGATATTCTTTTCCTAATGCTATAATCAATTGGAAACTTCTGTTGTTAGACTTTTTATATCAAAAGAACATAAAATTCTAAATCAAAAATAAAGAAAACACTTAATAAAACATAAAATGGCCATGTTATACGCATATATATATTATATATATTGAATTTTGATAGTGTTCTACCTATTGACATATTAGACTTGGACTAATTAAACCATTTCTTGACTTTTCATGTATTGTCTCTCCAATTTTCACATATTTGACGAAGAAACCCCTCAAATCACGCTTTTAAATAGAAGGAAAACTTGGTTTATAAGGAAAATTTGAAGTTGTTTCATTTTATTTTATTTTTTGCCAACAATAGTTGTAAGAATAAACTCAAAATTTCAAGCAAGAATTTTAAGTCATCATGGTATGGATTAATGTGGAATCACAACGGCATGGAATCATACCATGCTTGGGCATGATTCCTTGCTTAAGCAGTGTCCGAATCATGGCATTTGTGGAAAGTGGGGATGCTGAAATTGATAAAGGAAAGGGGTAAGTTTCATGCAATTGACAAAGGGGAAGAATGAGTAAGAGGTTTGACTGAAATTGAAGGGAGAGCCAGGGATCTCTGGCAAAAAGAGAAAAAGGAATGAGGCCTTCATGTTTTCTCGAAGCAAAAAAAAAAAAACCTGTGTTTAGCGGACTAGCCTGATTTTCCATTAATTATTTACGATACGCGGGACGTACTTTTTGGCAATTGTAAGAAGCACCATTCAGCTTCGCGTGCGAGGGATACAAAAGATCTCTCGTCCTTTTCGAGGAAATGAAGGCAGAGATCCTGGCATGAATAGACCATTCAGCCTCTTCACTCGGAGAGACACACGACCAGCCTTATGCAGACACCGAAATAGAAAGGGAATCCGCGAGGAAAAGACACATCGAGAGGAAGGGACCGGCGCAATCGATTTGAGGAGGATTTGGAGCCTTCTCCCGTCTTATTCTAAATGATATCTTCAGATCAGTCGCTCGTTCTAGATAATTTTTTTTTTAAATCTTTCGAATCATCATTAATTTAAAGTCTAACTTTCGACCAGAAAGAAATTTATTGTCTAACTCATGTTTTCGCATTCTTTGGAGATCGAACACTAATCTTTTATCAATTAATTTTTGTGCGTAGAGAATAACAAGTTCCCTCATATCAATACGGTTTACAACCAGACAGAGCTTGATTCGTGACCAGGACAAGGCTAATTGTTATGGCATTTTTGTGTTCTTCATATTTCAAATAATTTTTTTTTTGTCATATAACTATGTGACTAGTCCATATTGCAGAAAGTGAAATTTAATGATGGGGTGCCATAATTTCGGAGCTACATGTCAATCTACGCTAATCTCATTTAATAAATCGTTGAAGCCAGGCCGATGTTTGATTGAACTCATGCACGTATTAAGTAGCCATAGGAATGTTCACAATTTCATCGAATTGCATGCTTAGTTTAAATTAGTTGTGTTTTTGTATAGTTGTATGTCATCATAATATCTCTGAACATTCTCATTGAAAAATATTAGGCGAAAAGAGGAGTTCCCTTTATATTTGAAAACTATGAGGTGAATATGACCAATGGAGTAATGCTCCGAAAACCCCAACACCCCTTCCATAATAAGATGTTGTTTCGCTTTTCTAGTTTTACAGTCCAGGTTGAACTGTCCCAAGCCTTGATAAGCATCGAGTTGGAGAGATCATTTCCACAGCTTCTCAAGAAACTTTTTGTAATTTCTTTATTATACGATAACCGAAGTGCAAAAAGAAAGGAAGAAAAGTACGGAGTTTTAAATTCTGCAACTTGGCAAGATCAGTTTCCATGAGCAGTGTGCTTCGTATTGAATTTTAGTTATAGTTGCCTCATATCAGAAGGCTAAAGCTAGAGAATCCAAACTATGATTTGCAAATTGATTTAGCGTAATGATGATAGAGCACTGCTTACTAATTTTGGCACCAGATATGTGCAGTGGGGCTTGGTAGGACAAAATGGTCATGCCAAATGCAACAATCGTCAATTTTCTTTCATTCAATGGCTGAGATCATACGAGTAATTTTGAGCGCATTACTTTGTTACATTAATTTTTGTGGGCTAAATCTATGTATCAATGCAGCTACTCTTCTTTTTGAGAGTAGTAGATAATGGGTGAAAGGATGTTGTGGAAACTTGAATCATGCATAGTACACTTCGTTACGATTGGTTCAGGACAATCGGATATTCATATCATTAAAGTCCAAGAAAGGACAAACACATTGCTCAGTGATCGAGGCAAAGGTGCTTGACCGCGCATCACTAAAGCAAAGTGACAAAAGGAGTGATGGGTTCAAGGAACGTCCAATGCTATTTTCCAACGACAAAGCTCTATCAGACAAAAGAGCACGCATGGACCTCACTTTTGCAAGCATGGTACAATCATGGGACAGCGGTAATAGTGCATAGCCGACGGACACCAATTTTCCCAACAGTAACCAACTTGGCTTATTATTAATCTATCACTTTATTTCCACATTGTAGCAAACATCTTTTGCATGTCGTGTTTAGTCATTTAGGTTAAGTCATTTGTGAATAATCAACGCTTGGTCTTTCAGCTTTTCTATAAAGTAGCTTTATTAAAGATAGACTTGAGAGTGAGACTTCCCACTATCTAATGTCTATTCAAATTATTGCATCTTTAATTATGTGATTCTAGGGATGATGCATGACTGCTTTCTTGGAAATAGAAATTCTGGAAAGGATATCATGGAGATCCAAAGTATAGACCAGCGTTTCTCAATGTTAAGGTGCTTTACCTTTTCTTGCTTTGAGTTGCGTAAGGAAGAAGTATTATCAAATTATCAACGCCTTTTGTCTATTCAACTTTTTAAATAAAGCATCTTTATTAAAAGCGGACTCGAGAGAGTCATCTTTTTAGCTATTTTTCTTATAAAGCACCTTTATTAAAGGTGGACTAGAGAGAGATGGGATAAAGATAATCGACGTTTTCATCTTTTTAGATTTTTTATAAAGCACCTTTACTAAAGGTAGACTTGAGAGGGAGATGGGACACCCCACTATCTAATGTCAATTCAAATTATTGCATCTTTAATGATGTGATTTCCGATGATAGTGCATAGCACTTGTTTTTTTGGAAATAATAACTTTTATATTGATATCATGGGCCATGAAAGTGTAGACTAATTTCTTTGAATGTTAAGGTACTTTACCTTTTCCTTTTTTCTGCTTGCTTTGAGTTGCGCAAGGAACAAGTGCTATCAAATCTAAATCTTAGTATTCACTTTTTGGCCTTTTTGCGTAGCCTTGCCTTTCGATTCGCTGCTTTGCCGGTAATTGCCATTTAGAGACTTCATTATGTCGTAAATTAGCTATTGTCTGCTATTCTTGTTCTACTTCCATAATCGATTGAAAAATTCTATCTTTATTCACTTTAAATTTCAGAGCAACATAAATGTGCTAATTTAGTAGTTAAGCCATTGTGCTAATTTAGTAATTAAGCCATCGTGGTATGGATTAATGTGATCTTTTATTAAGGCCCTAGCATGCATGCGAATCTTTGGTCCATTTCGGTTGTGATGGTTAGGTCGCAAAGCCCTATTGAAGCTCAGCCCCTCTCTCTCTCTCTCGTAATAGCATGGAATCATGGCCTGGCATGATTCCTTGCCACCTTGGACAACCTTAAGCAAAGTAAAGAATCAGGGCATTCGTCGAAGGTGGGACTCCACTGGTCCAGATTTTCCATCAATTGTTCATGATACCGGGGACGTTTTCTTTGCCAATTGTAAGAAGCACCGTTCAGCTTTGCGTCCAAGGGATATTCGTGGAGACTCCTCCATTTCGAAGAAGAAGAGGCAGAGATTCTGATATATTGGGAAGAATCTAGAGGTAAAATATGAAAAAGATTGAGAACTTCCTTTAAATCATTAATTTGAAGTCTAACTAGTGTCCTTGCATCCTAGGTAGATCGAACACTCATATTTTATAAATAATTATTTCGCGTGTAGAGATTGGAACTTTTTTAAATCATGACCATCATTAAATAGAACCGAAACTACACACAACTTGGTTTGTAACTAGGATTGGACCTAGCTCATGATCGAGACATGCCCAATTCGTTGTTGGCATGCGGCCCGGTCTGCTAGTGGGCCTAACTTGATTGATGTCTTGAACTTTTTTCTTGCCATTCCTTTATATTAATTGTTACAACACTTTTCTCTTCTTTGTATTTCGATTAATTTTTTCATGTCACTATATAGTTATTGAGACCTAGATTTTGCTCTTTTTTGAAGACCTAATCGCATAAAAAAAATTAAGGATTAATATTTAAAAAAAGAGTAAAAAGTAAAGTAAATAATTTTCATTAAAATGTATCGCGTTTTCATTATAGTGCATCATATATATATGGTCCGTTCGTTTCACGGAAAATGGGCTATTTCCAGAAAATATTTTCCCATAAGTCATTTTCCAAGAAAATGACAATATTTCTAATGTTCGGCTAAAATCTAAAAATGTTTCGGAAAATGTTTTCCAGTGTTCGGTAAGGAAAATATTTTTTGCTCAGCAGATGACGACGTGAGCGTCAAGCTCGAGGCTCGCTAGATCGATGAGCTTGAGAAACTAGCCAAGAAAGAAGAAGTTGTGAAACAAAGAAAAGAAAAAGGAAATTAAAAATAATTTGTATTAAAAAAGAAAAATAAAATTAAAAAATAATTTGAATAAAAAAAGAAAAGAAGAAGAAGAAATGAGAGGATGAAGTGATGATTTGTAGAGGTGTAAGATAAAAGAGATCCAGTGAGGAAAGAGAAATTAAGTGAGGAAAATGTTTTCTAATTTTCAAAAGTGGAAAATATTTTTCCCTACTTTAGAAGACTTTTTTCCTTTAATGGAAAACATTTTTTCCAAATTCATTTTCTGTGAAATGAACGCCGAAAAATCTGGAAAACGTTTAGTGTTTAAGTATTTTTGAAAAAAAAGCCGCAGCCTCTCTCTCAAACTGGGCCAGCTCAGCCCATTCCTTTTCTTTTCTTTCCCAGCCCAGCCTCTCCCTTCCTCCTTTCCCCTCTCTTGGACGCTAGCTGAGCAACGACCAAAAGGACAGAAAGGACGACGTCCGCGACGAAGGACGGGGAGAACAGGGCGAGCGATCGCGCGAGACGCTCGGCCGGGGGCAGGCTGGCCAGAGGCAGCTGGCACGCCACATCCCATGCGCGCCGGTACATAAAAGGAGGGGCTCGTTTTTTGCTTGCTCGGCCAAGGGAGAGCAACCGAGAGAGGGGGCTGCTTCTTCGGCTGAGAGAGAGCGACAGAGAAAGAGAGAGAGAGAGAGGGATAGAGAGTGAGAGCGAGACGGAGAGCGAGAGAGCAAGAGGCTGCCTGGGTCGAGCGTCACTGGTCCATCCTCGACGCCAATTGCCGTCGCCCTCGAGCACGCGACTTCTCGTTCCCAAACCTCTGCATTTCCAGTGAGTTTCCTTTCAGTTCAACCCCGTCGTTCCCGAGGATCTCGGCTCGGAGACATCGCGAGGCGGCCGACCGAAGTTCGATTCGTCTCGAACTGGCTCTCGCGCCGCGGTCTTCGAGCCGAGTAGGGGTTTTTGTGACCGAAACTCATCCCCGCGAGCCCTTTTGGCACCGCCCTGTTTTAGTGATAAAATAGCCGGGCGAGTTTCCTTTGATCCTTGAGTTTTCCGTGTCCAACCGAGTCGATTTGTTTGATGTTGAGCATTTCTTGGTGATTTCCCTAGGTCTGGATCAGAGCGGGTCCTGAAAATGGGTTGATGTCCTCTGCCCCCAAGTCAGTGCTCACCGCGTGTTTGATGAAACGCTTGGACTAAGTCAACGTGGGTTTAACCGTGATTTTCAGATCATTCAAAATGAGTATGCTCCTGTTCTGATAAAAGGAATCCTTTATGGATCATGGAGCATGATTTTATTCTGATTTTGTTGTTGCCGTGGCCAAATCCGAACTTTCTTTGGATACGTGTTTCTTGGTTGTTGCCGTGCTCAAGGCAGTAGAAAATAAATGTGAACGTTCGTTTAATGTCTTGAGATCCTTGTCTACGAATGAAGTTCTCCTTTGGTGTTTTTTTTATCTTTTTGGTCGAATTTCCTTCTCAAGTTGATAATATGAGGAATTTGACAAATGTAGGAAAGCTATCAAGAGAAAGGAATTTGCATTTGTCGTACTTTCAGTTTTCTTATGAATTCACAAAATGCATTTAAATCATGTTCGATAAATGTTGCAATTTTATATCTCCAAACTACAGGATACAGTTTGAATCCACTATATTAAACTACATGTAAATACCGGCAGTAATTTTAGTAATGTGAGTATATATTTTGTCATAATTTCAAGTACATTATTTATCATGGGAAAATTTATGTCAGCGCCAACATTTCGAGTAATATTACAAATATAATCTTACACTAGTGCGTCTTGCTAGTTGCTTAATATAGGTGATGAAAGATACATAATACTTGAGAAACTGCACTTCAAGTTTTGCATATGAGAATTCTCAATCACTTCAATGGAGACTTCAGCTCCAATTGTCCAAATTTAGTGTCAACATGGCTGGGCCCTGGGCATTTAAACGCACTGCGATGATGCCCAAGTCAAGATTGGCTCAACCCCCATACTCTTTGTTTAAAACTCTATTTGCACTTGATCACGTGATAATTTCATATGTATGAGCACATGCATGCATGAATGACAAAGGATGTCTATGCCTAATTTTATAACATCAGATAGTTTTAATTAGGTTCAAAAATTTGCTGACCTGAGTATTGGCGAGCCCGAGTTTCAATTTGACACAATACTTGACTAGTCTGAGCTAGAGCTTGCCTAGAAACCGGTCAAGATTTTGTCAAATGATCATCAACTCAAGCTCGAACAACTCATGAGATTCTTGATGTAGTTTCACTCCTAGTAGCACTTCATATATGCTCTCTGTACGAGGAATAGGATATACATAGGTGTAGGCAAAAAAATTTCGACTGGCATGACAAGGGATCATATCTTCTGCAAGCACAAGCTGGCTATTATGCATTCTGATATCATTTTGGGCATATTATCAAACGTGCGGCAAGCACCTCAGTCAAAGGATCTAGATACAGAAGTAGAAAAATGATTCACATCCATATAATCACGCAGGAAACACAGCAAGTTCAAATAATTAAAAAAGCCTCAATTACGGACGATTTTCACACATGAAGTAGCTAAAGCTCTTGGCTTCTCTTCTTCGTGTACAAAGCAACAGAAACAGAACATAAGTGATACCTTGAAGAAGAGCGACAACCGACCACGAAGGAGAATCGGATTGGAGGGAGAGGTGGTTCGACACAATGACGCTGAGGATTGGAGCCAGCAGAGGAGAAACGAACGAGTTTAGAGCACTCCAAGCAAACTGACAGAAAAACAAAAGCTAATCGAGCTACGGCCTGCCGGTGAAGCGATGATCAGAGATGATGCTAGTGGCGCTGGGAGGTCTGCAAGAGTTGTTGTGGCCGGCGATGGAGGACGAGCGGCAGTGGCTAGACTGAGGCGATGGGGAGGGAGTGAAGATGGAGAAGCTTCACAGAGTGCGAAGACGTGTCGTGAGAGTCGATGCTCTACTG
Source organism: Eucalyptus fibrosa (assembly GCA_017140475.1). Lineage (NCBI taxonomy): Eukaryota > Viridiplantae > Streptophyta > Magnoliopsida > Myrtales > Myrtaceae > Eucalyptus > Eucalyptus fibrosa. The sequence goes on along the minus strand of CM029511.1, from coordinate 17,976,690 downwards.
CCAGGACGCCGACTTTTGTGGACAAGGTATGCAGAGGAGAGCAGTACTCTGATTGGGACGATTATGCCGTGGCATTCTACACCGTCCCATGCGATCTGAGCGCCATCGCCGGGTACTGTACGCACGCTTCTTTCCCACCGTGGCCAAGTGCTTTGGCCACGGTGCGTACAGTGGTGCGCTGACACAAGTCCAACGAGTGTGTGCACATATTGTGTCAGTGCGCAGCTTCGGCTTCACGATTGTAGACTTTGGTACGAGTAGTATTCATTCACAGAACAACCCAAGTTTTTGGTGGAAAATATCCACTTGATGTGCCACGTCTAAAGAAATCAGTACTTCAATATGTCATTACAGTGTGATATGAATGTGGGATGAGTGGCATGGCTAGTGCTACTGACATTTGTATGTGTTTGAACTAATTACTTGTCTCCAAGTAAGGATTAGACAATGTGTGGGCTTGAGCCCACTCAAAATTGGTTTTATTAGATCGTGAGAAATACAGAGCTATCTCAATGAGATAGAAAATAACTACAATCGAAGAAGGCCGATTTCAATCTCATACTTTTGTTAAAAAATTTCCATCAAATGCCTGTATCTGTTTTTAAAACGTGCCATAGGAACACGGTGTGTGGTTGAGCACATATGAGATGGACAAACAATTGCACATAGAAACTTTAGTTCTTAGTGTGTACATAGAAATTTCTTAGGCTTAGGATTGTAGCGAACTCACATGATTCAGTTTTTCCACACCAACAATTGCGAGTCATCTTCTTTTGCTTCGGTCATTCACAAGGTTTCTCGTCCATATATTTACTTGATTCATGAGGCCAATTTGGGTATCTCTGCTAGAGACATTCCTCGAGACGTGTATGACCAATGCCAAGTTGGCCTGTTCATAAAATGGAAGATGGTCAAACTTCGAAACAATGAAAGCAATGCAAATTCACATTCAATCAAAAGTGATGGAGCGTCCTATGAGAATGAGTACTTTTTATAGCCAAATTCCTATCTTGTGTTTCTCTGTAGTATAAACAAAAGTGAATCAAAGAATTACGCATGATGATGTCCATACATCACATATAATCACACTTTTGTTCATGGGAAATTTACGTAATTTGAGTATCTTATAAGTGTGATGAAAGTCTTGCGGTGGAGAACCGCGAATTGGAACCTTACTCAAAAGTTTTGGATTAAATCTTGATTGATATGAGGTTTATTACGAAAACTGAGGGGTTAGCAAAGCCAAGTTTGGCATGTCGATCAGTTTGGCCATGGAGTGTGCAATGGGATATTGAACTAATCAATTCTACAAGAAATCGACTCAAGCATGAGTGCAGCCACGCTATAGGCACCTAAATTCAAATCAAGGATCGTAAAGCTAGGTAGGAGAATTATTCTCACTGACTGACGTCAACAGGAAATACATTTTGCTCTCCATGATCTTTGCATCCATCGAAAAGCCTTTGGGAGTTATCTCCAAAGCAATAAAGCAATAAAGAACTTTGACCGAACAAATAAGGGACTGTGGCAGAGTCCATTTTCTTTTGCCGACAACTTGAACATGCTTTTTGACAAAAAAAAAAAAAAACTTGAACATGCTTTTTGTAAAAGAAAAAAAAGAAAAAGAAAGCAATAAAAAAGCGCCAACTCAGTCAGAATTGAGAGGGCCTGGTCCGGTCTGTTGGGTGTGATCCACAATCGTAGCCCAGATCATGCCAGGCCCATCAGAGTAAGCCTCGGCCCAGACAATTTCCCTCACCGCAGCCCACGATCCACAGTCTCTCTCTCTCTCTCTCTCGATCAGCTGAGTTCCGGAAGATTCTCCACCACTAATCGACACTAGAAATCCACCGTCGGCCATCTCCAATCACCAAAATAGCCACCGTCGAGCCACCATTGACGGCCGCCACAGGCTCGGCGATGACACAACAGAACGCATACCCCTGAAGCTGGCAAAAAAACTCTCTTTCTCGGGAATTCTTGAGGCTTCTTCATCGGCTTTCCTTCTCCGTCGTCCTTCAGACAGCGTTATCCGCCACCGTAGCCGCCCGCCATCGCCGGTTTCGCTGCAGCATGGCCAGCTCTCATTCTGCTCTGTTTTCTGGTCACGAAGCCCGAAAGTGCACGAGTGAGAGGTCGAGCATCGACGGCGATAGTTTCAGTAACTTCTCACCGATCTGATCACGGACCAAAGAAAAAACTCACTCATCAAGTTGAATCCCACGCACTCTGTTTCTGCCGCTCATGAATGAAACAGAGCCTTTTAGCTTTAGCTAATGTCTGTGAGTAAATCGGTTGAGATTGAAGCTCTATTAGCAACTCGGAATTGTACTGTTATTATCATGATGATCTGAAAGTCAATCGTTGCTGTACACTTAGGTATGAGTTCCTTGATCAAAATGTATATTACTTGTTTGATGAAATGTTCGAACTAGATCATTATCTAAATTCGATTCAATCCTTGAACTGCAAAATCATATTCCAGAAATTCGATTTGTTCTCGACTTATCGAACCCTTGTTATGGCCGACTTTGTTGGAATAGGATGCTTATTTGTCAAATGGTGTTATGATTCTCATCTCGTATGCTTGATGACGTATGACCAGAAAATTGCTGTCTCATGGCTTGCTGATCTCTCTAGTTTGAGTTGAAGTGTTTTATATGAATACAATCGAGTCTTGATTGTGTATTCTGTTGTGAAGGAGTGGGAGATCTGCATGTGCGCATGCAAAGAATGGGGTGTCAGAATTGCCATTGATCCTTGCATTTATGCAATCTGTGAAAGAATCGCTATTGCCCCAAACTTGGACTAGGTTTTAATCCTTTGGTGCTGACCCTTTCTGATGTTGTGGTTTTCATTTATTATCTCAAACTTGGAGACATTTGTTTCTGGATAAATTCTTCAACTTTGCTTTCACTAAACAAAAAAAAAAATGAAAATAAAAAATAAAAATGGTGGAAGAATGCAATGGTTATATTTTAAGAATAGTTTAATTTGAATTTCATTTGATTCATGTTCTTCTAGTTTGACAAGGGACGCTATCCTATCAACTTTCAAGTTCCAAAATTTCTTCACTTTTTCCTAGTAGAAAAATTATAGCTTACACATTGATTAGTGAAATATTGATATGGCATAACTTATTATTTTTGGCATGAGTTATGGGATAGTGGGGTTTGGCAGGACAAAATGGTCATGCCAAATCCAATTGTTGACATCAATTTTCTTTTATTCGATGGTTGAGATCGTACATGTAACTTTGACCCTAAAGAGTTTTGCTATTGTACAAATTGACGTGTCAGTTCCCTTGTAAGAGACTCATTCCCATATAGTCCTTTTCAATATGGGCTTCCAGCAATACTAGCTTGTGTTCTTGAGTGATCCAATGGTAGGGGTATGCAAAATATCCGGGAACCGCCCGGACCGCCCGGAACCGGACCGGAACCGCCCGGAACCGACGGTTCTTGAGGGAACCGGTCCGGTTCCCGGTTCCAATTTACGGGAACTGGTGGGTACCAGTTCGGTTCCCAGTTCCATGGGCGGATCCGCCCGCCCGCCCACTCAGACCGGACCGGAACCTTTTTAATATTAAAATATTACTAAAACAAAACAAACTCTAACCGAGACCTCTCTCCTCTGTCTATCTTCGACTTCTCTCCTCTGTGACCGTTTGTCACTCTTCTATGTGTCTCTTCTTCTTCGACTTCTTCGACTTCTTTGGTTCTTCTGTGACTGTCTCCGCCCAGCAATGACCCGCGACTGCTGCTCGCCCCCTCGCGCCGGCCGCTTTTGCTATTTGCCCCCTCGCGTCGGCCGCCACCCGCCACAGCCTCTGCTCCGCCTAGCAGTGACCCGTGACTCCACGACTCACCTCCGCGCCGACCACTGCGCCAGCAGTGAGGGAGAAGTGGATCGACATCGAGAAGGCCAAGATCCCGCGTGACCATGTCAAGTGGTGCTACCGCGTCAAGGGAATCAACCACCTCCAAAAGTGCCGCCACCTCGTTCGCCAGTACCTCGAGTCCACCCACGGCATCGGCTGGGGCAAGGACGGCCGCCACCCCTCCCTCCACGGTCCCCTTCCTCTTTCCCCCTCTCTCTGACTCTGTTTCTGTCCCTTAGGAATTGTGTGGCTTTGGCATTGAGTTGATTGATTGTGGTCGGGTTAAATTAGTTGAGGCGTTTCCTAGCACGAGCGTTAATCGATCGGGATTCAGTGTTTGCATTTGTGCATAGGTTGATTGGACGCTCGCTTTCCCTGACTTGTTGAAACTCTCTTCTAATGCTTTCTGAATCAGGCCCCAAAGTCGAGTCCCTCGAATCTGATCATGGTCTTCATAACCGTCCTATTGTTTTGAACCTGTGATCATCTTATCTTGCAGGTTGATGTAACAGAGTTGATAGATGGTCACTCATCCTACCTTTGGACGGCAAAACAAATTTTGAAACAGCAAGAACTGGACAGTCCTTCACCCGTTTTTAGAACAAGTACGAAGATTTGAGATGAAAAGAGTTCTCCTACCTTAGCCTAACTTCTCTAAGCAACCTTCATTTTCTGGTTGGCTTTTCATTTCATCCTCTATCGATTTTTACCCCTTTTCTGAGTTTGAGAACTCACCTTCCAGGACGTCAATAGACAATGATCTCTTTTCCTCGGTCAAGATCGGTTCTATGGATCCACTTGGGAACTGGACCGAACCGGCGGTCCGATTCCCGGGTGGATCCATGCAACAAACGGGTGGATCCCGGTTCCAATTTTTCGGAACCAGTCTTTAGCGGGCGGTTTCCGGTTCTAGGTCGGGAACCGCCTGCCCGGACCATGCACACCCCTATCCAATGGCAATCCCCATCGTTCCTATATGGAAAGCTAAATTCTAGTTCTTTCTTGCAAATGTTTTCAAAATCATTTATCAATGATGGGGCCGCTAGTGCTGTCTATTTATAGTAAAGGTGTCAGAACCGAATCGAACCGAAATTTCACATTTTCAGTTTGAAAAAAAAAAAAAAAACCGTTCTCTCTTCTCCTCCATTGCAGTTTTCTTCTCTCTCTCCTCCAATAGCATCAGACTTTCGCTCAACCCCCTCTCCAGGATTAAATTCCTCTCCTGCGAAACCTGCAACAGTGCAGCCACGTTCGCCACCTCCCCCTGATCGCCCTCCGGAATCTGAATTCCGTGCTGTAGTCCGAAGCTTCAACCTGGCGATCTTGACAAGGAGGGACTTCCTCTTGCAAGTCCGCCACCGCTCCTCGCGCGACCACCGTTGCTTCTCTCGGAGGTGGCGATGGGACTTAGGGAAGAGGCAGAGAGAAGAAGGTTCGGAGACTGTGAATGGGAGGGAGGATGGGCATTGGTGGTGGACCCGGTGGCGGGGAGGATAGGTGCAAGGTGGGACTTGGTGGAGTGGTAGGTGGGGTATGGAGTGGAGAGAGAGACTGGGGTTTGGAGAGCAAGATGGAGAAGAAGACGAGGGAGAGAAATATTGCGGAGCCACCTCGATTGTGCCAACTTTCCTCCCTCCCTCTCGTCTCGTCTCCATCCCATATGCATACGCAACCCTCCACCCTCCTCCTCCTCCTCCGTCGTCGAACGCTCCAGTTTCCCCCATTCTCCTTCGTGCGAATTCATGTTCTCATCGATCCTTCGTTCTCCCTCTCGCCAAGCGATTGTGGTGCCCTGCTTCAGTTCGATTGGGGATTGGTTTCGAGTGAAGACGATTCCCATCGATTCGTTCCCTGTGATTGGCGATGGGGGAACTTATTCTCACGGACCTGTTGAAGAAAGCGGCGTTGGATTTCCCCGATGGGAGAGCCGTGTCTGCCTATGGGGAGTTCAACCTGACGCACGTGCGGCTGCACGACGTCATCGTGCTCGCTTTCCTCGACACAGGTATGTATGTCGCCCCAATCATCGAGTCTCCTCGTAAGTACGATGGTGCAGGTTTTCCAATTGTGCAATGATGCAAATTCAAATGTAGAAAATTTCTTGATGATGCTGTTTAAATTCGAGAATGCAATATCTGGAAGATCGCGCTAATGATGAATTTATAATGATAAGATGGATTGCTTATGAAAGATCGACTAGGAAATAGCTTGAGATAGGAAAAAAGAATCCGAGGCATGAAATTTCTGTGCGCGAGTGGTGCCATTGAACAGGAACAAATTGACTTGGGAAGAGCATGGAGAGCGTTTTCTGTCGTGTCCAAAGGTTGTTTTTGGGGATGCACAAGTATCGATTCATTGTAAAACAAAGTCAAAGCTTATCAGAAGGAGATGGATGGTTTTAATGAAATCGAATGTTGACAAACTAGTTGTCTGCATATTCTGCATATATATGTGTCTCCAATCCATAGGGACTAGTGTGATAGTTTGCTGATTGGAAAATATGTGTTCGTTTTGCAGTTTGTGATCCTAATCCTGTTTCTGGCGGTAATCTGTTGCCCAGCCACCGCAGCTCCGCCCAACCCCATCTACACAGCTAAGGAGTTTGAGTTCTACCTTTCCGACTCGGAACCGAAGCTTCTAGCCTTCTATTGACACCGCAAGAAGGAAACCGATGGGCTCAATCCGCTACTTCCAAGCCTCCACCAATTTCAAAATCACTCTTCAACCGACATAGAGCCAAGCCTCTGCTCAATGTCCAAAGTTGTCAATGATCCCTCGGATGTAGCTCTGTTCATGCACACCTCCGAAGCTACGGGTCGCCCCAATTGCATGCTGCTAACTTAGCGCAATTTGGCATCATCGGTTCAGAACATCAAGTGGGTGTACAAACTAACAAAGTTAGACTACCGTGATTGTGCTTCCCTTGTTCCATGTGCACAGCTTAGTTGCCAGATTATTGAGCTCTTTATGTACTGGAGCCGCCATGGCCCTCCCGGCGGCTGTTAGGTTCTTGGCACTCACATTTTGGGTAGATATGATTTCATACAACACCACAAAGATGTTTTCTAATTAATAAAGTTCGAAGCATCATCAAAATTAAATGGCGAACCAGGGGAAAAAATTAATAACTTTGTTTACAAGTTTTTTACTTTTTTATTTAAGGAAAATTTTTGTATTTGCAAAGGCATGGACAACGTAACGACTTGACTAAATACCGTATATTATGATATCAGAAGAAGTGAGTTCGGTCAATTTACTATTTCTACATTGGACCATTAATAACTTTTGCTTGAGATTGTATTAATTCACTTTTGAGGTGGGGTCTAGCAGTGGACTAGTAAAGTGTCAATGCCTGATATTCTCACAACAGGCGAGACAACTTGTGAAACCAATTGGGTACAAGGGGATCCCAAATCCCATATATCAAGACATTCCTATCCTTGCAATAGAGATTTCCAACTCAAAACTTCCAACCCGTGTGAGGGATTGCGAAGAGGATCCCATCCCTGAAATACTCTGATAAACAGAGGGAGTGCGAATGAGCAAGCAATGGAGGATAAGTTACAATGTGTATAATCGCCACGAAACCTTCTTTACATGTCACCAAAAGATTTGGCTAGCATATTCATTATTTCCTTCATGTTATTCAGTTGTTTCTTCTGAAGTTTTGCCTCAGCTCGCAGCTTCTCTGTCACGTCCCGATCCTCAGGCACGCACACATCCCTTACTTTTGGTCGATTTTAAAATGCGATATCCCAGGACTATGTATCGCCGACCCTTTCATTTATATATGCACATGCGGAAACAGTTATAATTCCCCAGACAATAAAGCAATGGGATAGAAAAGCAGGCCATATATTTCATTTACTGAAAATTCATAACTACATCTTTTTCCATGCATCTCATAGTATTCTACAATACTATATATACGCAACTCTGGTCTAACGTCTATTCACATGCACACAAGGTCTGACAAGACAGGACGGGATCTCAGTCCTCATCCGGGTCGTACTCGGGGTTATCCTCAGGGTCCTCCTCCACGTACTCCTCTTCGGGTTCCTCAACAGGGATCTCCTCATCAGATTCATGCTCCTTAAGCTCCTCATCCAGGTCCTGAAATGGTTATTCAATAACCATTGAGACAACGTCTCAGCAAGTTCTACCCCCTAAGACCCGATTAGAAAACTAATACACTTTAAAGCTGCCTATGCACAACGTGAGTCAGAGGACTTAATTTGGCCTCAGATTCCACCTGCATATTAGAACAAATCAAATAGGCACCCAAGCAATAACATCACAGATCGAAACATCGATCTAATCGACTTAGTTGATTACACGCCAACAAGACCACTCACGGTCATTTCCATTCAGTCAATCAATTGATATCATACGATCCACACATCTATCAATTCATATCATCTATTAAACCATACCATCTATTCATCCATCAATACAATTATGGCTCGCACAAGCTGAATTGGATGTAATGCTCTCACAAGCTGATATAAATGGTAGCTCGCACAAGCTGATAAACGATCATTGCTCTCACAAGCTGATAAATATATAAACCAATTGCTCGCCAAAGTTGATAATTCAATAATAACCCAACTCATACCTCAATTCAATCAATCAATCAATCCAATCGATTCAAACTGGTCATACAAACCAATTACGGTGCTAAAAGCCAACACCGGGTATTTTCAAGTTAAATACCACAACTTCATCAATTTCACACAATTCCACACTTTTGGAATTATTAACCATAATCATTAATCACTCAATTTCTCAATTCAAACATACAATTAACACAAACCGATCAAGATCAACTCAATCGCGAATTCTAACGACCGCCATCTACCAATCAATCATTTAATCTCAATAAATTCCAAATCAAATTAGGGTAAATCCCTAAAACATCACAATTTATTTAATTCCATGCAACGTAGAGCTCAAATAAATAAACAAACTGCGCCACGACGATCAACACGAGATTTCGGTCGTCGGCCATCTCAATCTTAATTTCCGAAAAATAATTAATTAATAAATATTAGAAATTCAATTTAGCACAAAATAAAGCCCAATTAAATAAACGGACTTCACCACGGTCATCAGCATAATATTCCGGTCACTGGCTATCCCAGTTGAATTTTCGGAAAATAAATAAATAATTAATTTAATTCCAAAAAATAAATAAATAAACACAATAATTCCAATTTAGCACAATATGAAGCTCAATTAAAGAAACGGTCTGCGCCACGATTATCAGCATAAAATCTCTGTCACTAGCCATCCTAGTTGAATTTTCGGAAAATAAATAATTAAATAATTAATTTCGAAAATAAATATTTAATTCCTAAAAATTTCCACTTAGGCTCGAATTGCTTAATTAACACCCGATAAGGGACGGGAAAAATCCCAAGAAGCGCCCAATAAATACTATAGGCAATTCTCTATCTAATTACACTAATCACACAACTAATATGCAAAGCAATTAACTAATAATCACTAATCAATTGTAATCTAACCACCTAATTACACTTAATTAACACTAATCAACCTTTAAGTATAATTAGCGCACTAAGAAGGCGTTAGTGAGTAAAACTCACTCAAAACGACGGGCTCGACACGAGGATTGACTTTCCTCAAAGCGGGCCGAGCATCCGAGCTCGGGAAGGTGGCCAAAACGGGCCAAAACCCCCTGCGATACCCATTTTCTGCAACCCTCTGATCGCTGTTGGTCGGGGCAGATTCGGGGCTGGTTGAGGCGGCCAAGGGCGGCTGAGGGCGAGGCGGAGCTCCGGCGAGGTCAACGGTGGCCGGAGGTGGTCGGGCGGCGGCCTGAGGTGGCTGAACGGGATTGAAACGAGGCAGAACAGAGGCTGGACAGCAGCTCGATCGAGCAAGGGCAGACGGCGCACAGTGGGCGAACGGCGGTGAGACGACGCTCTGGCTCGACGGCATGACGGCGACGGCAGCTCCGGCGTGGCTGCAGCTCCTTCAAGCATCGCCAATCGCTGCTTCCGTTTCTGCTGTTCGGTTCTGCTCGAACTAGAGGAGGGAGAGGGGCAGAGGCGGAGCAGCGGTGCGAGTGAGGCAAAGCGGCGGCGGCGACTCCAGCTTCAGCTGCTGGCTGCGACGGCGAGGGAACCTTGCTGCTTCGGCTTGCTGGGTTTTTCGCTGGTCTTTGGTTGCTACTCAAGAAGAAACCGAAGGGAAGGGGAAGCTCGAAGAGAGACGGCGATGGGAGAAAGAAAGGAGGAAGAACAACCGGTTCTCTCTCTCTCTCTCTTTCTTTCTCTCTCTCTTTGGCCCCCACCAACCCGCTTGTCATGCACTCACTTTTCCTTGCCAAAAATGCCCCTTCTAGAAGCTTTAAGGTAGGCCAAAATGTGGGGTAGAGGTGGCATACGAATTTTGCTAAGTTTTCTTCCCAAATTGAACCTTAATCCCACTTGCATCCCAATTTCACAATCCCTGGCTTCAACTGAACAAAAACGGCCATATTTATCCAATCAAAATTAGAACCCGAAAATCTGGATGTCACATTCTCCTTTTTCTTTTTGCAAGCTCAGAGCTGTCTCCTTCTCATTCCTCAGGTCCCCATTGATCTTCTGAATATCCAACTCAGCTAGGTCCAAAATCAACCTTGTATTGTGCTGGAGCTCGGGCATAGGAACATCACTCTCCCTCGCCTTCTCTTCCGCATTCAGCTTCTCCAAGTTTGCTAACACCCTAACCTGAGGTCCAAGCATGTCGAGTACCTTTTGCACAACTTCAACGCCCTGTTCCGGCTTCTTCGCCAACAGTTCTTCTGCCGTAATATACTTCGCTTTGTTTCTCAGCGTCTTCTTCTTCGCTTGCTTAGACCAAAGCTTCTCCTTACCGGCCACGTCAGGTGATGGCTTCTTTTCCTCTAGCCCCGACGAGGCAACAGGTGCCTTTGCAAGAGTTTCCTTGTAAGTCGTTGAAACCCACATCCATATCCCTAGGACGCAACTTTCCTTCAATGAATGTCACAATCCCTTGTTAGTTCTTCTCAAAACCCCCAAACCCGGCCTATCCTCATCCACAACAGCGGATTCTTCATCCTCATTCTCTGTCTTCAAGTTCTCGTCAATCTCTCTGTTTGGCATGACCGTGCCGGTGGACACAAAATTCACGGGCTTCAACAGATCGGCCTTACCTAGGAGGTCCCTTTTCTTCCTCTGCTTCCTCTTGGAGGAGTCATTGTAGTACGAATCGAAGTCCCCTGACGCGAAGACGCCGTAGAGCACGTCGTCCTTGGTCTAGGCAAGCTTCTCCCTCCGCCGGTGGTAGTAGAATTCCCTGTCGATCCGCTGCCGGTCGTCGTAATCGTTGTCCATCCTGAACCTCTCCATCTCCTGGTCCTTGTCCATCTTCGAGCAATCCTGGAGAACCGAAGCGAGGGACCTAAGGCTGCGTTTGGTCGACCGGATAAAAACCAGGATAGGATATGTTTTATCCTATCCCATGTTTGGTAGCTGTCTAAGATAGGATAAGGTCGGATATAGGAGGGATATAGACCGGATAAAAAAATCTGAGGGGGGAGGTGGGATAAGGTCGGATAGGATATCTTTTATTCGAACATAAAACCCTACGCTTTTTTTTCTTTCTCCGTCGTTCACCCACAGACGACTCTCTGTTTCCAAAGTATCGACGTTGAAGCCTTCTTCTCAATAGCTCTCCGATTCTCATCGAAATTTTACGAAAGCGACGGATTTTCAAAGGTAAATAATCATTCTGTCTCTAACGTTGATTTCTAAAGTAGTTGTGGATTGTTTTTCTGTTTCATCTATGTTTCAGCTTACGTAGGTCAGAATTATAGTTCTAGGTTTTTTTGCTGGTTGATTGGAGATCGTCTTCTTGGTAGTTTTGAATCTGTAGATTTATAAAGGCCTTTCTATTTTTGTGCAAAATATTTGATATCTTCAACGCAAATTGTTCGTTCTTTGTTCTGTTCTTCAATACCCAGATTTCCAAGGCTCTTTGCATCTCTCTCTCTCTGTGAGATAATTAAATAATTGTGGAGAATCGACAATGTTCCTATGGTGGCTGACTCAAAAGATTCGCAATTGTTCCTGTCTTGCTGTGCTTTTTCTCTCCCTTCTCCACACCCCCCTCCCTCCCCCAACGCCTTTCCCACGACGACCGCGCATGACCCTTCTGCATTCTGGATGTCTTTTTTTTTTGCCCCCTATTGTTGGAAGCCTGAACGAGGGGGAAAGTAGAATGAGACTCTGTTTCCTTCTCCCTTATCTGAGTACAACCTTGTATATACGTTGTTAGTTTTGTGCATGCTGGTTTTCAGTTACCATATCAAGTTCATGATCATTAGGGGCCAAGTACTTGCATTTTGCATCGTGTGGACTTCTCCAGTTTAATGTTGACTTGGCTAAAGCATCTATGATTCATGCTTGCGAGAATCATTGTTTTGCCCGAGATTTTCTAGGTATTAAATTTGGGGTATATATAGGGACTTATGCTTGTAGACTAATGGAGTTAAATGATCTTGAAATTTCATGTTACAGTTGTAAGACAATTGTGACTGACAGTCATTTTTTAGCTGCATATCATTTGAATATTATCTGGAACTATAAGGGCCTTTATATTTATTTTTTGGTGCTTGGGCATTTTCCAGGATTTGAAAGATTAGGAGAAATCTTGTAACTTTTGCCAACTTGGCCTTATCAACTCTTTTCCAAAATGAAATTTTGAGAAATACTTCTGTCCCATACAAGACAAGGAAGATCTTGTTCCAATTTTAGTTGCAATAGCTTGTTTCTATGTACTTGCTTCTCATGTGGTCTTTTAGTTCTTAATTTCATATTGCAAGAGATTTAGTCATGAATGTTTTAAACATATTAGTATATATGTGTACACGGGTCCAAATGAACTTGAGCTTGTGTTCCAAAATGAAACGTGAAAATGGCAAGTTGGATGAATAGCAAATTGGCCACTGATGAAAGCTTTGTTTGTTTACTTATTTAAAGTATACAGACAGATAAGTTGAAAATGCTTTCTTTTATAAACGTTAGGTATCTTCAGGGCTGGATGAGTTGGTTGGGTCAAAGGGGAGGGTTCTTTCTATTGATAGGATTAGGAGTACAATACCAACCCAGGTGGAAATCACTTGGATGCTCCACATCCCAATTTGTATTGGCAAACATCATACAAGATAGAATGGGAGAAAATTAATCTGTCCATTTCCTTGTTCCTGCTGATTATTTAAATGGATATCGACACCATATTTCACCTAAGTGTGCTTCAACTTGTTGGTGTGCTACCTTTGCAAATTATTAAGACGACTTGCTATATCAACTCTCTCATCTTAAAGTTTATGTATCATCCATGATCTCAGTTGTTATCTCCAAAAAGCCACAATTGACCATGCATATATTATTTCTACAGGTTAAGAAGCCTCACACCTCTTTATTGAAGGTATGAGTTCTTCCTTCATGTGTGCTGTTTGCTGTTTGCTTGGCCATGTCACATCATGTCATTCTACGGGAGTTGCATGTGTGAGAACCTACATAACAATCTGGTGGCATATATCCGAAAGTTTCTTTGGTTATAATTTTTGCACACTCCTTTTGTTTTGGACCTTTTCATGTAGCATGTGCTGGAGTTCCATTATAAATTTATTTAGGAATAGATATATAAATGTATATGTATATAACCTGGCACTGATATTGAAAATATGACATTCAATGCTTTATTGTTCTACTCTTTGGAGAATTAATCAAGATCATTGATAGATTGCAGTGAGTTAGGTTGTTAACATGGAAGGTAGCAATTTCAGTCAAACTCAAGGAAGGGGAACAAAGAGAGACCGACGTATATGGACCATAGATGAAGAAAATGCACTTCTAGATGGTCTTGAAGAATTAGTTACGTGAGGAATGAAAGCCGATAACGGCTTCAAGAGTGGTTACATGGTTATGTTAGAGAAGTGGTTTGAAGAAAAATTCCCTCATTCGGCATCAAGGGTAATCCTCACATAGAGTCAAAAATGAAAAACTTGAAAAAGTTGTATAATCAGATATATGACTTGAGGAATCAAAGTGGCTTTGGGTGGGACCATGAAAAGCATTGTGTCGATATTCATTCTGAGGATAGTTGGCAAAAATATTGCAAGGTTTGTGCCACTTCTTCTCATTTGTCTTCTTTATTAATTGTTTCATTTTTAACAAAATAATATAATTTTCTTTGTAGACCTATCTAGGAGTTGCTTCTTTGAGAGGGAAGTCCTTCCCTCAATATGATCGATTAGCAAATATATTTGGAAAAGATCGTGCCAAAGGAAATCTCAATGAAGACCCTTCGAAGCTCATGCGGCCGTAGATCATGAGGAATATGAAAATCATGATAATGTGGCAACCAATGGTGTAAGTCAAAACTCACCGCCACTATCATCTTCTCGGCACAAAATGTTTCTGATTCTTCAAGAAGAAAAAGGGCTAAAGCAAGTGACAAATGGGCTGCTGGCTTAGTTGAGATAGCAGGAACTTTTGGCTCATTCTTGGAAAAAGCTAACGAGAGAATGGAGATGATCGCTAGCCGCATCGGACATGCCAAGGATTTGGATAATGACAAACGAAAAATCAATGAGGAGCTTCTTCAAATGTCTTTAGGTACTATGGATAGAATAAAATTATGTAGAAAAATTGTGAAGGATCCTGAGAATATTCATCTATTTTTGGGATTTCAAGGAGAAGACAGGAAAGCATTTGTGGAATTACTTCTCCAAGAGTTGAGAGAAGAGAATGAGTGATGATGAGTTGTTTATGAGTTTGTAGGAGATATGTTTTCTCTCCATACTTTTTCTTTTTTTCTTCTTTTTATGTTTTTTTTTAAAGGGTTTTGGGGTTAGCTATAAGCTTTAATGTTATCTTTTTGGACATAGCCATGACTTGAAAAGAGGTGGATATGGCTTGAAACTTTATCTCATTGCCTCTGTCTTTTATTTTCATAAATAGTTTCTCTGTCTCCTTGGCAAAAACCTAGGCATGATTTGGTATTGGACCTGTAACAAAATGGAAACAAATGAAAAACTTGTAAGAGAGAAAGAATTCATGTTTTAAAGTGAATATATTGAAATTGAGGTTATTCTAAAAACGTTTGGCGTTGAAGGGGTATCCAAAAGATTATTTCAAAGGAACGTAAAAGATTATTACGATGCGTAATCATGAAATTCAATGAGAATCTGTTAATTTGAAAAAGATATATTGTTTTGGATGATTTAGTGAATATTAAACCTGCAAATTTGTACTTGCCTAATGTTAGTGTTTTTAAAATATCCAAAATTAAATCCGTAGTTCACTAAACGATAGATTTGATAAGATAAGAGCATATCCAACCTTAAATCCACAGTTCACCAAACAATAGATTGGATATGATATGAGGATATCCGACTTTAAATCCGTAGTTCACCAAACAGTTGATGGGATATGAATAAATCCATGGATTTCTTATCCTATCCTATCCAGTCCTATCCCATTTAGAAATCCGGACGACCAAACGCAGCCTAAGGGTTTCAGGGAGGGTGTTTTGGATGAGGTGGAGAGAGGGGTGGCGCTGCTGCCGAACACCAAGGTGGTCTGGCGACGGCGGCGGTCGAAGGCCGCGATACGGTGGTGCAGCTCGGCTCGAGGGTTGGAGAGAGAGAGAGAGAAGAAGCAGAGAGTGACTGAATGCTCGAAATGCAAGAACTGGAAAACCTAACGGTTCTTCTCCTTCTTCTTCCTCCCCTTTAATTTCTCGGATGTTAACAATTGTTGATCTTTTTTTTTATTCCCTATTTACTTCAAGGAGAGAAAATTCATTTATCAAGATATTTGTTGATGATATATTGATGATTGAAAATGAAATTAGGCAAATTTTCCAATAATAAGTCTCGAAAAATTGAGAAAAATATATTTTTAAAGAATTTAAGTTGCAAGAAATAAAAGTGGAACTTCCAATAGGAAGTACTTGTTGGAAGATGAATGACATGACGTAGACTCAATGATTTAATTAATCTTAAAACTTGAAATTATCAAGGATATCTCCATACACTCCCAGTTAATTTATGAAAAAATGGAAAGGAGGATATTTGGTATTTAAAATTTCTTATCAATTGAGGGATTTTTCTATTGTCAAATAGTTATTCGAAATTAAAGGTATATTGTGACAAAAATTGCAGCAAAAACCCAACTTTTAGTAAACACACCATATATATAGAACCGGAGGAAAATTTCAAATAGTGATTTGAAGTGTTTTCATTTTCTCAAATAAAAGTCTAAAGTAGAGTTATTTCAAATAAAGGTCTGAAGTAGACCTTGTTTCAAATAAAGACTTGAAGTGTTATTATTTTCTCAAATGAAAGCTTGAAGTGGATCTTATTTCAAAAAATGGCTTGACTTTTTGATTGATCAATGGCATTTTATTCATTTATCTTCTTTTTTTAATTTTTTTTAATTTTTTCCCTGTTTTTCTTTTTTTAGCTTTTCTTTCTTATTCATTGGTGGCTGACCACCCGTTGGCGATGCCGAAAAGGGCTAGGAGAGAGTCACCCTCGTCAATGTTGGTGAGGCGACCCCTTCCCTAAGGAGGCTGCTGCGAACAAGGTCAGCCCTCGCAAGGGTCACTTCGCTAGATTTGGGTGAGGTTGACCTCCTTAGTGGCTAGCAAGGGACGTTCTTGTCTGGATGAGCTACCTTCACCTTGGGGCAGGGTGCCCCTGCAGTCATCAGTGAAGTTGGCCCTCACCTGTGGCTAGCGAGGGTCATCAAACCCTCGTAGGCCCTAAGCGAGGCCGATTCTCGCCTAATCTAGTGAGGGCTTGTAGGCCTTTATGGGCCCTTAACAATGGCCAACAAAGGTGGCCGACGAACGAACTCCAACGATGGTCGACCACCTTCTTAAGCTCCCTCACTCTCTAGTTCGCTCCCTCTCACTTGCTCAAAGATCTCCCAAGCGGACGGACCCCTCCCCCTCTCTCTCGCCGAAGACCCCCGAAAACCTTTTGCTTTCTTCCTTTTAAGCTTAGCTAGCAAAAAGTGCGCATGGCTTTTGCCAACGCCAGCCTGTAGTGGCTGGCTTGATCCTCGACCCTGGGATCACGATGCGACCTGCTATTCCCCTGTCTTTGTACCTCCGTTGCTCTCCTTTTTGTGGAAGGCGTGAGCGGCATAAGGGGAGGAAGAAGAAGAGGCGTGCGGGTTGGGCCCAGAAAAGAAGAGAGCTAGGCAAGGAGTAGGGAGAAGAAGAGGAGAAGAAAGAATAAAGGAAAGAAGGCTGGGCCAGCTTGGCCCTAGCCCAGTCTCGTTTTTCTCCTCTTTTTTTTTTTTTTTTTTTTTTTTTAAGTAATGGTTATGTTAATTAATTTTCTTTTTTTTTTCTCTTTTAATGAAAAGGCTCTATTACTACCAATGCAAATAATCCTAATGTCAATATGTCATGCAATTTAATGGAAATTATTTTTGCTAAGGTTTAAAATTTAATCTCTAATTTTTTATGCGATTAATAAATGATTAAACAAGTTGTTAAAATTTAGGTATCAATAGTTACAAGTATTCTCGGGCACGTTTCTGTATTTATATTTTAATGTTACTCGATAATTCAAGTATCCGTTTTTATTAGGAATCCGTTTTCGACAATTAAATTTAAGTTTTTTGCTTCCTTGCTTTTAATCTCATCTTGAAATTGTATAAGGGTTTGAAAAAATATGGAAAATAAGGAGGCTGAAGGGTACAGATTCAAGTAGAACAGAGTGGCCAATCCTAACATAAGGATGAATGAATGGAGGAGACTAGACGAGGGACCAGGTATCCACTACAGCTCAGCAAGTGTCAACATTGATGGAGCTACATATAATATGACTGATGGAAAAGGGCATGTCATTTCATTTACTGAATGGAATTTTCAACGTTTTGCAATTCACACGACCATGAGTTCCATATACATGAAGTGGCAAAAGAAGAGGTTTCATGAATAAGGTCAGTGATCATTCACCATTCCATATCGGTAGCATTAAGAAAAAGCTTATCTTGATTTTTGAGGGATTTAGAGGTAGAACAACACAATTGTAAAAAAGAGGAGAAAATTATCGAAATTTTTTTCAAATTTATTGTACTTTAACTAATTTAGTTCTAAACTTTTTAGTTGTACCAATTGTGTCCCACACCTTTTCATCTTTGCCAATGAAATCCATCCAATTGATTTTGATTGGAAAAAAGCTAACATGCAATCTAGTTAGTGTCAGTTATCTATATGGTATATTGATGCTAATGTGGACAACTTTTTAATTTTTAATTTCTTTTTCCTTTTTTCATTAATTTGTTTTTTCTTTGCTTTTTGCCGATGGCTAGTCTCATGTGATGGTTGGCCACTAGCACGGCTAACCTAGGCAAGGCGAGGTGGTCCCTTGCCTGTTTTTGTCAAGGGCCTCGATGCCATTGCTTAATGCTGAGTGAGGGTAATTGGTCCTTTGTAAAAAAAAAAAAAAATTAGTACACAAAAGAAAGGAAAATAAAAAGTAAAAACCCAAAAAATTATCAAAAAATTATTCAAAAAATGTCCATGTTAGCACTAGCTATGTCACGTAAATCAATCAACATCCATCTTACCAATTTTCATACGTAATTGGCCGGATTGACTCAATTGACAAAATGTGAAAATGTTTATGAATCAATTAATATAATTGAAATATTTAAAACTGAATTGACTAAAGTGCAATTGATTTTGGACTTTTTGAACGGTTATTCCAACCAAAGTGGGAATCGACAAGAACTTACTCTTATCAGAGCCACTAGTTGACAACATTTTTTTTTTTTTTTGAATTTCTTCATCTTATCTCACAAACCAAAATACCAATGAATAAAGTTATTCAAGTGAATCTAAAAAGAAAAATTACATTAGAAGGTCAAATATTTTGTGCTAGTGATCAAGTCCTCATAGTTTTTGAAACCTATGCATTCAAATCCTAATTTCGATGTTAATAGAGTCTATTCACTGGAATTTCAAAATACTCAAATTTCTCACAAAATTGAACCTTTGATAGACCTGAAGGATCTTCTCGATGGCATTGATCCACATAGAGATAGAGAGAAATAGAGCCCTAGTGTGGAGGGAAGGGGGGAAATTGTCCAAAAAGTTCTAAACCTATTTTACATTTGCCAATTTAGTTCCAAAACTTTTCACGTTTTGCTATTTGAGTCTATTTGGCAAGAAATTGCCAACACAAATGTCGGCCATCCTTCATGGCATGGCTAGCTTTGAATTGAACATTTTTTAATAATATTTTAATTTTTTATTGATTTATTGATTTATTATTATTTTTTTTTTTATAGTGGCTAGCTTGCTATCCCCTTGTGGGCCGCAAGCGAGGCTAGCCTCGCCATGGCCTTGATTTGATTTAGGTAAGGGGCGTCCCTCGTGGTCATGATGGTTTGAGCGAGGCCAGCCTCACTAGTCACAAACGAGGTAGCAAAGCCCTCACCAGTCGCGGGGCCATGGTGAGGTTGGCCTAAAAAGAAAAGAGGGAAAAGAGAAGGAAGGAAATAAAGGAAAAAAAAAGAAAAGAAAATAAATAATTTTTAATTTTTTTTTCATGTTAGTGCCGATTATGTCACATAAAACTGTCGGTGTTTATGTCAATGACTTTTGGCCAAATTGATTGGAAAGACTCAATTGACAAAACATAAACATGTTATAGTACTTAATTTGCAAAATTAGAAGGTTTATAACTAACAAAATTGCAATAAGTTTTGGACTCTTTTCACGAATTTTCCTAACAAGTAGAATCACCACTTGTGGTCAATTAGTGGCCACCGATTTATGAATGTGATCGAATTATGGAAAATTTCGCGCATGATTACAGATTTTTAGGAAAAAATATCATCACCTCACGATTTGGTGGAAAAGACTATGAATGAAGGCAGGTTTTACGACGTAGCAATATGGGTGGAGGTTTACTAGATATTGAAAATTGACTCTTGATTCTGATTTAAGTTATTGCGTCAATATGGATTCGACTGCATAATATAAACCTCATGGGTTCCAACTTGGGCTCATCTTTGGAAGATTCCTCATAATGGGGTACAGGAATTATGCAGCTGAAAAAATAATTTGCGAAAATAAATAATTCGGAGGAAATTAAATAACGCACAGAGGAAAACGAAGGCAGAAAAATATAATCTCCTACTAAAAAGAAAATTGTCAGTGTCATAAGAAATGTTCATTAAATTTCGAATACGATTAATGATTTTGCTAATCTTTTACAAAGTTAAATTTGCCAAAAGGGAAATTATTATCGACTTTTCTCATAAATCTTGACTAAATAGGAGAGAAGCCTTTGACGTGGCATTGCTAAGTCCTTGAAGCCCGCAAGCTGCGGCACCCGCTAACGGTCCCCTATGTTTTCGGAGGTTTCAACAAATAGTTTCTGGAAAATTATTGGAGGTTCAAAATGAGGAAAAAGACAATCTCCACGACCTTAGAAATAACTACATCTATCATCCACGTCGCTCCGTACGCCGTCCCACCAGTCGAACGGGGACCGAAAAGAAGTTGTAGAATCAACAACCTTAGTCGCCCCAATAGGAATGACGAGTAAGAGGTAACGACAAAACGACTCGATGACGAAAAAACGAGGTTCTCATGCCCCCTTACTGTCGGTTACCCGTCCATCTCACCCTTTCTATTATAAGCAAAGAATTTAATGAACCGATTGAACCAATTTCAGCTATTTAAGCTATTTAAGCTTACCTTGAAGACCCCATATTTCACCAACTGAAAATTAGCAAAGAGAGGATATAAAATTGTTGCCCAACTCTCTTAGCATCATCAAGACTTTATCTCTCAAAAATACTCAAGAGTTGCCATGAAATATACAGCAATAATCTTGATCCTTCTGCAATGTTGCCTTGCTTTGAAGGTCAACTCGACGATCCTGCATAAGTATGAGTCGATTTTCAACTTTGGCGACTCTCTAAGCGACACTGGGAACTACCTCCGATCTGCGGGGGATCATGCAATCCTGCCGATGTCTCCTTATGGCAAGACCTTCTTTGGGCATCCGACCGGTCGTTTTTCAGATGGACGTCTTACAATTGATTTCATTGGTCTGTTCTCCTAACTCTTCTTTGCTTTTTGTAAATGCATGCTCGTGTTAGGGAAGAGAATAGGAATTTAAATCAAAAGGCCGCAGCTTTTGCTGAGAATATTTGGATCTACAGCAGTATATATCCAAGCTCAAAGACGGGGCTATTTTTCTACGTTTAGTGTTGATATTTCACTGACGACAGTACATATTTTTCTTTCGAAACGACAGGAAAAAGAACTTCTTATTTAAAGCGGAGTTAATGACAATCTTTAGCAGTCTTTATCATCAATCGGGGTGTTAATTTTAGATGTTTAACTGGTGTATATGCGTTACATATATGAAAATGCAGCGGAAGCAGTTGGGTTACCCTATCTGAAGCCATATCTTGAGGTAGTCAACGGCTCAGTTGATGCTCGTAGCGGAGTTAACTTTGCAGTTGCTGGTGCCACAGCACTTGATCCAACATTCTTTGCAGCTCGAGGCATTCCAGCGATGACAATGACGAATCATTCCTTAAATGTTCAGCTCGACTGGTTCAAGAAACTTAAATCTTCTCTTTGCACAACCCAGCAAGGTAAATAATATAAACCCTATTTTTGTAGGCTCTGATTGAGGACTAACATGTATAGCAATTACTCTTTTGTGTGATCAATCGTATTCACTAAAGATATTTACTGAGGTGATTTGGTAGATATCATGTCTTTGTAGTTCATAAATCTTTCGTAGGATGCCACTACAGGTTTGGTGCAATAGATTGGGATGTTTAGACTTGCAACTTAGAAACTGAGGCACACTTGCTTAGGCCTAGTCTATTAATTTATGGGGATTGAAGAGCATTTCATAGGTCTCTAGATAGACGGGTTTCTATTTTCGTGCTCTTGCAATATCAAAGGAAAATAAAAGAAGTCTTTCGTTGAGTGACTTCAATATTGGAATATATCATTATTAGGATTTTTAAATCGATTACTTGAGTCATTTGATGATTTGATTTTAATTTTCGTTCTTTTCTTTTGTAGATTGCAATACATATTTCAAGAAGTCTTTATTTCTAGTGGGGGAAATTGGTGGAAACGACTACAATCTTGCTTTCGCCCTAGGTGCAACCTTTGAGTAGCTCCGTCCCATTGTGCCAAATGTTGTTGGAGCGATCGCCAATGCCACCAGCATATGGCCCTTTTCTTTTTCTCGCAAGGAACAAAGCACAATACTATTTGTCCAATAAGATCTTGCGTGGTTAACCTTTTTTTAGCACTCCAATAAGTTTTTCATGGCATGTGAGTGTTTCAGATGCTCATCGAACACGGGGTGGTGGAGTTAGTAGTGCCAGGGAATCTGCCAATTGGTTGCTTGACATCGTACATAACGACAGCTCCGCCCTTTCTCAAGAACGACGCTAATACGGCAACTGGTTGTCTCAATCGTTATAATGAATTCGCCAAGTATCACAACGATTATCTCCAACGAGAGTTGCAGGTTTTGAGACAAAAATATAGCCATGCAAGGATTATCTATGCGGATTATTATGGAGATATCATGCGTCTCTTTGAATCACCAACACAGTATGGTGAGTTTACTTTCTTCTTACTTTCACGATTAACGGTGAATAGGCATATAGAACCTTCAACTATGTATATAGATTGAAGATTTATCCTACTTGCGGTGTCTTTATGAACTTATAAGGTTAAGTGGTGAGATCGATGTCCTCTCGTTTTCAGGTTTCTCTAAATCAACACATGTAGCTTGCTGTGGAGCTGGTGGACCATTTAATTTCAACGTCAGGATGATGTGTGGTTCCACGTCAAGCGTGTGTAAAGATCCATCAGCCTCCATACTTTGGGACGGAGTTCACTTGACCGAGGCGGCGTATCGGCACATGGCCAAGGGCTTACTCGACGGTCCCTTCACTTCTCCACGTCTCGTTGCCTAGAAGTCCGAAGGGGATGATGCAGAAAGCATCGATTCTAATGTCAAAGATGAATGTATGCTCATGGTCACACCGAGTCATAAAGAGTCACTGTGTTCGGTGGATTGACATCTTGTTGTTCTACCTATGTGTTCTTGTTTCAGATTTCCATCCTGTAAACTTTTCTTGTTGGATTATCATTCATGTGATGAGTCATGAATACCGATGGAATCAAAATCTTGCAAATTATTGTTGATATTGCGAGCCACACAACTAATTAACTATTCGACTTTTCTCAACAACTGGTTTTATGATCCGATCCTCTCAAATCAAGAGATGAATTCACTTATTGAATTTATGTTTTTGAAGGGTTGACATATTAATATGAATGATTTTGGATAGCAGATATTAATCAAAATGTTTTCAAAGTATTTAATTAATCATATATCTCTGATGATACTAATTTGTTTAGGTGCACATATTAGCGTTAGGGATAAGAGACGTCCATGGGAGAGTTGATACGGCATTGAATACTCACTTTATACATCTGTCTCTTAACTCATTTTGGATTAGAGTATCAGTCCAATTGAATATGTAAAGCCCGTGGGATTTAAACCCGAGCTAATTTTTAGAAATTTCCAAGAATGGGGGTTTTGGAATTTTGTGGCTCCACCCAAATTATGATAAAAATGAGGCCGAGGGATATAATTAATGTCCAAGTGGGAGCCAATAACCAAAACCAGTTTGGACCATAGCCAGAAAAAGAATAATTTTGCGTTTGTTTATCGATGCATAATACGCAAGAAAACAAGTCATAGTTAGATCGATCTGTTCAACATCATGTGACATTTTGCATAGTGTACTTCAATATTATCAATTATTTCAGCAGCTAACAATAATTGCCATTAGCTCGTGTGGATTATATTCATTTCGAACTGCTTGATGCCTTAGAATGTCCTATTAATCTATTCTATCTGACCTGTTATTTCACATCATATCTTCTTAACCATTTATTTTGACCTATGCAATGATACATCCTAACTGGATTAGAAACCAACAAAAATAGTCTAAATCATCTCCTCTATACAAAATAGTTTGGAAAGTAAGAGAATGTCTGAGACTTCATCGTTTTTGTAGAAAGAGCTAACTCAAATATTGTCGCGTTCAGTTTGGTAGCGATATGGAAAAATACAGATGAGGCTCTTAATCATTTAACACGTTTTCAACGGGTGGTCGTTTTGGGACATCAAGCCATCATCGTATGATCATCAAAAATCAACAACATGAGTCGCCAAGGAAGACCCAGACATCCACAAGACGACATTCTCATGTCACCATGTTTATATGTCGAGCTTGCATCTGACACTCCAATGTATAAGCAAAGGGCACAGTGACTCCTGATTACACCGCCTTCAGCAATTCAACCTCACCTCCAAACCCCGTCTTTTCACAAAATTGATATTAGCAAGAGAGCACATAAATTGTCTACCAACTCTCTTAGCATCTCCAAGACTTCTTTCGGAAATACTCAAGATTCCCGTGAAATACAATATAATAATCTCGATACTTCTGCATTGTTGTCTGTCTTTGAAGACCAACGTGGCCCTCCCGCGTAGGTACGAGTCGATTTTCAATTTCGGCGACTCTGTAAGCGACACCGGGAACTTCCTTAGTACTGGGGTGGTCGCATTTCTGGCTGTGGCTAAGCTTCCTTATGGCAAAACCTTCTCTGGGCATCCCACCGGTCGTTTTTCAGATGGACGTCTCATGATCGATTTCATAGGTATGTAGTCCTCTCAGACTCTTCATCTGCTTTTGTAAATGAATCTGCTTTTAGGGAAAAGAACAGGGATTTGATGCAAAAGGCCACTAATTTTGGTGTAAATATTGGGATCTCTAGCAGTAGAAAATAATGCTCAAGGAAAAACTATTTATACCTGCGGTGTTCGTATCATGCTCTACGTGCAGTTGAAATCTTTAACTATCAGTTGAGATGTTTAAATGGTGTGCATGCAATACGCATATGAAAATGCAGCGGAAGCATTTGGGTTACCCGATCTGAAGCCATATCTTGAGCCGGGCAAGGGCTTGCATCATGTTCGTAGTGGAGTGAATTTTGCAGTTGCCGGCGCCTCGGCACTTGATCCGACATTTTTTTATGCACAAGACCTTGGATCGTTTTTATGGACGAATCATACCTTAAACGTCCAGCTCAGCTGGTTCAGGGACTCAAATCATCTCTTTGTACTACCCAACTAGTTAAAACATAAACTCATTTTTGTATGCTCCGATTGAGGACTGATATTTTATAGCGATAGTTTGTGTGTACTTCCATTTTGTACCATCGGTCTTATCTAAACAAGGTATGATTATTCATCTAGGTGATTTGGTTGATATCATGCATATGTAGCTCCTAAATCTTTCATAGGGTGACTTTACAGTTGGCATGATTAGTTGGAACATTACAGATTTCCAGCTAAGCAACCAAATATCGTCTATTTAGATCCTATTAACTACATTTAACTTTCCGACCAAAAAAAAAAAAAAAAAAAAAAAAAAAAACTACATTCAACTTGCTCTGATCAGGACTACTTGTTCAGGCCAAAGGCATGAACTCAATCAGTCCATGGCCCTTGCAGGGTGTTTTACAAACCTTCTTATAGATGTGGCTTTTCATCCATCCTCTTGGATCATTAAAAAAAAAAAAAAAAATATATATATATATATATATATATATATATATATATATATTTTCACGGGGTGATTAATATTTAAATATATCTTATCACAATGATCTTTTATATGGTTACCAACCGATCTTTTATCCATTTAATTTTTGTTTTAATTCTTTCTTTTGAGCAGATTGTGATCCATATTTCAAGAAGTCTTTGTTTCTTGTGGGGGAGATTGGTGGAAACAACTACAACTTTCTTTTCACCTTAGGTGCAAGCGTTGAGCAGCTCCGTTTCATGGTGCTCCTTGTTGTTAGAGCCATCACTAATGCCACCAACGTATGCCTTTTATTTTTATTTTTTATTTTATTTATTTATTTATTTTATTTTTTTTCTGGTGACCGAGAATCCACCAAGGCCCTCTTTCGCTTACGTTATTTGGGGTCTCACGGTCCTCCGTGATGGAGAGACCTACAACGCCTATACTCAGGGAAGACTAGCCCAGCATCCCATCGCCAAGGTCCCCACTTAAATCGTTAGCAACCATGGGTTTCAAACCCTTGACTTTAGCGATGAAGGAGAGACCCTCGACCAACGCAGCTGCTTACGGGTGGGTCAGTGTATGCCTTTTTCATTTTCATTTTCGTATTTATTTACTTATTTCTCTCTCTCTCCCTCTTTTAAAAAAAAACAATTAAATATGCACGATACGATTTATTCAACATTCGTTCCAATAAAATCTTCCATGTGGTCACCTCAAATGAATTATTTTCATAGCTTGTGATTGCTTTAGATGCTCATCGAAGAAGGGGCAGTGGATTTAGTGGTGCCGGGGAATTTCCTGATCGGTTGCTGGACGGTGTAATTGGCTTTGTTTCACAGCTCTAATGAATCGGACTATGATCCAATAACTGGCTGTCTCAAAGCTTATAATGAGTTCTCCAAGTACCACAACAGTTATGTCAAGCGAAAGCTGCAGATTTTGAGACAGATTTTGATACTTTAGCCTTTCAAATTCCTGGTTAAGCCCTTTCCAGTTTGACTTGGCAATCGTTGAGTTGTCTTCCACATTGACTGGTTTTAATATATATATACTCAAGTGCTAAGTTCCACAACAACTATAGAGAAAAATAATGATCAAAGGACTCCACTTAAACGAGCTTTCACTACTCACTTCTCTCTTGACCTTATGCCCCATTTTTGGTCCATTCTCTATGGTAGTAAGTAATTTGATGATTAATGTTTAAGTAATTTCATTCGTTTGTTCACTACTTAATGGAGCATCTGTTGTTTTAGCAGATTTTGATTGAACATCTCTGTTTGTGGCTTTTCAAGTGTAGGATGGAAATAGATTGTTTGACTGCTTTAGTAATGTATATCCTTTAAATTTAATACCTTGTCTTTTCTGGTTCGAATGGAATAGTGTGACAATTTCACTTTTCTTGGATTGGCTTCCCCTCGACGGTGTCCACGGTTGTGGTATTTGGTGGGAATATAGTTACCATTTTCATGATTGTCGTGCTAGGCATTACAAACAAGAACAAAATGAGAACTTGTGGGGTATATTTTTGTTCTCCATGAATCTCTTCAACCAAGAGGTTGTATCATATAATGTTGTTTTATGAACATGCTGTTGTGGGGTTCAATTGTTGATGTAGTCAGATTAGAATCATGACAAACTGGGAGGTTCACCGGTCCACCAAATGTTTTAACTGTATGCGTTAGGCATATAGCTCATGTGCATGCATGGTTCTTTACCCTCCTAATATGGCATTGTGGAAGTTATTAATGTGTTTTGACCAGTTTGATAGGAACCAAATCATAGAGGCGAGGCATGTTCTGCTCAGCTAAGCTAATCATTCAGCTTTGCGGTCCATCCGAGGCATGTTCAGGAAAGCAGTTTTCTATGTGCTTCCAATCCTCAGAACAAAGTCTTTCATTTCTAGACATAGCTTTCCTGCTGAACGCTACATATTATGGAGGCTTGATTACGTATCCTTCATGGCTTTTCAGATTTTCTCAGTTTGCAGTTTGAGTGAGCTCCTTAGCTATGTTGGTTTTACCTCATTCAATAATGCTGCATTTCCTAGATGTATCTTCTATAGTTCTCTTCCTTATGCTTTACAGGCATAACAACACTGGCCTTGAAGTGCCCTTGTGGTTCCTTGTATATTTTAAGGATGTCTCTTTGATATGTAGTTTTTTGATTGCTTCTTGAGGAAGTACTTAGTGTACTAACAATGTAGGTGTGACGTGGATTATACAATTATCACCAGCAAGAGTGACCACCCCAAGGGCTATCATTTTCTTCATGCTCACAGGTCTATTCTTGCTCAGTTTCAAACACTCTTAATTGAGAAATTGATATAAATAGGAAGGAAAGCAAAGAACGGGGTGGGAGTGCAGGGGGAGAAGGATCCGTTGGGTGGGAGATAACCGAAATAAGTGAGCCTGCATCACTTTTGTTCATGCAAAGGAAAAAGCACCAATAGTAGCAGCCACTCGTGCGTAGAAGAACCATGGAAAGAGAGAATGAAGTACTGTAAGTTTTCTTATGCTTCTGATGCGAAATTGAGGTCTTGGAATTTGACATTTGTCAATTCACTTTCAATCGATGTTTGATTCTATGCATTTATCATTTTTTTCCTTCTCTTCTTTTAAATGGTGATGATGTTGTTGCGGGATTCGACATCCAGGTTGCTGCGGAACCAAAGTATCAAATCAGATCAGGTGAATGAGAATCATTTTGTAGCTCGTTCTAGTATCTTCACATGTGAACCATAGTGGTTCCTGATCTTATGTATAGAGCTGGATTATCTTATTAAATTCAATGTGGAATTTGTAACTCTTGAATTATTCTGCTACCCAAGATTGTTGAATTAGGTACTAGAAATATTTATTTTCAGAACGATGAGGCGTTTCCTGTGAACAAAAGCATAGAGGGGCCACACGAGCTGTGAGTACTCATGTCATATGTCAGCAAACATATGATAAAATCCGTAGGACTATTTAAGGCGAATAGTCTGGATATCCCCCATTACAAAAGTTAAAAGAGTGATGGAAGTATTGAAAGGTAGAAAGCAAGCTCGTCTGAGACATTTTCTATATTAGGATTCAAGCAATCAATTGTGGATTGATTCCTGTTGACTTTAGGGAGAGGAATTTCATTGATCATGATGTTAATTTATGTCGATGACACCTCGATAACTGGGAATGACGTCAGGTCAAATTTTCCAATTAAAGGAAATTCAAATAGAAATCTCAAATTGAAAGGCCAGGGAAGAATTAAATGTTTCCATGGAATTTAAGTTGTGAGAAATAAAATAAATCCTTTCACAAATGACATCAAACACTGTTCATTCAAGCGAGAATAGACCGCGGATAGCTAATGCACATGATTTGGTGGAGCGGATTTTAAGACATGAATTCAAGATATGAGCAAGATGAAAGTGCCTTCCTAACGGGAACAAGGATAGGAACAACAAACATAATCGACATTAATCAATATGAGCAATGAAAACAATAAGAGATGAATGATTCAAGATAGAGTTGGATTTGAGTAGGATGCTCAACAAGCAAAGCCTCAACGTGCTATAATAGCATGAAAAATGGCTAATTGTGACGAATGGCAATGCGATTATCTCATCCAATCATGTGTATCAATAGAAGTAATACTACTACTACGAGGACTAGGAATACTACCTCAAACCAGGCTCCATGCCAAGGACATCTAGCAAGGGCAGGAGGGAGCATGGTGGTGGCTTAATGGCAGCTATAGACGGCAAGCAAATGGACTGTATTTCTAATTAAAATTCTACCTAATAGTTGATGGAAAGACGAACAATGTTGATGCGGCACCCCATGTAACTTAAGTGAAATAAAAATGACGTAATTTTGGATCGATGGAATTTTGATGGAGGATAAATGTGTCGCACAGATATAAATTCGGAGTTCTTGGTATCACAAGAAAAAATTATGTCATATGTACATAATTTCGAGATTTTGACATTTCAAAAAATAAAAATAAAAATTCACCATACATATGTCACATTCATAAGCCAGATACTCAATAGTTGCAAGGGCAATTCGTAGAGTGATGATTGGCCTAAACAAAAAAGCAAACTTCGTAAAATGAAATATAGGCACCCGTACAACCCTTTAATTAGCAAGGATGTCTATATCACGAACTCAATCTACAAACTTGCAAAAATTGCTAGAAAGAAAAAATCAGCGAGACAATTAAGATCAGGTTGAGCCATTGGAAACCTTGAAGAAGCCCCAACTTTGAGAGGTTGTCTCCTGAAATGGAAGTCATAGAATCAAAAGTAGTAACCAGCTTCCTTGGACTCACAACTCCGTGCCCTCATGGTGATTATTAAGTCTAGGATCAAGGAAAGGCATTGTACACATTCAAGACCATTTCATTCATTGGAACAAAACTCATGCTTTTATCCATTTTGCCGAATTGGAAGCAGAATTCAGCCTAGCCATTCTGAAAGTCACATTCTCGCCAAAAGTGAGCTAAGCCGAAACTTCCTCTGCTATATCGTATTGTATAGTATTATCATTCAGCCAAGTCTTATCAGTGTTCTGAAGTTGGATAGTCCAAACACGATATTGTCCTTTTCTGTATAGCTCAAACACACATGCGTCTTCCGCCTTCAGAGAAGTTTCTCTCATGAATGCAGCCCTACGGGCAAATAGCTTTCCATAATGTTCAGGGCTGGTGAGCTTCAACGCCATGCTTTGTCTTGAAATATGAGAGCCACGGTCTGCAGGCTTTTCTTAACGTGCGTCTTTAGGAATGAGCCAGAAACTCTCTGCTCAAGGAGACATTTCGCAATTTTGTCATCAGAAAGAAGAAAACAACCAATGATTTCTGAGGAAGACAATATGAATATCCTTTTCAAAGCATGTAAAGAAAAAAAAAAAAAAATATATATATATATATATATATATATATATATATATATATTGCCACTTGATTAATATCTAGATCTAACATAGTCTAAGAGTTGTCATTGTCAAGAGAATCTTACCATATTGCTTTTCTTCAGATATATTCACCTCACCGTAATTTGGAGGAAAGGATAAATCGAGTATAAATTTGCTGGCCAGTTCGAGAGCTCTTCACAACCCTGACTCTCTCAGCTTACCTACAGCTGCCGCAAACAGAACATGAAAAAAGCTTTAGCGTTTTAGGCGTAATCTATACTTGTTATGTAAATCCCATCTACTGACATAGCAACCCTAAATCAATAAATCTGAGTCTTTCTAATGGTCTAGCTTCCTGAGGCCTATATGCACACCAATCCATTCTCATCAAAATGAAATCTGATATGACTAGCCCAGTTTGTTTCCATTATTTGTGTGAACCCCCAACACATACATATGTACATGCGGGAGAGCTATAAATGAAGAAACATTACAAGAATGAATTAGCCCTAACACAGTTTCTCTTAGCCTAACGGCATGGAGAGTTCCTGCATGATATTTGAATCAAATGAACAACACAGTCGAGGGGAGAATTTGCTAATATAATAAGATTCACACTCGGAAATCTCATGATGAGCAGTTTGAACTTTGTCCCTCCCCAAACTTTTTGCTAATGAATGCGCCTGGGAACTGCAATGAACTTTGCAAACCTAATCAAATTCCATTGCCATACAAAGCTGAAGACACTTGACTGAATGCAATTCATCCCCCAAGACTTCAAGCTCAATAGAAACATCATAGGAATTGCTGGCACATTTAGTCTCAACACATATATATGCATACACGGGAGATCTTGAGACAGAGAAACACTAAGAGAATGAGCTAGCTCTAACACAATTTCTCTTAGCATTAACTCTAACGCAGTTTCTCTTAGCCTAACAAAATGGGCAGTTCCTGTACGGTATTTGAATCAAACACGAGAACAACACAATCAAGGGCAGAATTAGCTAATATTAAGATTCACACCTGGAAAATCTTGCAATGAGCAGTTCGAACTTCTGTCCCTCCCAAACTTTGCTGATGAATGTGCATAGGAACTGCCATGAACTTTGCAAACCTGATCAGATTCGATTTCCATGCAAAACCAAGGACACTTGGCTGAATGCAATTCATCCCCCCAGACTTCAAGCTTGACTGAAACATCATGGCAATCAAAGGCATCTTCCACTTTCAGCAAGACAATTCCATAATTGCTGAGGCTTGGTTCCTCACATCAACATTGATTGGCAGATATTCTATCTCGGACATCCTTTCATCAATTATGGTGACACGGGAAATGGAGTCCCCTTCATATTAGAAGACCAAAAATTGAACCTCACAGACAGAGTAATGCTCTGCATATTCATTCAAACCCTTTGCTAACCAAACCATCTCATCACATTTTTTCAGTTCTACAGGCCAAACAATTGCACCATTCTCTCAAAAGCATCCTCTTGAACATTTTTAATATTCTGGTAGGAAAAATAGAACCCATAATCTTAATAAGCCTATGAGACTTGTTTTTGAATTCAAAATGAAGAATGAATAAACCAAAAAGGATGTCGTGGAGCACATACTTTTCATTTCATTCAAATTTGGAATGTGGCATTAGTGAGTGTGCATCTGGATTGTGATCAACCTCATAAAACCCAATCGGCATAGAAGTACACTTCATTGATCCCTCAAGACTATATAAAAGAGTTATTATTTGGAATACTAAATTCATTTTGGACCAGTGAAAGTGACACTTCCAGAGTTCATCTAGATCAATGTAAATCAAGTCCTAACCAGCACTAGTGAATATGTGGATTCTGAACAGAAAATCATCCCTATCAATGAGTTTCTACATGCAGATGACCTTCTCTTGCAAATTTGGGCCAACCAGCAGAAAAGAACGTACCCCCTCCCTTCCCCCCGGCCAAAAAAAAAAGATCTCATCCACAACTCCTTAGCTTCACCATCCATGACCTGTCTGAATACCTGAGAGTCACAATTTTGCTAAATTTCCTGAATATGTTGCATGATAAATTGAACAGGAGCTGAATGCGCACGTACATGGTTGAAAAACCAACATATGGTGAAGAAAAGACCAAGACATAAGCATACCCTGATGAGGGAATTAAATTGTAAACAGAGTGAGTTTAAGGCATTACTTGTTAGTTTTAGGAGACAGTAAGCCACATGATGAAAGCCATTAATCCAAAGTCAAGGTCCAATCTATGCTCCCAGAATACAATAGGGCACACATTCAGAAGAAGCCTTCCAGGTCCTATGTATATTTAAAACATATCAATTTCAGCCTTATAAATCACAATCACAGGGGAAAAAGCAAATACATCGATGACTGTAACATGGATGGAATTGAAAATTTAAAATTAAGCTGTTTGATTCTTTCGAGTGCAGCTCAAATAAGGTTTTATCAAACTAGTGGTTCAATTTGACAAAGTAAATCTTTTTTTCCCCAAATCTGATCAATATAACAAAATACAACGCATCTCCTATTTGAAAACAAAATTATCAGTCAGTAGATCTACAATGAAATTTCATAATCACAACAAGCCAAACCCTTATCGATTAGGTCTTTCTCTTTAGTTATGGAGGCAGCAACATTCTTTGCAATTTGCTTGTCCATATGAACATAGTCTCTTTTTGCGATTAACATATATATTCTACTTCTCCGACATTGAATCACATTGTCAAATTTCTCCATATAAGAGGACTTGGATTCTAATTCTAAGACGCCTTAGGAATTGTTTTTCCAACGCATCTATCCACCAAAAAAAGGAGACGATTGTTATCTTTTCGAACCTCCAACCACCAGCTTATGTCCCAATAATAGTCCTTTCATTCTTTTCCCTATTTCAATTACTCCATTGTTAAGATAAAATTGATAGTTTAAGGAACTGATGCTTTTAGACTCCAATATGGAACGAATTTTGAAAAACAGAGCCCTTTGCTAAAGAAGAAGGCGAGGATCGAGGAAGGTCTCTACGAAACCAGCTTCCGACTTCAACCTAATTCATGCGCAATAACATACCAAAATCGGAAGAAACGTGAACTTACGCGTTTGCCGGGTCCAAGTGAGAGAGAGACAGAGAGAGAGAGAGAGAGAGAGAGACAGAGACAGACAGACAGAGAGAGAGATCTTCTTCTTCGATGATGTCAGTGGAGGACCTCTATTGGTCCATGATCTGAAGTAGTGGACTGAGAAATTTACACGGAACGAATTTAAAAGCAGAGCCCTAGCTGAAGAAGACGACGGCGATTGAGGAAAGGTCTTTACAAAAATCAGAAGAAAATTACGCACAGCAAGACACAAAAATCGGGAAGAAATTCTGGCAGACGGGAGAAATGATGTGTGCAGAAGCGTGAACTTACGATTCGTCGGATACAGATGCGGAGAGAGAGAATGATCTTCTTCTTTGATGAAGTGAGTGGAGGACTGACTGTCCAGACTCGGCAGTGCCATCTTCTCTCAAGTCCTGGCAATTCCCGACGCTTCCTTTTCGCTCCGTCCTCCGTGAATGCAGTAGAGAGAGCCTCTGGCATCAAGAATTAGAAGGAGAGCCTTGATTCGTTTCTTGCTGTTCAGTTAAGGAGGCGAGATCGATCGATCGATAGATAAGGTTGATGATGCTTTGATCCGACGGTATCAATAATAGAAAAGTTACAAAAAGATAAATTTAAAAACTTATGATGCTGCCAAAATTTGAAAAAAGGAAAAAGAAAAAAGAATGGATGAGAGAATGACATCAATTGGATCTTTACCGGTATGTGTATTGTCTATGCTGATAACTTTTGTATGGTTGTATTGAGATCATCACCCTTCTCCCAATTCCTTTTCCACTTGTATCTGAACAGGCTCACAAACCAACCCACAAATCTAGTTGTGGTGTGCTTAGTGTACCCTTAGAAAAGGTCTTCATTTTTGGACACTCTTCCACTTTAATACCCAATAAGCATGGGAACTTGAAGGTGCAACTCAAGATGGAGGAGAAGCATTCTAGGCTTGGCAGATCTTGGAGTGTCAAATGGTATAGATTTCCAAAGGAAATCACTTTTCCTTTTCCGTTTTCATCATTGGCCACTACTTCTTTCATTCTTTCACATCCTATTATAGTTATGTCATTGAGATGCATCAAATTTGTGACCGCTGAAGCTGTTACTAAATGTACCAATCCAAAGGAATTCTTCACCACTAAATTTGTCAGATTCTTGAACGATGTCCTGGTCGGAAATATTGCCATCAAACAGGGACAATCCCAAACCTCAAATGTTTCGATGCTTTGAAGAATTTTCAACATTAAAGAGTCTTCTCTCCACACACACTTTAGGTTATGTAGATTGTTTAACTTAAGTTCTCTTAAATTTTCAAGCACTGGATGTCTTCCCTCATCATTAAGCCCTTCATCAAGGAATATATCTTCAAAAAAGCTACAGAAGACTTCAAGGCTTTGTAGATTCTGAAATCTCTCTAGGAGGAATCTAAGAGGAAAGATGTCTTTTTCATCATGAAAGCATGCCAGCGTTAGTGCTTCTAGCTTGCTAAAGATGTCATCAGGAAAATTTCCATCTTGTATCATCTGAATATTGTTATTGACTAATAAAAGTCTCTCAAAGTTGGGAAAGTCCTGTCAAACAACCAATACAATAAGAGAAGTAAATTCTACAAAGTTTCGGCAATAAATCATGTGTTGTTAAAAGTAAACCTATTTAGATGATTTGCATGGAAGGTGACCATCTTCTTAAAGTTCATTATATCTCAAGAACCTTGTATTCAACACTCAAGCTTTCAAAAGTCTCATGTAGAGGTTGGTCTGGTCAAGTGCATAGAGTGAATCTAAATTCAAGATTCCTGCACTCACTAAATTCATCTTTTGTTAGGAATTTCTTATCTTGTCAACAAAAATTTGTCATCTTTTTGGAATCTTATGTAATGGATGCACTCATGATGTTACTAAAACATATGGGGTCCACAAATTTAGAAGTGTGCTTAAGATATAAGAAATACCTTATGTTGTCCGCAAAATTATAGGAAAGGGGTTCTAGTTTTCTATAGTATTATAACAGGACAACAAGACGACTATGCAATGCACCAAGGTACTAATGTTGTTAATGTTACAACACGACAACTATGCAGTGTATTAAAACATACAATAGAAAATAGTGCACTAAGGTACTAATGTTATTTTTGTTTTAAAAAAGATGTTTGAATTGATTTTTTTAGAGTTTGTAGAAGATGGAATAGAGAAAAAAAAGTTCAAATGTGCAACATGTGTTAATAATGGAGAGGATCTCTTGTCAAATTCTTATTGATGTCGCCAAGGAGCACCATTAGGTTAGATTAGGAATATATTCTGTTGTCAATAGAATACTATAAATATTTTTGTAACTCTAGGTAATGGAATATCTTATGCATGTCCACAAATGAAAGTATACTTAAGATATTAGAAATATCTTAATGTTGTCGACAAACTAATAAGTAAGGGAGATCATGTTTTCTATAACATTATAACGCGACATGATATGCAATGGATATGATATTAGTGACTGCTTTAAAGAACAAAGTAGAAACTAATGGAGAGTAGCTATAATCATACCCTCTTGAATGAAGAGTGTGCTTCTTGATTTGAAAGGTCTTGTTGATCATATTTTTGAGCCCAACTGTTCATGGATGCCGTAAAGGATAACATGTTCAATTTGTCACAGTGAGTCACTCGTAATTCCTTCAATAATGGCCAATGCAAAGTGGGCAAGTTAGGATAGAAACTCTTGAGTCGTGGCATGTCACGTAACACCAAAGAGGTTAGTTCTGGGAAAAGATCTTGAGTAGTATTGGAGCTTGGAGTGTCACCCCCATTAGCGACTATTCCACCCCCATTAGCGACTATTTCCTCGATCTCACAAGACTCCACTTGAAGTTTTTCAAGGTGGGTTAAACTTGTAGCCACCCAATACGGAAACAAATTTTCAAGGCCCTTACAATTCCGAACCTCCACTTTCCATAAACAATCAAAAGTAAGAGTTTCTTGAGGAGTGTTAGTCCATATTTTGCTTAAATTGTCCATGTGGGAGAGATCCATCCGACCAAAGTTTAGGAAATTGTACCTGCCATAGTGAGAAAAAAAAATGACACAATGAATGTGATTGCATTGAGTTATGACCTTAAAGAAGGAATTTCCAGACTTCCCTTGTTCTCACAAATCATGAGAACTCAAGATTTTGTTAGGGACATAAATAGGGAGGGGTTGATTGATGCTTTTATACAAGTTGACTGATGACTAAGGCCAAGGATATTGCGAACCGGATATAAAAAAAATAAATATAGTAACTTCAATTGTTCACAACCTTTTTCTTTTTTATGCATGGAAAATTTTTGTATTGAAAGAAAATAATTTCTTTAAAGGCATGGGCAACATAACAACTTGAATAAATAACATAAAGTTATGACCTCAGCAAAAGCAAGTTGGGACAATTTACTAGTTTTACATTGGACCATTAATAACATCCTTGAAATAATATTTATTCAGATTTGAGGTGAAAAAATAAAAATAGAATCTTGTGGTGTACGAGTGGTCCACCCTTTCGCAAAAAGTGGGTGTGCACCCACTAATTGCATTTTGTTTGTATGGAGAAAATCAAAAGTGCTTTTTTTTTTTTTTGCTACATCATGACCTCGACAAATTGTCCATTGAAAAGTAAGTATTGATATTTTTCATTTGGTTACAATATAATTAATGCAATTACGACTTGTCACAAAAAAAAAAAAAAAACTTTCCACACTTCCTTAAATCTATCAATATTCTTAATTGAGGATTTTGATGAGTTTTTGAAATTATCTAATAATGTGGGAGAAATCAATTATTATATGACAGCTCATATTTGACACTAAAATGAAAACAATTCTATCACAACTTGTCACTACCAAAAGATCAGGTGACTATTTTCATACTTCCCCAAATTTATTAGTATCGTTGATTGAGTGTTATAATGACTTTTTGAAATATTCTTAGAATGTGGGGCTAGGTATTATATAACAACTTATCCATGCAAATGACATTATAAATAAATAATTAGTGATAATTCTTACAATTAAAAAGTAAACAGATGTGTAGATACTTGTTATAATTAAACATTCTATTCTACTAGTATAAAACGATAGAAAGAATTGCGCAAAAGTATTAGAATAAGGAAAAAAAAGGATTTCGTCTGTCAGGGGAAAAAAAAAAAAACTTGTATAGAATCTGTAATAAAAAAAATGATATCACACATTTTCAAGTGCCTCAGTTTCGACCCAAAAAAAATCAGTGCCGGAGGAGGTCGTCATTTACTGCGTTTAGTCTTCACATGAGGAGAACTTCATGAGGCGGAATGGAAGTGTTGACTGGATGATTGAGTCCATTTATTTTTAATTTTTTTTATGTAGCTACGACATTAACTAAATATTGACTGTTTTTTGGTCAGATGACTCAATATAAAAAATCTCAATTCCCCTCACTTTCCTTCTCCATCTACGCTTTCTCCTCCATCTCCAACCACATTGAGCCCAACCTTCCCGCGTCCCCTAGCCATCGCCACCGGCGGAGTTGCCGGCGTCACGTCCAAGGCGACCATTGGCGAGCGTCCAACCCTCTCCGTCATCTCTGTGGTCTACCCATTCATGACGCCTCTCATCTATGGCCACGCTTCCCCGACATCTATTTCTCCATTTTCTCTTTCGCCGTTTGACCTCGAAGTCCATGCACGAAGGGATCTCAAACTCGCCGTCAAGACTCATGGCCATGGACAAGCTGCGGTCGCCAGATCTGTGGAGGGGCCTCTTGGCGAGCCATGGACGAGCTAGGCTTGCGTCCATGGACGATACTAGATCTGGAGGCACGACTCCAGCCCAAATTTGGACGGGCAACGACCACGAGCCAATCGCGTGCGACGATGGAGGGGACAATGGCAGTCCATAAGCTATCGTTGCTCGCGATGGGACTTCCAGATCTGCAACCATATCTCTAGCGACAGCGGCTCGTCCATGGCTGCGAGCGACGGTGGTCGACTTCCAGATCTGCAACTCCGTCGCTATGGACGGCCAGATTTTGAGATCTGTAGAACTATGAGACGGACAAAACAAAGGGAAGCCGGCCATGCTCAGCTTGGACATAGCAGGGGTCAGCCTAATCAAGGCGCCAATGACTCCGCTGTTGGTGACAGCAGAGGAGGGGCGGAGGTCGGGCGGCTGTGGACAAAGGAGGAGGAAAAAAGGGCTGAAGAGAAGATTTTTTAATTTTTTTTCGTCAGAATCAATGCCCTGACCGAATCGACGCCGAAATCGCTTCCGCATCGGAGATTCACTTCGACCCACCATAACCAACAAGCTCCGGTTCGCGTAATCACTCGGAACCCATGGAAGCACGCGCACAGAGAGGAGGCAAGCTTCAAAGAAGCGATTCCGAAGCTTCAGATTCAACCATTTGGACAGACCACCCAATCAATCGGCCCAAAAAAAAGAAGGTAAGAGGATGAGGGGGAAGGGGAGGAAGAAGAGTTATTGTTACTTGACTCTCTAGATTTGGTTCACTTTCTTATATCACCTCATCGCGAAGAGGAGGATCAAGGGAAACGAAATGATTGAAAGCGAAGATTTTTAAGGGGAAGAAGCTAAAACACCAAATAGACTTTGTCTAATTTCTTCCTTTTTTTTGCTTTTTTTTTTTTTTTTTTTCTTTCCTTTGTCTAGTGAGCACACCGCAACCAAAGGCCAGGCCGAGGAAGGAAAGAGAGGTGTGGTTCACGGGAGGGAAAAGAGGAAAGAGAGCCACAAGGTGCATTATTGAAGGGAGGGGGAGCAAATTCCACTAACGGGGTTCGTTAATGAAGATAGAGGGGAGCAGAAATTTTGATGGTTCCACAAACAAGTGGGCCCGGCTTTGCCTCGTGTCGAACATGTCGGGGATGGTTCCATGCGATTCTACGTGGTGTTTTCAATGCACCTAATATTGGATAATTTATTTCGATTTTTTAAATTTTTATTTAGCAAAGACATTGACTAAACATTCCCATGGAATCGCTACTATTAATCATCCACTCATTCCAAAAAAAGTAAAAAATCATCCAACTATCCTCTTCTCTTTCATTTTTTTTTTTTTTTTTTCACCATTTCCTTCTAGAAATAGCACTTTGCCTTTTCTCTTGCCACCAAACATGATCGTGTAAAGTATCACACTAATTATCACTCAATATAATAATGATTCAAGTATGATTTAGTGAACAAAGAAGCACGCTTCATGCATATTGACCTTTTTATTTATATTTATTTTATCATGAAGACCCAACTCAAGCATTGTTGAGTATTAAGAAATAAAAGACTTGATTGCACATATCATTATCAAAGTTTATAACACTCTAATTAAAAGAGCCGCTCTCTCTAATTCCTCCAATGCCATTGATTGGGAAGATGATTATATGGTACAATGAGCTGTAATTGCTAAGCAATTTGTGAATTGGGCTTTCACATTATGAAGTTTTCTTTTCTTCATGTTTAATAGAATGATGTCTACGCAAGAAAATATGAAGTGGCGATACTACATTTTATTGCCATTTTTAGATGCTATTCTATGTTTACTGTTTAGCTCTTTATTGTTGAAATTGCAAACAGTAAATGTTTTTATATGGTTATTGTTATAACTTTTTTTTAAAACCTTGCTAATTAGTTCTAAAGTAATACGCATGAAATGATTTCATGAATCACACCAACTTAACACTTCCAAAAGGATACGGAGATGTACAATTCATATTTATATTTCTTAAGAGTATAAGAATATTTTTAATCTATGTATTAAATATTAGAAGATTATATATATAAGCTCGCACAAAGCCCATAATTTGTAGCATACCGTGCATCATCCAATACTACAAGAGTATGTTCCAAATGAAATGCCAAAAATGCATTTGTTTAAAAGACTGACCTGGGAAGTGAAAAGTGAAGAGGTGCCGTGGTCATTCTCCATCCAAGATTGCCTAATCAAACTTCTCATCTTGGGGCAGTGGGCAATGCTCAACCTTTTTAATTTGGGGCATTCTAGCATACGATTTTTTCCCGAGAGAAAACAAGTCAAATTGGGCAAACATTCCAGTTTCATGTACTGGAGCTTCAGGAATGTAATCTTCTTTACTGCGCTTTCCTGCCCTTCTTCCTCTACGATCACTCCTTCCATCTGACCACACTCCTTTATTTCCATGTATTCAAGATTGGCAAGGCACTGAGCCATTGATGAAGCAAAAGCATGTCCCAAGTTACTGCAATTATAAAGGATGAGAGTTTGTAGAGAGTCAAAGCGTATCAATTCTTGAAGGTCTTTGTTCCACAATCGCCTCAATTTTGTTAGATTGGCCAAGTTCAATTCCCAGAATGAGGTAGCACTCGAGTGCTTTTACATAGCCTCCAGCCCTTCCAAATCAAATATTTCTTCAAGCAACCTTGCAATCGCGCACTTGCAAAAATTCAAATTTTTATAACAAGCATCAATCTGATGGAATAGCATTAACAAATGATGGACATTTATCTACCACCAATGATTCTAATTGCCAATGTGACTTGATGGGATTAAGTTTGTTATGCCATTTTCCAATCAGCTTAGGGAACTCGATAGCAACATGGTTCTTTACTCCAACAAACATACCCTATCAAAAAAAAAAAAAAATGCATCATTAAACATAAACTTCTAGACAAAAAGTGCATTATTCGGTTAGTGGTCAAAACCATCCAAATACATGGAATTTGGTAACTAGTGCATACCATTTCTTCAAACATATTTTGGATGGTGATGTTGAGGCTTCCTTCCCAAAACCACACTGCTTTTGATACTTGAACTCTCTTTAACTTTGATGCCTCTATTTGTCCTTGAGAGAAAAACTTCATGTTGGGACATCTAGTCACAATGATATCTTCCAAGAGCAAGTGTATCCACCTGAGCTGAAACTTCTCAACTCTATCAACCCATCAAGCTCCATATACTTCAGTTGATTGAAAGCCACAACACGTTCATACCCACCTCTCTCATCATTAATGACTTCTGTCAATATTCTACAATTACTTATCCTCAATTTTGTGAGTGCCACCAAATTTTCAGCAATTGTCGGTGTGAACATTTTTGATAACCCATCACAATGTGACACATCTAGAGTTTGCAGATGTTTAATATACTTTGAATCCTGCATATCAAGCACAATAACTACATTTTAAAATGTCGAGTCTCATGTGATTCAATGGAAAGAAATGTGCCCTCATGAAACAAACATTATCGTTGATCTTTTATATTTGACTTGTATCCATATTTGAACTTGATTAACTCCTTAATTTCACATTTCTAAAGATATATCCCTTGTGAAAATAACTTCTGCATCAATTACAGTCACAATTGCATTAATTTCAATAGTTAATGTCAACAATAATGTCCCATCTTTTCTTTGTTAGCATAAGATCAGCACTCTTAAAGGGTTCAAATTAGACAACACACTTGTGCCATGGTAAGATTACACCACATACCACATGTTTTTTTAATCTTTGTGGTACTTAAAAGAGAGCTAAATGATGGAATTAGCCTCTTTTTTAAGAGGATCAATGAGTGTGCATTTGTTACATCAAACATTGACAAGAATGTTCAATCAATACTCGAAGAACATATGATGTTTCAATGTTGCAATATGTCTATGGATTCAAGGAGAGTTGTACAGTTTATATCTTCGCTTGTAAAAGCAACTTGTATGAGATCCTTGGTTTAACCATCACTTCAAATAGTCACCATCAAAGGAAAACAAATAATATTGGATCATATCTTTAAATCACTTACAGACAAGGAAGAATTGATTTAAAGAAACAAGAACCATGTCAAAAGGGTGATCAACGTTAGAAGTTACGGAATTGATGTAGTAAAAGAAAATTGTGAGTGGATCGCTATTTTGATGCGTGAGGAAGAATATTAGCAATTAGAAAGAAAAAAATGATGGAGAGATTGAGATTAAAAAGCCAACCAATCATCCATCAAAAGGTGCAATACAGTAGGACGTGTAATTTTTTCCAATACCAAATGCCTCAAATCAATGTTATATCACTCTAAAGCAATTAAAGAGTGAGGCTAAGAGAAAGCCATTAAAAAAGGAATTGAATGGGCCAAACGAATAAATCTCACTTACTTCATTCCCCACTTGAAAGAACTAAATATACTTAATCGATTGAATTTTCCTTTTAAAATTCAATGATTTTTATCCATGCTGGAGGATCCAATAGTTAGATATCAAGGATAGATCATACTTATACCCAAGTCAAATAATCGAAGGTTTTCCTGAATATCCCATTATAGGAATTAAAATTATTTAAGAAAGTCGATGTATTTATTTTGTGGGAGGGCCCATTTCCACAACCTCTTTGGGTGCATAAACAAAGTTTTAGGTAAAAGGCCTATATTGCTTTTAGTTTAGTCAAAGTGGACTCGCCTGTGAATCACTCTATTTCATTTTCCTTTGAAACATTCTTTAGCTATCCACTCGACAAGACATATGACTCAACTAAAATATCTTATCTGCGAATTGTATTTTATTTCTTTAGCAAGAGTTTCATAAGAATGGCCTTGCAATTCATGTAAAAACTAAATAAGGTGATTTCCTAAGCCCTAGACCCTAGATATCTTGCTCGGTTAGGGGATGAAGCGCTTAGATTCCTTTTACTGGTGCAATTAAGAGAGAGAGCAAGGCTTCTTCGATCAGGAAAATAAATGAAATCTTGCAAGTGCAAATGATGTCAAGTGAGCGTATTGAAGGCCCTTCATCTCCGGCCGCTTGAACTTTGCTGCTCACTTTCCTCTCGGTTGTTTTTTCAATTTCTTTCAATGTACATGCGTGCAATGTCTATGCCATACATGTGAGGCTGATGAGAGTTTTAAGTTTTTTTGGAACATCAAAAAGCTTTTAGAGATCCTATTTGGCAGTCGTATTACCCATTCATGCTTTGTGTAGGTATGATAAGAGATGTTCAACCATATTTATGGAAACTATTTGTAGAGAAATTGAAAGTAAGAAATTGCAACTCATACATGTCAGCAACTCTGAACATTTATGCTTGTACGACACTCATTTTCTATAAAAATATTTTAACCAAAATATACATCATAAGTAACTTAGTTTTTATGTTGGCCATGCTTGTCTCTAGTGTATTTAATATTTTAACGTAATGTTAATCACGTACCTCTTGATTGAAGAGTACAGTGGCACATGATGTGACACGATCTTGACTTCCACTTTCTCGTGCACCTATAGTTGGTATTTCATTGGATGAAAAGAATATTACCATTTGTATTGTAGAGATGAATATATCTACAAGACAATCTTCAATGATAAAAACAAAAAATCAATCTTACACTTTCCATGAGAGAAGCACGTCAAACTTTTCAATCGTTCTAAGTGTAAATCGGTTAACATCGGGAATGCCAAAATTTCTGATGTTTCCATTCCCAACCCTTCTTCCTCCATAATGATCACCTCCGTCTTCTCACAATCCGATATAGTCAGTTTTTTTAATTGTGTGAGAGATTTAACCATGGATGGGAAAAATATAAACTTGAGGCTATCCAAGCCAATGATTTCTAATGTCTCCAATCTCTGAAAGGCAACCTGTGAAATTTGCTCATGGAATTGGTGATTAACTTAATCTCGAATTCATGAACTTTCAAAGAGTAAATATAGATGAGTGCCAAGTGGAGAGGAGGATTATTAAATTGCACAAAAGAAAAAAAAAAAAAACAGAAAAATGGAGTAAAAAAATCTCCACACTAACGTCATTTACAATTGCCGGTCTTTCCTTTGCTAAAAAACTTGTAATGCTAAGCTTAATTTGATGAGTGAGCTAGTTTTATTCCATCCGA
The DNA here is from genome assembly GCA_017140475.1 of Eucalyptus fibrosa. Lineage (NCBI taxonomy): Eukaryota > Viridiplantae > Streptophyta > Magnoliopsida > Myrtales > Myrtaceae > Eucalyptus > Eucalyptus fibrosa. The sequence goes on along the minus strand of CM029511.1, from coordinate 17,932,250 downwards.
AGAATTTCTCCTTTGGAAATGGATTAGCGAGTGGAGCATTACTTGTCTCTTTTTGTATAATAAAGCAAACTTAACACTTTCCACCTCAAAATTCTGCCCAAAAATAGTTCGGTCGGTATCCATGGCCAGTGTCCAACGAGAACAATGGCGAAAGTTAAAAGCCCCAAAGACTACGGCGATTAAGAAAAGGCAAACACGTAAAGGATGACACACACTGCCTTGTGGGACCCACAACAAACATGTCCAGGACCCTCTACTGATGGGGAAATTAACATATTGCAGGAGTCTTGGGCCGTGCGTATGGCATGGGCCTCGGGCCTGCGACGCTATAAGGGAGCAATCTTGTCTTATAAAAAAAAACCCCAGTTTTCACCCATATAAAATACAGTCGTGGGCTTTCCTTAATTGAGGGCATTGTTTATCCTTAGTTTACTAATTCTCTTTCATGTTAGTAAATTATTATCCGTAGAAGTGCAAATAGGACCATAAAATATATCTACAGCGGCCTAACATCATTTTCATTGATAAAATCAAATAACAAAAGATTTTCACCTGTAACTGCTCCCATTTTTAAACTTGCATGATTTGTCATCTTCTATAAACTTGGTGTAGATATTATATGAAAAGGATCTCCTATAAAATATTATCACTAAAGCTAGTTAAACTGTTAACTATATTTCCACCTACTAGTCTAGAATTGAATATACTACAAATAATCGCCGTCAATTTCAATTGAATGCAATTAATTGTTTTTATGCAAAGCTACTTTATCAACTTTGTAATTGCTCACCCTTGTTGAACTTGAATGATTTGTCATCTTCTTTAAACTTGGTGTAAAGATTATACTAAGAGGATCTACTATACAAGATTACGATGTAAAATATGAAAAGAAAAAGCAAAGCCATAAATGCTTTTTGTAAAATTTCTCCGATGTAATTCCATTATCTTTGAAAGCACTCACTCCATGGAAGCTCAAAGCAAGGGAAGAAGACAAGTCACTAGCGTGTGGACCCACAACTTATATTTCCACTGCTTTTTGCTGACGGGGAAGCTAATCTATTTTGTGAGTCTCATGCCCAATGATCAACTTTAGTGATAATTGGGCCACTATAAAAGGGCTATCTTATCTAGTCAATTAAAAGGCTCTACTCATAGCAATATTTTCCCTGTGTAAAATAGCCACGTGCTTTTCTTAATCGGGCAATTGATCATTCTTAGTTTACTAACTTCTCTTTAATGTTAGCATATCACTATCAATAACCAATTTAATAGGATATTAAACACAGATTGTGGATTTATTTTGTGATGCCAAAAGTACATATAAAGATATCTATGTATACAATATGCATGCATGAACATGCATAAAACTCTATACTCTTATAATTATGGGGTCTATATAATGACTAACTGCTTATTTAAACAAGATACACAAAAGACATGCATCAATTACATTAGCCTAGTTGCTTTTATTTATAAAAAAAAAAAAAAAAAAAAGGTCCTCCTTCCCATTTTTGGTATTGGTTTTTAAGAGTAACCTATATTATACATTTTGTGGATAAAACAAAGTTTGATAAGTAATTCAATCAAATCCATATCAAAAGATTTAAAATTACTTATGGAATTACTTTAGTGCTGAAATTATCTTTAGTTTTTTCTTTATGAAACCCTATTAATTTAGATATACTAGTAGCATTTAAATTGAAAATAACTCAGAACCTACCACAAACTAAATTTACATGGATTTCATACAATTAGTTGGATTTCTACGCAATGAAGAGAAACTGAAGGTTGATTTATCTAATTACAGAGAAGGCACGAACGGATAAGGTTATCAGGAAAAAAATGAACAAAAATAACAAATTGAATAAGCAACATGATATGTTGTGCATCTAATTAGCAAAGGTGGGAAAAAGCAATAAATATTATATTTTTTTGATAGAAAGTTACCTGTTGCCCATTGAAGAATGCAATTTGAGTGCCAAATTGGTCCTCTGATGTACTACTCGAAAGAGTTGTTACAGTGGTGAAAAAATTCTTGATATTTGGTAATCGGTGCAAATTCATTATACGCAAATTTTGCAACTCCACTTTGCCACAATCATCGACATCTACAATCCCATGCATTAACTCGCAATCAACAACTTTAATCTCTTCTAGTTGTGGAAGTTCTCTCAGTAACGAAAGAGGAAATAGAACTTCCATTTTGTCACAACTTTTGACTTGAATTAATTTTAATTTACCGAAGGACTTGGAGGAGGAAATATGGCTGTAGCATATCTTCGTCAAGTTGTTGAGCTTTATGAGAAGTAATGACTCCAACATCTCAAAAGCACTAAGGGAACGACACTGGAGGATGTATTGGATAGAGGAACTATCCTCAACCAGTAGATGCTTTAATTTTGGAAAGCCTTCTTGAGATAATGCACAAATACTTTGCTCGCTTCCGTTCAACTTGGTAAAAGATCAAAAAAATAGATCGTCAGTTTTACTTAAGATACTTTGTATGCATCCTTTTCGAAGAACATCACTTATTGGATCCAAACTGAGGTACAAAATCCTCGATCCTTGGCCCTTTCTCCAACACTGTGCATTACCTATTCGGATTTTATACTTGGTTAATTTCTTGACATCTAGGTCCTCTGGAAGTGCACTTGGATTGGGAATGGAGACATGTAGAGTGCAAAGATTCTTCAGGTGATTCAACTCAATCAGACCAGCATTAGTTGGTTGAGTTTGCTCCACAGGATTCCATTTATTAAAGCTATTCTCCATATACAACTCCTCCAATTTGATCAATCTTCCAAGCACACCCAATTCAATCATCTGAAGATTTAAACAATAGTTCAAGTCCAACAACCTCAGCTCTGTTAGTTGCCCAATTTCTTTCGGCAATCGTTGAAAGTTGGAGTTCACACAGCTGAGAACTTGTAACCCTTTTAGATTGCCGAGAATGGCCACATCCTCTAGTAAACAATGCCAAAGACACAAAGTATGTAAGTTCTCCAAGAATTGAAATGGTGTGGATGAACGAGTGATACGTACACTAGTTAGATGTAGAACCGCAAGTTTCTTCATAGAGTTGAAAAATGAATCTGGAATCTTAAGAGATCTGTTGTTGGTGAAAAGCAGAAAGATGCGCAATTCGGGACAATCTAATTCTTTGGGAAGCTCCTTTATGTCAATATAGGGAAAGCATAGCGCCGAACAACTTTTGAGCCTCTCATTATGCAATTTTGTCGACATGTCTTTATCTTTCAGCACGAGAAGAGGGTGATCTCTTAGAACGGACTGGGCAACAAAGTCATGAACCAAGTCATGTATCTTCAACCCATCCGTGCCTTCATTGTCCAACAGAAGGGAGGAGGCTTGAAGAGTGCGGATGAGTGTGCTCAACCTATCTCTAGCTTCTTCCATTCTGCTATCTTTTTGAAATATCCCCAAACCATAGCCATACCTCACCAAGTTTTCAATAGAGGGCTTAGAGACACCATAAGCAACACAGAGTTGTAACAAACTTTTTGCATCCTCACTTTCTAAATGATCATAACTCAGTTGTAACACCTTATTTATCACTCCACTTATTCCTTCGTTTGTAGACCACTCAATTTGTTTCAAAGCATCCCTCCATTCAGGTAGAGAAGCGAGTTTTAATTGTTTCGCCATTGCGTCAAGTAGCAAAGGCAAACCTGCACATCTGTGGAGCGCTTCATCCACCAAAGGTCTGAACTCGTCATTATGAACTTTTTCTCCCACTATCCTCTCAAACAATATCTTTGCCTCTTTCTCCTCCAGTCCATCTAGGGCGAAGGCCTTGTCGCAGCTCATTTCATTTTGTAAAACATTTCGAAATCTCGATGTCAACAGTAACTTGCATCCTATGACTTTATTGTCACGTCCGCAAGGAATGCCGACTGATTTCAACTCGAGCCCCTTCCACAGGTTGTCCAGTATTATGAGCACCTTCTTGTTCTTCTTCTCCTCGTCTTTCAACCTCTCGTGTAGAAGTTCCGCTCGCCCGTTGGTAGTCTCTTTGTTCTTTATTTCAGTAAGGCCCAAGGCGTCCGCAATCTCTCCTTGAATTGTCTTGATGTCTGGATTTTCCGACACGTCAGCCTTAGCGACCAGATCAAACGACTTGTTTTTCTTTATTATCCTTTGGACATCCACCAAAAGGGTGGACTTGCCGACCCCACCCATCCCGTAGACCCCGACCACACTATTGATGTTATTGGCAAGAGCGTCCATGATGTTCTGTATCATCATTGCTCTGGACTCGAAAACGCCATCGTCCCCAAGCAGAAGCGACGTCGAGGCAGAAAAAGGAGGGGCCGTTGTAGTGGTCGACTGGACAACATCTTTGCATTCTCTGTTGGCCGAATTCGTAGCAGGGACATTTCCCGGAGTAGGATCGATGAAGGAGATGTCGTCCAATTCTTTGAATCCGCTGCATTTTTGAGCCAGTTCTTGAATGACCTTGATCTTGCCCTCGGCCTTCCTGCTGAACTGATAGCGACATTTGGGGTCGGGAAGAGTCCCGTAGCAGCAAGTCTTGGTCGCATTTTCGAAGTTGCCCAACAGGTCTCCCACCTCCTTCAAAGCATCGCCAGATTTTTTCTCCCACATCGTGAAGACACCATGGAACTTCCGAACATTGTTTCTGGCCCGTTCCACGAGAACGTTGACCCTCCGAACCTCGTCATCAAGACTCTGGACTTCCTCCTGAAGACTGTCGGCGAAGCTCTTGGAGGACATCACGTATCTTATTGGACGCTTGATCGCAGTAACTGCCCCCTTCAAGAGATCCCATGCAATAGAAACGGCAGAATCGGCCATTTTCTTTGCTTCTTTTCCCGAGAAACAAAGAGCGAAAAAACAGAGAGATACAGAGAGAGTGATGAAATAGAGCAGCAGATACTGAAGAAGGAGACGAGGAGGAGGAAGAATGGTTGAGCCGAGGAGAAGAAAGAGCGAAACAGAGCGAGAAACGAACCAGGCGAAAAGACTTGAGCGCAAGAAAGTATGAAGGAAGGGGAGCGTGGAATAGCAGTGAATTGTAGAAAGAAAGAGATGATTGGCAGGGGTTAAAGCAGTAAACAAGTGACTCGACTTAAACCTTTGCCCTCGGAAGATGTACTTTACGCGGTGTGTCAGCACCAATATAATAAAATGTAATTAATAATGAGAATAAATGGACAAGGACGGGCCCACCCACGTGACATTGTCACTTAACGTGATTTCCTTAGGGTTAAAATTCCAAAAAAGAGCTGACAATTGGGAGAACACACGGTGCTGACGGTGCCACATCCAAGGCAAAAGCGCGTGGGGACCCTTGGAAATTCAAGAGTGCCTGAAGAAAATTCGTGATTTTTTTATATGTAACTAATACATGATTGTGATAAATAGCATCTTTAATATTTTTTCACGCAATAAATATTTTCATCGATATTTGTAGGCAACCGATGGTTTGACTCAAAAGAGGGTGACGATTAGAAATTGAAATGTATAAAACACCTTGACTGACTCATTGTAATACCTAGTTGATTAGAAATCTTTTATGACATGATAATCTTTATTTGACAAATAAATGACATTAGAGAATTCAAAGAATTATCTATCATCATAAAAACAAAATTATGGTACATGCTTTGCAGATAAATAAATATTAAAAAGTAAAAAAAAATGGATAGAATATCAATAGGATAAAAAATTATCTATTATTACAGAAAGTCTATAGAACGAAAATAAAATAAAATAAAAAAATTAGAGGATTATATTAGATGGATATGCATCAATCATTTGTAAATATGACTAAATGTATAATTGTCAATGACACCTTACCAACGGTGTAAAGTCAAGTAGCACCACAGCATGCACCGCATGACAGTTTTATAACCTTTCACGACAAGAGTTTAGCCTAAATAGATACATAAATGAAATGAGCTGTTGCACAATACTAAACATTTTAGTCATTATAACAGTACAAGTTAAATAGCACGCAATACATGATGAGTCTATGACATTGTGCTTTCATGGCGAGAAATTAGGCAATGGATATAATCACGTAAACTTAACCTTCTAAATTGGCAACTATACGAACAAGTAGATGGGAATGTATCATTTGATGTGTAAATCCTAGATGATCGATAATACATTTATATAATTTGTTGTACCATAAATATTAAAATCATAATCACAACATAGTTGTTTAATTATAATATATGATTTTGTTTTGCCAAATATTTAGTATAATTTCTAACTTGATTGATGATCTCAAGACATACGATTCATTTATAAAATTGATTTTTCAAGAGATATGAGAAGCTACAACAACCGTCACTCAATATAAATAAGAGATAACGTATCATATCATGAATTAATTTTTACTTGGAAGGAAAACCCAACTCGCAAGGCTCATGCATGGTCTACTACTCACGTGGACAACAAACCATAGATCTTATTAAAATCTAATCTTAGTTGAGGCCTTAATTAAAAACCAATCAATTCCTTAATTAAGACAGTTGTCGGTCGTGTCATAATTGTGGAGTAAGTTGATTTCTTTGCATTATATAAGTTGCACGCTAATCAAAGGGGCTTGCAAAAATAAAATACAAATGATTACCAACTGCTAAAATAAAAAATAAAAAATGATTTTACTTGAATTATATGAATACTTTAAACACTCCGTCACATTGATATAACAAAATGTAATTAAGAAAGGGCAACAAATAGAAAGATAGGCGCGCCCCCGTGATAAGGACAGGCCAAGACCACCCATGCACGTGATAAGTAGCATCTTTAATCTTTTTCATAATATTAATATTTTTATCGATATTTATATGTGGGCACTTTTGTGAATCAACACGGAGTGATGATTAGAATCTGAAATGGATATAACGCCTTCAATTAAAACGAAATTATTAAAATGATTGGACTTAAATCATCACTCATGCATAATATGTACCTTATGTAGTTTGTCGTTCTTCGGTATAGCAAATGTAATTAATTAAGAGAACAAAAGGAAGATGACTGATCAAAACCCGTGTGACTTATAATTCCATCTAGATGTGGCAATATGTATAAGAAACCCATTTTCAACTCAATTTTGGTGCGACCGGGTGTATATAAGACACTCAAAATTTTTAAGCCAGTTGAACTTGAAATGATATTGAAAAAGCATAACCAATTCCATGCAAGTCCTTGTGGATTTGCGCTGAGTGATTTTCAACCCATTGTGAGTCTAGCAAAATCAGCAAATAAATTATTAGTTCTATCGTGGGGTAGATCTCCTTTCGGTGTCTCCCAGTACTTTTTAAAAAGTTGAACATGGTAATAGAAATGGTTTTCTTGTCTCTTTACTTGACCAGCCATCATCCCCAAATGCGTAAGTTTCCTCATCTTTACTCCACCGTTAATAGACAAACACTGACTTTGACTAGGTACCAGTCCTAAACCCAGTGCCCACTCCTTGCGCGAATCAATGAAATCATATATAAAATATAGAAGTAACATTATAAATAAGCAAATTGTTAGATTACAATTCAATTTACATTAGATGTAACTTCAATTGGAATTGTTAGATCAAAACTTCAATTGGAATTGTTAGATCAAAACTTCAAATAAATTAAAATTTTGCCATTCTTTATTAACATTTTAAATCAGTTTACTTTTCTTGAGTATTGCTACTTTTTACTAGACAAAATTAATATGGGAAATAATTTTGAGTCACCACTAACATTGTTTTGTGTCTCACATTCCGATTGGAGTTTCCCCATTTTCTTTCAAATGCTTGGGTCTATTTGGAGTATTTTACTTTTAATACTCATTTTTCAAATATTGTACTTAGCACAAAGGTTCAGTGTGCTGGAAAAGTTTATAATAAACGACTGAGTTTAATACTAGCTATCAAGCGATTTAGAAATTTAAGAATGACTCAAAAACCCCCTGAAGAAAGAGGATAGGGTATGGATGGAGCTCCATTAGGGAAGTTGAGTGGTAAGCAGACTGCTCCCACGTCATCACTGCCCAAAAATAAGAATACAAAAAGGCCGCTGTATATCGGTCGCTCATCAAGACAAGAATGATAAAAGACTGATAAAAAGCATATATATGGAAATAGATTATTATTTTTTTTCTTGCATTTTACAGTTCCTTGGTCAGTCACCGTCACTAATGTCCAAGTCTCCACATCCTCTCTTCCACCACTCATGGACAAGCATCTAAATTTATGGAAGATTGCTTTAATTAGGGTAAAAGTAGTGGGAGAGGGAGAGAGGGAGAGTAATTGAGGGTAGTTGGAGGAGCTGATATGGCTTTCTGCATTTTATTGTTCCTTTACTCGACTAGTCACCATCACCCATGTCTACCTCCGTGTCCTTTCGTCCACCGCTATTGGACAAATATCCAAGTATTCATAAATGCATGAACTGACCGGATGCCCCCGCTTGTCTGGCCTCTTTCTTTTAATTGTCAAGAAACACTGCTTTCCTACTTCACCCCTTCCGAGGCAATGATCAATTATGCAAAAGAGTCACTGCTTATTAAGCTAAATCTGACGAATCTCTTGATGAGGCCCAAATGAGCATGCTTTCCCTTCACTTCAATTAACCCTTGTTGCGTGAGGATATGTGATGTCCCATTAAGAATTCAAGAGATGAGTGATCTCAATGATTTGCTATTGTAGTGATTGTACATCAAATAGCAGTTTTTATTTATTTATAATGTTCTCCTTATTAACACATTAGACTTGGGCTAGCCTAGATCCTTATATCTAACTAATATTAACCATTAGTCAATAATAAGTCTTGACTTTTCATGTATTATCTTTTGCAGATTTGTTGACAGAAAGCCCCTCTAGGCATCCATTTAAGTGAAAAGAAACTCAGTTCACAAAATAAAATTGAAATTGCTTAATTTTTATGCCAACCATAATTATTAGATTAGAATGTGAAATAAGTATCATAAAATTGCCATATGAGGATATGGTTGGAATTTTGTTAATGTCCCTTTGTTCTAGCTTATTGATATGAGTTTAATGTAATTTTTCCTATGATCCGGTGATTCATTCCCCGCCAAGGATGTTATCCCCTTCTATAGCGGACCCTCCCGCTCAGGATGATCCCCTGCTTTTAATCGATACCTCCGACGAAATTAGTAATTCTAGTATCCAAGAGGACCCGATTGGAGTAGATTCTTTAAAAATTACTTATTGACATGAGTTTAATGTAATTTTTCCTATTATTCTCAAACGGCAACATTGATAGACAATTTTCTTTGATTTTTCTTCTGAGAAAGAGAGAGCGAATCTCACACCAACAATGCATAGTGGACTCAATAATACAGGCCTATGAGGCATCGTGTAAGACAAGATGCCTTACATGGTACACATAGGTGTTTCTGTTCACTCGAAGTATTCATTGAGGTGTCAAAACTTTCGTCCTTTTCTCTTTCAAATTTCCTAATGAGCCGTTCCATTTCCCACTCTTCAATAGTCTGTCCTGATGGATCCGCTATAATCATATTATTGATCTTTTCAATGTACTCGATGCACTCGGATGGTCGTACCTTTTGAGGAGTCTCAGACAAACGCATCTTCTTCGGTGAAGATTGATAGGAACTTGACGGTACATCAACGGAGCTCAAAGGGACATGTGTTGGCATTGGCCCACAAAGTAGAACTCGTTTGCAGACTCTACGCACCATGCGTGAATCAACAAGGCAACCTGTGAAATAAAGCTGTTCTAGACACTTCATCACCAAAACGTGCGTACCTCAAATGATGCTCGGTAATATCTTGTGAGCCGCGATACATGTTTTAGCAAAGACCAATAAAAGAAACGGTTTTCATTCACTGAATTTTTCAAAAAAAAAAAAATGGTGGCTCTGAACTAGTTTTGGCGCGGGATTTGATAATTAATAAGGGATTTAGGCATCCTAGTAATTGAATTTTTTGCGAAAATTGTCAGTAGGTCTTTGAACTCTTTTTTTTTTTTTTTTGCCAACTGCATACGTACATTATATATACATGCAAAAGGAGTTGATGATGATGTGGACCATATACATGGGATGTAGATTGTCTAGTGTGAAATGTGCCCACGTTGTATGTCTACCCGTGCCATTGGGATGATAGGAGGAAGGAGGAGCAGATGCTGAAGAAAAAGAAGGAAGGAGGAGGAAGAATGGTTGTGCTGAGAAGAAGAAAGGGTGAAACAGGACAAGAACAGAGAGAGACGAAGAAAGGAGGGTGCCGTCAAAATATGGTAGCTTTTTACTGGAAAAAGTCGATAAGATCTTAGTGGCGTCGATAAAGTCTGAGTGGTTGCTTGCTGCATGAGGCGTGCTTGGACCTAACAATCAAACTTTCATGATTCCTCTGCAAATTTTGCTGCCAAAGATCCCATTATAACCATCTTGGCTTATCATTAATCTATTAATTTATTTTCACATTGTAGCCAAAATCTTGTGTTTGATGCTCCGGTTTCTTCTATTTAGCTTTTTCAAAAAGCATCTTGGACGAGAGAGAGATGGGACATCCCACTATTTAATGTCTAGTTAAATTATTGCTTCTTCTGGCCTGAGCAACGTCGCAAAGCTATTTTCCAATGACACAACTCTATCAGACAAAAGAGTAAATATCGACCCCACTTTTGCATGCATGGTTCAATCATGGCCTTCTTGGAAACAATAACTTTGATAATGATGTCATAGAAAAAGATAGTATAAAGTAGGAAAACTGAATACTATCATCAAATCATTCACCTTGTAATGCTTATCGTTAATAGGAAATCTACCAGACAAAAGAGTACATATATAGACTTCACTTTTGCATGCATGGTTCACTCATGACCTTCTTGGAAATAATAACTTTAATAATGATGTTATAGAAAAGAAAAGTATACAATAAGAGAACTGAATGCTATCATCAAATCATTCACCATGTAATGCTTATCTTTAATAGAACTCATTTTTTTAAGTACCTACCATTTGTAAGAGATGCCATTTAATTAAACACTAGTTAAAAGATGGCAATATGAGAAAAAAAAACATGGCTTATAAAACTACAAGTGACATTACCAAACTCTTGTAATTGCAGTTGGGACTTGGCAGAGAATAAGGTAAATGCAATTTAGTCCTCATATTTTTTACAAAATGTAATGGATTTTCAACTTTACCATGCTAAGAGATGCAATTCATTTATTTCCCTCGATATATCCCTTGAAAAATGCAACGAGAATTGTATGCCTGCATGCATATATGAGCAAGCAATGTTTGAATATGAAAGCCCATAATATAAGCATAGAGAATGGGAAAAATTATACAATATAGAAAAGATGAGTGATTTCGACTTAAACAATTGTGAAAATAAGAAAATAGAAAATATCATTTTGACCTTGGTGAATGAATGAAGGATGTTCCTTATTGCCATCAGAGCCAAATTTTGCACAAACAAAATGGTTTTTCAATTGCATGAACCCTATCCTTATGAACCCATATGATCTCACTCTTTGTATTGCGTGATTTTCACTTGGATAACGTAGAAACCCAAATATCTTCGAAGCATCACTCTATCTAGTTACTTTAATAGCGTGGAGTTTTTAACATATGGAAATAGTGTTTCACAATGAAGGGAATACATCAAATTAGACGGTCAAAATTGACAAGAGCAAATTATCAAATTTGTTTGAGAAATTATGAAATCTACAAGGTTAAGATTGTGCCATGATCAATATGGACACATACCCAAAAATCTTATATTTTCATCAAAGTTCGAGGAACTGGTGCTTTAGTATTGTTAGGAAAATTGCACAATCGGTATTAAAAATATTATACATAATGTAATCGAGTTCTAAACCTTTTAATTAATTCAATTTAGTATTAACTCTTTGAGGAATAGTGTAATCAAATTATCTCGGCCCAATTTTGCCTCATTTATTTGACATGTCAATCTAATCATGACCGATTATCTTATATGTAAGGGTGATGGTGTGATATGAACAAAAATTACATGAAACAATGTTGTTTGATCTTAGATAAACCTTATTGTCGTTTGGTCAAGTGGCTAAAGCCCCAAATTATCAATGGACAAAGTAGTAATAGCTCTAACCACCTCTTTATCAAATATGGACTCGACAGGGAGTGAGGACATCCCAATATTTGATGTCCAATCAAATTATTGCATCTTCTAGACCTAAGCCACAATTATAGCTTTTTTCCAATGAGATGAAAGAATACATGTGGACCCCACTTTGGCATGCATGATTCAATCATGGGACTAGGGTAATAATGCATGGCTGCCTTCTTAGAAATTAACAACTCAAATAAGGATGTCATAGAAAATGAAAGTATAGGCTAAGAGTACTGAATTCTATAACAAAATCATTCACCATGTAATGCTTATCGTTAATAGAAACTCACATTTTTAAGTACCTACTATTTGTAAAATATGTCCTTTAATTAAACACTAGTTAAAAGATTGGATGTGAAAAAGAAAATGGCTTATATAACTAGAAATGGCACCACCAAACTCTTGTGATTGCAATTCGAACTCGGCAAAGAACAAAGGTAAATGTAATGTAGTCCTTGTCTTTTGGACAAGATGTGATGGATCCTCAGTTTCACCATGCACAATCTGGTTGAATACCTAAGATTTGCGATTCTATTATTTCCTCCAATATATCCCTTCAAGAATGCAAAGAGAATTGTCTTCCCACAATGCATATTTGCACAAGCAACGTATGAATATGAAAGACCATAATATAAGCACATAGAATGAGAAAACATAATAATATGTATATTCACGACACTTGATAGTATTTGCTAGATTCTGCAGTCTTAACGATGCGATAGGTGCATCATCCAAAAATCATCTATCTTAACCTGTCAAAGTTTGTACTTTTAGACTATACATTGCATACATAATATAATATCAAGTCTTATCCGTAGGTATAAGGGATACAACAAACGAAGTTAAAACTCAAGCTAACAACAAACTAAAATTAGAGGCAAGCTTTCAAATTTGAAAACATACCACTAATGTATTATGCTTGGGATCTTCCCATGAACGTCTTCACTTCAGATGGCCGCATCACCACTTTGAAAAATGGACGCTCAAATTCAAATTTGTTGGCCAATTGAATCATACTAAGAAAAATGCGATTGGAAATGATTGACCAGACAATGTGATAGGCTGGCCAACTTATTCACTTTTATAAATCTTTTATAAATTAATTCCTATAATTGTAGTATTACTTTTTTTCTAGACAATATTCAAACAATTAAAAACTCTAGATTAGTGCGTGGTCAGACATAAGCTTACTCGAAACTCTAGAGCGAGAAGACATTACAATTTAAAAAATAGGAGTATTTGAAAAAATGAGCTATTTCGACATGAACAATTGTAAAAATAAGAAAAATAGAAAGGATCAGCTTGACCTCGACTATAGGCGAGGCTTAAGAAAATCCATCACACGTGGGTGATGGTTGTTCGTTGTTGCCATCAGAACCAAATTTTGAAGAAACAAAATAGTTTTTTAATTGCAGGAACCCAGTCCTCAAGAGCACAAATGATCTCCCTCTTTGTATCACGTGATGTTCACTAGAAACCCAAGTTATAAGAAATGAAACCCAAATATCTTGTATATATCGCTTTATCTAATTATTTTTAACAGTAGGGAGTTTTGACATGCGGAAATAGAGTTTCATGATGAAGGGAGGACAAAAAATTAGACAATCAAAATTGACAAGAGAAAAATTATCAATTTACTTGAGAAATTATGAAATGTACGAGGTTAAGATTGTGTTGTGATCAATATGGAGACACACACATGAATCTTATACTTTCATAAAAGTTCGAGAAACTAGTATTTTAGTATTGCTCAGAAAATTGCTATTAGACATATTATACATAATGTAATTGAGTCATAAATCTTTCAATTTAATCAATTAAGTCCTAACTTTTTGAGGAAAGTGTAATCAAGTCCGCTCGGTCAAGTTTACTCTAATTTATATGATGAGTTAGCCATGGATGATTGTCCTACTTGTAAAGGCGATGGTGTGATTTGAACTAAAATCACATGAAACGATGCTGTTTATATTTAGATAAATGGCATTGTTGCTTGGTCTAAGTGGCTAAAGCCTAAAATTACAAACGAACGAGGTAGTAGTAGATCCAGCCGCATCTTTATCAAATGTGGGCTCGAGTGGTTGATAATTAGTCTAAGTGGTTGCATGCTACATGAGACATGGTGGACCTAACAATCAAACTCCAGTGATTCCTTGCATATTTTGCTGCTAAAGATCTTGGAAAAAACACATCACAAATGTTGTAATTTTTGTAAGGTACTAACTTAAATATCATAACTTTTTAAAAATGTTCATCCCAAGTATAATGCCATGTCGGATTTCGGGTAGGCGGAATAAAAATTTTAAATAATTTAATTGAAAGTTATGATCTTGAAATGAATATTTTAAGATGTAAACACTAATGTATGGATATAGAAATGGATGATATTCTAGCGAAGACCCTAACTATAGTGGAAAAAAGAAGAGACCGGTATAGACTATGGAGCTTGTTAACTAACCTTAGTTAGGCTTAACTAAGCACCAATCAATTCCTTGAGCATATTAGTGTACGATTTTCTGCATTATTGTTCCTTTACTGATCAGTCACCATCACTAATGTCCATGTCTCCATTCTTTCCTCCATCATTAGTGGATAGATATCGATGAGTTATCCATCCTTCCATCCTTTGCCACCGCAAATGGTCCTTTCATCCTTTTCCACCGCTAATGTGCTAGTCCTAGTCCATTCTTTCATCTTTTCCTCCACCGTTAATGGACAAACACCAATTAAGTACTAGTCTTAAACTCGCTCCTTACACGAATCAATACAATCATATTTAAAATATAGAAATAACATTATAATTAAGCAAATTGTTAAGTATAATGTTTATAATTGTTAGACGTATTGTTAGATCAAAACTTCTAAATAAATTAAACTTTTGCCATTCTTTATTAACAATTTAAACCAATTTACTTTCTTGAGCACTACTACTCTATACAGGACAATATTAATATGAAAATCAATTCTAAGTCACCACTACCTTTGTTTCATGGTCTCTCATTACGATTGGAGTTTTGCCCTTTTCTTTCAAATGCTTGGGTCTCTTTGGAGTATTTTAATTTTAAGATTTATTTTAAAACATTGTATTTATCACAAGTCAATTTCAATTTTTTTTTAAAAAATATACAAATATTGACAAGTAAAGTTATGTGGCTTTTGATAATTTATAACCCTAATTTTCTTTCACTTTTAATTTTTTTGAAGGACAGGGAGCATAAAAAAAAAAAAAAAACAGCAACATTTTGCTGGAAAAATTTATAATAAACAGCTGACTTTTTAATACTAGCTATCCAGCGATTTAGAAATTTGAGAATGACTCAAAAACCCATGGAAGAAGGAGGAGATGGGTATGGATGGAGCTCCACTTGGAGGGTTGAGTGGCAAGCAGACTGCCCCCACGTTATCACTGGCCAAAAATAAAGATACAAAAGGGGCGCTATATGTCCGTCACTCCATCAAGATAAGAACAATAATAGATTGACAAACGATTCAGTGACCATCACTAATGTTCAAGAAAAATGTCCTTATCATAATATGGAAATGGACGATTTTTAATTAGGTTAAGTGGTGGTAGAGGGATAGAAATAGAGAGTCGATGGAGGAACGGAGATGGTTTTCTGCATTTTAATGTTCCTTTACTTACCATCACCATTGTCTACCTCTGTCCTTTCATCCACCGCTTTTGGACAAACATCTAAGCATTCGTAAACATACACGACCGACCCGGTGCCTCACTTGTTTGTCATCTTTTTTTTTTTTTTTTTTTTTTTTTTTTTTTTTTTTTTTAATACCTGAGAAATATTGCTTTCCCCTTCACCTTCCCAAGGCAATGATCAATTAAGCAAAAGATCTCACCAATTATTAAGCTAAAACTTCCAACTCTCTTGATGAGACCCAAATGAACAACCTTTCCCTTCACTTCAATTAACCCTTATTGTGTAAGGATATGTGATGTCCCATTAAGAGAGGTAGAAGGATGGATAATCTCGATGATATGCTAATGTAGATATTATACATTGAATAGAAGTTTTTGATAATGTTCTTCTTATTGACACATTAAATTTGGGCTAACTTAGACCCTTATAACTAATTAATATTAACCATGAGATGGAAATAAGCCTTGATTTTTCATATAATATCTTTCCTTGATTAGTTAACAAAAAGCCCCTCTAGGTGTCCCATTAAGTGAAAAAAAAATAAAACTCAGTTCATAAAATAAATTTAAAGTTCTTTAATTATTATGGCAACCATAAATATTATATTAAAATGTGAAATTGCTCCTAAATCTGTATATCTATGATGACTATTTGAAGATATTGTGACTAATTTCTAAATGTTATGACTAATTAAAGTCATGAGAGACGTTCTCTTTGTAATTAAGTTGATAAGGATAATTTGCGTAATAATAACCTAGTCTATGATGAATTAGTGCGTATAAAAAAATTATAATGTAAAATTCATGTGATTAAAGTCTTAAAAATGACAAAGACAAAAGTTGCGATAAGATGTTCAAGGAACGTTTCCAACCACTGAGCCCTATCAGCCAAGGGTCACTTTTGCCGGCATAGTGCAATCATGATTGTCGTACTACTGCATAGCCACTTTCTTGTAAATAATAACTTTAATAATAAAATAGTCCACCATGTAATGTTTACTGTTAATAGGAGCCATATTTTCACGTACTTGTCATTTGTAAAAGATGTAAGTTAATTAAACACTAGTTAAAAGATCATGATGCGAGAAAAAACAAGTCTTACAAAACTGAAAGTGATACTATCAAACTCTTATGACTATAGTTTGGACTTGGTAGAGATTATGACAAATGTAGTTTAGTCTTCATCCTTTTGATAAAATGTGATGGATCTTAGTTTCATCGTGCATGATGTATGAATGACTTAGAGTTGCCATTCGAGTATTATATATGTGGGTTGCCTCCATCGAGACAAGAATGGTAATAGTCTTATAAACAATCCACTGAAAAAACTAAAAATAGATGAAACATAAACAGAATATACGTGGAAATATGGATGATTTTTTTTTGGCAATTTACTGTTTCATGATCAATCACCGTCGCTAATGTCCAAGCCTGCACGTCCTTTCTTCCATGGCTAATGGACAACCATCTACATATACGAAAGATTGCTTTCATTAGGGTAGTTGTGAGAGAGGGAGGGATGGTGTGATTGAGGATAGTTATGGGTGCAGAGATGACCTTTAATGCGACGAGTCCTCTTTCTAGAAGTGAATGGTTTTCTGCATTTTATTGTTCCTTTACTTGACTATTCACCGTCAACTAAGTCTATCTACGCGTCCTTTCTCCGCTGCTATTGCACAAACATATAAGTATACATAAGATTGCTTTAATTAGGGCAGTTGAGAGAGACAGAGAAATTAATTGAGAATATAGTTGGGGAAAGCTGAGACGGTAACAACTTCCTTTTCCTGCATCCTCATAAAGGAATAACAATTGACCGGATGCCCTCACTTGTTTGGCCTCTTAGGATACGTTTATTTGTATTTATGTTCAAAAATTATTTCGAGGAACGAAATAAAAAAAATTATTTTTATTCCGGGGAACAATTTTTGGCCAAAAAACGATTTTGGTAAACTTGTTCCGGGGATAAAAAATGAACAGAAACACATTTGGTAAATTTGTGTTTTTTTTTGTTTATTTTAATTTTTTAATATTTTAATTTTATTTTTCCTTTTTTTCATTCTTTTTTATTTTTTTATTTTTTTATTTTTTTTATTTTTTTTCTTATTTTGGCCTGTCGCCGGCCTCGGCCATGGCCGAGGACCGATCGACGAGGGTCGACGGCCTCGTTGGTGAGAGCCCGAGCTTCGCTAGCCAAGGCGGGCCGAACCTTGCCAGGGGCTGACAATGCTCGACCTCACCAGGGGCCGGCGATGCTCCAACGAGGTCGTCGGCCCTCGAAAGCCGGTTGCTGGCCATGGCCGAGGCCGGCAATCGGCCAAAGAAAAAAGAAAAAGAAAAGAAGAAAAAAAGAGGAGAGAGAAAATTTATTCTTAAAAATTGTTCCGAAACAAGAAAACATGTTTTTCTTGTTTTTTGTTTTACGTTCCAAATATGTTAATAGGAACAAAAAAATAGATTTGAAACAAAAATGTAAATAAATGTGTTTATGTTCTTTTTTTGTTCCATAGAACAAAAAAACATAAATTTTGTTTATAAACAAAAAATACAAACACAAACAAACAGGGCCTTAGCTTTTACCATTAAGAAACATTACTTTCCCACATCGCCACTATTGAGGCAATGATTAGTTAAGCAAAGGGCGGCCAATTATTAAGCTAAAACTAACAACTCTCTCAATAAGGTCCAAATGAATCTCACGCTTAGTTTAAATTAATGATTGCATTGTCCTACAATTGTATGTGTCATGGCATCTTTGAAGCGCTCCCATTGAATAATGTTAGGTGAAAAGAAGTTTCCTTTATGTTTGGGAAAAATGGGGTGAACATGACCAATAGAGTAATACTCCGTTAATCCTTGACACCATTTCCACAGAGAAAAGATGTTATTGTTTTGCTTATCTAGTTCTATAGTCCAGGCCGAACCAGCCAAAGCCTTAAGAAGCATCGAGGGGAGATCCTTTCCACAGCTTCTCAAGAAACGTTTTGAGATTAATTCTTTATTATGCAACAACTCATCATAGCAAACCGAAGTGCAGAAAGAAAAGGAAGAAAACTAGGAAGTTTTAAATTCTACAGCATGGCTGCAAGATCTATCCATGAGCAGTGCGCTGCGCATTGAATTGTAGTGATAGTCGGTTCATTTCACAGTGTTATAAGCTAGAGAATTCAAACTACGGTTTACACAATGATTGGTGCAATGGTGATTGTAGCACGGCTTACTACTGGCGTGAGACATTGGACAGTAGGGTTGTGTGTTTCGGAAACCTGAACATCATGTGCAGCACCACCGTACAATTTATCACGATTGGTTCACTACAATCGATGAGGGGTCCTTTGAAGATATTACCATAGTCTAAATAAGGACAAATAGATTTACTGTTGAGAAACATTGCCTTCCCACTTCACCCCTCCCGAGGCAATGATCAATTAAGCAAAGAGCCACCGATTATTAAGCAAAAACTAACGACTCACTTGATGAGGCTCAAATGGCCAAGCTTTCCCTTCACTTCAATAAACCCTTGTTTTGTGATGATAAGGAAAAAAATTATAAAAAAATTATAAATTTATTACATTACTCCTAATTCAATTATAAATTTTTTCGCATTTTATCAATTTAGTTATAAATGTTTTCCCGTTTTGTCAATTAAATGGCTAACGTAGACGCTAACTTTCCTACATAACATTGTCATGATGATGTAGACATTTTTAAATAATATTTAAATTTTCTAATTATTTTTATTTTTATTTTTATTTTTATTTTTTTTGGCCGAGGGTCCTCTTTGCGATTGATGACTGATGAGGCATGGGCAATCCTCATTCACGAGAAAAAGTAAAGAAAAGAAAATCAAATAACCAACAAAATTTAAAAATTTAAAAAATTATTATAATATTATTTAAAATTATCCACGTCGGTGTTAATGGTGTCATGTAAGATTACTCGACATCCATGTTATAATTGTTCGAATAAACTTAGTTGGCGAAATGTGAAAATAATTATAACTAAATTTTTATAATTAAAATGTTAAGACAATATGTTCATGAGAAGAGAAAAAGGAGAATAAATTTTGCCTGGTTTAAGCAAAACAAACACACACTTTTTAGATACTTTTCCCTGAGGATATGTGATGTGCCAGTAAGAGTTAAAAAGATTT
Organism: Eucalyptus fibrosa; assembly: GCA_017140475.1. Classification (NCBI taxonomy): domain Eukaryota; kingdom Viridiplantae; phylum Streptophyta; class Magnoliopsida; order Myrtales; family Myrtaceae; genus Eucalyptus; species Eucalyptus fibrosa. The sequence continues at coordinate 17,912,324 of CM029511.1, read as the reverse complement.
GTGTTCTTGATGATTTGCCATGTAAAGATTATATATTGAATAACAATTTTTGATAATGTTCTCCTTATTGACACATTAGACTTGGGCTAACTCGACCATTGACACCTAAATTTTTGGGGTTAATTTTTGCTAAATAAAAAAATAAAAAAAAAATCATAATCACATGGCATATAGTTTAGGAAAATTTTATTTTTTGTTATCTTTCGGTAATATACACTGGGAGATGCACTTTTGCACAAAGGGGGAATTTTCTTGATGGAATATGTGAAAAATATTTTATCGATATATTTAGGGGTATCATGCTCATGCAAAATTAGAAATGAAATATACCCCTAAGATACAATTTTTGGGCTTATAAAAAGGGTCACGTACGCCATATTGAGGAGGGGGGCCATGCAACTGAGACATTCGGCCACTTTGGGAAAAAAAATTTCAGAGAGAAAACGTGAGAGGGGGCGAATTCCGAAAAAATTCAAGGATTTGAGAAAGAAAAAGAACAAGAGCAAAAAGCCACAAAGGGTCGGTTCCTAGATCGAAGAAAAGCATAACACAAAAGGAAAGAGAAAAGCCAGCAGAGGCAAAGGTACAGCAGAAGGGGTCGCGTGAAGGGACGTACAGCAGCAGAAAAGAGAAAGAAAAAAGAAAAGGGAAAGAAGATGAGGGACTGTTCATCTTCTTCGTGAGGACCCTGCCGGTGAGCGTCGCCGACGCCGCGCCACAGCACGACCTCGCACCGGCCGCCGCGCCTCCGCCACCGCCGCACCGTCAGCCTGCCTGACGTCCGCACGACCCAGCGCCGACGCCCGCCTCTCTGCCCAGCGCCCGACGTCGCCTGCTGCGTCACCGTCGCTCGACCTCCCCTGCGACGCCAGCAGCTGCCAGCCCCGCGACTCCTGCGGCGCCCTCGTCCGGCACCGCTTGCTCACCCGTCGGCCCGCGATCTGCTGCCCGCGACGCAGCGCCTCTGCAACCCGTGACCCAGCGGTCTCCGCGCCTCTGCCGTTCGCCGAGCACCACCGGAGCCCGACGCCGCCGTTGCTGCTTCCTTCCCACTGTCGCTCGCCCACAGCAGCTGCTGAAACCAGTCGCCGGAGATTCCCCCCCACGCACTCGACGACCGCGCTCCTGCCTTCGCCGACGCCGCGCCACTGCACCACCTCCGCTCGTCCGCTTCACCGCCATCCGAAGCCCGTGATCCGAGCGCCCTAACGCTGCCTCCGCGATGCAGCCCCGTGCCGACCCGTGACAACCCCCGCGCCGCCGTCACGCCATCCTCCGGAGCCTCGCCGGAACCCTAGCCGGCGATCTCCCCTTGCCGGACCGGCCACCAGCTTTATTTTCCTTTTTCTTTTTTCAGAAAAAAAAAAAAAAAGAGAAAAGCAAAAGAAATTTAGGTATTTCTCTATCTTATTTTTGTTTTATTATTTTTATTTTTATTTTATCTTTTTAGTGTAATTATCCTCTTATGTGAAATTGATAATTCCATGGTACAAAATTGCCTTGAAATTAGTGATTGTCAGTCCGATTTTCGAGCTCAAAATCCGACTCGCAATTACTTAAAAAAAATTGCCAATCCGATCTCCCGCTCGAGATCCGATTCGTGATTTATGTGAAATTGGCCAATCCGATCTCATGCTCGAGATATGGTTCGTCAATTTGGGTATCAATATGGCTTGATTTGCTGTGGTGTTACTTAAATTAGCTTTCTTAAAAAAAAAAAAAAATGTAGTTTTAGGGTTTGCATGTTCATAATAGGTATTTTATTTCGAATTTTCAAAAATAAAAAAAATCAAATCAATTAATTTAGGTTGCTAGTTTTCTTTAAAACTTGGATTGCATGTTTAATTATTTGGCAATTATTAATTTCGAAATTTAAAAAAAGGGAAAAAGGGAAAAACATAAAAAAAAAAGTCATTATGCATATGTCATGTAAAATTAGGGCATCTTTTGCACGTCATAGCATACTAGGGTAAAATTGCATTTAGTTTAATTTTAGATGATGTTTTTCTTAATTTACCATAAGTTTAGGTATTTTATTAAATAGATTGCATTTTAGGATTATCTAAGTTAAGATAATATTTTAGTTTAAATTAGGATTTGGCTCAACCTAATTCCTAATATAAATTAAATAGGATCTTAATCTAATTAGGAAATTTTCACATTTCACCTAATTTCGAATTTCATGAAAAATACAAAAAATTTCATAGGTTAAATTAGTTTTATTATTTATGATGAAATGCATCCTTTTAGGAAGAAGAAAAAATTTCATATGCACGTCATTAGGGTTAGATTCATTGAGATGCATGTCATTTAGTATTTTTGCTAGGCCCATTTAATTAGAATTTACATGTCATTGGAATTAGGTCATTTAGTTAATATTGTATTGCATATTGTATGATTTTTATTAATTAAGTGAAAACGAAACAAAAATTGCGTGTTAATTAGAAATCATATCTAGGGTTGTTGATGTGGATTTTAATTTAACATTGCAGATGCTTTCGTTGCTTTGAGGTAAGTCCTGCAATTTATTTTCCGCTTTACTTGAGTGTTAAATTGGTGGTTTGCGTACCTGCATGAATACCTCACATGTTAGGGAAATAAATTTAAAATCAATCCAAACTGCTTGCCAAACATTTTTCAAAATAAAAAGAAAGCGAAAGGGGATTAGAGAAATCTAGTGTAACCAAGTCCCCGTACCCATAATCTAAGTTCATAGGAGTAAAGTAAGTCTCCCATTACTTTACTTGGGTTTCTAATCGACCCACCAAAAATAGATTAGTGGCGACTCCTAATTAAAAGAATTGCATGTTAAGAACTTGAACCGAAAGTCGCGAATTGGTAAGGGCTTGGGAGAGTCCGAGTTAAGTCTAGGCTTAACAATCCATTAGCCAAACCCTAGGTGGTTCACACCTGACGAAAAAATTGGTCGCGACAAGACCCTTATATCTAATTAATATTAACCATTAGTTGAAAATAAATCTTGATTTTTCACGTATTACATTTCGCGTATTTATTGACAAAAGGCCCCTCAAGGCATCCCTTTAAGTGATAAAAGAAAACTCAATTCACAAAATAAAGTTGAAGATGTTTAATTCTTATTATTATATAAGAATGTGAAATTGCTCCTAGATCCATATATCTATTATGATTATTTGAAAATGTTGTGACTAATTTCTAACCAAAAAAAATGTTATGAATAATTAAAGTCGTGAGGGCACTCTATTTGTAATTAAGTTTATTAGGATCTTTTGCATAATAACTACCTAGTTTATGATGAGTAAGTGCATATAAAAAAATATCATGTAAAGTTAGCATCATCTTAAATAAACTTATAAGATTAATAAAAAAAATGAGGAAAAATGAAGCCATCTTGATAATTTTAATAAGGGGGAAGTGAGGCCTATCTTGTGGGTTCACTAAGACTTCTCTAAATCTGAAATAGTCTGAGTAGTTCATTATTTTCTCATAGAGGGTGTGGAAAGAGTTACGAAGGTAGGTTAGGTTAAGATAAACTATAAATTCATCTAACACCCATATATTTTTGGATTTTGATATTCTAAACCTATTTATAATTCATTTTATGAATATAACTAACTCATATAATGATTCACTCATCAAATATGAGTTCATTTTAATAGATCTAGTGAATTGCATGCTAAGTTTATTTTAACGGTTGCATTTTTGTGCAACTATACGTCATCATAATGTCGCCTGAGCACTCTCATCGAATAATATTAGGCAAAAAGAGGATTTCCCTTGATATCTGAAAACTATGATATGAACATGAACAATAGACTAAATCTCTGTGATTTCTTGCTACCCTTTCTATAGCGAAAACATGCCATCGTTTCACATTTCTAGTTCTATAGTTCGAGCTGAATCGGCCAGAGCCTTGAGAAGCACCGAGCTCTAGAGATCCTTTCCACATCTAAATTTTTGGAATTAATACTCTATTATAAAAAAAATAAAAATTAAACCAACATGTCCATGACAACAAGTTATCATAGTCAAACCAAAGTGCAAAAAGGAAAGGAAGAAAACTAATAAGTTTCAAATTCTGTAAATTGGATAAGATCAGTTTCCATAAGAGCGTGCTTCAGTATGGGTCCATGTTGAATTTTAGTGATAATTGCTAAAAGTCAAAAGTGTAAAGCTATACAATCCTTTGATCAGTGCAATGATGATATGACTCTGCTTATTTATTTTTGGCGCGTATGGGACAGTGGGGTTTGGCAGGACAAAATTGTCTTGCCAAATCCAACGGTTGACATCAATTTTCTTTTATTCGACAGCTGAGATCGTGTGCACGTAACTTTGAGTTTAAAGAAGGAGGGGACTACAGAAAATCTGTGAATCCGTGCACCTGCTCTTCTTTTTAGAAGAGTAAATAATTGTTGTAAGGATGCTGCGCAAATCTGAATCATCTATAGTACATTTCATTGCAATTGGTTCATGACAATCGATAGGGAATCCTATGAAGATATTTACTTTCATTTTTTTTTGGTAAATGTAATAATATTAATGAGAATGGACAAAAGTACAAAAGATTGGATCCAAACAAGCACTCTTAACAAAGGAGCAAGAGTGACGGGGATCCGATAAAAAGCCTGAGGGCGCCAGCAAGAACACAAAAGCTATGAAGCCAACAAACAAGACTTAACAACAGGAACCCGTAGCCTCCCCAGCCCTCAAGCCCTCAAAGCTGAAAGCAAAGAACGGAGGAGGAAGGAACCTGCAACTACAAGAACAAGAACAGACCGAAACAATAGCAACCTAAGGAGGAATAGCTACAGAGGAAAAGATCATGGGGTGGAATCCCCACCCCCTTTGTAGTCTTCTGTTCCTCGGAGAAGGAAGAACTTCCGTGAATGTGAGTGCTTTGTCCTTAACCACCTTGATTAGGTGATTTTTAAGGGCAGGGACCACCAAGGATTCACCCCCGAAGATAATTGCATTCCTCTTCTTCCAAATGAGATGGCACAAAGCACCGAAAGAGAATCGAACTATCCTGTGGTAAAAATCCTTCCCCATGAGGAATTTCCTGGCCCAAGTGAGCGCCTCTCTCCAACATCTATTCCTCCATGGCAAGTTACATCTGGTCGCCCAAAAGAAGGCCAACGAGGCCGAGATGCGACATCGGAAGAATAGGTGTTCGATTGAGTCTGATACTTCATTACAAAAGGCACATAGATTAAAATCAATTCGACCTTGATTTAACAACATCACCTGAGTGGGAAGACGGTTTCTAGTTATAAGCCACAGAATAAACTGATGGCGCGGGACTATATCGATATCCCAAATCAAAGAAGCCCAATCCACCCGATCTCTCTTGGTTCTAATGGCATTCCATGCGGATGCGACCGAGAAGGAGGCTGATGGATCGCCACAACAAATAAACTTGTCATTATAACCTCCAGAGTTGGTAAAGCTACACCCCATCTGATTAATATCCGAGAGAATGAGTCGCCTAACGGGGTGTATAAGTCAGCAACTACTGCATTATCAGGGAGCCGCATATTGTCCCTAAACGAGGGCGGAACGAATCCATCAAGAGGGCCACATGGAAGCCAGTAATCATGCCATAAGGATACCGATAGCCCATTACCAATTTTCCACCTAAACAAAGTTCTGAAGTGCTTTCTAAGCTGGAGGATTTTCTTCCACGCCCAAGAGCAAGTCGCAGGTTGAGATGAAAACCAAAAATTCTTCCTTGTCAAGAAAATGGAATGAATCCACCGGCACCACATCGATTCCTTATCCGAGAAGAGGATCCATATGAATTTGAGCATAGAGGGTTTGTTGCAATCTCTGATATTCCTAATGCCAAGACCCCCTTCAAGTTTCGAAAGACATACATCCTCCCATGCTACTTTTGCTCCTCCACGGCCAAAGGCCGTTCCCTTCCATAAAAATTGCCTCATAATTCTCTCGATGTTCGACAAAACCGAAGTGGGAAGCATAAAGACACTTGTCCAGAATGATTGAATCGAATAAAGAACCGACCGAATTAGCTGCAGTCTCCCTGCAAAGGACAGGAAACGATGCGCCCAGGATTGAATCCTAGCCGTAATACGCTCCGTCAATGCAATACAATCCCCCTTATTCAATCTGGAAGATATGATAGGTACCCCAAGATAGCGAACAGGGAGTTTCCCTTCCTTAAAACCAAATGCCGACCGGATTCTATTTCGAATAGAAGGGTCACCACCTGCAATAAAAATCTTGCTCTTATTTTTGTTAGGAACCAATCCACTCCAGGATGAGAATATATCTAAGCCTCTTTTCAGCATGGATACTGACGGTCAGTTAGCTTGACAGAAAAGGAAAACATCATCAGCAAAGAATAGATGCGTTAGTTGGACTGGCTTACACCTCCAATAATACCTGAATTCATGATTTGAAGTTTGAGACACCAATAAACCGGAAAACACTTCCATAACTAGGGTGAAGAGATAAGGTGACATAAGGTCCCCCTATCTCAAACCACGTCCTCCCGAAAAAAAGCCATGGAGATCGCCATTTATAGAAATTGAGTATTTAGGAGTCCGAACACAAGCCATCACTAACTTAATGAAATTCTCCGGGAAGTGGAAGGCTACAAGAACAAGTTCAAGGAACTCCTAATCTACCGTGTCATATGCCTTATGGAAATCAACCTTAACCGCACATTTAGGCAGGTATGGGTGGAGATGAAACCCCGCAAACAATTCCTGAGCCAAGAGGATGTTATCCCTAATTCTCCTTCCTTTAACAAACGCATTCTGAGATGGACTTATCAAAACATTTAAAACCGCCGCTATACGATTGGCCAAGATCTTGGTAATCACCTTATATATAGTATTACAACAAGCAATCGGCCTAAAATCCAAAACAACACTGGCATTAGGAACTTTAGGGACGAGAGCAAGGATGGTTGCATTTACCTCTCTCAATAGCCGGCCGGTGTGGAAGAAGTCGTGAACCGCCTCCAAAACCAATGGACCAACGATCTCCCAGTTGGACTTGAAGAATTTAGCCGAGAATCCATTAGGTCCAGGGGCCTTACCTTTGGCTAATGAGAACAGCGTAGACTTGATCTCCGCATCAGAAACTGGATTAGAGAGAAGGCACATCTGATCAGCAGCTAGAGGTTGTCGAATAATCCGCTCCACCTCTTGGACGGCCGGCCTAATTAACGCATCATGGGGGGAGTACAATGAAGAGAAGTAGCTAATGAACACCTGCGGAACCAACCCTGGGTCAGTAATCAGCGAACCGGTGGGATCCTTCACCGAAAGGATTCTGTTGATTAGCTGTCTCCTCTTGACAGACTGGTGGAAGAAATTCGTATTCCGGTCACCCTGCTTTAGCCATCTAATTCTGGACTTTTGCCTATAATAAGATTCCTCTTGATTCCTCAATTCAACAAACACCTGACGTTGGCACCTTTCTTGATCAGCAAGAGCAAAGCTAGATGGGTTTGATTGAAGTTGAACTTGAGTGGCGTTGAGAGCTTCTCTTGCCTCAGCAGCTCTAGCCGAAATGTTAGAGAAAGCATCCTGGTTGAGGGTCTTGAGTTGAGCTTTCAACATCTTCAACCTAGAAACCAGTTTAAACATAGGGACGCCTCTAACTGGAGTATTCCATACACGCTGCACGATCGCCTTAAACTCTGGATGATCTGTCCAGAAATCAAAGTATTTGAAAGGTTTCCTCCTCGGGGCCGGATGGACAACTTTTACAACCATCGGCGTGTGGTCAGATATGCCAAGGTTCAAAAAAGACGCCTCCGAATACGAGAAATCAAGGTTCCACTTGCTGTTAACCAATACACGATCTATCTTTCTCATATTCCTCCCGGTCCTAGATGAAGTGGACCAAGTGTAACGAAGCCCCACAAATCTGAGGTCAGTAAGATCCATTTGTTCCAAGCACTGGCGGAATTCATCAAAATACAGAATCCAATTAGTGGCGCCCCCAACACGGTCCGAAGGATCCCTGATAGCATTGAAATCATCAGCAACTAGCTATGGTGAATCGAGGAAGAGTTCACTGCAGAGCTGGAGATTTTCCCATAATGGTCTACGACGGGCAAACATATGTTCTCCATAGACGGCTGATATACAGAAACTCCTTCCAGAAAGATTGCATTTTAAAATGCCATGCAACACTTGGTCATTAATAGAAATAGTAGAAAAGGCAACGAGATCCGGGTTCCATCCAACCCAAATCCTCCCACGCGGAGCATAATCATAATTAGCACACCAATTCCACCCCTTAATGAGGGTGGCCGAAATAGAATCAAAAAGCTCTAAAGGAACTTTAGTTTCAAGCAAGCCAATAAGACAAAGCTTATTTACCGCTGCAAAATGTCTAATTTCGGCACGCCTAAGAGGATTTAAGATACCTCTAATATTCCAAAAACCAACAATCATCAAAAAACAAGATATTTACTTTCATTGTAGTCTGAAGAAGGACGAATTAATTGCTCGGTGACCGAGGCCAAAATGCTTGACAGTAAGACACGAAAGCGAAGTGAGAAAAGGAGCAACGAGGGGCTCGAGGAACAGTAAGACACCAGCAATGTTACATGATGGATGCTCCGTATTGATAGATCGACCTGTGATTGGTTTGGCCGAATGAAGCGACCAGCGGTAGTTGCTTCACAGGACAACTTTAGGCCGGTTCTTATCGGGAGATATATAGTCCAATTTGCTTCGTCGATTCCCCTTTGGATGAGCTAAAGACCAAAAAATTGTATGTAGTATTAAATTTCGAAATTGCATGAATTTTATTAAACATCTAGTGTGACCATGGCCAATCTCATGTGCTTCCAAATGAATTAATTTAGTGCATCCACGTTATTGTGTCTTTTTTGCGTTGTATCGGTTATTTAGATTCCCAAGTGTAGTGTATCCAAATTTATATTAAGTTAGGATATGTTTCATGAATGAGTTAAAATGTAATCCCAGCGGACTTTTGCCAATTCTTTGGCTCGTCAAAAAATACGTGGCTTGGGATATTCTAGTCTGAGGAGCTGGCCCAAACCGAAACCATGCCATGAGGCCTAGACCCAATATGATTGGGCATGGCCCAAAATCTGAAAAATGGGTGAATTTTTGTTTTTATTAACTTTCCATCAGAAATTCAAGTAGCACATCCTAAAACTAAAAACCTCGAAGAAATTAGAATAGGCTAGTAAGAACCTCTTTTGCTACTTGCTAGAGAGTGGGGGAACGTGAGGGAGACCATGACACGAGCGAGCATATGGCGAGTGGTGGGGCTCGGCGGTCACACAGTAGGGGTTCGACGGTACCACGATGGCTGCTTAGTGGGAATTGGATGACTCAATGAACATGAGAGGAGAGAATAAGAGGTTGAGACCATAGTATTCGTGAAAAGGTAAGATGGCGGAGCCTTGGGGAGAGGGAAAATGAGACATCATTTCTAGTTTATGAACAGGGCAGGTATGGGAGCTTTAATTAAAATCCAAGTTGCTTATATCGGGCTGAACTGAGATTTTTTTGAGCCATGGTGGCCTGGCTCGGGACTATTTTAGCCGAAAAAAATCGGTCTGGCCTGGTGGTTTGGTCTCAATTTTCTGGCCCTTTTTCTTTTTGGGCACACCCCTAGTTGTAATATTAATAGTAGTGGTGTAGTGTTATGACAATTATATGACTCGAGTTTACAATATTACATTATAAAAAAGGACGTGGAGAAAGTATTGAGTAGTTAGAATGTACCGCATCTTATGCTGACGCGGTATGCATTTTGGAGGTCCAATCATAAAATGCCACGTGTTGATGATGTGGAATAAATAAAAAATAAAAAATCTCTCTCTCTCTCTCTCTCTCTCTCTCTCTCTCTCTCTCTCTCTCTCTCTCTCTCTCTCCATTCTACGTTGTCCCCAGCCATTCGCAGCAATGGTCCTCTGATTTCCAGATCTCTTCGAGCGTCAGCAACTCCATCGGTGGCCAGAGACCTTGTGTTTCCAGCGTGAGCTCTGATGACTCCCGCCGGTGGCCATGGACCTTGGATTTTCATGTTTTTGCGAGCGCCCAGAATTCCGGATTTTGGACAAACGACATCAACGATGGCCATGGACAAGCGTCCACATCGCTTGCTGGTCTCATATAATCATATAAAGAGTTGTTAGACAATTTGGAGTAGCGCCCATTTCCAGATTTGTACAGAGACATATTTGATGGGCCTTTAAAGATATTAACCTTACTTTTTTTTTTTTAATATGATGGACTTTCACTCTAGTGGCGTATGCTTCAATGGCTATGCCATTGATGGTGTTGATGTATCAAGACTGCACGTGCTGTTTTTCTCTTTTTTGTTTTGTTTAGTCAGTTTGTTAGCGTCTTGTTTTTTAAGAGTTGGTTAGTCAATCTTATCTCCTAGGAGCAATTAGCTACACGTATCTTAGATATTCTGATATGTTGCTGATTTTGTGGATCAAGCAAGCCGTTAGTCGGCGACGTGGGTTTGTGGTTACATTCTAGTATGTATTTTGAACTTTTTTTTTTTTTTTCAGTTTTCTGAACACGACGCTTTGCTTCTGCTGTAAACTTGTTCTCAGCTTCTGCTGTAAACTCATTTTTCTGTTTTTGATGTCTACGTGTTCTCTGTTCTTTTCAAGAAAAGAAAACAACACTGGTATCAGAGCTCTCTTGATCTTAAGGGGCTGTGAGTGACTTGTGAGATTAATTGAGAGGTGTCTGCATCCATAGAAGTTAAAAGCAAGATGGAGGCAGGATCAAGTGGTTTTTCAGCAATGGCTCCACCAGTGTTTGATGGAGAAAATTATCAAGCCTAGGTAGTGAGAATGCGAGCCTATCTAGAGGGTTGTGATTTTTGGGAAGCTGTGGAGCAAGATTATGAAGTCGCTCCCCTTCCCAACAATCCAACCATCAATCAAATCAAGTTTCACAAGGAGAGGACGACAAGGAAAGCAAAGGCAAAGTCTTGTTTATATGCTGCTGTCTCGCCTGCCATTTTCAGCAGAATTATGGCTTGTGAATCAACCAAAGCTATTTGAGACTTCTTCAAAGCTGAGTATCAAGGAGATGAGAGGATCAAAAGCATGAAGGGGTTAAACTTGATCACATAATTGGAGAGACTGCAGATGAAGGAATCTGAGACAATTAAGGAGTATTCTAGTAAGTTGATAAGCATTGCAAATTAGGCAAGAGTTCTAGGCACTGACCTCTCTGATAATAGGCTAGTGCAGAAGATTCTTGTCTCCTTGCCCGAAAGGTTTGAGGCAACCATTGCCTCTTTGGAGAATACCAAGGATTTGTCTCAGATCAAGTTGGCAGAATTGCTAAGTGCTTTGCAAGCACAAGAGCAGAGGAGGTTAATGAGGGTGGAAGGAAGTATAGAAGGAGCTTTGCCGGCCAAAGAACAACATAATGTAGGAGGAAAAGTTAACAAGTGGAAAGGGAAGAAAGGAAATGTCAGTAGTGGTTCAGAAGCTGCTGCAGGAGATAATAGTGCGAGCAACTCCAAGAACAATTAGGGAAGATATTCCTCATGTCAGCACTGTGGAAAAAAAAATCATCCACATTTTAGGTGTTGGAAGAGACCAGATGTAAGGTGCAGAAAGCGTCATAAGCTTGGACACATTGAGAAGTTCTGTAAAGAGAAGAGAGATCAGCAGCAGGGTGAGGCACATGCTGTAGTTCAGCAAGAGGTAGATCAACTGTTTGTTGCCTCTTGTTTCTCCTCTAGTACTCCATGTGACAGTTGGCTTGTTGATAGTGGTTGCACAAACCATATGACAAGTGATGAAACGCTGTTTATAAACCTTGATAAGTTGTTGAAGTCAAGAGTGAGGATTGGGAATGGGGAGTACTTAGAAGTGAAAGGTAAATGGATTGTAGCAATGGAGAGTTGTGTTGGAACTAAGCTGATTTCTAATGTGATGTATGTGCCTAAAATCGATCAGAATTTGCTGAGTATGGGGTAGTTGGTAGAAAAGGGATTTAAGGTGATATTTGAAGAGGAGAAGTGTTTGATCTTTGATTCCAATGGTCAGGAGTTGTTCAAGATAAGAATGCAACATAAAAGTTTTTCTTTGAATCCTCTTGAGAAGGAGCAGATGGCATTCAAGTGTTAGGCTAATGATTTAGAATTATGGCACAAGAGGTTGGGGCACTTTCATCATAAAGGCGTGCTGTTCATGCAGAGGAATGAAATGGCAACCGGGTTACCAAACCTGGAGGAGCAGATCACAAGGTGCAAAGCTTGTTTGCTAGGCAAGCAGACAAGACTTCCCTTCCAGAAATCCACCTAGAGAGCGACAGAAAAGCTGCAGCTGATTCATACGGATTTATGTGGTCCACAAGTGACTCCTTCACTAAATGGCAGCGGGTATTTCATTATTTTCATTGATGATTATACTAGAATGTGCTGGATTTACTTTATGAAGCAAAAGTCATAAGTTGCTGAGGTGTTTCAGAAGTTTATGAAATGGGTTGAAAACCGAAGTGGCTGCAAGATTCAGGTCATTAGATCTGATAATGGAACAGAATACACTTCATAGAGGTTTAAATCTTTCTATGAAGAGGCTGGAATTGAGCATCAGCTTACTGCTCCTTACTCTCCACAACAAAATGGAGTTAGTGAGAGGAAGAATAGAACCATTATGGAGATGACTAGGTGTTTGCTTTATGAGAAGAGTCTACCAAAAGAGTTTTGGGCAAAAGTGGCAAGCACAGCAGTTTTTCTACTGAATAGATTACGTACGAGGGTATTGGAGATGAAGACACCCGTTGAAGTCTGGTTTGATGTCAAGCCAATTCTAAAAAATTTGAAGGTGTTTGGCTATTTGTGTTTTTCTCATATTCCACAGGTCAAGAGAGACAAGTTGGGAGAGAAAGCTGAACCTGGGATCTTTGTTGGCTACGTTTAGTATCAAAAGCTTACGGGATCTATCAACCACGACAGGGAAGGTGATCACTAGCAGGATGTTCGGTTCCTAGAAGATGAGAAATGGGATTGGACAAATGAGCCACAAGGCAAGCATAAAGAGGTCTCATTGGAACCCGATGAACCGGTGGATGATGTTCCGATTAGAGGTACCGATCTTTGACTGATATATATCAAAGGTGTAGTGTGGCTATTTTGGAACCTGCAGGTTATGAGGAAGCTAAAAGTGATCAGAGGTGGATGAATGCAATGAAGGAAAAGTTGGCTATGATAAAAAAGAACTAGACATGGGAGCTAGTGGAGAGGCCTGAAGATAGGAAGGTGATTGGAGTAAAATGGGTTTTCAAGACCAAATTTAATCCTGATGGCTCAGTGAATAAGCATAAGGCCAGGTTGGTGGTGAAGGGATATGCACAGATTTGGGGAGTTGATTTCTCAGAAACCTTTGCTCCTGTGGCAAGACTTGATACAATTAGAATGATTCTTGCTTTGGCAGCTCAACAAGGATGGAAGGTATATCAGTTAGATGTAAAATCTGCATTTTTGAATGGAGTGTTGCAGGAGGAGATTTATGTTGAGCAGCCAGAAGGCTTTGTCACACCAGGCCAGAAGTAGAAAGTTTATTTGTTGAGAAAGGCTCTTTATGGCTTGAGGCAAGCTCCTAGAGCATGGTACAGTAAGATGGATGAGCACTTGTTGGGTCTAGCTTTCAAGAAAAGCCTCAGTGAATCCACTCTATATGTCAAGAAGTTAGTATCTGACTTAGTGGTGGTGTCTCTTTATGTGGATGATATGCTAGTGACAGGGAGTAATAGTGCTCATATTACTGCATTTAAGCAAGAGATGATGAAGATGTTCGAAATGACTAATCTTGGTGAGATGTCCTATTTTCTAGGAATGGAAGTTAGGCAGACTCAGAATGAATTTTTTATCCGTCAAAAAAAGTATTTGAAGGAGATCCTAAGGAGATTCAACATGGAGGAGTGTAAGAGTGTGAGTACTCCAATGGGTCATAAGGAAAAGCTTCAAAAGGAGGATGGATCAGCACCTGCAGATGAAAGAGTTTATAGAAGTTTGATTGGTTGTCTTATGTATCTCACTGCAACTAGGCCAGACATCATGTTTCCTGTAAGTGTCTTATCTAGATTTCTCAATTGTGCAAGTGAGTTGCATATGGTAGCTGCAAAGAAGGTATTGAGGTACTTGAGAGGCACTCTTTCATATGGGATTAAGTTTTGTAGAGTTCAGGAGTTTAAGTTGCAGGGGTATTCTGATAGTGACTGGGCAAGATCAATGGATGATATGAGGAGCATTTCAGGTTATTGCTTTACATTTGGGTCGGCATGTTTTTCTTGGTGTTCAAAGAAGCAGGAAATAGTGGCTCAATCAACTGCAGAAGCTGAGTTCATTGCAGCTACTGCAGTTGTGAATCAAGCATTGTGGTTGAAGAAGCTAATGGATGATTTGCATATGTAGCAAGAAGAAGAGATAGAAGTGTTTGTGGATAATCAAGCTACTTTGGCCATTTCACAAAATCCGGTATTTCATGGAAGAACAAAGCATTTTAAGGTCAAGTTTTACTTCTTGAGAGAAGTGCAAAAGGCTGAAGAGGTGAAACCGGTGTACTGCAATTCAGAAAACCAGATTGCAGATATATTCACGAAGTCATTTCATGTTGGTCGATTTGAACTTCTCAGGGCAAAGCTAGGAGTGTGCAGTACTTGATCCAGGAGGAGAGTGTTGATGTATCAAGACTGCACGTGCTGTTTTTCTCTTTTTTGTTTTGTTTAGTCAGTTTGTTAGTGTCCTGTTTTTTAAGAGTTGGTTAGTCAATCTTATCTCCTAGGAGCAGTTAGCTGCACGTATCTTAGATATTCTGATATGTTGCTGATTTTGTGGATCAAGCAAGCCGTTAGTCGGCGACGTGGGTTTGTGGTTACATTCTAGTATGTATTTTGAACTTTTTTTTTTTTCAATTTTCTTAACACGACGCTCTGCTTCTGCTGTAAACTCATTTTTCTATTTTTGCTGTCTACGTGTTCTCTGTTCTTTTCAAGAAAAGAAAACAACAGGTGGTCTCAAAGTGAGATTGACTTGAAAGTCTCTACTTTTGGTTGATTGTTTGGGGAAGCAAATGGACGAGCTGCGAGTTATTGTAGGTTCCTAGCTCGGCCATGAACGAGCAACGGATGCGGGCCGGCGTGATGATAGAGTGGGTGGCTCGACCATAGACGGTCGCCCGGATGTGGATCCGGCGACTCTGCTGATGAACGCAAATGGAGGAGTTGGCTATGGACGGCGGAGAGAGAGAGAGAGAGAGAGAGAGAGAGAGAGAATGTGTGTGAGAATTTTAATTTTATTTATTTATGTTCGCATCATCGACACATGGCATTTTTTTAATGGACTTCAACAGTGCCACGTCCGCCTATGACATGGTGCATTCTAACTACCGAGTACTTTCTCGTCAGGGAGAAATGTATGTTTAACGTAGGAGGGGAAAGAGGCCAAAAATTTGCAGTGGATCATTTATCATAATGGAATTTATTTCCTAAAATTAGAGGATCCCACCTTTCGACTAAATTTGTGATGCATACATACATACATACGTACATAGAGAGAGAGAGAGAGAGAGAGAGAGAGATTTCATACAAAAACTGATTTAAAAAACATCTATATGACATGATATGATACAGGACCAAGAGCGAGATTTACTTAGCCTAAAAACAGAAAGTGAATGATGAAGTGCACTATAGAAAGGACCCTATTTATAAGCCAAACTCAATTGGGTGTTTTTTTTTTTTTATAAATAGTAAACCAAATAAGAGCCAAAAAGGAGGACCAAAGGACCATAGGATGACATAAGTATGCATCACATAGAATCACACTTATTTTCGTGAGAATTCTATAGGCTCCAATTCTCATGAGAAGTGACCTAAACGCGACACTTATGTACGAGGTGTGCAATTGGCGATCAATATTGTGAATTGGAAGATTAGGCATGAGCTTCGAGTCAATTACTAGTTGATCTAAGGTCTAACACCGCGACTCGAGACTACTATGCTAGTGCTTCTTATGATGATGCTCAATGCTTTGATTATAGAGCATATGTTGTTGAGCTGGTATAATTAGAATGTGTTGCAGATATGATTTTTCGCTTATGCTCAAATTAAAGAGTTAAGCCCGTCTAGTGTTAGATCACGGCTTCAATGCAATATGAATTCACTAAACGATCAATCAGTTTATTTAAATTTCAGATGAGATTACGAGTCCATTTTTAAGGATAAAGGGTCTCCGTGCATTTTTCCTCCCTTTCGTTGGTTCAATAAGGACGAAAGAGGCCACGAAGCATTAAGTTTACAAAAGCTGACAATTAATGATTAAATGAGGGCACATAAGGGAGTGAAGCTGTCAATTGGAATCTCTCTACAGCCGGCGCTTCCCTGCATCCACAAATGGAGCTCCCACCAGCTATTCATCCAGATTAAAAAACATCGGTTGCAATGTGGAGGAGGGAACCGAGTCTGCAAGGAAGGTGTTTTGTGGAATGACGAAGTTGGGCTTCGTTTCGAAGAATACCATTTTCAAGAGGTAGAATTTGTGAGCTTTATCTGGCGGTGCGAGCAAGTTCGAGTTCGAGAGTACAAGATGTGGTCGATTGTAAGACGAAAAGCCACTATCGAAGGCTTGGATGCTCTGTTGTTGAGAGAGAGCTTGCGGAAGAGTCGTGTGTTAGAGTTTTTTCTAATGTGGACTAAATTAATTGATATTGTAATTTACTGTTTTTACGGTTATCGTAAAACATGATTGGTCTAAAGAGAGATAGAATGTTTCTTAATTAGTCTAATATGGGCTGGCTAGTGTGGGCCGAGTTGAGCCTGGCCCATAATGAGGGGGACTGGCTAGAAACTCTATAAATAGTGCTCAAGTATCTCCTCTAACCCTAATTCTCACATGTATCCTCACCTAAGGGGCGTTTACCTAACGCTAAACGTGAGGGGGGGCGCCTCATTGAGCCAGTGATACGGAGGGTAATAGAGGAGAAGGACTTGATGCATGGATTCCCTTGATATATGTGGGTAATCATTTTCTGCTTCTGCTTTATGTTCGATGGATCCAAAAACAAGTGCGTTAATCTTTCTACTCAATTATGCATGTTCTTGTTCTGGTTATGGAGATCTTGGGATTACGCAATTTGCATCCAACATGTGGTATCAGAGCAACCATAACCCTAAAACTCGAACGCAATTGGTTTTGACCTAATTTGTACGGATTTACCATAATTTGTACGGATCTACCCTAATTTGTATGGATTAGCCCTAATTGGTATTGATCTTGCCCTAATTTGTGATTTTCGAGACTTTTTGTTCAATGAAAATTAAATTAAATCAAAAATTTGGATTGGGGGAGACGAGACGAGCAAGAGGGTCGGCGGCGCGTTGCTGAGGGATGCCGCACGCGCCCCCACGCGCGGCCACGCGCCGCCTAGGCGTTGAACGCGCGCCGCGCACTCAGGCGGCGCGTGCGGGCGCGTGGGGGCTTATTTTGGCGCGTGGTTGGCGGCGTTGGACTCGTATGGTGATTTCCTATCTTGTGGTGTATTTATTTTATATTTTTGATGATTTTATGGATGTGAAAATACATACAAAGCCCTAAATACGTGAATTTTTAGTGTATTTTTGCGTATTTTTCTTGTATTTTCTGTGATTTTGGAAATACAGGTGATGGATTACTAGTATGTTATCATATAATAAAAATGTGTGATTCATCAATAAAAATCAAACTTTATTGTGAACTGAAACTGGATTAATGAGATACAATTCGTATGAGATTGTATTTGAGTTATGTATTGAGCTGATGAGAAACAATAAATATTATTAAATTTTTGTTACTCAAGTATACTCCTTTACACACTGATAATATTTGAATGATAGACGACTTAAGGACTCGTGATCAAACTGATGTACTGATTAATACATCTGCTGAATGTGAGTAATGCATGTCAATTAAGTTACTGCATATTGTACATGAACTCATCTGGTCACTTATTAATGTCTATCAAATTGAATATTTTTATGATAAGGGTATATAGCAATATTTATGCAGAGCAATAGTATCTACTATTGAATTTTTAGATATTTTGTTCTCTGGTTTGACTCAATTAATAGGCCACTAGTTGAAGTAATGATATTTGTTACCTAAAATTGATTAATAAATCAGTTGTTGGTCTTGGAGTCATTTTTACCTTATGAATTCATGAGTGATAATGGATCAGCTGTCAAGCTTGTCGATTTGGTGTACCCTGTATTACTATTGATGCTAATTTGTGAGGGATATTATAGATCAACATTCTTTTTATGTTGTTCTGGTAATATGTAATTGGGGTGCATGAGAGATGTTTTATTCTCTGTTATGAGAAGTTTCTTGTGTTACTGTGATCAATATATATATGATTAATTTTTTATTAATGAATAAATCAATGTAATTAACATGATATGTGATTTTGGTGATATGCTGCCCCTATCACTAAAGTTAAAATCACATATATATGGTGTATGTGAGGAGTAAAGCTTATATCCCTGATATGAGACAATTTCAATGATTCAATTGAGTAGTGATCGCCAAAGTGACACGCTTGATTGGGTTTGAGAAATTTCGGTCTCGTATGATGATTGGGATGTCTCCTGGTCTAATGCGTAATCATACTCTCAAAGGAGGTGATTGTGTATTAGTTCATGAAGGGATACATGATAGTGTGGTAGAGGAGTGATTGATTCTAGTGATTCATATGCCCAAAGGTGATGAATTTACGAAAAATTGGAACATATTCTCGTAACCCTTATCATGTGGGGAGTGTACAATTGCATGTCATGTATTCTGCCCAAATGTGATTATGTGATTTTGCATGTAACTCTCTGGATGTGTACTTGTACGTCAAGTTACACAATGCTCACATGATGCTAATTATATACTGCTTGTTTTTCAGTCACCTTTTTCTGTAAATGGTAATTCCATAATTATTGAGATTTTTTACTGCTTCAAATTTTAAGTTGTGGACATATGATTTGTTGCTTAAGAAAAGAGCAATTGAATTTGCTTATTGTCCATGAAGTGTTCTATTCTGGAACACTTGAAAAGAAGTTTGCCTGCAGATTGCACTGCTATAAGATGATGGAAGCCTTAGTTACTTGAAATTATATCTTGTCAGATATTGAAATTAGGACACATTTGCAAAAATTGTGTTTAAGTCTTAATGACATATACATCTCGTATATGATTAAAAGGTTGTCAGGTTTAACAGTGGCAATAAGTATTTTGGCAAGTATGACAATGCGAAATAGCTTAAAGGGTCATTTGTCAAATACTTGGTAGATTCTAGGGTGGTAATTTAATTACTATACCTGAAAATTTTGATAAAAAGATTTGGGCGAAATGCATAAATGCACCATATTGAACATGGTGATGAGTATAATTAATAAGACTAATTTATCTAGTCTTTTGTGGGCTGATATTATGAAAGCAATTTTTTCATATACAAAAGGGGTATTGATTTTATGACCCTAAAGAAGGTACACGAATTATGGAATCACATACTCTAAAGTTTTTAAAAATTGACGTAATTGTAGAGGATAACTGCTCTCAGACTATTAAAGATAATAGTATGATGGAGGTTACTATGTTTTTTGTCTTTACCTATACAGATAATTATGGAATCTCTTGTACCATAGACTAAACTTGTTGAGGTTTAAGGTACTATTCTTGATATAGTTTATAATGAAATTTCTTAAACCTCTGAAGTGCAGAATGAAGTGGTTGCTCCTTTATTAAGGAGATTTGTTAAGGAAAGACGATCAGTTATACCATCAGACTGTATAGTCTATTTGTGAGAGCATGATTACAATATCCACTATATGGTTGATGTAATGACATATTTGTAAATGTCGTTTCTTATTCTCAATTAAGTATGTGATTAGATACCATAAAAGGCAATATACAATCTATGAAACATGTTTGGAAACTTACTGATTTGTCTAAAGATCACAAGTTTATTAGTTGCAAATTGGCGTACAAAACTAAAAGAATTTCAAACAAAGATTGTGGAATTTAAAGCCAAATTTGTAATTAAAGTTTTCACTCTGAAAGAGGGGTGTATTGTTTATAGTGAAGAAATAACTATTTCTTTAAAAGATTCGTTCAGAGTGAATGTGGCATTAATAATTTATTTTGATATAAAGTTACGCCAAATAGATACAAAATCTATATTGTGCAATTGGATGATTTTGCAGCAGATTCAAGTAAACTTATGTGTAGACTAAAAAGTTCTAATTCATGGTTTTAAGCAAGTTTCCAGACAATATTATTAAAGTTTCATAGTGTTGTTATTTTGTTCAATTGGGAACAAAGTAATTTAATATACTACAAGGTCAGTGGGAGGAAATTTATTTTTTCTCATACTTTATGTACATGATGTTTTGCTTACAAGTTGTGACCTTGAGACATCTTATATCATTTGTACTGAGATCTGTAAGGATTGTTTTTGCCATATTATATTAGATTTTCTCGGAGGACATTTGCTGATTGTATATTGGAAATATTCAATATACATCATTGCAAGCCAGTAATTGCTCCTGTTCTTAAGGGTGATGGACTAAATCTATCACATTGTCCTTATTTAGATATTGAGAAAATTTAATTAAATGGTGTACCTTGTGTCAGTGCACTTAAAAGTATAATGTATGCTCGAATTTGCACTAGACTAAATGTTGTCTTTGTGACGAGACTTCTAGGCAAATATCGGTCAAATCCAGGACATAATCATTGGGTTGCTGTCAAGAAAGTTTTAAGGTACTTAAAGAAGACAAGAGATTATATGTTAATTTATAGACATGTTCAATTCTTGCAGTTAGTAGAGTATTTAGATGTAAACTTTGCTGGCTGTTCTGATGACATGCAATCAATAACGGAATACATATTTATGTTAGTAGGAAGTGCAGTAAATAAAGTTCTTTATTATTTTCTACTATATATGCAGTGTTAGTAACATTCTTTTAGGTTGTTACTTGGGCTATTAGGCTCCAAAATCTCATGACGGAATTGATCGTTTTAACTTTATGGATAGACCCATATGGTTGTATTGAGATAACAAATTTGTAGTATTATTTATTTACTACGAGGTTTCAAGGGGTCTAAATATATGGTGGTTAGATATTTTTGACCATAAAGAAACGGTACAAAAATGTGACTTATGATATAACATATTTTCACAGATGATGTGGTTGCAGATCCACAAATTAAAGGCTTACGCCCATGTATATTTTAGTAACATATTGTTAACATGGG
The DNA here is from genome assembly GCA_017140475.1 of Eucalyptus fibrosa. Taxonomy (NCBI): domain Eukaryota; kingdom Viridiplantae; phylum Streptophyta; class Magnoliopsida; order Myrtales; family Myrtaceae; genus Eucalyptus; species Eucalyptus fibrosa. The sequence goes on along the minus strand of CM029511.1, from coordinate 17,891,072 downwards.
CTTAGGAGTATCTTCGGATACTGTTGTTTAGTGGGAGCTATTTTGACTTTACTCTGATAAAGTTCATATCTATGGTTCGTTACACTTAGTAACGGTTTGATATGTATCAACTTTTGTATTCAATAAAATATTTTAAATGTGTTGTTATTATGTTGAATACATATTGATAAAGTCTCAAGGAATTGTATAGACCTTGAGTGAAGGCTAGGGGCATCCGGGCATCCGGTTATTAGCCTTGTGCATATGTCTTGTGATACATAAAGAAAGGTTAACCATAAAGACAAGACACATGTGGGTTCATTGGAACCATAAAGCATTCTCTAGTGGCACAAGTTTTTTTGTGACACCTAAGGTAAGAGAATGGTGACTGACAAATGAGATCTCTCTATGAGAGATGTTATCCATTTGACACACTACCATATTGAATCCATATCAATAAAGTTGAGAACATTCGTGACCATGGAAAGCTCTGTGTGTATACATGCAGTTACCGCCATAATTCGGTGTTTAAGACTTTATGGGACATGATTGACTATTAAGAATTATCTCTGGACCAAATGTGCGCACATACAGTACGTTTTCAATTAATATAGTCCAAGTGGGAGAATGTTAGAGTTTTTCTAATGTGGACTAAATTAATTGATATTGTAATTTACTGTTTTTACGATAGGATTAGTCTAAAGAGAGATATAAGGTTTCTTAATTAGTCTAATATGGGCTGGCTAGTGTGGGCCGAGTTGAGCCTGGCTCGTAATGAGGGGGACTGGCTGGAAACTCTATAAATAGTGCTCAAGTCTCTCCTCTAACCCTAATTCTCACATGTATCCTCACCTAAGGGGCGTTTACCTAACACTAAACGTGAGGGGGGCCGCCTCATTGAGCCAGTGATACGGAGGGCAATAAAGGAGAATGACTTGATGCATGGATCCCCTTGATATATGTGGGTAATCCTTTTCTGCTTCTTCTTTATGTTCGATGGATCCAAAAACAGGTGCGTTAATCTTTCTACTCAATTATGCATGTTCTTGTTCTGGTTATAGAGATCTTGGGATTACGCAATTTGCGTCCAACATCGTGCTGCAGAGATGTGGGTCGCAGAACTGTGGTGCTGTGGTGAAAGAGATGAGTGTGAAAGAGGCTTTGAATACGGTGCTTGATTGCATTTTTGTACAATTGTACATCATCATAATGGACCTTTAAGATTATACTGTTCAAATAAATCAATAATCATCTTCTCATGCAACGTTAATTATTTTTGCAGTAGGTCTTTGTTGGATGCGAAGCAACACACAATCAAGGTCATCAAAAGCAAATTATTCATTCTCATAGTAGGATTTACAATATGCATATAAAACAAACCAAGTGAAAACCAACATCACTAACACCTTTTCAATCATAAAAAGAAAATTGATAAAATCCTTTGTTTGAAGAAAAAACAAGGAATCTATTTACACTTAATCAATCGAAACAATATACATAGAATAGTTAGGAAGCCAAATCTCTTTGAATTTTCCTCACAAATTAACAATGTAGTGCCCATTTTGAATTGAGAGCTTTGTTGACTGAAAAGCTCCAAATCCCAAACTCTAATGGGTTAAAGTGTTTTCCTTGTGCTACCAATCTGCCATTTGGACTTACTTGCTTTTAGCTCAAAAGTGAAACCCTATCTCATGTTTTTGCTTATGCTCTTGTACTCACTAGAAAAGCTTTCTCTTATATTCGTCCTTTTGAAAGAATAATAGACCTTAAGTTCCAAAATGAGAATTATTATATTCAAACCGCTTCACGTATATTAGAATTTGCAAGGAGAAGGGGAGTGCCGATTTAACAAATTTTTGTTGGTAATGCCAACATAGAATTTAAATTGGAATTTTAGACTCTAAAATTTGATTAATTTTAGAAAGGGAAGAGCCTTTTCTTTCCACCCTTGTCATCATTTTTTGCTTTTTTGGAAAATATTTCCAAATAATGCAGTAATCAATGTAGAAAGCACTTGTCAAACAACCAAATTACAGAATTGTCATGGCATTAATTTTAATGTTATCATGTACATTGTCGACACCTAAGCTTTGTCAACAATTCAAGTGTATGTGGTTGTAAAAGTACCTAAAAAAGAACAAAAAAACCACCAAAAAAAAAAAAAGAAGCGTGAAAAAAGAATAGATAAATAAATAATGAACTAATTATATAAATCTGCTCCAGCCCATTTCATCCACCAAGTAGGTGTCCCTTCTTCTTTTACTTGTCCTCTCTGAAGATTGAGGCGCGCATGGAAGCCGTGGGGGAATCGCGAGATTCGCCAAGCGGAGAGCGCAGCGAGGGGAACGAGTTCAGCACGAGAGAATTTCATGGTGGTGTTTGGAATAGTTAAGCATGACATTAGAAGGCGTGGTTTATCTCATCCAATCATGTGTATCAATTAAAAATAATCCCACTCCTACAAGGACTAGGAATGCTACCCTAAGCTGGGCTCCACGCCAAGGACATCTAGGAGGGATAGGGCGATACCCTAGATGGCAAGCAAATAGAAAACACTGCACGTGGTTTAACTGAAATCAAAATGACATAATATTTTGCTGGAAAGTGACTTAATTTTTTGCTGGAAAATTATTTGATGAAGAATAATACAAATTCAGAAAAATTTAATTTTGAGATTTCAACATCACAAATAAAATTTCACTATAAATATATCCCAATAAATCTACTTTGAGTTTTTGATGGCTCTTTCAAGAATAAAAAAAAAAAGTAAAATAAAATGATCACAAGATATTGATGAATCTTCCTCTCAACAAATTCCATCTTTTGAGCAAGTCTTCTTTTGGAGGGGCTTCTTGGACCAGCGGGAAATCCAAGAGTGGAACCAAAAATCTCATCCTTCAAATAGGCAGATCCTATCTAGATGATGATGATCCGTCCAACCGATCATGTCTAGATGATGATGATCCGTCCAACCTCAGCTCGGTGATTGGATAAAGCTCTTGTCAACAACCACCCTAACATCCCCGAAACGAAGGATGCAATCGATGGCATTGGAATCCGAATGGCAGCAATGAAGTGGGAGAGAACAGAACGAGGCAAGAATCAACGGAACATATTTGGAACGAATCAAAATTTGACTTGAGAGTTGAATTGGATATGAAACGACCCTGATGGGGGAAGACTTGGTGAAAATTGGAAGATGAATAGAGAGAAAACAATGCTTGGCTGAAGATAGAAGATGCTGCCTTCCTTTGAGCAGAAGTTGTTCGATGAATTGCGCTAGAGAGAAACAAAGAGCAAGATGATTCTAAAACAATAGGTGGAGGAAGGAAGATCATGCCATAAGAAATTTCCACAAACAACCGGTTTCTCATGACATTTAGACAATGATGATGTTTGTCAATCGATGATCGTACTTATCACTAGGTCATTTTCATCTCCGATTAGACTCTAGAATTAATTTGATATGTCTCGACTTCATTCATTGATATTTGTTTCATTTTATTTTCTCCAATTCTCTTGTTGTCTTCCAAATTTTCAAAGGGTCAATGGTCCAAACGCTCGTAAAAAGTGTTAATGCTTGATATTCTCACAGTAAGCAAGACAACTTCTAGAAACCGATTGGGTATAAGGGGATCCCAAATCCTTGCAATAGAGATTTTCACGGCGAAACAACTTCCAGCCCATGTGAGGGATTCCAAAGAGGATCCTATCCCTGAAATGCTCTGATAAACAAAGGGAGTGCAAATGAGCAAGCAACGAAGGATAAGTAACAAAGTTTATAATCATCAAGAAACCTTATTTGCATGTCACCAAAAGAGTTGGCTAGCATATTCATTATGGTTTTTGGTTTTGCAGAAAATATTTTTGGGGAATCTGTTAATTGATGCAAAATGCACTTGTTAACCAATCAATTCACAAAAGTATCAGGATTCTCATTGTACAAACTTTAGTGTTATCACGTATGTCGTTGACACCTAAATTTTTATCGATAATTCAAGTGTCTGTCTCTATGAAAGTAAAAAATAGAAAATAGCAAAAACAACAAAAGAGAGCGAAAAAGAATAGATAAACAAACATATACTAAACTAATTAAAAAATTAAAACGTTTAGAAAATGATGGGTGTTCAAAAGGGGGCCTTTTCTGGTTCGTGGCCCAATTCACATATCTCTGACAAGATGAAATTTCGTCTTAAGTCCATCAAGCCTAATTGGCTGCAGCCCCTCTATGGCCCGCCCCACATGCTAATAAAGCCAAGACCCATTCCCAGCCGAAGATCGCTTGAAATCTTGGAATCCCTCATTTTCGATGCCATTCGTCATCGCACGCCATTAGCCGGAAATGATATCGGGTCAATTTTCCAATAAGAGGAAATTTAAATAGAAATATGAAGTTGAAAGACGTGGAAATTAAAAATATTTCTACATAATTGAAGTCATGAGGTATAAAAGTGGAATTTTCCTTTCACATATGACATCAAAACACCGTTCATTCAAGTAAAAATGAGTTACAGATGACAGATCTGCATGATCTATGAAAGCGAATTTCAAGCCGTGAATTCAACATCTGAGCAATCTAGAGACAAAAGTGCTTTCTTAATACTAAAAGGGACAAGAAATAACTAACATAATCACCGGGGGAAAGGGCGATGGGAGCCTGGCGGTGGCCGATAAGTGACAAGCAGATGGACTTACTTCCATGAAAGAGATCGACATATTCTCAATTATGAGTTGTGACTGATTATTGATGAAGCCAAGAAAAAAGGGGGAAAAACCATCAAAATTCCAAATTTTGCTTACTAAGACACGTTTACATTAATTTTTTTTTAACATATTTACCCTCTATCAATAAGTATGGTTAAAAAATTTGCTTATACGGATGATGGAAAGTAAACGATGTTAAGGTCAAATGAAATAAGAACAATTTCAACCGAAAAAAATATAAAATCATCAAACGAAATCTTAATAAAAGGTGAATGTCATATTGGTACAAACTTAGGATTTTTTATTTCATAAAAAAAATTAGGTTAAATATACCATGGACATAATTTTAACAGAAAGAAAAATAAATGCAACAAAAATGAATATAATTTGGAGTTTTTTTTACCGGCTTTTTTCGAAAACGACGATGGGTTCTTTTTTTTTTTTTTTTACCTTATATATATTATTTTATTTTCAAACTCAGTTCCTTTCTCATCCAGAACAACCCCATAGGGGTGAGCATGGTCCGGGTTGGTCCGGGCCACCCCCTAACCCTAGGACCAACCCGTACAGTGTCGGTCCTCAATTTTTAGGACCGAGGACCGACCCTATTGAGCCTAGGACTAAGGACCGGACCGACCCAATGGGTTCGGTCCGGTTCCAAGGTCAACCCAGGACCGATCGATAATTTTTTTCGTCTTATTTTTTATACTCCCTAAAAAAGCAAACCTACAAATTCAAATTACATATCCATTGACAATGCGGCATTGTGCAACTAAATTATAAATACCAATATATATTTAGCAAATTTAAGATGACATAATAGAAATTTCGTACTTGCTAACCGCTCATTATGATATAGGACAAGATGAAAATTTCTTGTAATCATCTATCTTTAATATTCATAACATCATATGCAAAAGCGTTTTCCTACATTTGATCATGTACAGTCCACTTAACCAAAAAATGAGCTTCACCCCACTTGACTAGCAAATCACCGTAGCAACTGCAATACTATTTTACTCTTCAAAAACTTCTACCATTTAACACAAATTGAAAAGCAAAGTGCAGCTGAAATTTATTAGTAAAATACAATTAAACTATAAAAAGTTCAAAATACTTAATATAAATTATGAATATATAACTTCACATCTTGTTAATTCACTTAAACTTCTAAACACTTGAAAACAAAACAAACGACACATAATTAATACTCAACAAAAGTTTTAAATTGAAATTACTATTAGTGTTATTGATAGAACATTTCAATATAATATAATATAACAGATATTTTACTTAGGTTTGAATATATAAAAGAATTATACATAATATAATATAATATATAGGGTTGGTCCAGGGTTGGACCGACCAAAAACTCTTAGGACCGAGGACCAACCCGCACAGTGTTGGTCCTGGAATTTCAGGACCGAAGACCGACCCAGTCCTCTTAGAAACCGGACCAGGACAGGCAGGGTTGGGCCGGTCCAGGGTCGGTCCAGGGTCAACCCTAGACCACTGCTCACCCCTACAACCCCAGGCTTCTCCCGTTTGCGCCGTTATCCCACCCAACATCCGAATCATCTCCATCCCCCGCTTCGCTCCTTTTTCATTCTCGTTTGTTTTTTCTCTTCATGCTCGCCGCCGCCAATCTTCACGCTCGGCGTATCGTCTCGGATGATGATGACAGGCTCAGATTGGCCTCGACTGCCGCGGTTGACGAAGCGACGCCGGACCGGCGAGAGTGCCAAGAGCGGAACCGAAGAATCTCATCCTTCGAATCGGCGGATCGTGTCCAGATGATGATGATGATGATGATGATCCATCCAACCTTAGCCTTGGCAATCGGATAAAGCTCTTGTAAACAGCTAACGCCACCGGGCATCCCCATTTGCGCGCGGCGCGGATGGGCGAAATAATTGACAGAATATCCTGGAATGAATCGACTCGGCGGGCCTGAATGGTTTAGGGCGATGCGGTGTGACAGAACGAAGCAAGATAAATCTGATCCAGACATGGATCCTGGAATGAATCGACGACTTGAATCAGAGTGGCTGGAAATGTGGAATCTGATGGTGTTTCATGAAATGATCTGTATTTCTGGAGATGAATATCCAGAACACGAGAGAGAGAGAGAGAGAGAGAGAGAGAGAGAGAGAGAATCAACGAGCCTTATCTGGCGGTGAGAGCAAGTTCATGTTCGGGAGCGCATGATGTTGTTGATTCTAATAGGAAAAGCCATTGCCGGAGGCTTGGATGCTGTGATGTTTAGAGACATGTTATGCCACCACAGCAAAAGAGATGACTATGAGAGAGGCTCTGAATACTGCATTTGACGATGAAATATCTGCAGATCCCAGAGTCTTTCTAATGGGTGAGGAGGTCGGAGCAACGGTTTTTTTTCTTTTTGGGCGGAAGCATGGACCTGAGAGGGTTGTTGATACTGCAATCACAGAGGCTGGTTTCGCTGGAGTTAAAGTCGGCACTGCTTTCTATGGTCTCAAGCCTGTCATGCATTTTATCACATTCAATTTCGCTATGCAGGCAATTGAACACATTATAAATTCTGCTGCAAAGATGAACTGCATGTCAACTGGCCATATATTAGTCTCTATAGTTTCAAGAGGAGATGCAGCAGGAGTCAATGCCTGACGCTCTCAAGCTCTATGAAGATGTCACCATCCCAACTGGAGGAAGCTTTACTGGATCCGGCCTCATTAGATCACTCATCACCCTTAAGGTCAATGGAACACGAGAATTGTCAATGGCGTGCGAAATGAGAGTCGCTCATGAGCGGTGTAACATCTTCAGTATGTCCCTCCAACTGGAGTTCTTCCTCATCCTCTGCTTTTTCCAGATTTGCAGTCACCAATTTCTTAATGGTGTGTGTTAGTTGCATTATTTGAAGGCCTTGTCATCAAGGAAGGGATAGGCTGCGTGGTAGCAAATCTAATTGGCATTTACTCAAGTCTCCTTTTCAGTTGATAATATGATGGTACCATCATGACCCCTATGCTCAATATAATTACGTAGGTGCATTGTTATTACACTGATCAACTCAGCTTGTAATGTTTGATATTAGCCTCAGAAAGCTTCACGTCTCCTTCATCCTTTTCCTGCCTTCTTTTGTTTGACAGGGTAAGCAATCATTAACAAATTCTGGACATGCTTGTCTTGTTCCAAAGTAGTAATTGCTTTTGCTATTCAATGACACTCTTTGCCCTCATAAACTTTGATCAGTGACCTATTGTTGAACCTCTATTCTTTAAATTAATTATGTGCTCTGGTGTTCTAGGGATTGAATTAATTTTTATTTGGGTCTGCTTTGCTTCATGGTTATTAGTATCAATATTATGTGTTGTTCATTCTGTAATAATGCAGTGTAGGAAAGTGGCATCAAATTAATTGTCATTGATGATAGGCCATTTGGGGCATTTGTTTCTCTTGTATACATGTATTTAGTGACATCAAATTAACATAAAGACTCTCTGGAAATACAGATCATGGAGATTCGAGGAAGTATCTTTGTGGATTTTTAAGCTGCTTCCGATGTGAAATTGAGATCTTGGAATTTGACATTTGTCGATTCACTTTCGACCAAGGCTAGATTCAATGCATTTATCATTTTTTTCCTTCTCTTCTTTTAAATGGTGATGATGTTGCCACAGGATTCACCATCAAGGTTGCTGCAAAACTGAAGTATCAAATCATATCAGTTATGCGAGAATTGTTTTGTAGCTCATTCCAGTGGCTTCACATGCAAACCATAGAGATTCCTGATCTTATGTCTAGGCTTGGATTATTTTATCCAATTTGATGCAAAATCTGTAACTCTTGAATTATTCTGCCACCCACCAAGGAACGTATCCATCATGGAAATGAAATCTCGTAGGATTTTCACTTTTTTAACCAGCTTTATTGTCTTGACCAGCTTGTAGTTTTCATTTTTAGTTTAACTAGCTTGTGTTTCATTGTCTTGATATGGGCTTCTTGCTACACATTTTCATCATCATTTCTCGATATGTAACTTATGTATATTTAGAAATTTTAAGTGATGCAGTTACTTTTGGAGCTAGCTTTAGAATGAATCATGTGATACTTTAGCCTTTCAAATTCCTGGTTAAGCTCTTTCCAGTTTCACTTGGTGACCATTGAGTTGTCTTCCACACTGACTGGTTTTAATATATATATCCTCAACTGCTAACACAACAACTGTAGAGAAAAATAACGATCAAAGGACTCCACTTAAATGAGCTTTCACTACACATTTCTCTCTTGTCCTTATGCCCCATTTTTGGCCCATTCTTTGTGGTAGTAATTAATCTGATGATTAATTATGTAGTTCCATTCATTTGTTAACTAGTTAACGGAGCATCTGTTGTTTTAGCGGATTTTGATTGAACTTCTCTATTTGTGGCTTTTCAAGTGTAGGATGGAAATAGATTGTTTGTGTGCTTTAGTAATGTATATCCTTTAAATTCGATACCTTGTCTTTTCTGGTTCAAATGGAGTAGTATGTCAGTTTCACTTTTCTTGTATTAGCTTCCCTCGACAGTGTTCGTAGTTGTGGTATTTGGTGGGAATGTAGTTAACATTTTCATGATTGCCATGCTAGGCATTACAAATAAAAACAAACCAAGAACTTGTGGGGTATGTTTTGGTTCTCCATGAGTCTCTTCAATCAAGAGGTTGTATCATATAATGTTGTTTACATACTTGCTGTTGTGGGTTTGATTGCTGATGTAGTCAGATCAGAATCATGACAAACAGGGAGGTTCACCGGTCCACCAAACATTTTAAGTGTGTGCATTAGGCATATAGCTCATGTGCATGCATGGGTTCTTTACCTTCCTAACATGGCATTGTGGAAGTTATTAATGTCTTTTGACCAATTTGATAGGAACCAAATCACAGAGGCGAGGCATGTTCTACTTAGCTAAGCTAATCATTCAGCTTTGCTGTCCATCCGAGGCATGTTCGGGAAAGTAGTTTTCTATGTGCTTCCAATCCTCAGAGCAAAGTCTCTCATTTCTTGATATAGCTTTCCTGCTGAATACTACATATTACGGAGGCTTGATTATGTTTCCTTCATGGCTTTTCAGATTTTCTCGGTTTGCAGTCTAGGTGAGCTTCTTAGCTATGTTGGTTTTACCTCATTCAATAATGATGCATATCTTGGATATGTCTTCTGTAGTTCTCTTCCTTCTGCTTTGCAGGCGTAATACTGGCCTTGAAGTGCCAGTGTGGTTTCTTCTATATTGAGGATGTCTCTTTCATGTGTAGTTTTTTTTTTTTTAATTGCTTCTTGAGGAAGTACTAAGTGTACTAACAATGTAGGTATGATGTGGATTATACAAATATCACCAGCAAGAGTGACCACCCCAAGGGCTATCATTTTCTTGGTGCTCACAGGTCTATTCTTGCTCAGTTTCAAACACTCTTATTTTAGAAACGGTTATAAATAGGAAGACAAGCAAAGAACAGGGTGGGAGTCCACAAGGAGAAGGATACATTGGGTGGGAGCTAATCGAAATAAGGGAGGGTGCATCACTTTTGTTCATGCAAATAAAAACGCACCAATAGTAGCAGCCACCCACACATACAAGAACCATGGAAAGAGAGCATGAAGTACTGTAAGTTTTCTTAAGCTGCTTCTAATGCAAAATTGAGGTCTTGGAATTTGATATTTGTCGATTCACTTTTGATTGATGCTAAATTCAATGCATTTATCATTTTTCTCCTTCTCTTCTTTTAAATGGTGATGATGTTGCCACAGGATTTGACATCAGGGTTGTTGCAAAACCGAAGTATCAAATCTGATCAGTTGAATGAGAATCATTTTGTAGCTCATTCCAGTGGCTTCACACGTGAGCCATAGTGGTTCTTAATCTTATGTATAGGGCTGGATTATATTATTCAATTTGATATGGAATCTGTAACTCTTGAACTATTCTGCTACCCACCAAGGAACGTGTCATATCCATAGTTGAAATGAAATCTCGTAAGATTTTCACTTTCTAGCTTTTAACCAGCTTGTGTCTCATTGTATTGATCTGGGCTTGTAGCTACATATTTTCCTCATCATTTCTCGATATGTAAATTCTGTGTATTTAGAAATTTCAGTGATGCAATCACTTTTGGAGCTAGCTTTAGGCCAATCATGTGATGCTTTTGCCTTTCAAATTTATAGTTAAGCCCTTTCTAGTTCGACTTGGCAATCATTGAGTTGGCTCCCACACTTATCCAAAAGTGCTCAGTTTCACTACAACTGTAGAGAAAAATATAACCAAGTATACACTTCTCTCTCGTCCCTGTGCCCCATTTTTGGTCCATTCTTTGTGGAAGTTAATAATGTGATTAGTAATGTTTAAGTAGTTTCATTCATTAATTAACTAGTTAATGGAGCATCTATTGTTTTAGTAGATTTTGATTGAACATCTCTATTTGCGGCTTTTCAAGTGTAGGATTGAAATAGATTGTCCGAGTTTGTTATATGTTCTTCAAAATTCAGTAACTTTGTCTTTTCTGGTTCAAATGGAATGGTATGGTAGTTCCACTTTTCTTGGATTAGCTTCTTCTTAACGGTGTCTTTAGTTTTGGCATTTGGTGGGAATGTAGTCACTATTTCATGATTGCCATGCTAGGCATTACAAACAGGAACAAACCGAGAACTTGGAGGGTGTGTTTTGGTTCTCCATGAATCACTTCAACCAAGAGGTTGTATCATATAATGATAGTTACTAATATGTTGATGTGTGCTCGGCTGCTGATGTAGTCAGATTAGAATTATGACAGGCAGAGAAGTTCACCAGTCCGCTAAACTTTTAAGTGCATGCATTGGAGATCTAACTCTTGTACATGCACGAGTTCTTTATCCTCCTAACATTGCATTGTGGAAGTTATAAATGTGTTTTGATCACTTTGATCAGAATCAAATTGTAGAAGTGTGTTCTACTAAGCAAAGCTAATCATTCAGCTTTGCTGGCCATCCAAGGCATGTTTGAAAAGCAGTTTTCTATGTGCTTCCAGTGCTTGGAGCAAAGTCTCTCATTTCTAGACATTGCTTTCCTGCTGAAAGCTTCATATTATGGAGGCTTGGTTACGGATCATTCATGGCTTGTCAGATATTCTAGGCTTGCAGTCTGGGTGAGCTTCTCAGCTATGTTGGTTTTACCTCATTGAATATTGCAACATTTCCTAGATATGCCTTTTATAGTTCTCTTCCTTCTGCTTTGTTCTATATTTTAAGTATGTCTCTTTTATATGCAGTTTTTTGTCTGCTCCAAGAGGAAGTACTGAGTGTATTAACAATGTAGGTATGAAGTGGATTAGGTAAATATCACCAGCAAGAGTGACCACCCCAAGGGCTATGATTTCTTCGTGCTCCAAGGTCTGTTCTTGCTTAGTTTTAAATACTCCCAATAGAGAAACTGATATAAATAGGAAGAAAAGCAAAGAAGGGGTGGGAGTGCGGAGGTTGAAGGATTCTTTAGGTGGGTTCTAATTGAAGTAAGCGTGTATCACTTCTGTTTATGCAAAGATAAAGGCACCAATACCAGCTGCCATCCACACATACGAGAACCAAAGAAAGAGAGACTAAAGTACTAGCAAGATTGCCAAGATTTTGTGATCCACTACCGAACTTATTCCAATTCAATGAGTATTCTCAATATTATGCTACATACAGTCCGCATGTTGCAACAAAATTAACATTTACTAAAATGATGGTATGAATAGTATATACCCACCAACGAAGCACTTGATTTGATACAATGCAAGAAGTGAAGTGATAGTAAAAATTGAAGAACTCCCGTTTAGTAAGTCCAAAATATTTGAAGCATGCGACACTGTGGTTGTATCAACACGGTAGAAGACATCGTTTTGATCCAGCCAAATAGGAAGAGAAAACAGAAAGAGTCCGTCCACGGCAGTTCAAGTAACATTTAAAGAGACATTGATCAAAAATAGGGAGACAAACATAATCACAGAAAATAATAAAAATGAAGGATTTTAAAATGATATAGAAAGAAAAAGAAAAATGTAGGTACGCCAATGAATCTCCATTCATCACATTCTACTTTAGCTTGATAGATGTCAAAATGAGAACACGAAGAAGTGCTATGACACCTTTGAGGAGCCACCACATCCTGTATCTTGGTACTTGTAAAAAAGTAGTAGATAAACCACCTATATGAATATCATGATGGCATTTCAAAGAATTGTATGTCACTAGCTCTTTCCTCTTATGTACCACCATAAGTTGTGTGGTAAATACTACATGATCATGTCGAAGATAATCCGTAGTGGGCAAATAGTATTTCCCTTTGGGTCCATATGCAACTATAGTGAACATCATCCTAAATTCCTTTAGTGCTAAGATGGCAAGTCATGAATACACCTACTATAGCGTGTATATTGAATCCACTGCAATGTTTTGCGCCGATAGAGCATGCAATGGTATGCTTCAACACCCAGGCTATGCATTGCTAGAAATCAACTTAAGCACAAGTGCAAGTATATTATTGGTGCTCAAATTCAACTCAAGGATTGTAGAGTTAGGTACAAAAACTATTATTTCACTAAATGACGTTGCAGTATTGTGTAAATAAAGGATTGTAGTAGAGTTCGATGTGAAGTAGTTTGTTGGCGAGATGATGGAATGTTATCCTTGTTGACACTTGACTTTTCCTTGGCAAGTCAAACACGCATTATGGTAAAAAGAAAAAGAAAAATACAATATAAAAATAGTAAAAAATAAATAAAAACCCAAATAAAAAAGAGAACTAAAAAGAGGGAAAAAAGAAGAAAGTAATGAAAAAAGCTCCAACTGAGTCATAATCGAAAGAGCCAGGTCCGGTCTGTTGGGCCTGATCCAAAAGCGCAGCCCAGACCATTCGAAGCCCACTGGAATAAGCCTTGGCCGGTCAACCCATTCGCGCCAGACCACATCAAGCACAAGCCCATACACAATTATTAGGTCCTTGCCTTGCCGTTGCCATTTTCGCTTTGCTGTCAATTGAAAATTGGAATCCTCAAACCCGACCAGTCGACTTTTTTCATGAAAGGCACATACATACGTACGTAGGACACAACCACAGTGAAATTATGTGATACGTAGTACAATACGCATTCAGAGGCCAACAAAAAAGGAACAAAAGAAAATAGACGAGATGCAAAGTATTCACCGTCTTTTTTGTCACATTGTTATTTTTCAATTTGATAAAAACCCAGAATCATGTGAATATGATAATTGATTTGTTGGAATATGTGGAGATTTTCGAGTCAATAATTGAATCATTTGTGAATATGCTATGTAAGGAAGGGATGCAAACAGGAAAAAGATAATGTATTGCACAAATCCAACAAATTAAAGGACATAATTGACCTACACTAATCCAACAAATCAAGGGACATAATTGCATAAATTGCAATTATAAATCTATCTCATTTTGTATCCTTCTGGAACATTTGTAAGGCAGATATGAAGTGGGGGACCTCTAATTTTTTTGTCTTCATTTTTTCTATATATCATTCCCGAATTGCAAGCATGTCGATGAAATTAACTTTGTTTGAGAGTTTTAGGGGGTTTAACATCGTGTATCAATCTCTGATGAGAAAGAGATGAGTAACATGGACAAATTAATCTTTAGCACAAGCGCAAGATTGATTGAAATAAATGTGGCACTAATGTATCGAACTTTACAAAGAGGCTAGTCTAGACAGAAAAAAAACATCAAGAAAAAAAGACCTGACTCAAGATAAAACGAGGCGTGACATGATGAAAATGCTAATCTTGATAATGGTGTCATCTAAATCCATTTAGCCAAACGTAAAATGCAACCAATATCTTTACCCGCGCTCGTAAAGGAAAAAGGGAATGGAGGCTCGTGATGAATTCATCGCTAGATATCGTTATACGCCACCGTAGCTTTGCCATCATCGAGCTCACTGCAGCAAGGCCTCCTCTCGTTCTGCTCGGTTTTCCAATCAAGATGCTCGAAAGTGCACGGACCCTTGGCCATTCGCCCTTCACTAACCCCAATCATCGACGTCATTGCCCTTGGGAACTTTTTCTCTGATCTGATCACCGATCGAGATCAAATTTTGCTCTTATCAAGGTAACTTCCACACCCATTGTTTCTGCCACTTATCAATGAAACAAAGCCAGGTGAGCTTCAGCTACTAATGTTTGTTACTAAATCAGTTGTTGTTGAAGCTCGATTAACAACTTGGACGTGTACTGTTATTGTCGTGATGATCTGAAAGTGAATCGTTGGTTTATATTTTGAAAGTGATAATTGTCACAATCACCCAATTAGTTGATATAAGACAGGTAATCTTAGGTTTACGGATATGTTTTAACATAAATTGCAATTGACAGGTTTACTGCAGTGGGAGCAATTATTCAAGATCATCATCAAGAATGAGCCATGAAACTCAGGTGCAAGCTCATTCACGGGCACGGCTTGACATATGTTTGGAGGACGGACTCACGATCTCGAACTTTCAAAAGTAGAATTGCATTCTTCAATGGCAGAGTCACTAGAACAATCACAACAACTCACAACATCACAGCAACTTGTTAGGTTTATTGAAAATCTAAAAATGATAAGATTGCAACTAGCTCTAAAAAGAGAACAAAGACCAAATGATATGCGGTATATTGGTTTGAACTAATATGCGGCGATGCTTTCAGTGTTCATCTCAATTCATAAGGGTAAGAGTAGAAAAAGATCACGTACGGTCATGAGAATAAAGAAAGTTAAGGCACACAAGTTATTCAACTAAATGTCAATGAGCCTATGAACGAAAAAATATGGTTTGGCAGTGAAGGAAGTAACTATCATGCGTCCAAATATCAGAACAATGCCACAAATACGAAGTTCGTTGTGCAGTTATTCCTTTGCCGGCAAGTTGAATATGCTTTTTGTAAAGATAAATAAAAAAAGAGCTCCAACTCAAAATTGAAAGGGCCTGGTCGATCTATTGGCCTGATGCACAAGCACAGCCTAGATATCACCAGGCCCATTAGAATAAGCCTCGGCCCAGACAATTTCTGTCACTAATCAACACCAGAAATCCCACCGTCTGCCATCTCCAATCACCAATAGCCACCATCGATCCACCATTGACGGCCGCCATAGGCTCTGTGATAACACAACAGAACGCATACACTGAACCTGATGAAGAAACTCTCTTTCTAGGGAATTCTTGAGGCTTCTTGATCGGCTTTCCTTCTCCGTCGTCCTTCAGACACCATTAGCCACCCTTGTAGCCGCTCCGCCATTGCCGGTTTCGTTGTAGCAAGGCCAACTCTCGTTCTGCTCTGTTTTATGGTCAGGACGCTCGCAAGTTCACGAACCTTGGTCGTTCCGCTTTCGCCGGCCCCAATCATCGGCATCGACACCACCAGGAGCTTTGTCAATGATTTGATCACCGTCCGAGGTAAAAACTTAAATGTCATCAAGGTAAATTCCACACACTATTTCTGCCACTTATAAACAAAACAGAGCCTGTTAGATTTAGCTAATGTCTGTGAGTAAATCAGTTGAGATGAAGCTCTATTAGCAACTCAAACTTGTACAGTTATTGTCGTGATGATATGAAAGTCAATCGTTGCTGTACATTTGCGTGTGAGCTCCTTGATCAAAATGCATATTACTTTTTTGATTAAATGCTCGAACTAGATCAGTATGTATATTCGATTTAATCTTGGAACTGCAAAATTATATTACATAAATTCGATTTGTTCTCAACTTATCAAACCCTTGTTATGGCTGACTTTGTTGGAATAGGATGCTTATATGTCAAATGGTGTTATGATTCTCGTCTTGTATGCTCGTAGACGTATGACCTGAAAATTGCTGTCTCATGGCTTGTTGATCTCTCCGGTTCAAGTTATAGTGTTCTATATGAATAGAATAGAGTCTTGAATGTGTATTCTGTTGTGAAGGAATGCGAGATCTGCATGTGTGTATGCAAAGAATGGAGCAGCAGAATCTCCATTGATCCTTGCATTTATACAATCTGTGAAAGAATTGCCATTGCCCCAAACTTTGGATTGACTTTTAATCCTTTGGTGATGATCCTTTCTGATGCTGTGGTTTTCATTATTATCTCAAACTAGGAGACATTTGTTTCTAGATAAATTCTTCAATTTTGTTTTCACTAACAAAAAAATAAAAATAAAAATAAAAATGGTGGAAGAATGCAACGGTGGTTATATTTTAAGAATAGTTTAATTTGAATTTCATTTGATTCATGTTCTTCTAGTCTGACAAGGGACGCTATCCTCTCAATTTTCAAGTTCCCTGATTTCTTCACTTTTTCCTGGTAGAAAAACTATAGCTTACACACTGATTAGTGAAATATTGATATGGCATAACTTATTATTTTTGGCGTGAGTTATGGGATAGTGGGGTTTGGCAGAACAAAATGATCATCCCAAATCCAATCGTTGGCATCAATTTTCTTTTATTCGATGGTTGAGATCGTGCATGTAACTTTGACCCTAAAGAGTTCAGCTGTTGTACAAATTGACATGCTGGTTCCCTTGTAGAGACTCATTCCCATACTGTCCTTTTCCATGTGGGCTTCCAGCAATACTAGCTTGTGTTCTTGAGTGGTCCAATGGCAATCCCCATTGTTCCTATATGGAAAGCTAAATTCTAGTTCTTTCTTGTAAATGTTTTCAAAATCATTTATCAATGATGGGGGACCTGTTTATAGTAGAGGTGTTAGAACCGAATTGAAACGAAATTTAGTGCATTTTCGGTTTGAAAAATAAAAAAATAATGGTTCTCTCTTCTCTGCAGTTTCCTTCTCTCTCTCTCCTCCAATAGCATCAAACTCGCGCTCAACCCTCTCTCAGGGATTAAATTCCTCTCCTGCGAAACCTGCAACAGTGCAGCCACGTTCGCCACCTCCCCCAGATCGCCTTCTGGAATCTGAATCCCATGTCGTAGGGCCTGAATCCGAAGCTTCAGCCTGGCGATCTTGAAAAGGAGGGACTTCCTCTCGCATGCCTGCCGCCGCTCCTCGCGTGACCACCGTTGCTCCTCTTGGAGGTGGCAATGGGACTTAGGGAAGAGGCAGAGAGAAGAAGGTTTGGAGACTGTGAATGGGAGGAAGGATGGGCGTTGGTGGTGGACTCGGTGGAGGGGAGGATAGGTGCAGGGTGGGACTTGGTGGAGTGATAGGTGGGGTTTGGAGTGGGGAGAGAGACTGGGGCTCGAAGAGTAAGATGGAGAAGAAGACAAGGGAGAGATATTTTGCGGAGCCACCTCGATTGTACCAACTTCCCTCCCTCGTCTCGTCTCCATCCCATATGCATATGCAACCCTCCACCCTCCTCCTCCTCAGTCGTCGAACTTTCCAATTTCTCCCATTCTCCTTCGTGCGAATTCCTGTTCTCGTCGATCCTTCGTTCTCCCTCTCGCCAAGCAATTGTGGTGCCCCTCTTCAGTTCGATTCGGGATCGGTTTCGGGTGAAGACGATTCCCATCGATTCGTTCTCTATGATTAGCGATGGGGGAACTTATGCTCATGGACCTGTTGAAGAAGGCGGCGTTGGATTTCTCCGACGGGAGAACCGTGTCCGCCTATGGGGAGTTTAACCTGACACGTGCGGCTGCACGACGTCATCGCGCTCGCTTTCCCCGACACAGGTATGTATGTCCCCCCAATCATCGAGTCTCCTCGTAAGTACGATGGTGCAGGTTTTCCATTTGTGCAGTGATGCGAATTCAAATGCAGAAAATTTCCTGATGATGCTGTTTAAATTTGAGAATGCAATATTTGGAAGATCGCGGTAACAATAAATTTCTAACAATGAGATTGATTGCTTATGAAAGATTGACTGGGAAATAGCTTGAAATAGGAAAAAAGAATCTTGAAGGCATGAAATTTCTGTGCGCGCATGGTGCCATTGAACAGGAACAAATTGAATTGGGAAGGGCGTGGAGAGCATTTTCTATAGTGTCCAAAGGTCGTTTTTCGGGATGTACAAGTATCGATTCATTGTAAAACGAAATCAAAGCTTATCAGAAGGAGATGGATGGTTTTGATGAAATCGAACGTTGACAGACTAGTTGTCTGCATATTCTGCATATGTATGTGTCTCCAATCCGTAGGGACTAGTGTGATGGTTTGCTGATTGGAATATATGTGTTTGTTTTGCAGTTTGTGATCCTGTTTCTGGCGGTAATCCGTTGCCCAGCCACCGTAGCTCCACCCAACGCCATCTACACAGCTAAGGAGTTTTGAGTTCTACCTTTCCAACTTGGAACCGAAGCTTTTATTGACACCACAAGAAGGAAACCGATGGGCTCAATCTGCTGCTTCCAAGCTTAACATCCACCACCTAACCGCCAAGCTTCACTCCACCGATTCGAAAATCACTCTCTTTGTCTGATGTAGAGCCAAGCCTCGGCTCAATGTCCAAAGTTATCAATGATCCCTCGGATGTAGCTTTGTTCATGCACACCCGACGCTACGGGTTGCCTCAATTGCATGCTGCTAACTCAGCGCAATTTGGCATCATCGGTTCAAAACATCAAGTGGATGTACAAACTAACAAAGTTAGACTACCGTGATTGCGCTTCCCTTGTTCCATGTGCACAGCTTAGGGCGCGTTTTTTGCGTTTGTTTAAAAATTGTTAGGGAACGTAAATTGAAAAAAGTGTTTTTGTTCCGGGAACAATTTTTGAACAAAAAAAAGCGCGTTTGGTAAACTTGTTCCGGAATAAAAATAAACAGAAACATGTTTGGTAATTTGGATAATTTTTTTAATTTCTTTTATTTTTTATATTTTTTTTCTTTTTCCTTTTTCATTTTTTTTTTTCTTTTGGCCGGCGACCGGCCGGCGAGGCTGAGCTCGCCCAGCGGCGGGCGAGGCGCGGCCTCGCCGGGCCACCGCTGCGCAAGGTCGAGGCTCGCGGCCGGCCGGGCGAGCTCGGCCTCGCCGGATCTGGGGTGAGATCGAGCTCGCCCGGCCGGCGCGAGGGACGGCCTCGCCCAACTACGGCGAGCCTCGCCGTGGCTGGGCGAGGCCGCCGGCCCTCGTTGGCCGGTTGCCGGCCATGGCCGAGGCCGGCGACCGGCCAAAAGAAAAAAGAACAAGAAAATAAGAGAAAAAAGAAAAAAAAAGTGTTTCTCAAAAGTGTTTCAGAAACAAGAAACACAAAATTTGTGTTTCTTGTTTTTTTTCTTTTTTGTTAACAAAAGAACAAAAAAAAAAAAACGCACCCAAACGCATTTATGTTCCTTTTTTTGTTCAGAACAAAAAAAGAAAAACTGTTTAAAAACAAAAAAAAGAAATACAAACAAACGGGGCCTTAGTTGCTGGATTATTGAGCTCTTTATCTACTGGAGCCGCCATGGCCCTTCCGGCAGCTGTTAGGTTCTTGGCACTCACATTTTGGGTAGATATGATTTCATACAATGCCACAAAGATGTTTGCTAATTAATAAAGTTTGAAGCATCATCAAAATTAGATGGTGAACCAGGGAAAAAAAAAATTAATAAACTTAGATTGTTTACAAGTTTTTTACTTCTTTATTTAAGGAAAATTTTTGTATTTGCAAAGGCATGAGCAACGTGACGACTTGACTAAATACTGTATATTATGATCTCAGAAAAAGTGAGTTGGGTCAATTTACTATTTCTACATCGGACCATTAATAACTTTTGCTTGAGATTATATTAATTCACTTTTGAGGTGGGGTGTAGCAGTGGGCCAGTAAAGTGTCAATGCCTGATATTCTCACAACAAGCGAGACAACTTCCGAAACCAATTGGGTACAAGGGGATCCCAAATCCCATATATCAAGACATTCTTATCCTTGCAATAGAGATTTCCACCTCAAAACTTTCGACCTGTGTGAGGGATTGAGAAGAGGATCCCATCCCTGAAATACTCTAATAAACAGAGGGAGTGTGAATGAGCAAGCAATGCAGGATAAGTTACAATGTGTATAATCGCCAGGAAACCTTCTTGGCATGTCACCAAAAGATTTGGCTAGCATAGTCATTATTTCCTTCATGTCATTCAGTTGTTTCTTCTGGAGTTCTGCCTCAGCTCGCAGCTTCTCCTTTTTCTTTTTGCAAGCTCAGAGCTGTCTCCTTCTCATTCCTCAGGTCACCATCGATCTTCTGAATATCCAACTCAGCCAGGTCCAGAATCAACCTTATATTGTGTTGGAGCTCGGGCATAGGAACATCACTCTCCCTCGCCTTCTCTTCCGCATTCAGATTCTCCAAGTTTGCTAACACCCTAACCTGAGGTCCGCGCACGTCGAGTACCTTTCGCACAATTTCAACGCCCTATTTTTGCTTCTTCGCCAACAGCTTTTCTGCTGTAATATACTTCGCTTTGTTTTTCAGCGTCTTCTTCTTCGCTTGCTTAGACCAAAGCTTCTCCTTACCGGGCACGTCAGGTGATGGCTTCTTTTCCTCTGGCCCCAACGACGCAACAGGTGCCTTTGCAAGAGTTTCCTCGTAAGTCGTTGAAGCCCACACCCATATTCTTAGGATGCAACTTTGCTTCAATGAATGTCACAATCTCTTGTTGGTTCTTCTCAAGACCCGGATTCTTCATCCTCATTCTCTATCTTCAAGTTCTTGTCAATCTCTCTATTCGGATGACCATGCCGGTGGACACAAAATTCACGGGTTTCGACAGATCGGCCCTACCTAGGAGGTCCCTGTTCTTCCTCCGCTTCCTCTTGGAGGAGTCGTCGTAGTCCGAATCGGACTCCCTCGACGCGAAGACGCCGTAGAGCACATGGTCCTTGGTCTGGGCGCGCTTCTCCCTCCGCCGGTGGTGGTAGAACTCCCCGTCGATCCACTGCTCGTCGTCGTAATCGTTGTCCATCCCGAACCTCTCCATCTCCCGGTCCTCGTCCATCTTCAAGCAATCCCGGAGAACCGAAGCGAGAGACCGAGGGTTTCGAGGAGGGTGTTTCCGCGGAGGCAGAGAGAGGGGCAGTGCTGCTGGAGTCAGAGCTTACAAAATTTATTGAGCTGAGTATTAGCGAGTTTGAGGTTTTAATTTGTAAGATACTCGAGTAGCTGGAGTCAGAGCATGACTGGATATAAATTCTCGAAAAATCATCAACCCAAGCTCGAATAATTCAACTTGGACTTGCTGGCCGACCCTCTTTTGGCTCAGAAGCGAAGCCCTATCTCATGATTTTGCTCACATTTTTGCACTAGCAAGAGAAGCTTTCTCTGATACTCCTCCATTTCAAATAATGGTAGATCTTGGGTCCAAAAATAAGAATTATCACATTCAAACTACTTCACGTGTATCAAAGCTATAGTTGAGTCCGCAAGGAGATGGGGGAGTAACAATTTAATAAAAATTGTTGGTAATGCCGATATAGAATTTAATTTTGATTCCTATACTCTTAAATTTGGCTAATTTTAGGAGGGGAGGAGCTTTTTCTTCCCGCCCTCTTTAAGATTTTTGGTTTTGCAGAAAATATTTTTGGGGAATGTGCTAGTCAATGCAAAAGGCACTTGTTAATCAATCAATTTACTAAAATCACTTCCAGCTATGAAAGTTAGTGCAACATGGACTTTTATCACATAAGCCCTATTAGCGGAGGTGATTTCGGTAAACCGACGCATGAGCCGATGTCGTTAACACCTGAATTTTTGTTAACAATTCAAGCAGTTATCTCTATGAAAGTACAAAAATAGAAAATAGCAAAAACAACAAAAGAGAGCGAAAAAGAATAGATAAAAAAAAAATTAAAGAATAAACAAATTTAGAAACCAAAATATAAATTTAGAATATGATGGGGTTTCAAAATGGAGGCTTTTTTAGTTTGTGGCCCAATTCACATAGCTCTCACGAGATAAAATTTCGTCAGGTCCATCAAGCCCAGTCGGCTTCTCTAGCCCACCCTATATGGTAATAAAGCCACGATCCATTCCCAGCCGAAGATTGCTTGAAATCTTGGAATCCAATCATTTCCGACCCCATTCGTTGTCGTCCGCCCTTAACCAGCAATGACATTGGGTCAATTTTTCAATAAGAGGAAATTTAAATAGAAATCTCAAGTCGAATTAGCTATCGATGTTAAATATATTTCTACTGAATTGAAGTTACAAGAGATAAAAGTGAAATTTTCCTTTCACAAGTGACATTAGAACATTGTTTATTGAAGTGAGAACGAGTTGCGGTTGATAGACTTGCACGATTTACACAAGCAAATTTTAAGCCGCAAATTCAACGTACGAGCAAATCTAAAGAAAGAACGCCTTCCTAATGGTAAAAGGGACAAGAACAACTCGTCAGGTAGGCGACAAGTAGATGCTTGCTTTCATGAGAGAGATTAATGTTTTCTTGGTTCTGAGTTGTGACTGATTGTTCATGAAGCTGAGAAAAAAAGGGCAAAAGCCATCAAATATCCAAAACTATGCTCACTCTAACACATCTATCTCTTTTTTTTTTTGTGTCATCAAAGATTTCAAATTATACTTATGTGACACGTTTGTTCTCTATCAATAAGTATTGTTAGAAAATTGAAGGTAAATGATATTGACGTAAAATGAAATAAGAACAACTTCGACCAAAAAAAAATATAAAATTATCAAACGAAATCTTGATAGAAGTTTAATGCGTCATATTAATATAAATTTAGGATTTTTGACACCAAGAAAAAAATTTAGAGGGATATAATTTTGAGCTTTTGACGTAACAAAAAGAAAAATAAACACGACGAAAACTGAATATAATTTGACATTTTTTGCGGGCTTTCCCGAAAAGGACGGTGGGTTCTTTTTGCCCTTTTATTTTATTTTATTTTATTTTCAAACTCAATTCCTTAATCATCCAAAGAACAACCACCGGCTTCACCTGTTTGCCCCGTTTTCCCACACAAAATCCGAATTATCTCCATCCACTCCTTCGCTTCGCTCGGCGTCTTTTTTTATTCTCCTTTGATTTTCTGTTCATGCTCGCCGCCGCCAATCTTCAAGCTTGGCGTATCGTCTCGGATGACGACGACGACGACTCAGATTGGCCTCGGCTGCCGTGGTCGACGAAGCGACGCAGGACCGTTGGATTTGCCGAGAGCGAAACCCAAAGAATCTCATCCTTCGAATCGGCGGATCGTATCCAGATGATGATAATGATGATGATGATGATGATGATGATGATGATCCATCCAACCTCAGCCTTGGCAATCGGATAAAAGGCTCTTGTAAACAGCGAACGCCACCCCGCATCCCCATTTGCGCGTGGCGTGCATGGGCGAAACGGTGGAATCCGGCGATGAAGTGGGAGCGAACGGAACGAAGCAAGAGTCGACAGCACATGTTCTGGAGTGAATCGAAATTCGTCTTGGAAATGAAACGGCCCTGATAATGGTTCAGTGGCGACGGCGGCGTGAGCCCGGGATGGCCCGGCCAAAGATAAATCTGGTCCAGACATGGACAAGGATAGGAAAGCGACGGCTTGAATCAGAGTGGCCGCGACTCGAGTATGGAATCTGATGGTGTGTTGTTCACTGTGGGGATGATATACATATACATATACACATATATAGATATATGTATATGTATAGAGAGAGAGATGCGAAAAAGAAATCTGGTCGGAGAAAAATCTATCGAGTTTGCAAGGAAGGTGTTTGATGGAATGACAAAGCTGGACTCTGTTCCCAAGGATACCCATTCGCGAGAGAGAGAGAGAGAGAGAGAGAGAGAGAGAGAATCAGCAAGCTCTATCTGGCGTGCGAGCAAGTTCGAGTTCGAGAGTGCATGATGTTGTCCATTCTAATACGAAAAACCATTGCCAGAGGCTTGGATGCTGTGTTGTCGAGAGAGAGGCAGAGCAAGAGTTGTGCTGCAGAAATGCTCTTACGTAGTAATGCTACTGCGGGGAAAGAGATGACAGTGAGAGAGGCTCTGAATGCTGCATTTGATTTGGAAATGTCTGCAGATCCTAGAGTCTTTCGATGTGTCTAAACGTTCTTTTTTTTTTTTTTTTTTTTGGGCAGAAGTATGGACCTGAGAGGGTTGTTGATCACAGGGGCTGGTTTCGCCGGAGTTGAAGTCGACGCTGCTTTCTATGTTCTCAGGCCTGTTGTGGAGTTTATGACATTCAATTTCGCTATGCAGGCGATTGAACAAGTTATAAATTCTGCTGAAAAGATGAACTACATGTCGGCTGGCAATCCATCAGTCCCTATAGTTTCAAGAGGAGCTGCAGCAGGAGTCAGTGCCCATCACTCCCAAGCCTCGTGAAGATGTCGCCATCCCACCTGGAGGAAGCTTTACCGGATCCGGCCTCGTTAGATCACTCGTCACTCTCAGGATCTATCAGACGCGAGAATGGCGCAGGGCGTGCAAAATGAGAGTTGCTCATGATCCGTGCGACATTTCTGGTATGTCCCTCCAACCAAAGTGCTTCCTCATCCTCTGGTTTTTTCAGATTGGTAGTCACTAATTTCTTAACACAGACTGTTTAGTTGCATTATTTGAATGCGTTGTTGTCAAGACGTGAATATTTTGCGTGGTCGCAAATTTAATCGGTGTTTACTCAAAGTCTCCTTTTCAGTTGATATTAGTATTATGATGGGATCAACATAAGCACAGAAAAATGAGATAATACATGGCGCATATGCCCATGATAACATCGTTGATGCAGGATGGGACCATTGTTATTGCTCTGATTAACTCAGCTTGTAATTTTTGGTTTTAGCCTCAGAAATTTTCATGTCTCCTTCTTTTGTTTGAAAGGGTAAGCAACCATTCACACATTCTGGACATGCTCGTCCTGTTCTGAAGTAGTAATTGCTTTTGCTATTCGATGTCTCTTTGCCCTCATAACTTTGATGGGTGACCTATTGTTGCATAGCTTAATTGCTGTTCTCTAAATTGTTGTTCCATTTGATAATGAGGGTAATTAGTCGATGATTCAGTCTTGTCGAATTCAATTTGTTGATTACGTGCTTTGCTATTCTAGGGGTTGAATTAATTTATTTTGAGTCTGTGTTGCTTCATGGTTATTAGTATCAATATTATGTGTTGTTTCATTTTGTCCTAAAAAAGGGGTTTTGGGCGGGGGGAGATAGGAAATTAGTGAGCTAGTCAACTTCTTCGTTGATGATAGGCCAATGGCTGCATTTGTTTTTGTATACATGTATCTTATGATGGCAGATTAGCATAAAGACTCGCTGGAAATACAAAACATGGAGATCTGAGGAAGCGTCTTTGTGGATTTTCGATAAATGTGGGCAAGAAAAACTACATTGTTATGCGCAAGTACCCAAGTAACAAGTAATGATAAGCATATGGTATTGAGAAGCTATTGCTGCAAAGAATGCAGGCTTTCGGGTGATTATCTTTGTTCATTCGTTCATGCAGACATTGCCTACACGCAGATGAGTTTCTCTCTGAAATGCACATCAACCGGAAGAAAAGGACAGAGACAGAGCCCCTCTGACAATTCTATAGCTCCTGATGAACTTCACTGTTGGAACCTTAAGAGTTGCTCTTTGCTTTTCCTGAATATGTTGCTTAATAAATCCATCTGGAATACTTTGCACATTTACATGTTTGAACAACTACACTATGAAATTATATAAGTGAAATGAGAAATCCAAAGATAAAATCGGAGGCCAAAGAGCAAGAAGGTAATGATTTGAAGTCAAAGAAATCCAAAGATAAATTTATCTTTTTGAAAGTGCTCGAGGACGAAGGATATTAATAGCTAACATCATTTTCTAATACATGTTATTAATGAGTATCATTTTAGTTTTCTATTGGATTATATATAAACACAATATAGATGAAAAAAATCTCCAATGAGTGGACATCAATTACTAAAGCGGTCATGGTATTGTAAGTGCTAGCAATCATAGTTGAGCTTTAGGTATACCGATGACGATTTAAGCTCAAGATCTTACCAAACAACTCATAAAAGATGTGGGATCACTATTTTGAAAAAGGATAATTATAGATCGAATTTGCGAGCTAATTTAGGTGTACTGAGAGGTTTTGGAAGCGTAAGACCATGAAAAACCAACTCAGAATGGCTCAATCTGCATAGACTACTTCCCATTTCTATAATAATAGAAATAGTAAAGCTGCTCCTTCCACGTTGGGGGACTTTCTTATGATATGATATCATTTGGCAGCATGGCCGAGGGTAAGGGGGTGACTTGAAATCCATTTTCCACAATGGAACAATGAGGAATTTACGTTTTGTTTATTTAGTTAAAAACAACATTCAGAAAATGTTTTTTGGATTTTCCAACGTTTGTTCCACGTAAAATGAACTAAATTAGGAAAATATTTTTCATCAACGAAAAAAAGTCTTCTATAATAAGGGAAAATATTTTTAACTTTTTAAGTTTGAGAAAATATTTTTCTCACTCACTCACTCTTATCTCACACCCATGTTATCCTTTCTATCTTTTTTTTTCTTCTTCTTCTTTTTAAAAAAATGATTTTTTTCTTTTTTTTTTCTTTTTCTTTTATACCAACCATAGGCAAGTCCCCAGTTTGCCAACCTTGGGTCTCGCCAGATCGACAAGCTAGGCTCACTGCTTGCCAATCGAGCAAGCCTATGGCGAGTAGCTCGCTTGCTTGCAATACCACCGTAGCCCAACGGCAGGCCGTTCCTCCCCTTTTCACTACACGGCTCCTCCCCCTCCTCTTGTTGGATTTAAGGGGACGAATGGATTGCATTAACCCTCCTTTTGATTCAAGGCAAGAAATTTTACAAGCAAATACCTTTAAAATTATGTATCTTTTGAAATCTTTATAAAGTAGAAGACTTCAAGATAAATAAGATTATAAAGTATCGAAACCCTTCCAAATGGAAATAACAAAAGATCAATAATCATCATCCAACAATTTTTTATTTAATAATAGTCCGAAAGCTTTTCGAAGTCCACGAGTCTTTGTGCAAACCAGCTCCTCCATTTTCCAAGGAAGTTTAAATCAAGAAAAAGAAATGTACGGAGATTTTCATCTCATGTGGATAGACAATAATGATGGGGCGCACCATCAGAACCCCCCTCATCTATTTTATATTTCCAAGGACAGCAGAGAGCACCCTTGCACAAGCGCAGGATCACCACGCTAGCATTTTCCGCTGCTAAAAATAGCCATTATGTTGTAAAATATCGCGTGGCGAATATATAATAGAGAAGAGATTTGAGAAGAGAAAGCAAATGAACGCTAGAGATAGTAGCAAGATGAGAGAGCTTTATTTATAGTATCTCGCTATCGTGTTTCTGTGTGATTATGTATTGTACATCAAAACTAAACTCCTATTTATAGGAGAACAAGAATGTACTTATCATTAATATCAATGTATCGAATGATACATGTACGGGATAAGGGAGACGAACGTTCATTGTATAGGGAGATGTACTTAGAACATTTGATACAAATGTACCATAATAAATACATTGGATAAGATGAATATAATGAATATTCATTCATGTATTCTATCCATTCATATATTTCATAACACCCCCCTTGAATATTCATCATATTCATTACAAATGTGCATCGAATGATACTGCCTCATTAAAAACCTTAAGCCGGAAAAACCCAGTGGGATAAAAACCGGACAAAAGGGAAAAAGAGTGCAGAGCACACATGTTATGATATCTCCCTTTTATGGATGCATTAATTGCCTCGTTAAAAACTTTAAGCCGGAAAAACCCTATGGAAAAAAAAACCGGACATAAAGAAAAAAGAGTGCAATGTGTATATAGCCACTCCTGGGACTAATCATTATTGCATCTTGTGAACTAGCCGCATATTAATGCTGCAATGCATAGTTCATAATATCTCCCCTTCAATAGAGCCATATAGCCACTTCTGGGGCTAATTAATCTTACATCTTATGAACTCGCCTCATACCAATGCCATATACTAATTTCTCAAAACTTGATGTTGGCAATGATTTGGTAAAAAGATCTGCAAGATTATTTATGGATCGAATCTGTTTAACATCAATTTGTCGACTTCCTTGGAGTTCATGAGTATAGAAAAATTTCGGCGAGATATGCTTGGTCCTATCACCTTTGATATATCCTCCCTTGACTTGTGCAACACAAGCAGCATTATCTTCATAAATTATAGTGGGAGAATTGGTAACCGGTATTAAGCAACAAGAATTATGAATATGTGTTATAACGGATCTTAACCAAACACACTCCCTTCCATCTTCATATAAAGCAATAATCTCAGAGTGGTTAGAAGATGTAGCTACTAGCGATTGCTTCGTAGAACGCCAAGAAATAGCGGTGCCGTTATAACAAAATAAATACCCGGTTTGAGAGCGAGCCTTATGTGGATCGAATCTATATCCAGCATCAGCATATCCAACTAAACCAGAGTTAGTGGAATCCTTGGAATAATATAATCCCAAATCTATGGTTCCTCGGAGATAATGGAAAATATGTTTAACTCCATTCCAATGTCTCCGAGTTGGCTCAGAACTAAAACGTGCCAATAAATTTACCGCAAAAGCGATATCTGGTCTCGTACATTGTGCCAAGTACATCAAAGCCCCAATTGCATTGAGATATGGTACTTCAGGACCAAGTATCTCTTCATCAGATTCTCTAGGACGAAATGGGTCCTTTTGGGGATCGAGAGACCTTACAACCATAGGGGTGCTCAATGGGTGAGCTTTGTCCATGTTGAAACGTTTAAGCAATCTTTCAACATATGCTGATTGATGGACGATTATTCCATTTGCTTTATGCTCAAGCTCTAGACCAAGACAAAGTTTGGTTTTACCCAAATCTTTAACTTCAAACTCCCTTTTCAAATATTCAGCAGTTTCAGCTAACTCTTCTGGAGTTCCAATTAAATTTATATCGTCGACATAAACTGCTATAATAGCAAATCCAGTTTCTGATTTCTTAATAAACACGCATGGGCAGATAGGATCATTTTTGTACCTTTCCTTAATTAGGTACTCACTTAGGCGTTGATACCACATGCGACCGGATTGCTTTAACCCGTACAAGGATCTTTGCAATTTTATTGAGAATAAATTGCGGGAGTGCATGCTTCGGCATTTTGAATCCCTCGGAATTTTCATATAAATATCGAGTCTAATGAGCCATATAGATATGCCGTCACAACGTCCATAAGACGCATTTCCAATCTTTCAGAGATTACTAGGCTAATGAGAAAACGAAATGTAATAATATCCATCACCGGTGAATATGTTTCATTATAATCAATCCCAGGTCTCTAGGAGAATCCTTGGGCAACGAGTCGGGCTTTATACCTAACAACCTCGTTTTTCTCATTTCGTTTCCGGACAAATACCCATTTATATCCAACGGGCTTTACATTATCGGGGATACGAGTTACGGGTCCAAAAACCTCTCGTTTAGTTAGGGAAGCTAATTCAGCCTTAATTGCTTCCTCCCACTTAGGCCAATCTTGCCTTTGACGACATTCAATAATAGATTGCGGCTCACAATCATCATCCATAATTTTATGAGCAACTGAGAATGCAAAAGCATCATCAATGATGATTTCATTTTGATCCCAAATTTCATTACAATATGTAATGGAATTCTCGCATTCCCTAGGGCTAGTGCTCCTTTCATGGGTTTGCGCCTCTTCAGGGGCAAGAAGCTCTTTGGGAGTAAGCACAACGCCAGGCTCTTCTGGAGCGGATTCTTGATTCTTTCCCCTTCGTTTTCGAGGAGCGGTATCTTTTGATCCTATTGGTCTGCCACGCTTCAAATGCGGGGGATTTTGATCCATTTTAGCCTGTTCTTCAGGAACAGCTATCCTAGCTGGAGCATTTGCAGCTGGAATATGAGACTTCGTTACCTTAGTAGCATCATTAAATGCGTCAGGAAGTCTATTGGCCATAGCTTGTAAATGGATTATGCACTGCACCTCGTTTTCACATTCAGAAGTCCTTGGGTCTAATTGAAATAAAATTTTCTCATTCTAGGAGAAAACCTTAACTGGTTTTTGTTTTGCAGTCATGGAAGTTGTAGGTATCCCAATTGATGGAAACATAGTCTCATCGAAATGACAATCGCAAACCTGCAGTAAAAAGATCACCGATTGTTGGTTCCAAGAACCTAATGATAGATGGTGAATTAAACCCAACATAAATGCCCAAACGGCGTTGGGGACCCATTTTCGTCCTTTTTGGTGGTGCTACGGCACTGTACTTGCACAACCAAAGGTGCGTAGATGTGAAATATCTGGTTCATAACCAAGAACCATTTGAAGGGGAGATTGTAAAATACTAGCAAAGGGGGGCGTAATCTTATTAGAGCTGCCGCATGCAAAACCGCATGACCCCATGCTGTATCGTTGAGATTCGTTCTCAATAATAGAGTGCGGGCAATGATTTGGATACGTTTAATCAAGGATTCTGCAATCCATTTTGAGTATGAACATATGCAACCGGGTGCTCAACCTCAATTCCGAGTGAAGCACAATATGTATCAAAACTCTTTGATGTAAATTCACCAACATTATCCATCCTTATGCTCTTAATTGGATAATCGGGGAATTGTGCCCGGAGCTTTATAATCTGCGCAAGTAAACGTGCAAATGCGACATTGCGCGTAGATAATAGGCAAACATGGGACCATCTACAGGATGCGTCCACTAATACCATAAAATATCTAAATGGTCTACTTGGTGGTTGTATTGGTCCACAAATATCACCCTGAATTCTTTGCAAGAATAAAGGAGATTCAAAATTAACCTTTGTTATAGAAGGTTTAATAATGAGCTTTCCTTGTGAGCAAGCCTCACAATTATAATCTTTGGACAACAATACCTTTATATCCTTTAAAGGGTGCCCTTTTGTATTTTGAATTATCCTACGCATCATTAAAGCGCCAGGATGACCAAGGCGATCATGCCACAGTCCAAACTGATCAGGGCTTACCAATCTCCAGGATGTGGTAGCGTAGGTTTCAACAGCTTTAATCATGACACAATACAAACCCATAGAAGAAGCTTCTAGCTTCTCATGGATGGTCTTCAAGCCCATCTTATAAGAGGAAATGCCAATGTATTCTTTATCTTGCTCATAAATAGTCTCAATATGGTACCCATTACGGCGTATATATTTGAAACTGAGCAGATTCCTTTTTGATCGAATGCTTAGAAACGCATTCTCAATATGCAGGATTGTACCATTTGGAAAAATAATTGTAGCATTCCCAAAACCATCAATAATCGAAACAGGACCTGATATTGTATGGATTTGTGCCTTACGCAATGTCATACTCGAGAAAAAGTGTCTACTACAAAATATAGTATGTGTTGTTGCACTATCAAGCAAACAAACATCTTCCTTTTTCTCGGTATTTTCCATTTGCATTTATATTGACAACTTCAGGTGTCAAGTATCATAAAAGTTGCATATTAGTTATATAGCCGAATAAAATTTCAAAGATAAATATTATATAAGGTTCATAAGTATTTCATAAAGAACAATAAAAAAGTAATACATTTAAAGCGAAATAACATAAAATTCAAAGTTCAAATTATCATCAACCAATCTGATTCATCAAAGTAATCAGAGGTCCTCAAAGAAATCAGAGACATCCAATGATGCATTTGCTACTTCAGGAGCAAGAGGAGTCCCACCAACGGAGATATTGTTGGCCTCAACAGTGGTTATGGCAGTAGGATTGATTTCAATGGCATGAGATTCACCACGCTTGCCCGTATGCTTTAAAGATGCCTGGTATAGGTCAACAAAATGTTTTGGCGTACGACAGGTACGTGACCAGTGCCCAGTCATGCCACAACGATGACAAATACTTTCATTAATCACCTTCTTTTGCTTCTTTTCTTTGCCATGATTCAGGCTAAAGTTTGATTTCCTAGGGCGGTTAAATTTCTTGCCATCCCTTCTAGGATTATATTCTTGCCTGCGCTTATAGCCCTTAAAATGGCCAGTATTTTTCTCAAAATTAGCATGTGCTTCTGTGCAATGCTTTTGAGCCACAGGTCTAAGATCATGATTTTTGAGCAGCAATTCATTAGTTTGCTCGGCAAGTAAGAAGCACAGAAATTAATTCAGAATATGTGGCAAATCGACGTTGCCGGTATTGCTGTTGCAATACAATATTCGAAGCATGAAAGGTGGAGAAAGTTTTCTCAAGCAATTCTGCATTAGTGAGTTTGATACCGCATAACTCAAGTCGAGAAACAATATCAAATAAAGCAGAATTATAGTCGGACACCGATTTAAAATCTTGCAGTCGAGATTTTGCCAATCATATTGTGCTTGAGGGAGGATAACGGTTTTTGTATGATCATACCTATCCTTCAACCTCCTCCACAAGATATGCGGGTCTCGAACGGATAAATATTGAGTCTGCAGGCTCTCATGCAAATGACGACGAATAAAAATCAGCGCATTTGCTTTATCCTTTTCATTTGAGGTTCCATCCTCTGTAATTGTATTAGCGAGACCTTGCCCTTGGAGGTGCATTTCCATGTCAAGGCGTCAGGATGTGGAATTTGGGCTTTTCAATATTTGCCATAATCCTTGCAAAAATAAATCCTTAAATTAATTAAAAGGATTTCCAAATATCCACCGCTACTTCAGGAGCAGAAGGATACTTTTAGATTTAAAAGTTTGGCTTCGGGCCAAGAAAAATAAAAATGAAGAATTGATAGAAGAAGATGAAGTATAAGTTGATCAATAATAATAATACCCACCTTGCAAAAATTACTTACTCAGTCGATAGATCTTCGTGCTTGCAAAAGTTACTTACTCAATCGGTAGATCCTCGTGCTGATAACGTGTTGTAAAATATCGCGTGGCGAATATATAATAGAGAAGAGATTTGAGAAGAGAAAGCAAATGAACGCTAGAGATAGTAGCAAGATGAGAGAGCTTTATTTATAGTATCTCGCTATCGTGTTTCTGTGTGATTGTGTATTGTACATCAAAACTAAACTCCTATTTATAGGAGAACAAGAATGTACTTATCATTAATATCAATGTATCGAATGATACATGTACGGGATAAGGGAGACGAACGTTCATTGTATAGGGAGATGTACTTAGAACATTTGATACAAATGTACCATAATAAATACATTGGATAAGATGAATATAATGAATATTCATTCATGTATTCTATCCATTCATGTATTTCATAACACATTACTTAATTTAAGAAAAATTCCAAATAGAGAGCTAAAATCAAGTCATTTATTTATAAAAAAAATGAAAAATAGATTTCATTTTAAATAAAAACATTAAATGATCCAATTAATATCAAACAAAGACCTTTAATGAAAAGAAATTATCAAATACGAATTTGAGTTCCTTCATGGACCAAATCTTTATCGTGATACGATCGAGATTCTCACCATTTAAATGAGGGAAGTTTGTTTGAAATTTATAATAGAACAAAATTAAAGAAAATTCCAATTTCCTCTTCTCAGTCGCACTCCTTAGAGACGCCTCCATCGCTTCATCTCCTTCATCTCATGCCGAGCCATCAAAATTGAAATAACGAAAGATCAATAACCATCACCCAACAAGTGTTTATGCAAATCTTTGAAGTCCAGCTCCTCCATTTTTATACCACCATCATAACCCCCACCCTTTCCATTTTCATGTTTGAGGACTGCATGAGTCGGTATTTCTTGCTAAAACATCCATTACATAATTTAAGAAAAATTTCAAATAAAAATCTAAAATAAGATCATCTTTTTTTAAATAAAATAAAAACTACTTTAGAGTGGATTTCCTTGTAAATAAGAGTGAAATGTTCACGTCAATGTCAAATAAGAATTTGAACTTGCCAACTGGTCAATATTCATTGCAATGGGCATTTTCTAGCGATTTAAATTGAAGTAATTTTGTTTGAAATTTGTTATTGGGTTAAAAATAAAAAAAAAATCCCAAATTGTTGTAAAATATTGCGTTGCAAATATATAATAGAAAGAATAGAGAGATTAAGTAGAGAAAATGGGACACTAGAGATAGTAGAGAAAGCCAGAGGAGAGTTTTATTTCCAGTATCTCACAGTTGTTATGTGTTGTGATTGTTGTTCTTATTGTTTTATTGTACATCAAAACTAAACTCCTATTTATAGGATAACAATAATATACTTATCATTAATATCAATGTACTTGTAGGGGAGATGAACGTTCATTGTATAGGGAGATGTACTTAGAATGTATGATACAAATGTACCATAATAAGTACGTTAGATAAGATGAATATAATGAATATTCATTCATGTATTTCATTCATTCATATATTTTATAACACTCCCTTTTGAATATTCATTGTATTTATTACGAATGTGCATCGAATGATACTGCCTCATTAAAAACCTTAAGCTGGAAAAACCCAGTGGGACAAAAACTAGACAAAAGGGAAAAAGAGTGTAGAGCACAAATGTTATGATCTCTCCATTTTATGGATACATTAATTGCCTCGTTAAAAAATTTAAACTAGAAAAACCTTATGGGAAAAACTGGACAGAAAGAAAAAAGAGTGCAATGCATATCTAGCCACTGCAAGGGCTAATCAATCTTGCATATTGTGAACTCGCCGCATATCAATGCTGCAATGCATAGTTCATAATATCTCCCCCTCAATTGAGCCATATAGCTACTTCTGAGGCTAATCAATCTTACATCTTGTGAACTCGTTGCATACCAATGCCATATACTAATTTATCAAAACTTGATATTGGCAATGATTTGATAAAAAGATATGCAATATTATTTATGGATTGAATCTGTTTAACATCAATTTGTTGACTTTCTTGGAGTTCATGAGTATAGAAAAATTTCGGTGAGATATGCTTGGTCCTATCACCTTTGATATATCCTCCCCTGACTTGTGCAACACAAGCAGCATTATCTTCATAAATTATAGTGGGAGAATTTATAATCGGTATTAAGCAACAAGAATTATGAATATGTATTATAACGGATCTTAACCAAACACACTCTCTTCCAATTTCATATAAAGCAATAATCTCAGAGTGGTTAGAAGATGTAGCTACTAGCGATTGCTTCATAGAACACCAAGAAATAGTGATGCCTTTATAATAAAATAAATACTCGATTTGAGAGTGAACCTTATGTGGATCGGATTTATATCCAGCATCAGCATATCCAACTAAACCAGAGTTAGTGGAATCCTTGGAATAATATAATCCCAAATCTATGGTTCCTCGGAGATAACGGAAAATATAGTTAACTCCATTCCAATGTCTTCAAGTTAGCTCAGAACTAAAACGTGCCAATAAATTTACTGCAAAAGCGATATCCGGTCTTGTACATTGTGCCAAATACATCAAAGCCCCAATTGCATTGAGATATAGTACTTCAGGACCAAATATCTCTTCATTTGATTCTCTAGGATGAAATGGGTCCTTTTGGGGATCTAAAGACCTTACAACCATAAGGGTGTTCAATGGGTGAGCTTTGTTCATGTTGAAGCGTTTAAGCAATCTTTCAATGTATGCTGATTGATGGACAATTATTCCATTTGCTTTATGCTCAATGTCTAGACTAAGACAAAGTTTGGTTTTACCCAAATGTTTAACTTCAAACTCCATTTTCAAATATTCAACAGTTTCAGCTAACTCTTTTGGAGTTCCAATTAAATTTATATCGTCGACATAAACTGCTACAATAGCAAATCCGATTTCTGATTTCTTAATAAACACGCATGGGCAAATATGATCATTCTTATACCTTTCCTTAATTAAGTACTCACTTAGGCGTTGATACTACATGCGATCGGATTGCTTTAACCCATACAAGGATCTTTGCA
The DNA here is from genome assembly GCA_017140475.1 of Eucalyptus fibrosa. NCBI lineage: Eukaryota > Viridiplantae > Streptophyta > Magnoliopsida > Myrtales > Myrtaceae > Eucalyptus > Eucalyptus fibrosa. The sequence continues at coordinate 17,854,600 of CM029511.1, read as the reverse complement.
ATTTTTATTGAGAATAAATTGCGGGGAGTGTATGCTTCAGGTATTTTGAATCTCTCAGGAATTTTCATATAAATATTAGAGTCTAATGAGCCATAATAGATATGCCGTCACAATGTCCATAAGATGCATTTGTAATCTTTTAGAGATTGCTAGGCTAATGAAAAAACGAAATGTAATCATATCTATTACAAGTGAATATGTCTCATTATAATCAATCCCAGGTCTCCGGGAGAATCCTTGGATAACGAGTCGGGCTTTATACTCGACAATCTCGTTTTTATCATTTCGTTTCCGGATAAATACCCATTTATATCCAACGGGTTTTATATTATCAGGGATACGAGTTATAGGTCCAAAAATCTCTCGTTTAGTTAGGGAAGCTAATTCAGCTTTAATTGCTTCCTCCCACTTAGGCCAATCTTGCCTTTGACGACATTCAATAATAGATTGTGGCTCACAATCATCATCCATAATTTTATGAGCAATTGAGAATGCAAAAGTATTATTAACGATGATTTCATTTCGATCCCAAATTTCATTATAATATGTAATGGAATTCTCAATATTCCCAGGATTGGTGTTCCTTTTATGGGTTTGCACCTCTTCAGGGGCAATAAGCTCTTCAGGAGCAAGCACAACGACAGGCTCTTCTGGAGTGGATTCCTGATTCTTTTCCCTTCGTTTTTGAGGAGCAGTATCTTTTGATCCTATCGGTCTACCACACTTCAAGTGCAAAGGATTTTGATCCATTTTAGCCTGTCATTTAGGAACAACTATCCTAGCTGGAGCATTTGCAGCTGGAATATGATAATAGTGCAAATAAACATGCAAATGTGTCATTGCGCATAGATAATATGCAAACATGGGACCATCTATAGGATGCGTCCACAATACCATAAAATATCGAAATGGTCCACTTGGTGGTTATATTGGTCTATAAATATCACATTGAATTCTTTGTAAGAATAAATGGGATTCAAGATTAACCTTTGTTATAAAAGATTTGATAATGAGCTTTCCTTGTGAACAAGTCTCACAATTATAATTTTTGGACAACAATACTTTTATATCCTTTAAATGGTGCCCTTTTGTATTTTGAATTATCCTACGCATCATTGAAGTGCCAGGGTGACCAAGGCGATCATGCCACAGTCCAAATTGATAAGGACTTACCAATCTCCAGGATGTGGTGGCGTAGGTTTCAATAACCTTAATCATGACACAATACAAACCCATAGAAGAAGCTTCTAACTTCTCATGGATGGTCTTCAGGCCCATCTTTTAAGAGGAAATGCTAATGTATTCCTTATCTTGCTCATAAATAGTCTCAATATGGTACCCATTACGGCATACATCTTTGAAACTAAGTAGATTCATTTTTGACATAATGCTTAGAAACGCATCCTCAAAATGCAGGATGGTGCCTATGTGGTAAAACAATTGTGGCATTCTCAAAACCATCAATAATCGGAACGGGACCTGATATTGTATGGATTTGCACCTTACGCAATGTCATACTGGAGAAAAAGTGTTTAATACGAAATATAGTATGTGTTGTTACGCTATCAAGCAAACAAACATCTTCATTTTTCTCGGTATTTTCCATTTGCATTTATATTAACAACTTCAGGTGTCAAGTATCATAAAAGTTGCATATTAGTTATAGAGTCGAATAAAGTTTCAAAATAAATATTATATAAGGTTTATAAGCATTTCATAACCATACGAAAGACAATAAGAAGTAATACATTTAAAGCGAAACAACTAAAAAGAAATTATTAGAATCATAAAATTCGAAATTCAAATCATCATCCACTAATCTGATGCCTCATCAAAGTAATCAGAGGTCCTCACATTTGCTACTTTAGGAGCAAGATGAGTTCCACCAACGAAAATATTGTTGGTCTCAACAGGGTTATGGCAGCATGAGATTCACCACGATTGCCCATATTCTTTAAAGATGCCTGGTATAGATCAACAAAATGTTTTGGCATACGACAGGTACATTACCAATGCCCAGTCATGCCACACCTTCTTTGGCTTCTTTTTCTTTGTCATGATTCAGGCCAAATTTTGATTTCATAGGGCGGTTAAATTTCTTGCCATCCCTTCTAGGATTATGATTTTGCCTTCACTTATAGCCCTTAAAATGGCTAGTATTTTTCTCAAAGTTAGCATGTGCTTCAGGTAATGCTTTTAAGCCAACAAGTCTAAGATCATGATTTTTAAGCAGTAATTCATTAGTTTGCTCGGCAGTGAGGAGCATAGAAATTAATTCATAATATATGGCAAATTGACACTGCTGGTATTGCTATTGCAATACAATATTCGAAGCATGGAAGGTGGAGAAAGTTTTCTCTAACAATTCCGCATCAGCGAGTTTGATACCGCATAACTCAAGCCGAAAAATAATATCAAATAAAGCGGAATTATAGTCAGACATTGATTTAAAATCTTGCAGTCTAAGATTTTGTCAGTCATATTGTGCTTGAGGGAGGATAACAGTTTTGGTATGATCATACCTATCCTTCAACCTCCTCCACAAGATATGAGGGTCTCGAACGGATAAATATTGAGTCTGCAAGCTCTCATGCAAATGACGGCGAATAAAAATCAGCGCATTTGTTTTATCCTTTTCATTTGAGGTTCCATTATCTGTAATTGTATTAGCGAGATGTTGCCCTTGGAGGTGCATTTTCATGTCAAGGCACCAGGATAGATAATTCTTTCCACTCACTTCCAGGATGTGGAATTTGGGCTTTTCAATATTTGTCATAATCCTTGCAAAAGTAAATCCTTAAATTAATTAGAAGGATTTTTAAATATCCACCGCTACTTCATGAGCAAAAGGATACTTTTAGATTTGAAATTTGGCTTTGGGCCAAGAAAAATAAAAATAAAGAATTGATAGAAGAAGATGAAGTATAAGTTGATTAATAAAAAAAATACCCACCTTGCAAAAATTACTTACTCAGTCGGTAGATCTTTGTGCTGATAATACATTGTAAAATATTGTGTTGCAACCACCCGTGGTGGTGGTGTAGGTGGTTGGGCGCTGGTTCCTCTCATGAAAGGTCCAACGTTCAATCCACGGCGTTGTCTGCCTTGTAAGAAAGGAACTCACAACTTACTCAGCAGGCAAGGGTGGTGGTGACTCTACTTGTCGTCTAGGGTTACCCGCCGGCTGTCAGCTATATGGGATTCCCTGGGTAACCAAAAAAAAAAAAAAAATTGCATTGCAAATATATAATAGAGAGAATAGAAAGATTGAGTAGAGAAAATGAGACACTAGAGATAGTAGAGAAAACTAGAGGAGAGAGTTTTATTTCCAGTATCTCACAGTTGTTATGTATTGTGATTGTTATTCTTATTGTTTTATTGTACATCAAAACTAAACTCCTATTTATAGGAGAACAGTAATGTACTTATCATTAATATCAATGTATCGAATGATACATGTACTGGATAGGGGAGATGAACGTTCATTGTATAGGGAGATGTACTTAGAATGTATGATACAAATGTACCATAATAAGTACATTAGATAAGATGAATATAATGAATATCCATTCATGTATTTCATTCATTCATATATTTTATAACACAAATGAATCGGGATTACTTTTTTCATTTTCAATTTCATGTTGTCCAGTCCCTTCTGCTACACTTCTTGGAAACTCCTCCATTTCTTCCTCTCCTCTGTCTCACACCAAGCCGTCACCGTCGTTGGGATGTCCGATCTCCGATGTATTCGAGGATCAAGAGCCACCATGGCATCGCCACCGTAGTCCCTACGATGGGCCGTTCCTCCTCTTTACACCACGCGGCTCCTCCTCCTTCCCCTTCCCGTAGGTTTTTTTTTTTTCTTTTAGTTGCTTCGGAGGCAAAATTGAGATCTTGGAATTTGACGTTTGTTGATTGAATTCCGACGATGGCTAGATTCAGTCCATTATATTGATATCATTTTGTCCTTTGCATCTTTTAATTGGTGATGATATCGCAGCAGGTTTCCGCATTAGGGTTACTGCCAAATCGAAGTATCGGAAAACTCTTCCGATAAGATCGCTTGAATGAGAATTGTTCTATCACTCATTCCAATCGCTTTACTGGCAAACCATAGTGGTTTTGACGAGTCACTTTTGGCTCGCGCTTGTGGTGTTTCTGATCTTTTGTCATTGTCTTGATCGAGGCTTCTATCTACATATTTTCATCGATGAATCTTTTCTCGGTATGTAATTTGTATCTTTAGATATGTGTCAAATGCAATGACTTTTGATGCTAAATTTAGAATGGATCACGTGATGCTCTTGCCTTCCTTTTAGTTCAACTCGATGATCACTGAGCTATCTCTCGCACTGACTGGCTTTAATATATATCCACAAGTGCTAAGTTCCACTTCAACTATAGAGAAAAATAATGATCACATGATCGCAGGACTCCACTTAAACAAGCTTTCACTGCACACTTCTCTGCTGTCCCTATGCCCCATTCTCCATGGAAGTAAGTAATCTGATGATTAATGTTTAAGTAGTTTCATTCGTTCATTAACTAGTTAACGGAGCATCTGTTGCTTTAGGGGATTTTGATTGAGCATTTCTATTTGTGGCTTTTCAAGTGTAGGATGGAAATAGATTGTCCAAGTGCTTTGTTAATATATGTCTTAATTCAGTACCTTGTCCTTTCTAATTCAAATGGAATAGTATAGCAGTTACTTTTTTCTTGGATTGGCTTCTCCTTAACGATGTCCATAATTGCGGCATTTGGTGGGAATGTAGTCACCATTTTCAAGATTCCCATTTTAGGCATTACAAATAGGAACAAAGAGAGAAGTTGGAGGGAATGTTTTGGTTCTACATGAATCTCTTCAACCAAGAGGTTGTAATGCTGTTTACTTGTACATTGATGTGTGTTCAATCGCTGATGTAGTCAAGTCTAAATCACGACAAACAAGGTGGTTTCACAAGGTCCACTAAGCGTTTTAAATGTATGCATTATACATCTAACTCTTGTGCATGCATGGGTTCTTTACCCTCCTAACATTGCATTGTTGAAGTTATTAACGTGTTTTGACCAGTTTTGATTGGAATTAAATCACAGAGGCGTGTTCAACTGAGCTAATCATTCAAGATGATGTCCATCCGAGGCGTGTTTGAAAAAGCACATTTCTATGTGCTTCCAATCCTCGGAGCAAAGTCTCTTATTTCTAGACATAGCTTGCCTGCTGAGCGCTACGTATTACGGAGGCTTGGTTATGTTTCCTTCATGGTTTCTTAGATTTTCTAGTTTTGCAGGCTGGGTGAGCTTCTTAGCCATGTTGGGTTTATCTCATTGGATATTGCAGCATTTACCAAATATATCATCCATAATTCTCTTCCCTCTGCTTTGTAGGCATAATGATATTGACCTTGAGGTGCCCTTGTGGTTCCTTGTATATTTTAAGGATGTCTCTTCCATATTTAGCTTTTTGATTGCTTCATGAGGAAGTACTGAGTGTACTAACAATGTAGGTATGACGTGGATTATACAAATATCACCAGCAATAGTGACCACCCCAAGGGCTATCATTTCCTTCATGCTCACAGTTCTGTTCTTGCTCAGTGTCAAATACTCTTAATTGAGAAACTGATGTAAAGTGAAAGAAAAATGAAGCAAAGAACAGGGTGGAAGTCCGACCTCCAATTTACCCGAGGATTGAGTACCACCACAGCAACGCCACTGTAGTCCATACAGCGGGCTGTTCCTCCTCTTTTCACCACATAGCTCCTCCCTCCTCTCCTTCCTGTAAGTTTTCTTAGCTGCTTCTGAGGTGAAATTGAGGTCGTGGAATTGGACATTTGTTGATTGACTTTCAATTGATGCTAGATTCAATCCATTATATTAATATCATTTTTCCTTTCTTTTAAGTGGTGATGATATTGCAGCAGGATTCTACATCAAGATTGTTGCCAAACTGAAGTATTGGATAATTCTCCAGTAAGATCAATTGAACGAGAATTGTTTTGTAGCTCATTCCACATGCAGATCATATTTAAAAAAAAAGATCAAAATCATGACAAACGGGGAGGTTCACCGGTCCACTAAATGTTTTAAGTGTATGTGATGGGCATATAACTTCTGTGCATGCATGGGTTCTTTACCCTCCTAACATGTCATTGTGCAAGTTATTAAATCACATAGGCATGTTCTACTCAACTAAGCAATCATTCAGCTTTGCTGTCCATCTAAGGCATGTTCATTAAAGCAGTTTTCTACGTGCTTCTCATTTGTAGACATAGCTTTCCTGCTGAATGCTACATATTACAGAGGCTGGATTACGTATTTCATTTATGGCTTTTCAGATGTTCTAGGTTTGTAGTCTGGGTGAACTTCTTAGCTATGTTGGTTTTACCTCATTGAATATTGGAACATTTCCTAGATATACCTTCTATAGTTCTCTTCCTTCTGCTGTGCAGGCACTAACGATACTGGCCTTGAAGTGCCCTTGTGGTTCCTTCTTTAGTAAGGATGTCCCTTTTGTATGCTATTTTTGGTTGCTTCATGACGAAGTACTGAGCGTACTAACAATGTAGGTACGACATGGATTAGACAAAATATCACCATCAAGAGGGACCACAGGTCTATTCTCGCTCAGTTTCAAATACTCTTAATTGAGAAACTGATATAAATAGGAAGACAACTCAAGCAAAGAATGGGGTGGGAGTGCGGAGGGAGAAGGATGCTTCAGGTGGGAGCTAATCGAAGTTAAGTAAGCGTGTATCCCTTTTGTTTATGCAAAATAAAGGGCACCAATAGTAGCAGCCACCCATACCTACAAGAACCAAAGAAAGAGAGAATGAAGTACTAGCATATATAGTATGCATCTTGCGACAAAATTGACATTTACTAAATTGATAGTTATGGATAGTAGATACCAACCATCAAAGCACCTAATTTGATACGCAATGCAAGAAGTGAAGCCACGCTAAAAATTGAAGAACTACCGTTCAGCGAGTCCGAAAATACTGGAGCATGCAACACGGCAACTGCATCAACACAGCAGAAGATTTTTCGATCCAGCCAAAATAGGAAGAGAAAACAAAAAGAGTCCGTTCACAGAAGTTCATGTAACTTAAAAAGAGACATTAATCAGAAACTGGGAGACAAACATAATCACAGACAACAATCATAAATGAAGTAGTTTGAAATGATATAGCAAGAAAGGAAAAAGGAAACTGTAGGTACAACGCCTTTAAGAAGCCACCACATTCTACTTTAGCTTGATAGATGTCAAAATGAGAACACCAATAAGTTCTACAACACCTTTGAGAAGCCACCACATCCGGTATCTTGGCACTAGTTAAAAATCTGGGATTGCACACAGGTTAAAACAACAGAATTTTAGCCACCGATCAAAAGATAGAGCTCTTGCGAATAATTACGCTATCATTTCTTCTATTTTCTCCTAGACCTACAAAAGGAGTAATTACAGCTTACAATGAGGTTGTTTGGTTTCCCTAGATTTCACGTGAGAAAACCCAGGCAGTGATTTCACTTTTGCCTACAGCAGAAACTTCAACAGTTGAAGATTGATACATGAGTAGCTCATCTCTCTGACATACAAATTCAAAAACTAGCACTTACCTACGATTCCAAAGCAGAAGCAGACTATGTAGTCCTATATCAAATGATTTCAGATATTTATTCCCCAAAAGAATTCAGCTTAACCTTCAAAGATTGAGCCAAAATGACGGCAAAAGATCGTATAACGCTCATTCAGCAGGTCTTCATTCGACTGGGGATGGGGAGCAGGCGGTGATTGCGGCTATGAGTGGCCACTCGGTTGAAGGGGAAAAGGAGATTGATTGATGGGAATTCTGCGAAAGTTTGATCGGATGAGGCTAGGCCAGAAGTTAAAGTGTGGACTTGTGTTGGAATTGCGTTATATATCGAAAAGAACACAAATATTACTATTACTTACTTAAAGAACAATATTAAACGCACTAAGACTGACCTTCAAAATATAAGACCTACTTATTTAGGGTAAATCAATTGTGACGGCTGAATTATATAGCACATTTTTGCAGTCAATCATTAAATTTTTTTTTCAATCGCGGAATGAACTTCAGAATTTGTAATTAATCAAAACCTGACCAAATTATGGCCGATCCGTGGATGCATCTAAAAAATTTTCTTAGTGGGAGCAAACTTCAATAAGTAATGATTATTGTGACATCCTGAAATTTAACCCCGTTTCGATAAAGTGAAATGGGCATTGTCATCGACATGCCTATGGTCCTTTTTCTCTGAACTGATCACTCACAGTTAACTAACCTATTGGGTGAAGCCGTTAAGAGATGTATCTGTAATAAAATCCCTAAAAGCTACTCAATTGGTTGGATTTGACTAAAATCGCTTCCGATCGATTCTAACCATGAAATTTAATTTGGTATTGGGAATCAAATATTTGAGCGTGTCACAATTCATTTTTAGGACTATCTCATCGTCTATCAATTTATTGACGAGTCCGAAATTTTAGGAAAGAAATTATCGGAGGGAAAAATCGAAGACCGGAAGAAAATAAAAAGGGAATGAGAAAAGGAAAATAATAGAAGTAATAAGAAAATTGTTTTTTCTTATTAAAGTGTTATTTTCTTTTCCTTTTTCTTTTCTCTCTCCCTTTTCTCTCTTTTCTCTCTCTCTCTTCTCTCTTCCCTCCCCCTCGTGCGAATTCCCTTCCCCCCTTTCCACCGAAGTGTGGGCTATCACACACTTGCCTTTCCCCTCTCTCTTTGACCATTCAAACCCATCTATTCTCTCTCTTATCTCTTCTTCTCTCTCCTCTCTCTTCTCCCCCTCTCCCTTATAACCGACTTCTTCTTCTTCCTTCTTCTTTGTGCGAACCAGCCCAAAACCAGAAGCTGAAGAAGAATGGACGGCAGCAGCTCGCCGAAGACCATTGCCGCCCACGCATCGCCGCTCGTGCTCCGCCGCTCACCGCCCGCCTTCACCCCTCCCTAACATCCCTCAGCCGTCGTGCCGCACTGGAGCTGGACCTCCGTTCGCGCGACGCCCGCCCGCGCACGCCGCGCGCTCCACCACTGCCCCTTCGCGCCTCGCCGTCCCTGCTGTGCGCTGTCTAGGCCGTTCGGCCTCTGTTCAGCTTGATCCGACCACCTCTGGCCACCGCCTACCTCCGTCCGGCTACCGTGCAGCCTCCCCGGTGTCCCCCTCACCCTCCGCTGGCCTTCCCTCGCCGTCTTGGCCACCGGAATAGCTCCGGCCAGACAAGGGCAGCAACCCACCGAGTGGGTTTCCAGCCGGTTCATGGGCCATTTTGGGCCGTTTCCGGGCCCCGAACCCGAGGCCCACTTTGGAGTTTATCGTTCCTCACGTCGTCCCCGTTGAATTGATCCAATTTGCGCGTGATTCCGGTGAGTAATCTCACTAATCCCTGCTTAGTTCGCTAACTATGCTTAGGGGTTTGATTAAATTTAATTAAGTGCAATTAGGTAGTTAGATTAGAATAGATTAGTGTTTATTAGTCAATTGTGATGCGAATTAGACAAATTGAATGCGTATTTTGCAAGTAGACATGGTCTACTATTTATTAGAGTAGCTTGGGATTTTTCCAACCCTTTATCGGGCTTCAATTTGACAATTCGAGCCTAAGTGGAATTTTTGGTATTTAAATATTATTTTTCGGAATTAAATTAATTAATTATTTATTTTTCGAAAATTCAATTGGGATGGCCAGTGACCGGAATATTATGTTGATGACCGTGGTGAAGTCCGTTTATTTAATCGGGCTTTATTTTGAGCTAAATTGAATTTTTAATATTAATTATTTAATTATTTATTTTCCGGAAATTCAACTAGGATGGCCGGTGATCAGAACTTTATGCTGATGATCATGGTGAAGTCCGTTTATTTAATTGAGCTCCGATTTGAGCTAAATTGGATTTATTGCAATTAATTATTAATTTTCGAAATTAATTAAATAATTATTTATTTTTCGTAAATTAAGGCTGGATTAGCCGACGACCGAAATCTCATGCTGATTGTCATGGCGTAGTCCGTTTATTTATTTGAGCTTTGAATTTTGCCAAATTGAATTAAATGTGGAATTTAGGATATATTCCTAAATGGTTGTTGTTAATTATTTCATTGAGAAATTGTTGAGTATTGATTGTTGATATCGAAAGTGGTCGAGTGGGACCATAAAGCCATTGAATATCGAAAGTGGTCAAGTGGGACCGTAAAATCATTGAATATCGAACGTGGTCGAGTGGGACCATAAAGCCATTGAATATCGAAAGTGGTCGAGTGGGACCGTAAAGCCATTGAATATCGAAAGTGGTTGAGTGGGACCGTAAAGTCATTGAATATTAAAAGTTGTCGAGTGGGATTGTGTCTTCCACCTATGCTTATGATGTGATTTGAGGATCGTGATTCGTAATTGGGGATTGAGATGGAATAATCGAATCGACCTAGAAATGGTCCGATTGATATGTAACTGACTAAGTCGATTGAACTGTGATTTGATTGATTGTGCATTGAGATATATGAAGTATCTGTATATAACCTTGAATTGCAGGTTGAGACTGATGCCAAGGTACGTCTTCTAACCTGTGCGTGTTTAGGCAGCCTATAGTATAATGGTTTACTAATCGGGCCTTAGTGGGGTAAAACTTGCTGAGACGTAGTCTCATCCCAGTTTGGGAAAAACATTTCAGGACCTTGCTAGGAGCTGAGGAGGAGGAATCTAAGAGGGAGAACTCTGAGGTGAAACCTAAGGAGAATGATTTTTGGAAGAAGAAGATAAATACCGAGAGGGATCTTAAGTACGACCTAGATGTACTGAGATTATATCTTCTTTTGAGAATTTCATTTTGATGTGAATAGTTATGAAGTACTTTGGTTTGCATTTTGTATAAAAGTTTGGTTATAAGTTTCAATATGAAAAATATGGCCATGTTTTTCTATCCCATCGATTTGTTGTCTGGGAAATTATAACTGCTTCTGCATGTGCTTAATAAATGAAAGGGTCGGCGATACATAATCCTGGGATATCGCATTTTAAAATCGACAAACTGAGAAGGATGTGTGCATGTTCGAGGATCGGGGCATGACAATTATTTCAGTAAATAAGCCAATGCCCTCGAGTGTAAAAATATGTGGTGAAATTACAATTGTGTCAGTAAAAAAAATGTGACAAAGTTACCCTTGTGTTAGTTTGGTTCGCTTATGGCAACTAGATTTTTCATGACTCTAAAATTGCTTATTGAACTTCATCAATTTGTAGGTGCAAATTGAAATGAATATAGTCATTATGGACTCAATTAAAGATATCTTTAGAAAATCCGATGGGGATAAAAAAAGGATTTAGATATTCATAATCACTTTAGCTTCCTCCCGATCAGGTTACGCCTTGAGAACCTCCCCTCATAACACAAGGGCCACGTAACCCTCTCTTTTTTTAAACTTTTTTTTTTGGTTTTTTCTTAATTGAGGCTCATATGGTGTCATGTCATTGTAATGGCACCTCCAATCAGATATGTTAGACATGATGTAGAAAATTTGTTCGAAATTTCTTCATATGCATTGATTGGATAGGGGGGGAAATAATGTTGGTGCATCAGGCAATTGAAATCAAAGTTTAATAACTTGATTGTACAAAATGATTACATGATGGAAAAAATCTTAGTTGCACACCAAGTTGGTAGACCGATTGTTTATACCTAGCATTTTTCGTACTATCGACCACATTATGCAACTCTAAGGTATTCCCACATATAGTAGAAGAGATTATTACGTTCTAGATGGATTCCATATAGAATGTGAAGCTACCTTAACAATGGAAAATATCAAGACAAACTACTAAAATAATTTGAGGAAATGCAAAAACTTATGCTCCGAGGTATCCTCAAGTCAAGATTTAGAGAAAAGCGTGAACCAAAGGACTGATCAGGAATGGCTAGCGAGTCACCCACGCACCACAACTGAATTCGAAGATAGGATGCCAAAAAAGAGGAAAATCGAACCACTGTTCGACCGAGCTTAACTCTGCGCAACTCTTGCTTGCTACGGCGATTTCTCATGACGTTTTCAGTTCAATCTTCGCTTGTTTCCAAGCGGTCTCGGATTCACGATTGGAAACAAGGATAAAAGAAAAAGAAATCCGACATGAACTCCTTTGATGAGCAAAACGACAAGAGCATTAAACATCGCTCGAGGCCACCGGATTCAAACCTTTGTCAAAACATGTAAGAATCCACAAAACCAAAACGCGATTCGAACTGGAAGAAGAAAAGAAAAAGAGAGAGAGAAAGGATCACCGAAGTTTCTAAAGACGGCTAGGGACAGAATAAATCACAAGGCAAGTGCAGCTCGATTTCAAGGCAGCTATAGACAGCGAGGGTGATGGTGGAGCGACTCAGAACTCACTGAGCTGGGAAGCGTGTCGAGATGGAAGGGACATCCGATAAAGGTACGTGAAGCTGTTAAAATTTAAATAGGCGCGGAAGCAGGGTTTTGGTATTAGTTATAGTTTTTGGTTAGTGACATGTGCAAGTGTATGGTATAGTTTGTAGAGGATGGACAAGGGACAATGTAGGATAATTGAAGGACAAAGAACATGGGATATGGGAAATAGTTTCATTGATTGGATAAAATAATTTTACAAGGAAGTGTCGGAAGTGTTGGTGGAGGAGCATGGAGTATTATCTCATGCTTCCTCACACTCTCTTCCATTTGTTGAACTTACATGCCTATTTATAGAGACTAAATACAACATTCTAGAACAATGGGGAATGTTATCCACTTAGGCTTATTCTAGGAAATTCTAGATTCTAGTTTTTCTAGAGACTTCTTACATGTTGGACATTTCTTATTTCTTCTAGAAAATGTTTTCTTCTTTCTTCTAGAAAATTCATCTAGGGAATTCTAGAGAATTCTAGAAGTTTAACAATTCTAGGAAATTCTAGAAAATGGATCATAATTTCCAACAGAAGCGAAGAGACGCGGCAATGGCGTTGTTGATGGCGTCGTTTGGAGTTTTTGATGCCTTTTTCAGGAAAAGAAAAAGAAAATAATGGCTGAGTTATGGGATGAATCTTCCTCTCAAGGAATTCCATCTTTTGTGCATGTCTTCCTTTCGACGGGCTTCTCGGACCAGCGGGAGGGCCGAGAGTGAACTCGAAGAATCTCATTCTATACACCAGCCTGACATCCCCTTTGTGCGAGGCGTAGACGGGCGAAATGAAGGACACAAGCGACGGCATTTGGAATCCCAAAGGGCGGCGATGAAGTGGGAGAGAACAGAATGAAACAAGAATTGACAGAACGTATTCTAGAATTAATTGAAATTGGACTCGGAAGTTCACCCGGATAGGAAACGACCCCGATGGAGGAAGACTTGGTGAAAAGTGAAGATGGACATAAGGAAGAAGGTGTTCGTTGAATTGCGCAAAAGAGAAATAGAGAGTGAGACGATTCTGTAACAAAAAGCAAAGGAAGGAAGATCGCGCTATAAGAAATATCCATCGTACTTACCACCAGGCCATTTTATCTCCAATTCAACTCTAGTATTAATTTCGATCATTTTATCTCCGATTCAACTCTAGTATTAATTTTGATACATTACGACTTCGTTTCGTTTTTCTCCAATTCTCTCACCATCTTCCAAATTCCCATTGCCGTTGATTGCACTGTGGAGGTGGGATTGAGTTTGCAAGGAAGGTGTTCGATGGAATGATAACTACATCTTTTGTGCAAGTCTTCCTTTTGACCGATTTCTCGTGGACTCTCTATATTTTCCTTTCGCCCCTTTTTTCTTTCTTTTTCCTTTTTCATTATTATTATTATTTTTTTTAACACTTTACTTCTTCTCATCCAAAGAAGCACCACCGGCTTCACCTTGTTTGCCCCGTTTTCCCCACAATCCCCACGCAAAATCCGAATCATCTCCATCCACCGGTTCGCTTTGCTTCGCGCCTTTTTATTCTTCGTTGTTTTCTCTTCGTGCTCACCACTGCCAATCTTCATGCTTGGCGTATCTTCTGGGATGATTTTGATGACTCAGATTGCCCTCTGTTGCGGTTGGTTGATGAAACGATGTCGGACCGGCAGGAGTGCCGGGAGTGAACCCGAAGAATCTCATCCTTTGAATCGGCGGATCCTGTCCAGATGATGATGATCCATCCAACCTCAGCCTTGGCAATCAGATAAAGCTCTTTTAAGCAGTAAACACCACCCCGCATTCCCTTTCTGCGAGGCATAAATGGGCGAAACATAGGAATTCGAAAGATGGCGATGAAGTGGGCGCGAACAGAAAGAAGCAAGAATCGACAGAACATATTTTGGAGTGAATCAAAATTTTGACTCGGAAGTTCAATTGGATATGAAACACCCTTGATGATGGTTTGGCGGCAGCGATGGCGGCATGAGCTCGAGATGGCCCGGCCACATATAAATCTGGTCCAGACATGTGCAAGGACAGGAAAGCGACGACACGAATTAGAGTGGAATTAGTGTGGCCGCGACTCAAAATGTGGACTCTGATGGTGTCATTCACTGTGGAAATCTGAAGCGAGATAGATCTGAGTTGGTGGAGACGAATAAGGAGAATCCAAAGCGAGAGAGAAAAAAGATGCAAAAAAACATCTGGTCGGAGAAAATCTGGAGAGAGAGAATCCAACCGCGAACGGAGTACCCACCAACGATTCATCGAGACTGAGCTCTCTGACGATTGTTGCTTCCAGCACCGATCGAAGCACAAAAAGCGTCGCTACCGGTCTAAAGATGCCGCTCGCCTCACTGCCGTGGCAGCGGAACTCAACCACGGAGTTTCCTCAATCGACAGTCAACAAATACCGGGACGTTCCATCTCCGATTGAACTCTAGAATTGTCTTCGATTCATTCCAAATTTCGTCTGTTTGATTTCCGTTTTGCTTTTATTTTCTCCCATCCTCTCGCCATCTTCCAAATTTCCATTGCCGTTGATTGCACTATGGAGGAGGTATCGAGCTGTCGCAAGGAAGAGAGATAAAAAGAGAGAATCAGCGAGCTTTATTTAGCGGGGAGAGCAAGTTCGAGTTCAAGAGCACCGGGATGTTGCCGATTCTAAGATGAAAAGCCACTGCCGGAGGCTCGGCTGCTGTGTTTGTCGAGAGAGAGAGAGACTGCGGAAGAGTCATGCCACAGCGACGCAAAGATGCCAGCATACTTGCTTTTGTCATGCATATCAACATTCAGTTAATATGAAAACATAAATAAATGAATTCCAAATGCCCTTCACTTGAGAAGAAACTGACAAACTTGAATTTGCGCCCACGTGCGAGAAGACTGATCACAAAATCTTCAAGAAATCGAAGCGTTGGTTTTAAATCCCTTGCATCCAAGTGTTAATGCCTGATATTCTC
Source organism: Eucalyptus fibrosa (assembly GCA_017140475.1). Taxonomy (NCBI): domain Eukaryota; kingdom Viridiplantae; phylum Streptophyta; class Magnoliopsida; order Myrtales; family Myrtaceae; genus Eucalyptus; species Eucalyptus fibrosa. The sequence continues at coordinate 17,839,201 of CM029511.1, read as the reverse complement.
ATAGCAGGCAAGACAACTTGTGAAACCAACTGGGTATAAGGGGATCCCAAATCCCATATATCAAGACATTCCCGTCCTTGCAATAGAGATTTCCACCGTGAAACAACTTCCAACCCATGTGAGGCAGGGATTCCGAATAGTATCCCATCCCTTGCTCTCGCACGTTGCCTCATCGTCTTCCTCCAAAAAGGCAAAAGAGAAAATCGCGGCGGCAGCGCGAAAGCACGGAAGCCTCGACGATGACGAAGGAGAAGAAGAAGCAGGCGCGGTTCTCCATGGCGACGTCCTTGAGCTCATGCTCTCGCACGTTCCCCTCGTCGACCTCGTCCCCGTCGTGCGCGTCTCCTGCTCCTGGAGCCTCGCCGTCTCCTCCTCCCTCCGCCACCTCCACCGGCCCCGGCCGTGGCTCCTGGTCCACTACCAGAGCACGCGGCCACCGCACGCCGTCTCCACGTGCGCCTACGACCCCCGCTCCCGCGTCTGGATGGACCTGGAGGCCGGCCCCAGCGGGCGGCATGCGGCGGCGGCGGCGAAGCTGCTGGCGTCGGCCCCCCTCCGGTCGTCGCACTCGGCGCTGCTCTGCAGGGTCTCCCCGGCGCGGCTCTCCTTCTCGCCTGACCCCCTCCACCTGACGTGGCGCCACGCGAGCCCCCCTCCTCTTGGCGGGTCGACCCGGTCGTCGCCCTCGTCATCGCGGGCGCCACCCGTGATGCTGAAGCAGCTCATGTCGAGCAACACGAGGGACCAGTGCGAGAGCGGGAGCGACAGCTTCAGGTACCAGAACTGTGACCAGGGCCTCGAAGTTGGGACGTGCGAAGCGACGCAGGAACAGATGGTTGGAGCGAGGGACGAAGCGGGCATGAGCGATTGGGGCATGCTCAGCGTCACCAGCGGCGCTCATAATCAGCTTGGGAACCACAATGAAGGCGATTCCGGCTCGAAGGGGATGAGGTTCGAGGACGGGACGGCTGCGACTTCTCTGCACCCGATCAACCATCTGTCCTTGAGGGGCGAGATGGACTTTTGGGGTTACGGCAAGTGATCGTTTTTTCAATTCTGCGTGGTGCTACTGAAGTTAATCAAAACAATTTAATTGAAAGATATGGATTCAAAGAACCAGCTATGTCCATAATGGTTCTCAGCGTGTCTAGGTTTATGCCACCACTGGGTATGGCAAAAGATTAATCATTTGTTGCATTCGCCCTCGTTCTTGTTGTCTTCATCATGCTTGTCACACTGATAAAGTGAAGATTGTTGTATAACTGTATTGAAACTTTGCTAATAATATGTTCGCCTTGTTAATGCCCTGCGTGTGTCGATGCGTTCAGACAGTGGCTGCACTTTGTGATACTTCGTCACGCCCGGTTAAAACTGATTGAGAACCTTGAGTTTTCGTGCAGGTGCGAAATGGCAATGCAGGATTCAAGATGTTTTGAAAGCTGAGGTAGCTGTCGTGTAAATAACTAGAAAAGGATGTATGCATCTATATATATAAAATATTGGTGAAAAATTACAAATTCAATACATAATTTAACTAAGATGAATATTATCGAAGACGTAAGGTTAAATAGGCAATAGATCGCATGCACATTACATAGCAAGCCCTACTAGTTCTTGCGGCTTTCACACGCTTATGATGAACAGAGCTTTCGCAGAACAACTCCGATTAGATAGTGGTAGCCTTCCTCTCTCAGAGACGGCCGCAATCGTAACGAGTGTGGCCGATTTCATCTGAGAAGAGGACGGCCATGAGCAGCACTGTCATAAGCTTGATGATCCCTGAGGAATTGCCTAAGAGCAACGAAATAAAGAAAGTCTGCAAGGTCAGCCAAAACGCTCTTGCCCTCCGCTCCTTACTGTACTTTTCAAATGCTTCCTCGACAGCGGGCTTCTCGAATGATAACCGCGTTTCTCTAGGGCCGTGACCATCGCTGTTGGCTAACTTGATCTTCTCAGCCAAGCACCGAGCGAGCACAACCGCATCCTCCAACGAGACAGCACCACCTTGTGCAAGGAACGGGGCCATCGCATGCATGGCGTCCCCGGCCACCACGATGACACCTTTCCTAAGACTTCTTCGTAGTATCTCCCACAGCAGACGATACTGCAGTTCGATGTATTGGACGGTGGCTAGGTCACTGCCGGACACCATTTGTATCGCTTCAGTTGGGAAATCATTCATTGCTTTCATGATCGAACTCCTGAGGAGCATCAGATCTTTTGAAAGCGTTGCCCTGGATTCTAATCCCAGAAAGTTTGTCAGCTGATTTAAGAGCAGTGAAAGGCCTTGGACGCATGGGACCATAATAAACCAGCTCAGGATGCCTCAATTTGAGGCAATTGAGGGCCAGGGACAGACTCTATACCAGGGAATCCAGAGAGAAATCCTGCTTTATAGCTGCAACGGCAAGAAAATATAAATGTGAATTCAGCTTCATCATCCGCATATCCCTAATCCTCTACAAACGTCAATTGCACATGCCTCGCGATTTTACCATGCAAAATCTAGTGCAATTCAAGAAGTGCAAGGGCATACCAGATTCATCAATCATATCAGACGTTATGCAAGAAAAAGATAAGAAGCTTTACTACTTCAGTGCATACATCCCCAACCAAAACACTGGTCGAGGTTGTTTTTCTTCTAGTGCACCATGCATATCCACATCTTCTACACATGATCTCCCGCAGCCAATGAAACGAAGCACATGCCTTCCATGACCATCCTAGTTGCGTTGACTTCGAAAAGGACGATCAATCGACCAATGGGACCACTTAACTCTAGATGTATACACTATCCAAAACCTTATCATACTGAGTACCACAGGCCGTGAAAGCCTTCCATAGTGGATGCACATCTAAGAGCACGACTTTATCCTTTTCAACAGTAGAAGCTCGGAGTGACCCTTCTCTTTTCGCAAAAACCGTTCCCCCACCAAAAAAGATGAACACCTGGAATTCCCTCCCATTGACTAGACATGCAGTATGCAGAAGCGTAATAGGCAAGAATCAAATTCAAATATGGTCACCTTACCAAAAAAAAAAAAAAAAATATGGTCAGCAGAAACTACTCTTCAAAAGGAACCGAATTTAAACTGAAGCAAATTCGATGCTATTGCTCTAGATAAAAGAAGAGGCAGACGATGAGGGCGCCCCAAGTCAAGAGCAAAACGAACCCATAGAAGAAGAACGCTCGTAACTGCGCCTGGATTCGACCACAAGAGGATGGCAAGCGAAGCAGCAAGAGAGACGGTTCTGTGAAGAGGCAGTTTAAGTACACTTTATTAGTTTGACTTGCCATGAAAATATTTAGCATATTTTGGAAACAAATTTTATCATTACAGCATCTCGTAACCAATCAAGGCAAAAGAAAAAGGGCTTCTTAAAAATTATTCTAGAATTTGAAAAGAACAACGGGAAAAAGTGTAATGCAAGCAGAAACAAAGACACATTAAACCGCAAGAAATTCTCATAAGGTTGAGCAGTCCAGACTATATTGAGAACAAGGTGTAAAAAGTGACTCCCTCATATTTTTGACAAGGCATGGAATTCTCTCTGAATATTTTCAAGTTTTAGATTTTTAAAAGAAATCTCTCCCTATATCATCTCCATCCATGAGAGCTCAAACACGCAGAAATGTCCTATGCAGACGCGTTTCTCTCGCCAATGCGCTCGAGGAAAGCACGGAAGATGTGGATTTAGGGGCAATAAAATTGCTAGTTTGAAGAACAGAGCCCTAGCCGAAGAAGAAGGAGGCGAGGATTGAGGAAGGTCTCTACGAAACGAACTTCCGGCTTCAAACTAATTCACACGCAATAAGACACCAAAATCGAAAGAACTTATGAGTTTGCTTGGTTCAAGGGCGGAGGAGAGAGAGAGTACGATCTTCTCTCTAGCAACGGCGACGACAATAACACTCCATCTGGTTGAATCTCTCTCTATCTCTCTTTTCTCCTACTTGGCTCCGCTCCACTAAGTGCAGCAGCTTCGCTTCTCTCAGTCCTGGCATTCCCGACGCTTCGTTTGACGTCTATGGTGTCAAGAAGGAGAAAGAGAGCCCTGCTTTGCTTCCTTCTGTTCAGCGAAGGAGGAGGCGAGTTCGATCGATAGATAGAGTTGGTGATGCGCTGATCAGACGTAATCAATACTAGAAAAGTTACAAAGAAAAGAAAAAATTTAAAAATTTACGGTGCTACCAAAAAAAGGGAAAAGAAAAAAGAATGAATGAGAAAAGGACATCAATTGAATCTTTACCAATTCTATGCGCATTTGTTTTATGCCGATAACTTTTGTATGGTTGTATTGAGATCATCATCCTCCCCCCAATTCCCATCCCACTTGTATCTAAATAGTGACACATCTTCTAGTATTGGTGTACTTAGCATACCCTTAGAAAATGTCTTCATCTTCGGGCATTCTTCTACTTCAATAGTCCATAAATTTGGAAACTTGAATATGCAACTCGGGATGGAAGAGAAGCATTCTAGGTTTGGCAGATTTTGGAGTGTCAACTTATCAAGATTCCCAAAAGAAATCACTTTTCCTTCTCTGTCTCCATCGTTTGCCACTATTTCCTTCATTCTTTTACATCCTATTATAGTCATGCAATCGAGATGCACCAAATTTGTGACCATTGAAGCAGTTACTAGATGTATCAATCTAGAAGAATTCTTCACCACTAATGTCGTTAGATTCTTGAAGGATGTCACGGTCGGAAATATTGTTGTCAAACAAGGACAATCCCAAACCTCAAATGTTTCGATGCTTTGAAGAATTTTCAACACTAACGAGCCTTCTCTCCATACACTCTTTAGGTTGTGTAGCTTGTTTAACTTAAGTTCTTCTAAACTTTCAAGCACCGGATGTTTACCATTGTCAACAAGTCCTTCCTCCAGGAATATATCTTTAAAGGAGCTACAGAAGACCTCAAGGCTTTGTAGATTCTGAAATCTCTCTAGGAGGAATTTGAGAGGAAAAATGGCATTTTCATCATGAAAGCATGCCAATGTTAGTGCTTTTGGCTTGCCAAAGATGTCCTCTGGAAAATTTCCGTCTTGTATCATATGAATATTGTTATCAACTAATAAAAGTCTCTCTAAGTTGGAAAAGTCCTGTCGAATTGCCATTACAACAAGAGAAGTAAATTCAACAAAGTTTCGACAATAAATCATGTGCTGTAAAAAGTAAACCTATTAAGATGATTCGCATGGAAGGTGGCCATCTTCTTAAAGTTCATTATATCTCAAGAGCCCTACATTCAAGTCTCAAGCTTTTAAAAGTCTCGAATAGAGGTTGGTATAGTTAAGTTTGTAGAGTGAATCTAAATTCAAGATCTCTCCAAGCTCAACAAATTCATCTTTTATTAGAAATATCTTATCTCGTCAACTAAAATTAGTCATCTTTGGAAACTTATGTAATAGGATGCACGGATGAAATTACTAAAACGTATGGGTCCACAAACTTAAAAGTGTGTTTAAGATATAATAAAATATCTTATGTTGTCTTCAAATTCATAGGTTAGGAATTTCGGGTTGTCTATAGTAATACAACATGATGACTATATAAGATGAGATCAATTAAGGAACATGGTAGAAAATAGTGCATTAAGGTACTAATGTCATTTTTGTTAAAATTGTTTGTATTGATTTTTTAAAGAGTTTTTAGAAGATGAAATAGAGAAGAAAAGTTCAAATGTGCAACACGTGTCAACAATGAAGAGGTTCTCATGTCAAATTTTCATTGATTTCCCCAAGGAGTACCACTAGACTATATTAGGAATATATTACACTTTCAAAAAAAATCTGTAATTTTTTTTTTGTAATTATAGGTAATGAAATATCTTATAGGTGTCCACAAATTATAAGTATACTTAATATATTAGAAATATTTTAATGTTTTCAACAAACTAATAAGTGAGGGAGATCATGTTTTCTATAGCAATATAATGTGGCTTGGTTATGTAGTGGTAGTGGATATGAGATCAATGAGTGCTTTAAAGAACAAAATAGAAACTGAGGGAGAGCAGCTGAAATCGTACCCTCTCAAATAAAGAGTGAGCTTCTTGGTCTGAAAGGCCCTGTTGATAATCTTTTTTAGCCCAATTGCTCATAGATGCTACAAAAGACAGCATGTTCGCTTTATCACAGTGAGTCACTCGCAATTCCTTCAAGAATGGCCAATTCAAAGTGGGCAAGTTGGCACAAAAGTTCTTGAGTTGTGGCATATCATGTAACACCAAAGAGGTTAGTTTTGGGAAAAGATCTTGAGTAGTATTGGAATGTGGAGTCTCATTCCCACTAGCGACTATTTCCTCAATCCCACAAGACTCCATTTGAAGTTCCTCAATTTGGGTTAGACTTGTAGCCACCCAATGTGGAAACACATTTTCAAGGCTCCTACAATTCTGAATCTGCATTTTCCATAAATTGTCAAATGTGAGAGTTTCTTGAGGATTGTCACTCCATATTTTGCTTAAATTGTCCATATGGGAGAGATCCATCTGCTCAAGCTTGGGACATTGTACCTGACATATTGAGAAAAATGACATAATGAATGTTATGATATCCTGAATTTTGACCCCGTCCCGAATATATGAAATGGGCATTTCGCCAGCGCGCCTATGGTCCTTTTTTTCTAAGCTAATCACTCACGAGTTAACCAATCTATTGGGTGAAGCCGTTAAGAGATATAACCGCGGTAAAATCCCTCAAAGCTACTCGATAGGTCAAATCGGACTAAAATCGCACTTGGTTGATTTTAACCACAAAATTGAATTTGATTTTGGAAATTGGACGTTCGAGCATGTTGCGGTTCATTTATAGGGCGTCATCTTGTCTTTCAGAAAAATTCCATCAAGTTCGGGATTTTTACGGAAAATCACTTCGGACGATTCGGAAAATGAACAAAAATTCAGTTAAACTCATTTGAAGGGAATTTTGACTTCTAAGTCAAGCTACTGGGTGCTGGGAATTTGTGGAAATGTTTGGGATTTTTCTTTGACGAAATTGGATGTCGAAATTGGGAATTTGTCGAAGAAATTGAAAATTCAAAATGTGAAATTCGAACCAAGGGAGGGCAGCATTATTTTGACTTCAATTTGGATAATTGAGTGGATATTAGTGCAATAAAGTAATTGGGAACATTAGATATTTGTGTGAGCTTTAAGGGAACCAAATAATTAATTTCTTGGCTAAGATGATTGACTATTTTTCCCTCTTAGCTGGCTTGTCTCACACAATTCTGCTCCTCTCTCTCTCTCTCCTTCGGTCTCTCTTAGCCGTGCGTTCATTTCCTTCGAGTATTCCGTTCCCTCGCGCCTCTCCTCTTCTTTTCATCTTTTTCATTTTCTTTACATCCCTCTGCAACCCCACCGAGCTCCATCATCCACCAATTTTCCTCCAACACTAGCCACGCACGCCCACTATTTTTTGTTTCCCTTCTATCAAAGCCCAAGTTGCCACGCCGTCCACCACATGATGCTTGTTCGGTCAACCCTTCCTCCAGCAGCGAAGACCTAGCAAGCCCACAATTGAAGATGCCAGCAACTGATTTCCTTCCGCTTCACCGATCCGCGCGTCTTTAGCCCACACTCCAGCTCACGAGTCAACACCAACGGAGCTATCTCCCCCATCTTTGACTGAAGCAGCCCCAACGTGTCATGCCCACCTGCCCAGCGAGGACCACGATCGTTCCTCTCTTTCCTCCGTCCGCTTCACCACCGCCTCACACACCTGCAGAGGCCCACGGATTTCCAGCCGTTCTCTAGAGCCCATCTTCAGCAATTTCGTGGCCCAATCCCACCGAGTGAAGAAGCCCAACAGCTTCTTCTTTGCTTTAGCTCAGAAGCCTACATGTTCGGCCAAAGCTCAGTGGCCCATCTCCTTTGAGTCACAGCAGGCAACCCATAATCCGGTCAAGTCTCAGCCCATACATTTTCTGTTTAGCCCAGTCTTGAAACCCAAGAAGCAGGCCCAAGCCCAAGTCTAAGCCCAGAATTTTCTGTGGGCTTGCAAGGTTGGTGGGCCTGGCCCGAGTGTCCGCCGATGCTGCCAAAAATTTGGATTTCGACCGCCGTCGCGCTGTCATCGCAGTGTTCTGGCCTTCACTTTTAACAAGTGAGTTTTGCTCACTAATCCCTACTTAGTAGACCAATGATGCATATGTGTTGATTAGATTTAATTAAGTGCAATTAGGTAGATAGATTAGAGTAAAGTAATTAAATTAGTGCCTTAATGATGCATGTTAGACAAATGGTTAGTGCTTTTAGCTAGAGAATAGTCTATAGTATTTATTGAATGGACCACGGGATTTTTCTCGGTCCGTTTTAATGTCCAATCAGGCATTATGAGCCTAAATTGGATTTATTGTATTTATTTAATAATTTTTGTAATTTAATTAATTATTTATTTATTTCTCGAAAATTAGGCTCGGATAGTTGACGACCGAAATTTTATGATGAATATTGTGGTACAGTCTGTTTATTTAAATGAGCCCTGGTTTGTGAAATTTGAGTGAAGTGGTGATTGTGGGAAAATTATCCCAAAATTTAATAGTGTTAGTACTTGATTGGAAATTGATTATAAAAGGTTGTGAGTGGACCTAGAAAACTGCCGAAGTATGGGTGTGCCAATTGGGCCGAGATTTACCATCGAATTGGGATAGGTCATGCCTTTGAGGCCGTGATTTACCACCTATTAAAGGTCGTGCCTTCGAGGTCGTGATCCACCACCTATTAAAGGTTGTGCCCACTGGGGCCGTGATTTGCCACCTAATAGAGGTCACGCATACTAGGCCGTGATCTGCCACCTATTAAAGGTTGCGCCCAATCGAGCCGAGACTTACCACCTAATAAAGGTTGTGCTGAGTGGGGCCGTGATTACCACTAAGCCTGGACTATGCTGTAGGGCCGTGATCTGCCACCTATTAAAGGTTGCGTCCAATCGGCCGAGACTTACCATCTAATAAAGGTTGTGTCGAGTTGGGTGTGACTATCACTAAGCCTGGACTATGCCGTAGGGCCATGATCCGCCACCTAATAAAAGTTGCGCCCATTAGGCCGTGATTACCACCTAGAGATAGGTTGTGTCTTTTGGACCGTGAGTCATAGCTAAGAATTTGGTAAACTATGCTCGTTGAGCCGTGAGTAAGACTTGAGATTGAATAAATGAGATGACCGGAGAGTGGTCTTGATGACATGTAATTGACTAAGTCGATTGATCGATGATGCGATCTGTAGTGATTGATTGGATGTTTATTTGATTTATACTGACGTGCAAGAAGGAACAGAGGCCAAGGTAAGTCATCTGACCAGTGTTGTGCTTAAGTAGCCCATAAAGCGTATTCGCTTCCTAATCGGGTCTTAGAGGGTGGAACTAACTGAGACATTGTCTCACTGGTTATTGAATAACCATTTTAGGTCCTTAGACGGCATTGGTGAAGGACCAGAGGCCCGAAGTGAAGAAGGTGAAGTCTGAAGAATTGACGATCCTATTGGACTAGTTAGTCATAAGCCAATTCTCTTTTGATGGGAGTCGAGTCCTTGTTGCAGACTTTGTTTTATGAACTTGTGGTTTGGAACCTGATTTAACAATTCGCCTTGTATATTTACACTATGGTATGCAATGTATATAAGTGTGGTTTTTCAGTTGTGAAAATTTGGAGTCCTACTTTCATATCTCATTGTTTTATTGTCTGGGGATTATTTATTTGCTCCCACATGTGCAATTAAAAATGAATGAGTTGGCGATGTGTCCTAGGACGTTGCTATTTAATCAACCAAGGAAGGATGTGCACGTGCTCGGAGGATTGGGGCGTGACATCCCCTTTTTTGTGGTATCAGAGCAATGGTTAATAATTAGAGTGATAAGGTGTGATGAGTCATGGGATAGTTAGTAGAAATGACCTTTAATCCATGCTGGTGCATGTTTGTGGTAGCTAATTGGTAGAATTGTTTGTGGGTGTGGATCACTCAAATTCTAATATGTTATTGGAATTAGAAAACAGGTTTCTGTAAAGAGCTTGTAGTATAAGTGATCAAGAGCTGAGAACTCCTAGTTTAAGGATAGTAATAACCTCTGGAACTCGGGAAAGAATGCCGACGAGGATCGGTGCCCGAGGTGGTTGTGGCAGAGCGCTAGCTTAGGCCAGCGCGAGTGTAAAAGTACCACCATAGGTTGGTACTCAAAGTGTAGCAACACCGAGCGATCCTAGGCCCAACAGGATCATTCATGGGCAAGTTTTTCAAAGAGCTTGTTGAGCCAATAAGCTCAGGATTGAGCTGCCATTGTTACCATTACCACCATCAATGCCGGAACCGTTTTTGCTACCACACCTACTAAGGTCCAATATAGAGATGTGATCTAAGAGCAAGCTGTTGCATTCGAGTCGAGGTTCACATTCGGTAAAGATGATAAACCAGTTTGGAAAGGAGCCTATGACGGGAAAAATATATTTTATTCCGCCCATCAGGAAAGATGTGATAGGCAAGTCCGAATCAATCAGGATGTAGTATGTCGTGTTGATGGAAGCCGACATGGGTCAGCCTCGTGTCCTATTAAGACGGGTGCTTCTTTTGAGTGTGACCAATAGGGTTACCTGGTCAGAAAAAGGTCCTCGAAGGCCGATAAGACAAATCAACAGGAATGCATCGTAGAACACACCACAGAGTTTTTGGAACTAGCCTCCAATACAATAAAGGGTGCATGTTGTCACTTGACAAGAGATAGAGGACTCACCAAGTGAGTGCCAAAAGTATAGAAGGAATGCATGGATTAATCCAGTGTCTGAGTATGGCTAGAACGTGCTTTGATTGTGACCAGCACGACCATCAAGTGAGAGACTGTTAGTGAAAGTCTAAGAGAACACAAGTACTGCTACCATCGATAGGACGCCACAAGGATGGCGAAAAGGACAGGAATGAAACCGACCATGCGCCGATCAGAGAAATATTGTCTTGAAGTAATTTTATCAGAATGGTGCCTCGGAGTTTTAAGGATGAAATTGTGGAATTTCAATTGTATGTTAAGGTTGTAGGAAAAGAACCAATGACTAGAGTTGTACTTGATTGGCCGTTGGTGTACAACTTTATCGCCAAGTGTGGAGAAAAAAAAAATTTAACTCCCGGAGCGTCTTGTGGTGACAAATTGTTATGGTGGAGTAACCCGGCTTATTCCAAGAGCATGTAGAAGTGCCGAGTTTTATTGAAAGTCGAGAAGGGTCCTCGACCACGTGAGGCAACCCGTTTGTAGATGGGGATTGCCAAGATGGCTTTACGATTGTCATAGATAAGACAGATTGAAGAGCTGAAGATTGATGATGTCTCAATATATTAAAAAATTTTAGATGTGTTTCCACAAGAATGGTCAAGCTTGTTGTCATAAAAAGAGATAGAAATTGCGATCAAGCCAGCACCCAGAACAAAGCTATTTTCTAAGGCTTCTTACTAGTTGTCGTTGTTTGAATTGATAGAATCGAATATGCGGATGTGAGGATTATTGAATAAGGAATTATGCATGTCAGTGCATTGCTTGGGAAGCACCGGTTTCATTTGTGAGAGAAAGAAAGATGGTTCATTATAATTATGCATTGACCATCATCAACCTAATCAAGTGACGACCAAGGACAAGTGTTCATGGCTGAAGATCAATGAATTGTGTGACCAGTCATAAAGAGTGTCGATACTTTCAAAGGTCAACTTGAGAACATGGCGTCATCAGTTGGGGACCAGAAAGAATGACGTATTGAATTCAACATTTAGTACTTGAGATGGTTTTTACGAGAGTATTGTATGACCGTTTGGTCTGGTAAACACTCCAGCTTTGCATGGTTTGGCAAACCGAGTGTTCAAGGAATATCGAGTTTAGTTTGTGGTTGTGTCTATCAAGGATATTCTAGTGTATTTGATGAGTACTGAGGAGCATGAGAATCATTTGAGAATGGTCACAAGATTTCAAGTGAAGGAATCTCTGTGGACCAGACCAAGATCGAAACAATTGTTAGTAGACCAAGACCGAAAACACTGTCAGAAATAAGAAGTTGTATGAATTGGACATATTACTACAAAGGATGTGTACAAGAATTTTCAGCATCAGTGTCTCTGTTGACTCAACTCCTGAAGAAAGAAGAAAAGTTCGTGGGGATAGACAAACGTGAGTGTACTTTTCAAGAGCTTAAATGGAAGCTGACTATCACACCTGTGCTAACCATTCCATTTGGTCTTGGAAGACACGAGATCTATAGTGATGTGTCATGCAGAAAACTGGGTGCATAATGATGCAACATAAGAAGATTGTTACATACGTATCCCACCAGTTGAGATCTCATAAGTTGAAATTACTAGCGCATGACTTGGAACTCGCAGCATTAATTTTCACTTTAAAGATTTAGAGACATCATTGGTATGAAGAAAGATTCCACATCTTCATCGACCATTAAAAGTCTCAAGTGTTTATTCTCTTGAATGAGTTGAATATGAGATGGTGTCATGAATCAAAACCTTGGAAGGACTAGGATGATAATATCTGGTATCACCTCGGAAGAACGAAAGAAGTCATTGAGGTATTGAGTCGAGAATCTTCAATTGTGCATAGGCTGGCTAAAGTATAGACCTTACTTGAAAATGGTTCGAAATTGGATTTTCAAATTTTGAGGTACACTACCTTTCGAATTTTGTGGTCACCCTCAGAATTGAACTGGATATTTATATTAAAATCAGACGCTTCAGTTGACAAACCGAGATGTATAGAAAATCCTGTAAGAGGATACTGATAAGGGAAGGAATGACTTTCAGATTTCTGAAGATGGAATGCCAAAGTATTATGGGTGAGGATAGGTGTCAAACGGTATGGAGCTTAAGGAGGAGACCTTGTTAGGAATTCACTGTAGCAGTTGCAGTATTCGACCAGACAGTACAAAGTAGTTCAGAATCAGTGTCAGCTTGATTGGTAGACCAACATGAAGATGGATATTATCAGATAGATTGCAAGTGTCTGATGTGCTAGTAAATGAAAGTTCAATAATGCAAGCCGGGAAGGACTTTTACAATCACTCGAGAGTTCCGAGTGGGAATAGCAATATATCACGATGAAACGTCGTGACAAGTTGACCAAGGAGTTGGAGGAGTAATGACTCCATTCTAGGTTGTAATCGACAGACTGACGAAGTCGGCTCGCTCCTTGGTAGTACGAAAGGATCTGGACTTAAACAGACATGTAGAAATTGATGTGAGTCAGATAATTAGTCTACATGAAGTGCCAGTGACGAATTTATATCAAATCTAGACCCGAGGTTCCCAGTTTCAGTGCGACAGTCAGATGGTTCCTTTTGAAGCATTGTATAGTAGTGTAAAGAACTTCAGTTTTTGAGATGAGGTCAAAGAAAGAAAGGTCACAGCCCAGAGTCAGTGTAGCAATTGGTGATTGCAGTTGTTGTGATCAGAGACAGAGTCGAGATCGCTAAGAGCCGTCGAAAAGGTTGTATCGTTGAAGGCCCTTAGAGTTTCGAATTGGTGATTGCATCTTTTTGAAGGTGTCACCAATGAGGAATATCTTGCACTTCAGCAAAGAGGGAAAGTTGAGACTGAGGCACATAAGGTTCCTTAGGGGTTCTAGAGAAAGAATCAGGATCCTAACGTATCGTCTTGCATTGTCGCCAAAGTAGGTGTAAGTGCATGATGTCTTTCACATGTCGATGTCGAGAACATATGAGCCTAACTCGACCCACGTGCTGAATTTCAAAGAGTTCGACGTGGACGACAAAGTGTTGTACTTGGAAAGCTCGGTTCAACTTGAGGATCGTAAGGAACAAGTACTGCGCACCAAGATGACCTCTTTGGTCAAAATGGTCTGGCAACACCATGGAACAGAATGAGCTTCATGTGAAAGTGAAGACTCGATGAGACGACAATACCTCACCATTTTGAAGAAAATTGTAATGGTTTAAATTTCGAAGATGAAATTTTTATAAGAGGGAAAGAGTTATGACATCTTGAATTTTGACCTCGTCCCGAATATATGAAATGGGCATTTCGCCAGCGCACCTATAGTCCTTTTTCTCTGAGCTAATTACTCACAAGTTAACCAATCTATCTGGTGAAGCCGTTAAGGAATATAACCGGAGTAAAAAACCTAAAAGCTACTCGATAGGTCGGATCGGACTAAAATTGCGTTTGGTTGATTTTAACCACGAAATTGAATCCGGTTTTGAAAATGGGACGTTCGAGCATGTCACGGTTCATTTATAGGGCGCCATCTTGTCTTTCGAAGAAATTCCATCGAGTTCGGGATTTTTACAGCAAATCACTTCGAACGATTTGGAAAATGAACGGAAATTCAGTTTAACTCATTTGAAGGGAATTTTGACTTCTAAGTCGAGCTACTAGGTTATGGGAATTTGTGGAAATGTTTGGGATTTTTCTTCGACAAAATTGGATGTCGAAATTGGGAATTTGTCGAAGAAATTGAAAGTTCAAAATGTGAAATTCGGAACCAAGGGAGGGTAGCATTATTTTGGCCTCAATTTGGATAAATTGGGTGGATATTAGTGCAAGAAAGTAATTGGGAACATTAGATATTTGTGTGGGCTTTAAGGGAGCCAAATAATTAATTTCTTGGCTAAGATGGTTGACTATTTTTCCCTCTTAGCTAGCTTGTCTCACAATTCTGCTCCTCTCTCTCTCTCTCCTTCGGTCTTTCTCAATCGTGCGTTCATTTCCTTCGAGCGTTCTGTTCCCTCACGCTCTACAATTCTTTTCATCTTTTTCATTTTCTTTACATCCCTCTGCAACCCCACCGAGCTCCATCATCCACCAAATTTCCTCCAGCACCAACCACACACGCCCACTATCTTTTGTTTCCCCTCCGCCAAAGCCCAAGCTGCCACGTCGTCCACCACATGCTACTTGTTCGATCAACCCTTCCTCCAGCAGCGAAGACCCAGCAAGCCCACAATTAAAGACGCCAGCAGCTGATTTCGTTCTGCTTCACCGATCCGCACGTCTTCAGCCCACACTCCAGCTCACGAGTCAACACCAATGGAGCTGTCTCCCCATCTTTGACTAAAGCAGCCCCAACGTGTCATGCCCACCTGCCCAGCGAGGACCACGATTGTTCCTCACTTTCCTCCGTCCGCTTCACCACCGCCTCACACACCTGCAGAGGCCCATGAATTTCCGGTGTTCTCTATCGCCCATCTTCAGCAATTTTGTGGCTTAATCCCACCGAGTGCAGAAGCCTAGCAGCTTCTTCTTTGCTCGAGCCCAGAAGCCTGCACGTTCGGCCAAAGCTCAGCGGCCCATCTCCTTTGAGTCGTAGCAGGCAACCCATAATCCGGTCAAGTCTCAACCCATACATTTTCTGTTCAGCCCAGGCTTGAAGCCCAAGAAGCAAGCCCAAGCCCAAGTCTAAGCTCATAATTTTCTGTGGGCTTGCAAGGTTTGTGGGCTCGGCCTGAGTGTCCGCCGATGCTATCGAAAATTTGGATTTCGGCCCCCGTCACGCCATCATCGCGGTGTTCCAGCCTTCGCTTTTAACAAGTGAGTTTTGCTCACTAATCCCTACTTAGTAGGCTAATGATGCTTAGAGGTTGATTAGATTTAATTAAGTGCAATTAGGTGTATAGATTAGAGTAGAGTAATTAAATTAGTGCCTTAATGATGCATGTTAGACAAATGGTTAGTGCTTTTAGCTAGAGAATAGTCTATAATATTTATTGAATGGACCACGGGATTTTTCTCGGTCCGTTTTAATGTCCAATCAGGCATTATGAGCCTAAATTGGATTTATTGTATTTATTTAATAATTTTTTTAATTTAATTAATTAATTATTTATTTCTCGAAAATTAGGCTGGGATAACCAACGACCAAAATTTTATGATGAATATTGTGGTACAGTCTGTTTATTTAAACGAGCCCTGGTTTGTGAAATTTGAGTGAAGTGGTGATTGTGGGGAAATTATCCCAAAATTTAATAGTGTTAGTACTTGATTGGAAATTGATTATAAAAGGTTGTGAGTGGACCTAGAAAACTACCGAAGTATGGCTGTGCCAATTAGGCCGAGATTTACCACCGAATTGGGATCGGTCGTGCCTTTGAGGCCGTGATTTACCACCTATTAAAGGTCATGCCTTCGAGGCTGTGATCCACCACCTATTAAAGGTTGTGCCCACTGGGGCCGTGATTTGCCACCTAATAGAGGTCACGCCTACTAGGCCGTGATCTGCCACCTATTAAAGGTTGCGCCCAATCAAGCCGAAACTTACCACCTAATAAAGGTTGTACCGAGTGGGGCCGTGATTATCACTAAGCCTGGACTATGCCGTAGGGCCGTGATTTGCCACCTATTAAAGGTTGCGCCCAATCGGGCCGAGACTTACCACCTAATAAAGGTTGTGCCGAGTGGGGCTGTGATTACCACTAAGCCTAGACTATGTCGTAGGGCCGTGATCCGCCACCTAATAAAGGTTGCACCCAATGGGCCGTGATTACCACCTAAAGATAGGTTGTGTCCTTTGGATTGTGAGTCATAACCAAGAATTTGGTAAACTTTGCTCGTTGAGCCGTGAGTAAGACTTGAGATTGAATAAGTGAGATGACTAGAGAGTGGTCTTGATGACATGTAATCGACTAAGTTGATTGATCGATGATTCGATTTGTGGTGATTGATTGGATGTTTATTTGATTTATACCGACGTGTATGAAGGAACAGAAGCCAAGGTAAGTCTCCTGACCCGTGTTGTGCTTAGGCAACCCTTAGGGCCTATTGGCTTCCTAATTGGGTCTTAGAGGGTAGAACTCGCTGAGATATTGTCTCACTGGTTATTGAATAACCATTTCAGGTCCTTAGAGGACATTGGTGAAGGACCAAAGGCCTAAAGTGAAGAAGGTGAAGTCTAAAGAATTGACGATCCTATTGGACTAGTTAGTCATAAGCCAATTCTCTTTTGATAGGAGTCGAGTCCTTGTTGCAGACTTTGTTTTATGAACTTGTGGTTTGAAACCTGATTTGACAATTCTCCTTGTATATATTTGTACTATGGTTTGCAATGTATATAAGTGTGGTTTTTCAATTGTGAAAATTTGGAGTCCTACTTTCATATCCCATTGTTTTATTATCTAGGGATTATTTATTTGCTTTCGCATGTGCAATTAAAAATGAATGGGTCGGCGATGCGTCTTAGGACGTCGTTATTTAATCGACCAAGGAAGGAAGGGCACATGCTCGGAGGATCGGGGCATGACAAATGTGATTACATTGAGTTATGATCTCAAAGAAAGAATTTCTAAACTTCCCTCGCTCTCACAAATCATGAGAATGCGAGAGCTTGTTAGTGACAAAAAAAAAAGGAGTGGCTAATTGATGCACCTTTTCATTTACATTGACTAATGGCTAAGGCCAAGTATGTTGCATTACAATAAGCATGAAATTATAAATGCATTTATAATTAATAGTACAAAATTATAAATGTATTTATAATCAATAGTACAACGAGCATCAACTTTTAAGTGCCTTAATTGACATTTAATACTAGCAATGCCTTACCCCTATAATTTTTGGAAAGTTCAATGATGAATACTTGGATTCTCCAACTTTAAAATTTGTTCGCACTGATCATTGTCAAAGTTGCTTGCACTGATCTTTGATATTGCGACATTAGATAAGGTAAGAATTTCTTAAATTTATTTGGTTCAATGAATGAATGTAGCTGAAGCATAGTTCAAAGAAGCTTTGATGCATGTGCTTCATACGGCAATCCGATTGGGATATACATACATATCATTCTTCTCTCTTCCTTACGTTGGCTCCAATGCCGCGCTGATGGGTGCAAGAATATGATGCTGCAGCGATAGGTATAAGTTGGTTCTACAGATATTTCTTATCAATTAAAAGAAATTAACTTCCCATTTTCATCTCTAGTAGATTTAGAATAATCCAAAAATTATTAGCAAAAGTGAATCGGTAGCATGGACATTGATGTTTATTTGTATGGAGGTAAGAAATCTTGCACAGTGATGCTTGTTTGCTTTTTAATAGCATGGACTTGGAAGATGATTACATAAGCATGTCCATATAGATATATATATATATATATATATGGAAAGGTTGGAGATAAACTACCCCCATTTTTTTGCCATATAGTGCCTCAATCATCATCAATTATTGATGCATTGAGTGATAAATTTCATAAATAATTTTATTGAATAGATCAATGGTTGGGATCAATAAGCCACGAAATGGGAGCACAAGTGAGATTTGTGTATCTTCACTTACAATTGATTGGCAACTCGAGTCCAACACTATTCAAATGTGTCTTCATGTGACAAAGATTATTTCCTCTATTTACTATGAGCACCGCTACTTATTCAACACTAATACCAATTGCGAACATTACTTATGAATCTTCAATTAATAAAGTTCACTAATGAGAAGCGTCATGCAAATTAGATGGCGAATTGGATAAAAATAATAATAACTTCAATTGTTTACAAGGTTTTTCTTTATTATGTGCCTAAAAATTTTTGTATTGAAAGAAAATTAATATGTAATAGGCACAGGCAATATAATGATTGGTATAATTAACATATATTATGATTTCATATAAAAACAAGTTGGGTCAACTTACTAGTTCTACATTGGACCATTAATAACTTTGCTTGAAATATTATTTATTCACTTTTGTGGTAGAATCTTGCGGTGGGCCAGCGGTCCAACTACTCGCAAAAAGTGGTAACCAATTTCTTATCCTTGATTGATGTCCTTATGTTGAGGATTTTGGAGTTTTGTTCGGGTGTTGGCAGCAAAAAGAATAGTTAAAAAGAAGAAGAAGAAGAAGAAGAAGAAGAAGAAGTGGATGACCACAATATGTTTGTTTGGAGAAAATCAGCCATGTTTTTTTTTACCATGTTATGACCTCTAACAAATTGTCCACTAAGAAGCAAAGTATTGACATGTTGGTTACAATAAAATTAACGTAACCATGACTAGTCACAGCCAAAAAAACAAAATGACTTTCCACACTTCCCTTAATCTACTAATATTCTTAATTGAGGATTTGATGAGTATTTGAAATTATCTAGCAATGTGGGAGAAACCTATTATTACAGATAGCTCATATTTGACACAAAAATTAAATTAATGCTATCACAACTTATCGCTACCAAAAAATCATATGACTATTTTATGCTTCCCCGAATTTATTTGTATTATTGATTCAATGTTATAATGACTTTTTGAAATATCCTTAAAATATGGGGATACCTATTATTACATGACAACTTATACATGCAAATGACATTAGAAGTAAATAAATAATTAGCGATAACTTTTACGATAAAAAAAGTAAACAAATGTATAGATACTCCCCATGATTAAACATTCTACTCGCAAGCAACAATAGAAAGAATTACACAAAAGTATTAGAATAAGGAAAAACACCAGCATTTCCTCTGTCACGAAAAAAAAAAAAAAAAAGCAATAACTGAAACTTGCATGGAATCTATAATAGAAAAGGCCAAAAAAATCGTATTTGGGCCAATATTGCGCATTTTCAAGAGCCTTAGGATTCGACCCAAAAAAAGAAGTACAAGAGGAGGTCGTTATTTATTACCTTCAGTATTTTTTTTTTTGTTGATCCTACTCTAATCCTACTCTTAGATTTTGCCCTGCCTCCTTACAGGGCGTGGGAGTCAAAACCCACTCTTGAAATGAAATCTTCTCCACCCTAATCCCCCCTGAGAAGATGGGGATTTGAACCCCTCACCTCCCCCTTCCAAGTTGGAAAGGTGGCCACCGGGGCGAACCCCTAGTGGTTTCCTTCAGTATTCACATGAGGAGAACTTCATGAGATAGAACGGAAGTGTTTACTCGATGATTGACTCCTATTATTTTTAATTTTTTATGTAGCTACGACGTTGACTAAATATTGGGGCATTTTTTTTTTTTGGTTAGATGACTTAATATAAAAAATCTCAATCCACCTCACTTTCCTCCTCCATCCACGCTTTCTCCTCCATTTCCAACCAAATTGAACCCAACCTTCCGCCTCCACCGCTGTCGCCACTGGTGGAGTTGCCGCCGGGTCCAAGGTGACCATTGCTGGGCATCCAACCCTCTCCGTCGTCTTTGTGGTCTGCCCGTTCATGACACCGTCTCGTCCATGGTAGCGTTCAAGCTCTGGCCGTCTCGTCCATGGCCACTCTTCCCTGACATCTATCTATTCCTCTGTTTTTCCTTTCGCTGTTTGATCTCACAATCCATGGTTGTCTGGATCTCAAACTTTGCCGTCAAGGCTCGTGGCCATGGACAAGCTGCGGTTGCCAAATTTGTGGAGGAGCCTCCTCGTGAGCCACGGACGAGTTAGGCTTGCGTCCATGGACGATACTAGATCTGGAGGCACGACTCCAATCCAGATCTGGACGAGCAACGACCACAAGCGGCCGTGACGATGGAGGGGTGGCCCGGCCATGGATGGGCCCGACCACGAGTTGATCGCGGGCGATGACGGAGGGGACAATAGTAGTCCATAAGTCATCATTGCTCACAACGGAACTTCCAGATCTGCAACCATGGCTCCAGCAACAGCGGCTCATCCATGGCTACGAGCGACGAATGTCAATTTCTAGATCTGCAACTTCACCGCTATGGATGACCAGATTTCGAGATCTGTAGAACGATGAGATGGACAAAACATAGGAAGCCGGCCATGCTCGGCTTGGACATAGCGGGGGTCAGCCTAATTAAGGCATCGGTGACTACGCCATTGGCGACAATGGAGGAGGGCCGGAGGTTAGGTGGCTGTGGACGAAGGAGGAGGAAGAGAGGGTTGAAGAGAAGATTTTTAAAATTTTTCTTCGCCGAAATCAATGCCCCGACCGAATCGACAACGAAATCGCTTTCGCATCGGAGATCCACCTCGATCCACCATAACCAACAAGCTCCGGTTCGCGTAATCGCTCGGAACCCACACATGCATGCACGCAGAGAGGAGGCAAGCTTCAGAGAAGCAATTCCGAAGCTTCTAATTCAAACATTGGACGACCACTCAATCAATCGCCCAAAAAAAAAAAAAAAAAAAAAGTTAGAGGAAGGGGCCAAGTATACTTGTTAAACAAGTGGGTCGGGTCGGGTTTGGGTTAGGTCATAAATGGTCCGACCCAAATCGACCCATTTAACCCGTTTATGACCCATTTATTGCAATACAAAATTGTTGACCCATACCCAACCCATTTAACTAAACTTAAGAAAGCTTATTTTATTATATATATATAATGGTATTGCTAAAATAATTTTATAAAACGCAAATTTAATGGATAATTTTTATAATTTTTAAAAAATAGAATTTTTAATTATTTTTTATTTTTTAAATTAAAATTTTAATTTTTTAAATATAATTTTTAATTTTCTTTTTTCTTTTTTGTTCTTCTTCTTCTTTGGCTAGCTGCCGACCACGACGACGGCCGGCGGCCGGCCACAGGCAACCTAGAGCTCGAGCTCGCCTGGCTCACTTAGTCAGCGAGCTCCAGTCTCACCAGATCGGCGAAGCTCGAGCTCACCTGACGCCGGCGAGCTCGAGTCTCGCCAATCAGCGAGGCTCGAGCCTCGTCGAATGTCCGCAAGGCTTCCACCTCGCCAGATCTGGCGAGCTTGAGGCTCACCGACATTGGGGGAGCTCGAGCCTCGCCAGATCTGGCGAGCTTGAGGCTCACCCGACACCAGCGAGCTCGAGGCTCGCCTGGCTGATCGCCGACCATCGCCATGTCGGCGACCGGTGGAAGAAGAAAGGAAAAAAATAAAATAAAATAAAATAAAAAAAAAGAAAAAATAATTATAATTTCTGTTTTTAAAAAATATATATTTTTATAAAGTTAAAGAGAGAAGAGAGATTGTGAGATTTTGGGTGAAAATAAATTGGTTCATTTTTAATGAATTGATAAATGGGTCTTAAATGGGTCAGCTCTTTGACCCATTTAAGACCTATATATCTCAGTCTTGACCCATTAAAACCCATTATGGGTGCTTTAAGAAATAGGCTTGGCCCATTAACGATCCATTTAAACATAAATGGGTTCATAAATGGGTCAATAACCCATTTTGACACCTCTTGGGCCGAGGGGAAGAAAGAAGAGTTTTGTTACTTGACAATGTAGATTTGGTTCACTTTTTTTTTTCCTCGTTGCGAAAAGGAGGATCAAGGTGAACCGAAATGGCTAAGAGAGAACAATTCTTAAGGGGGGAGAAGTCTAAAACACCAAATAGACTTTGTCTAATTTCTTCCTTTTATTATCCAGTTGTCCTTTTTTCTCTTTTTATTTTTTCCTATTTTTGCCATTTCTTTTATGGAAAAAGCAATCTGCGAAACATAAATTGTGCATATTATCACACTAATTATCACTCCATATGATAGTCCAGAGTTAATATTTATTGTATAATACATGTACCAATTTGATAGGTTGTTGGAGTATAGTGATTCAAGTATGATTTACGAACGAAGAAGGCAAAGGCGAACAACTCCATGCATATTGGCCTTTTTTTTTTTTGGTAAGGAAAAAAAAAGTTGACTGCATTGATCAAGACCCAATTCAAGCATTGATGATTATTAAAATATAAAAAAAGTTGACTGCATTAATCATTATCGAAGTTTATTGCACTCCAATTAAAAGAGCAATTCTCTCTAATTCCTCCAATTTCATTGTTTGGGAAGATGATTATGCTGAGCAATTTGTGAACTAGGCTTTTATAATTATGAAGTTTTCTTTTCCCCTTTTCTTCATGTTTGATAGAATGACACCAATTTACTTTTGCGCAAGAAAATATGAAGTGGGCAATACTTCATTTTACTTTTGCCATTTTTAGATGCTTTTTTATGTTTACAGTTTTGTTCTTTATAGTTGAGATTGCAAAAAGCAAATGTTTTCATATGGTTATTGTGATAACTTTTTAAAAATCCCTTTGTAATCAATTTTGAGGTACTACACACAATATGATTTTATGAGCCCACAAAAATAAATCTTCTAAAAATATATGGAGATGACCGTTAATAGTTATATTTGCCGAGGATTAGAAAAAATTTTATCTTTTAAGTAAATATTAATAGATTATGTACATAGATCTATATAATTAAATGATTTTAAAACCACACATGGTTATCAATGTCTGAATTGTTTTGCATTAATACTTTATGGATGTGATCATGGATTATTGTGGGAAGGCAAATATTCTAGTTGTCTTTGTTTAGGTATGAAACACAAGTCCTGGTCAAATTTGAGCAGAGTATTGGTGATTGATATTACAAACATTTATATCTAGCACTTTTGTCTACACATACCATGCAATTGTCCAATTATACATGAACAAATATGTTCAAATGAAATGCCAAAAATACATTTGTTTGAGAGACTGACCTGTGGAGTGAAAAGTGAAGGGTTGCCATTGTCAATCTTCATCGAAGATTGCCAAGTTAGACTTCTCATCTCATGGCAATGGGCAATGCTCAGCATTGATAAATTAGGGCATTCTAGCGTACAATTCTTCCACGAGAGGAAATTAGTCAAATTGGGCAAGCATTCCAAAGTTATCTCCTCAAGATTTGGGAATGTAATCTTTTCCACTACACTTCCTTGCCCTTCTTCATTTGCGATCACTCCTTCCATTTGATCACACTCCTTTATTTCCATTTGTTGTAGATTGGGAAGGCACCGAGCCATTGATGGAGAAAAAGCATGTCTCAAGTTGCTGCATTTATTAAGGCTAAGATGCTGTAGAGAATTAAGGCACATCGTTCCTTGGAGATCTCTATTCCATAGTTGCCTTAATTTTGGAAGATTGACCAAGTCCAAATACATTAGCTGAGGCAACACTTGAGTGCAATCCATAGCCTCAAGCCCTTCAAGATCGAATATTTCTTCCAAAAGCTTGCAATCACGCACTTGCAAGCTTTTCATTCTCACTAAAACAAGCATCAAACTAGATGGAATAGCGTTAATAAATGATGGACATTTACCCACCACTAGTGATTCTAATTGCCAAGATGACGTTATGGGATTAAGTTCACTGTGCCATTTTCCAAACAGCCCCGGGAACTCAGACAACCACATAAACTTAGTCTCAACAAATGCAACCTATAAGAAAATGCATCATTTTAAACATAAAATTCAAGTTAGCTAATAAAAAAAATTACTTTGTTGGTGATAAAAAGAAATCAAATTGCATAGAATTTAGTAACTGAAGCATACCATTTCTTCAAACATATTTTGGATGGTCGTGTTGAGGCTTCCCTTCCAAAAATATAGGTCCTCTGTTAAAAAATCATTCAAAACTACTCGTACTCTCTCCAGCTTTGGCGCCTCCATTGGTCCCTTAGAGAAGAATTTCATCTTGGGACATCTATTCACAATGATATCTTCCAAAAGAGGGAACATCAAAGTGTATCCACTTGAGCTGAAACATCTCAATCTAGTCAACCCATCAAGCTTCATATACTTCAATTGATTGAAAGCCACTACATGCCCCTCCTTTTCTCCCTCATCACTAATGAGTTCCACCAAATTTGTAGCAACACTATTTCTATCTAGATGATTTAGTGGCTGGAGCTTAAAAACAACTTCAAGGGAATCACATGCTTTTGCTGTCAAAGTTTCCAGGCTCAAGAGCCATCCTAGAATGAAAGAAGGTACAACGTTCACAAGCTTTTTGCATTCATTTATTGAAAGCAATTTTAGCTTAGAGAAAGAATTCGAAGGAATTTGATCGTCCCATATCATCTTGATTTCATCCATGCCCTTGATATATAAATTCTCCAAGTTAGGAAACGCAACCTGCGGTACTCATAGAATTGGTGATTAAGTTAAATTATGAATTCATAAACTTCCAAGATGTAAATAAAGAAGAATGCCAAGATGTGAATTATGAATTCATGGAATTGGTAATTCTATCTTAAGTCACACAAAAGAAAAAAAAGAATGAAATGAAAATAGTGAAAAAAAAAATCTCCATACCAATGTAGATGACTCCAAACGGGAAGGCTAATGGAATATACTGGACACAAAACAAAAAGTGATAAGTAGGAATTCTGACTAGAATGTGTTAAATATGGGCAAAACGGTAATTTGGATACGCTTATATAACAATCATCTAATGATGTTGGTGTTTCATAGATCCCAAATTCAAATAAAATCTCTCCCTTTATGCTCTTTTGGCTAGCTCAGGAGTGAAATAGCTACTATATGTACGTAGCAATTGTTAAATCACTTAGAGAAGGTCATTTAAGTTACAATATGGATGAAATTCTTCGGTGAAATCGCACCATTTCGTAAATTAATTAAGAATGAGGAAGAATATATTTAAAGAAACAAAAAGCAAGTCAAACGGGTAATCACCGTTAGAGAAGTCACTGAATTGATGTAGTAAAACAAGAATGCAATTGAGGGATCACTTGAGAAAGAATATTAGCCATTAGAAAGAAAATGATGGAGAGATTGAGATTAAAAAGGCAATAGATGAACCATCAAATGGTGCACTACAATAAGAGATATGATTTTATCTAACACTGAATGCCTCAAATCAATATTAGATCACTCTAAAGCAATTACATAGTTAGGCTAAGAGAAAGCGATCAAAAAAGGAATTGCTTGGGTCAAATGGACAAATCCTACTCCCATCATTCCACACTTCGAACGACTACATATACTTAATCGATGGAATTTTCCTTTTAAAATTGATTTTCTGTTAATGCTAGAAGGTCCAATAGTTATATGCGAACGATAGATCATATACATATTCTCGAGTTAAATTATAGAAAGCAGTGCTAAATATCTCATTATAATAGATTAAAAGTATCTAAGAAGGTCGACGTATATATCTCATGGGGTCCCATTTTTACCGCCCGCCTATTTGGCTGCATAAACAACATTTTCGATAAACGGCCTATATTGCTTTTAGTTTAGTCAAAGTCAACCCACCCCTACATTGCTCTATTTCATTTTCCACGGAAACATTCTTCCGTTATGCGCTTGACAATTCAGATGACTCAACTGAAATGGCTGATTTGCAAAATGTATTTTATTCCTTTAACAAAAGTTTCATAAGAATGGTCTTGCAGTTCATGTAAAAACTAAGAGGGTGATATATGAAGCCCAAGACCCGAGAGATCCTGCTCAGTTAGGTAACGGAGAAGGTGTGACATCCCAGATTTTCAGTCCTGTTTTCTACTGAATAAATCGGGCATTTCATTGACACGCCTATAGGGCTATTCTCGTCTTAGAGCTAATCACTCTCGAGATAACTAGGCTATTTAGAGAAGCCATTAAGGAATTTTAATATAATAGACTTGAGAATTCGACCAGGAATCGACTTCTCGACCGTGCTCATTTTTAGAGGTCATTACGGCACAGTGTAAAATCGATTTGAGATCAGATATAGGTCGACTCGACTGAGATGTGTGGCTAATCGTGGGTGACACCACTAAATTGGAAAATTCTCGTCCACCGGCCCTAGACTAATTCTTTTGTTGTTTTGGTACCCTATGTCCATATTTGAATCCTCGAGATTTTTACGACAATTGAGAGTCGCCAATGTGTCGAGTGGGTTTATTGTGGCTCGAAGAAAATCGATCACAAGTCATTTGCACTAAAAATCTCCGAAAACTACCCGGTAGCCTATGTCACGTTAAAAGCGCACCGAATGGAAATTAACCGCGAGTTCCAGTCCGATTTCAAAAATTAAAAATTCTGTCATGTCATAATAAATTCAAGAAACGTCAACTCATCTTTTGAGGAATTTTCGATGAGTTTAGGATTTCAACGGAAAATCGTTTCGGATGATTTGGAAAATGAACGGAAATTTGGATTGACCAATTTGAAGGGATTTTTGGCATCTAGTGTGAGTGAATTGGTGAATGAAAGTTGTTTGGGCTTTTTCTGAATTCAAATCGAACCTCAATCGAATTTGTTTGTTCAGAAAATCGGATTCTGAAAAGAAACTGAATTAGAATTTAGAATTGAAGGAAATGGCCGTTGTTGTTGCCCAAAATTTGTTGTTTGAGGGAAATTTGATGCAAGAATGCAAGTGAGGATCAAGTGCTCGAGCATGAGAATTTTTGGGAATCAAATTGGATTAAACAAGAGCAAGTGGGACAAAGAATTTTCAATTTTTAGGAATTTTATTTACTTCCTTTTATTTTTTTCTTTTCCCCTCATGGCCGTATCTCTCTCTTTCTCTCTCTCTCTCTCTTCACGCGAAACCCCCCACCCACGTTTTCCTCCCTGCCATTTTCCACTTTGCTTCCCCCACAACTTTGACTCTTTTTTTTTTTAATCTCACCTCTCTCTCTCTCTCTCTCCCCCTCGTAGCCGACCAACCCCATACCTTTCTCTCTCCTTATTTGTTTCCCCATCCTTTTCCCTTAGCCGACACACACCCCCATTCGGCCCTTCTTCATTTTCCTTCGCCCCACCTTTGCCGACACCCATCTCCGTCTCTCTTCGTGGCCAGCTCCGCAAAAATTGCCGCACCGAAGCAGCTCGCTTGAAGCAGCAAGCCCAACCATCTTATCCTCACTAAATCAGCCACCAAAATCAGCCCAATAGCTAAGGAACCTGAGCAGAAAATCAGAGACCTTGCGGGCCAATTTTCGAGCCCGATTTGTGCCTCGTTGGTGTTGCCGCTTTGAGAAGAATTGAGCCTCGTCGCATCCCCGTCAAATTGATCCGAATGGATCATTAATCCGGTGAGTTTAGCTCACTAATCCCTGTTTAGTTTTGCTAATTATGCTTAAGAGTTGATTAGTGTTAATTAAGCATGTTTAGGTTATTATATTAGAATAGATTAGTGATCATTAATTAATTGCAATGCATGTTAGGTGGTTAGACATAGTCATTAGGGAGAAGAAATGCTATAGTATTTATTGATTATCTCTTGGGATTTTTCCCGACCCGTCTCAGGCTTCAATTAGGCATTACGGGCCTAAATTGGATTTTTAGTATTTATTTATTAATTTTAGAAATTAATTTAATTATTTATTTATTCTTCGGAAATGAGGTTGGGATAGCTGACGACCAAAATTTTATACTAATTTTTGTGGTGCAGTCCGTTTATTTATTTGAGCTCTACGTTGTGCTAAATTGATTTAATTGTGAAATTTTAGGAATTATTCCTAAATTGATTTGAATTTGAATAATTGACTGGTAAATGGCCGAGTATGGGTATATAGTGCCAGTAATGCTTTGATGGGCTATAAAGTGGAGAAAACCGTGAGAATGAATTAACTATACTCTTGGCTAGGACCAATCAGGGACGACGTTATCGGGTACGTTAAAGTTAAGGAAAAATTAGGTAGTATGTGGCTCGGTGATTAAATACATCACCATGGCGAATAGGTCGCCTTAGAGAATGCATGTAAATTGTTTATTATATACATCACGTGGAAAAGACACGTGGCCCGGCGATTAGTACGTCACCTTGGCGAGAACGGCGCCTTAGAGAACGTGACTCGATGATCGATACGTTGTCTTGGTGAATAGGTCACCTTAGAAAATGCACGAGGTCGGTGATCGGTACATCACCTTGGCGAAAACGGCACCTTAGAGAATGCACATGGCTCGGTGACTAAGTATGCCGCCTTCATGAATAGGTCACCTTAGAGAATGCATGTGGCTCGGTGACTAGTCATAAATTATATGGAAATTGAATAATAAGAATGGGAATGACCAAGAGATGGTCCGGCTGACATTTAATCGACTAGGTCGATTGATCATTGCCTTGATCTGAGGTTGTGAATTGATTGATTGAATTGAAATGACTGATGAATGGTCCGATTAACATGTGATCGATTAAGTCAATTGATCGAGATATCAATCTGTGATGTGATTGCTTGGGTGCCTATTGAACTGTGCTAATATGCAGGTGGAATCTGAGACCAAGGTAAGTCCTTCGACCTGTGTGTGCATAGGCAGCCCGTATGGTGTATTGGTTTACTAATTGGGTTTTAGGGGGTAGAACTCGCTGAGACGTGATCTTAATGGTTATTGTATAACCATTTCAGGACCCTGATGAGGAGCTTGAGGAGGAGGAACCTGAGGAGGAGAACCCTGATGTGAAACCTGAGGAGGAGGAAGATTTTGAAGAAGAAGATGATCCAGAGGAGGATCCTGAGTACAACCCGGATAAGGACTAAGATTCCATCCTATTTGCAAACCTAGGCTGAGAACTGATGTGTGATAGTTCAACCTTTAGTGAATAGTATTGTATCATATACTATGTGGTTTGCCTTGTATAAAAGTATGGTTGTGGCTTTTCGTGTGAGAAAAATATAGCCATACTTTTCTATCATATTGCTTTATTGTTTGGGGATTTATAAGTGCTTCTACATGTGCATATTAAAATAAAAGGGTTGGCGATGCGTCTTGGGACATCGCTATTAATCAACCAGGTGAGGGATGGGCACGCATTCGAGGATTGGGGTGTGACAAAAGGCTTCGATTCCCTTTGCTAATGTAGTAAAGAGAGAGTAAAGCTTCCTTCGACTAGGAAAAAAAATGAGATCTTGTAAGTGCAAATGAAGTCAAGTGAGTGTCTTAAAGGCCCTTCATTTCCAGCCTCTTGAACCTTACAGCTTACTTTCCTCGCGATTGTTTTTTCAATTGCTTTCATTGTCTAAGCCATACATGTAAGGTTGTTGAGAATTTTAAGTTTCTTGTGAATATCGGAAAGCTTTTAGAGATCCTATTCGGTAGTTGTATTACCCATCCATGCTTTGTGTAGGTACCATAAGAGATGTTCAACCATCTCTATAGAAACTATGTCTAGAGAACTTAAAAGTGAGAAATTGCAACTCAGACATGTCTCCAAACACTTATTGCTTGTACGCCACCCATCTTCTATTAAAAAATTTTAACCAAATATACATCATAAGTAACTTACTTGGTTTTTATCTTGGCTATGCTTGTCTCCAGTATATATAATATTTTGACATAATGTTAATCACATACCTCATGATTGAAGAGTGTAGTGGCACGTGACCTGACACGATCCTGACTTTGACCTTCTCGTGCACCTGTAATGGTATTTCATTGGATAAAGAGAATATCACCATTTGTATTGCAGAGATGAATATATCTACAAGATGATCTTCAGTGATAAAAGCAAAAAAATTATCTTACACTTTCCATGAGAAAAGCATGTCAAACTTTTCAATCGTTTCAAGCGTAAATCAGTTAGCTTCAGGAATACCAAAATTTCTAATGTATCCATTCTCAACCCTTCTTCCTCCATAACGATTGCCACCATCTTCTCACAATCCGATATAGTTAGTTCTTTCAGTTGTGTGAGAGATTTAACCATGGATGGGATAAATATAAACTTGAGGCTTTTTAAGCCAATGATTTCTAATTTCTCCAATCTCTGAAAGGCAACCTGCGAAATTTGCTCATGGAATTAGTGATTAATTTAAATCTCGAATTCGTAAATATACACAAGTGCCAGGAGGAGATGGGGATTAATTAAGTTGCACAAAAGGAAAAAAAAAAAGAATAAAAAAATCTCCATACTAGCATCGCTTCTAATTTTGAGTCTTTCCTTCGCTAAAAAACTTACAACGCTAAGCTTAATTTGATGAGTGAGCTAGTTTTATTCCGTCCAAAGAATTTCTCCATCAAAAATGTATTAGTGAGTGGTGCCTTATTTATGTCTCTCTGTATAATGAAGCAAACTTGACAACGCTTTCCACCTCAAATTTCGGCCCAAAAAAAGTTCAATTGATATCCATGGCTAGTGTCCAATGAGAACAATGGTGAAAGTTAAAAGCCCCAAAGACTAGAAAAAGCAAAGACGTAAAGGTTCTCACACACTGCCTCATGGGACCCACAACAAACATGTCCAAGACCCTCTACTGATGGGGAAATTAACATATTGCAGGAGTCTTAGGCCCCACCAACTTAGTGCTTATCACAATTATGAAAATACACTAGTCAATGAAATAGCCGCCTCAACTTTTATCGGACAAAATAGTTGTGCGCTTTTCTTTATCAGGCAATTGCTTGTCCTTAGTTTACTGACCTCTCTCTTTAATGTTAGTAAGACACTATCAATAACCAATTTAACAGGATATCAAACATACATTAAAACTTAGTTTTTATCTTGGCTATGCTTGTCTCTAGTATATTTAATATTTTGACATAATGTTAATCATGTACCTCATGATTGAAGAGCGCAGTGGTGCGTGACCTGACGCGATCCTGACTTCGACTTTCTCGTGCACCTGTAATTGGTATTTCATTGGATAAAGAGAAAATCACCATTTGTATTGTAGAGATGAATATATCTACAAGACGATCTTCAATGATAAAAGCAAAAGGTTATCTTACACTTTCCACGAGAAAAGCACATCAAACTTTTCAAATATCTTAAGTGTAAATTCACTAACATCGGGAACGCCAAAATTTCTGATGTTTCCATTCCCAACCCTTCTTCCTTCATAACAATTGCCTCCGTCTTCTCACAATCCTCTATGGTTAATTCTTTCAGTTGTGTGAGAGATTTAACCATGGATGGGAAAAATATGAACTCGAGGCTATCCAAGTCAATGATTTCTAATTTCTCCAATCTATGAAAGGCAACCTGCGAAATTTGCTCATGGAATTAGTGATTAATTTAAATCTGGAATTCGTAAATATACACGAGTGCCAAGGGGAGAGGGGGATTAATTAAGTTGCACAAAAGGAAAAAAAAAGAATAAAAATGGAATAAAAAAATCTCCATACTAGCATCATAATTGTGAGTCTTTCCTTCGCTAAAAAACTTATAACGCTAAGCTTAATTTGATGAGTGAGCCAGTTTTATTCCGTCCAAAGAATTTCTCCATCAGAAATGTATTAGCAAGTGGAGCATTACTTATCTCTCTCGTATAATAAAGCAAACCCAACAATACTTTCATCCTCAAATTTTGGCCCAAAAAAAGTTCAACTAATATCCATGGCCGGCGTTCAGGGAAAACTATGGCGAAAGTTAAAAGCTCCAAGGACTACGATGATTAAGAAAAAGCAAAGACGTAAAGGCTCACACACACTGCCTTATGGGACCCGCAACAAATGTGTCCAGAACCCTTTACTGATTGACGGGGAAATTAACGCATTGCATGAGTCTTGGGCCCCACCATCAACTTTAGTGCTAACCGCCACTATAAAAGTGCAATCTTTTTTGGTCAAAGAAATAGCCGCCTCAACTTTTGCTAGACAAAATCGTCGTGCACTTTTCTTAACCAAGCAATTATTTGTCCTTAGTTTAATGTTAGTAAATCATTATCAATAACCAATTTAACAAGATATCAAACATAAATATGTGGATTTGTGTTCGTGATGCCCAAAGTGCATTCAAATATATCTATACATACTATAAAGGCCAAATGCAAAGG
This sequence comes from Eucalyptus fibrosa, assembly GCA_017140475.1. Taxonomy (NCBI): domain Eukaryota; kingdom Viridiplantae; phylum Streptophyta; class Magnoliopsida; order Myrtales; family Myrtaceae; genus Eucalyptus; species Eucalyptus fibrosa. The sequence goes on along the minus strand of CM029511.1, from coordinate 17,806,808 downwards.
CACTTAGTCGAAAGGATTTGGTATTTAGATTTGTAGATCGCCGTGTAGAGATACTGCAATGACCACATATGGTCCTGCGAGACTGGGCAATCATCGGATTTTCTTGATAAATTATTGAAGCCACATAAAAATTACAATCTAAATTGGATGGACTCAACAATAGGAAAACTCAAATTTTGGCACAAATTTCTTGAAGATTATAATGTGGAGCACTTGAAGCTTCGGAAATTAAACTAACACATACTAAGTAGCTGAATTGAAATACAAGACCGGTCGAAACATTTGAAATAAGTTTCTATAAAATTATTTGGACTTTAAGATAGTGAATTTTCCACTATGGAATCAAGTTCCATTATTTGATAATTAAACACAGAATGTGGATTTGTGTACAGATGTATCTATACCTACTTTAAAGGCCAAATACGGAGACATCTAGTGAAAGGACTTGGTATTTAGATTGTAAATTGCCATATGGAGAAACCGCAATGACCACAAATGGATCCACAAGACTGGGTAACACACCAGTTTTTCTTGATAAAATATCAAAGCTACATAAAATTCACAATCCAAACTAGATGGACTACAAGGCCCTTGAAACATTTGAAGCAAGTCCATAAAATTATTTGGACTTTAAGATAGTGGATTTTCCACTAGGGCATCAAGTTCCATTTTTGATATTGTTATAGACTTGGCATTATTCACGTGACCCGATCTCCCTAGAGGAGTATCTAAGGGTGATCACAAAATAAGATGATCATTTAACGTCGATCTTACTCATGAATCACTTCACGAGACATTCTCTAGTCAACGTGGGATATGGAGCTATACAAAAGTAGTTTCTTTTACCGCAGGGGATCACTTTGGAACTCCAAGAGCAAGAATTCTGAATTTGCAATGACGACTTTGTTGGGACATAATGAAAATCATACAATTGCCAAAGCCTACTTTTACTATAAAAATACTATACACAAAATTATGTAGCCTATACAATGATTAAGTGCTCATTTAAACACGACATACAAAAGGCATGCATGAATTAGATTAACATAGCTGCTTTTATTCGAAAATTCAATGCTCCTTCCCATTCCTCATATTTATTTTTAAGAAAGTCACCTATATTATACAATTTGTGGATAATAACAAATTTCAATAACTAAATTCAATGGAACACATTTCAAAAGATTATAAAATACTTTACTTATGGAATTACTTAATGCCAAAATTCCCTTCTTGATGAAGCCCTATTAATATAACTATACTTGCAACACGTAAATTAAGATAACTCAGAATTTATCACAAACTAAATTTGCATGGGATTGATACAATTAGCTTGATTACATATTTCTTTTGGATTGGGAAATCCTTCCATTGTCGAGGACTATAAGGATCGGATTGAAATGTAATGGACAAACCCATCAATGTTGCATTTACAATTACAAAGGACAGTCAGCAAATTTATGCGATATATTGGGAATTGTAAATGATTGCCAAAGAAATTTACAAGCAAGATAATGTACAACCTTTAGGATAATTTCGCATGTACGAAAATTTATGATAAACAAAATCTAATTTATGACCTTAAAAGACGGCTAATGAACTTTACCTTTTATTCATGATATAACAAGGGATGCTATTACGATTTGATTTTTTGTGCATTTTACTAGCAATATCAGGAATAGCAATAATCAAGAATTCGCTCTCATTCCAATTACTAATAACAATCAATTTATGCATGAAATATTTTTCCAATTGTCAAATTATATCGATTAGATGGATATATATAGTCCCATTGGTTTCAGGCGAGATTGGGCCTTCTATATATTATCTAGCTATGAGCCTAACTCAAAAATTAAACCTTGGGCGAACAATGGTATATGAATGTGACTTACGGAAATAGGAGTTGATAGCTGAACGTGACATCATTCCTCATCCCTTAAGGTCAAGAGGACTTTTCACATAGTGCTATTGCCTGCTTCCTCGATAAAATCTAACAAAACGGGCCTTTTATTGTTTTTTCCTTCTCAGATGTCTCCGATTTCTCCAAATTTATTAAGCAAAAGGGGACTAATTGGGATATCGCAATAACTGAGTAGTCACTAGTCACCGTCACCGATTGAGATCCCAACTATCCTTGAAAAATAATAAATAACTTGAGATTATTTGGACTTCTTTTTTCCTATCCTTTGTAAATTACCTCGGGTATTCCTTTCAAATTGGACGCATATATAACCTATCCTAATTAATCTTCCTTGTTTTCATAATTTCCTTAATCAACATGTCCAAAAGGTGAAGAGACCCATGTGCCCATGACAATGGAAAGCTTTATTTACTTCCTTTTTTTTTATGTAAAGAGTGACCTTTTTTTTTCAAAAGTTCATTGTTGCAACTCTAGAAAGCTTTCATTTACCAAGTTACTCTCAATCTACCATCTATCTCGCCATCACCCCTCGCTCCCACCTATGCAACAAGTTTAACTTTTTGTGTTACATTCATTAGTCTATTGTCATCCCTGACAAGCCTTAAACTTCTACTTTTGTATACAACCACCGCTTTATAACGTTAGAGGGGATTTATTATAGTTTTAAGTGACATTTCATTATAAATATATGGATCTTTGCATATCTAGGTTTTACACAAAAAAATAAAAATAAAAATAAGTACTAAGGCAAGAGTAACTCTTTTATGAAGAATTAGAATCCTAGAAAATTAAAAGCCCCAAAGACTATCGAAAAAAAAAAAAAAACGCAAAGCCACAAAGGCTCATTGCAAAATTTCCCAATCTAGTTCCATTATATTTGAAAGCAAGCTCTCTCCATGGGAGCTCAAAGCATGGGTTGAAGAAAAGTCACACTCTCACATCACGACCTTGTGGGACCCACTACTCATCTCTCCACACTCTTTATTAACCGGGAAACTAACCTGCAGCATGCGCCTTGGGCCCGTGCCACTATGAAAGAGCAGTCTTATCTAGTCAAATAAAACCTTATATTTGCAGCAGTTTTCCCCCTTATAACATATAGCTGTTAGCTTTCTTTAATTGGGTCATCGTTTATCCTTAGTTTACTGATTCTCTTTCATCATAGTAAAGTTATTATCCGTAGAAGTCCATATAGGACCATAAAATATATCTACAGTGGCTAAACATCATTTTCATTGAGAAAAACAAATAATAAAGGATTTTTCACCTGTAATTGCTCCCCTTTTTGAACTTGCATGATTTGTCATCTTCTATGAACTTGGTGTAGATATTATAGCAAGAGGACCTCCTATTAAATGTTATCACTAAAGCTAATTAAACTGTGAACTACGTTTCCTCCACCTACTAGTCTAGACTTTAATATACTACAAATAATCACTCTCAATTTCAATTGAATGTCACTAATTGTTGTTGTGATGAGCTTTTTTATCAACTTTGTAATTGCTCTCCCTCGATTGAACTTGAATGATTTGTCATCTTCTTTAAACTTGGTGTAAAGATCATAGAAAAGGATCTAACATGAAGAAGAAGAGGAGGAAAGCAAAGCCACAAAGGCTCTCTTTGCAAAATTTCCCCAACGTTGTTCCACTATCTTTGAAAGCGCTCTCTCCTTGGAAGCTCAAAGAAGGGGAAGAAGATAAGTCACACACTAGCGTATGGGACCCACAACTTAAATTTCCACCTCTTTTTACTGGCGTGAAAGTTAATCTATTGTGTGAGTCCTGGGCCCAATGATTAACTTCAGTGATAATCTATAAAAGAGCCATCTTATCTAGTTAATAAAAAGGCTGTACTCGTAGTAATTTTTTCCCTATGAAAAATAGCCACGTCCTTTTCTTAATTGGGCAATTGATCATTATTAGTTTACTAACTTCTCTTTAATGTTAGTATATCACTATCAATAACCAATTTAATAGGATATTAAACACAGATTGTGGATTTATTTTTGTGATGCCAAAAGTACATATAAAGATATCTATGTATACAATATGCATGCATGAACATGCACAAAACTCTGCACTCTTATAATTATGGGGTCTATATAATGACTAATTGCTTATTTAAACAAGATACACAAAAGACATGCATCAATTCCATTAGCCTAGTTGCTTTTATTTATTAAAAAAAAAAAAAAACCTGGTCCTCCTTCCCATTTTTCGTATTGGTTTTAAAGAGTAACCTATATTATACATTTTGTGGATAATAACAAAGCTTGATAAGTAAATTCAATCAAATCCATATCAAAAGATTTAAAATTACTTATGGAATTATGTTAGTGTCGAAATTCTCTTTAGTTTTTCTTTATGAAACCCTATTAATATAGATATACTAGTAGCATTTAAATTGAAAATAACTCAGAACCTACCACAAACTAAATTTACATGGGTTTCAAACAATTAGTTGGATTTCCACGCAATGAAGAGAAACTAAAGATTGATTTATCTAATTGCAGAGAAGGCACGAATGGATAAGGTTATTAGGAAAAAAAAATAAACTGAAAAATAACAAAATGAATAAGCAACATGATATGTTGTGCATCTAATTAGCAAAGGTCGGAAAAAGTAATAAATATTATATTCTTTCGATAGAAAGTTACCTGTTGCCCATTGAAGAATGCAATTTGAGTGCCAACTTGGTCTTCTGATGTACTACTCGAAAGAGTTGTTCTGGTAGTGAAAAAATTCTCGATATTTGGTAATTGGTGCAAATTCATTATACGCAAATTTTGCAACTCCGCTTTGCCACAATCATCAACATCTACAATCCCATGCATTAACTTGCAACGGACAACTTTAATCTCTTCTAGTTGTGGAAGTGCTCTAAGTAATGAAAGAGGAAACAAAACTTCCATCTTGTCACAACTTTCGACTTGAATTACTTTTAATTTACCGAAGGACTTGGAGGAGGAAATATGGCTGTAGCATATCTCCGTCAAGTTGTTGAGCTCTATGAGAAGTAATGACTCCAACATCTCAAAAGCACTAAGGGAACGACATTGGAGGATGTATTGGATAGAGGAACTATCCTCAACCAATAGATGCTTTAATTTTGGAAAGCCTTCTTGAGATAATGCACAAATACTTTGCTCACTTCCATTCAACTTGGCCAAAAACAGATCATCGGTTTTACTTAAGATACTTTGTATGCATCCTTTTCGAAGAACATCAATTATTGGATCCAACTTGAGGTACAAAATCCTCCATCCTAGGTCCTTTCCCCAACGTTGTGCATTACCTATTTGGATTTTATACTTGGTTAATTTCTTGACATCTAGGTCCTCTAGGAGCGCACTTGGATCGGGAATGGAGACATGTAGAGTGCAAAGATTCTTCAGGTGATTCAACTCAATCAAACTGGCATTAGTTGGTTGAGTTTGCTCCACGGGATTCCATTGATTAAAGCTATTCTCCATATACAACTCCTCCAATTTGATCAATCTTCCAAGCACACCCGGTTCAATCATCTGAAGAAGTGAACAATAGTTCAAGTCCAACAACCTCAGCTCTGTTAGTTGCCCAATTTCTTTCGGCAATCGTCGAAAGTTGGAGTTCATGCTGAGAACTTGTAACCCTTTTAGATTGCCAAGAATGGCCACATCCTCTAGCAAACAATGCTGAAGACACAAAGTATGTAAGTTCTCCAAGAATTGAAATGGCATCGGTGAATGAGTGATACATACGCTAGTTAGATGTAGAACTGCAAGTTTCTTCATAGAGTTGAAAAATGAATCTGGAATCTCAAGAGATATATTGTTGTTGAAAAGCAAAAAGATGTGCAATTCGGGACAATCTAATTCTTTGGGAAGCTCCTTTATGTCAATATAGGGAAAGCATAGCGCCGAACAACTTTTGAGCCTCTCATTCTGCAATTGTGTTGTCGACATGTCTTTATCTTTCAGCACAAGAAGAGGGTGATTTCTTAAAACGGACTGGGCAACAAAGTCATGAACCAAGTCATGTACCTTCAACCCATCCGTGCCTTCATTGTCCAACAGAAGGGAGGAGGCTTGAAGAGTGCGGATGAGTGTGCTCATCCTATCTCTAGCTTCTTCCATTCTGCTATATTTTCGAAATATCCCCAAACCATAGCCATACCTCACCAAGTTTTCAATAGAGGGCTTAGAGACACCATAAGCAACACAGAGTTGTAACAAACTTTTTGCATCCTCGCTTTCTAAATGATCATAACTCAGTTGTAACACCTTATTTATCACTCCACTTATTCCTTCGTTTGTAGACCACTCAATTTGTTTTAAAGCATCCCTCCATTCAGGTAGAGAAGCGAGTTTTAATTGTTTCGCCATTGTGTCAAGTAGCAAAGGCAAACCTGCACATCTGTGGAGCGCTTCATCAACCAAGAGTCTGAACTCGTCATTATGAACTTTTTCTCCCACTATCCTCTCAAACAATATTTTTGCCTCTTTCTCCTCCAGTCTATCTAGGGCGAAGGCCTTGTCGCAGCTCATTTCACTTTGTAAAACATTTCGAAATCTCGATGTCAACAGTAACTTGCATCCTATGACTTTATTGTCACGTCCGCAAGGAATGCCGACTGATTTCAACTCGAGCCCCTTCCACAGGTTGTCCAGTATTATGAGGACCTTCTTGTTCTTCTTCTCCTCGTCTTTCAACCTCTCGTGTAGAAGTTTCGCTCGCCCGTTGGTGGTCTCTTTGTTCTTTATTTCGGTAAGGCCCAAGGCGTCCGCAATCTCTCCTTGAATTTTCTTGATATCTGGATTTTCCGACACGTCAGCCTTAGCGACCAGATCAAACGACTCCTCTTTCTTTATTATCCTTTCGACATCCACCAAAAGGGTGGACTTGCCGACCCCACCCATCCCGTAGACCCCGACCACACTATTGATGTTATTGACAAGAGCGTCCATGATGTTCTGTATCATCATAGCTCTGGACTCGAAAACACCATCGTCCCCAAGCACAAACGACGTCGAGGCAGAAATAGCAGAGACCATTGTAGTGGTCGACTGGACATCTTTGCATTCTCTGTTGGCCGAATTCGTAGCAGGGACATTTCCCGGAGTAGAATCGCTGAAGGAGATGTCGTCCAATTCTTTGAATCCGCTGAATTTTTGAGCCAGTTCCCGAATGACCTTGATCTTGCCCTCGGCCTTCCTGCTGAACTGATACCGACATTTGGGGGTCAGGAAGAGTCCCGTAGCAGCAAGTCTTGGTCGCATTTTCGAAGTTGCCCAACAGGTCTCGCACCTCCTTCAAAGCATCGTCAGATTTTTTTTCCCACCTCGTGAAGACATCATGGAACTTCCGAACATTGTTTCCGGCCTGTTCCGCAAGAACGTTGACCCTCCGAACCTCGTCATCAAGATTCTGGACTTCCTCCTGAAGACTGTCGGCGAAGCTCTTGGAGGACATCACGTATTTTATTGGACGCTTGATTGCAGTAACTGCCCACTTCAAGAGATCCCATGCAATAGAAACGGCAGAGTCGGCCGACATTTTTCTTTGCTTCTTTTCCCGAGAAAGTGCGAAAAAACAGAGAGATAGAGAGAGAGTGATGAAATAGAGCAGCAGATACTGAAGAAGGAGAGGAGGAGGAGGAAGAATGGTTGAGCCGAGGAGAAGAAAGAGCGAAACAGAGCGAGAAACGAACAAGGCGAAGAAACTTGAGCGCAAGAAAGGATGAAGGAAGGGGAGCGTGGAATAGCAATGAATTGTAGAAAGAAAGAGATGATGAGTAGCGGTTAAAGCAGTAAACAAGTGACTCGACTTAAACCTTTGCCCTCGGAATATGTACTATACACAGTGTGCCAGCACCAATATAATAAAGTGTAATTAATAATGATAATAAATGGACAGGTCCCACCCACGTGATACTGTCACCTAACGTGATTTCCTTAGGGTTAAAATTCCAAAAAAAGAGCTGACAATTGGGAGAACGTTCACAAGTGCTGTCGGTGCCACATACCAAGGCAAAAGCGCGTGGGGACCCTTGGAAATTCAAAAGTACTTAAAGAAAATTCGTGATTTTTTTTATATGTAATTACTACATGATATGATTGTGATAAATAGCGTCTTTAATCCTTTTTCATACTATCAATATTTTCATCGATATTTATACGCAACTGCTAGTTTGAGTCAAAAGAGGGTGACGATTAGAAATTGAAATGTATATAACGCCTTGATTGACTGATTATAATACCTAGTCGATTATAAATTTTTTATGACATTATAATCTATATTTGACAAATAAATGACATTAGAGAATTCAAACAATTATCTATCATCATAAAAACAAAATTATGGTACATGCTTTGTAGATAAATAAATATTAAAAAGTAAAAAAAAATTGTTAGAAAATCAATAGGATAAAAGATTATCTATTATTACAAAAAGTTATAGAACGAAAATAATAAACTTTTAGAGGGTTATATTACATGGATATGCATCTATCATTTGTTAATATGACTAAATGTATAATTGTTGATGACACCATATTAATGGTGTAAAGTCAAGTGGCATCTTAGCATGCAGTGCATGATAGTTTTTAACCTTTCACGATAAGAGTTTAGCCTAAATAGATATGTGAATAAAATTAGCTTTTGTGGGATACTAAGCATTTTAGTCATAACAACAGCATAAGTCAAGTAGCACGCGATACATGGTGAGTCCATGACACTGTGCTTTCATGGCGAGAATTTAGGCAATGGATATAATCACGTAAAATTAACTTTCTAAATTGGCAACCATATGAACAAGTAGATGGGAATGTATCATTCAATGTGTAAATCCCATATGATTGGTAGTACATTTTATTTAATTTGTTGTACCATAAATGTTAAAACAAAGATTTTATCATAATCACATGATAGTTTTTAATTATAATATACAATTTTGTTTTGCCAAATATTTAGTACAATTTCTAACTTGATTGATGATCTCATGACATATTCATTTATAAAATTGATTTTTCAATTAGATATGAGTAGTTTCATAAATGTCACTTTATATAAATAAGAGATAATATATCATATTGTGAATTAATATTTTAATGGGAAGGAAAACCCAACTCGCAAGGCTCATGGATGGTCTGTTGGAAATTTCCTATAATATGGGCTTACATTAATTAATTAATTTTTTATTTTAAATAATCGATTGGGGCGGGTAATCGATTCGAAGCGAGTTAGAGAAAGTGCCACCTGCTGTTCGGACAAGGGCTTGCACTGCAGGAGCTGAGAGACGTGGCCGTCGATGCCGCCGTGCGAGTGGGAGGCGGAGAGTGAATCCGAGCTCATCTCTCCCTCGCTTGCTGCTCTCTCTCTCTCTCTCTCTCTCTCTCTCTCTCTCTCTCTGTGAAGCTCCTCCCTAATCCTCGCAATTTCCCTTTCTCATTCCATCCAACTGCCTGATGATTATTCATGCATTGAAGTCTCGTTATAGTAAATTTATCTATTACGAGCACAGAATTCTCAGTGATTCTCCATAGAATTCTTTACTGGAAAAAAGGGTAATGTTGTACGGCTTTCACTAAATTGGAATTAAGTAAAAGCTTTTCCAACCTAGACGGCAGAATGATTTAAAGATCGTGATGGCATTTACAATATATTTCATATCTAACTTATTATGGAAATCAAGCTATCTCTAGCATACTTTTTCCATGGAAAGATGCCACAATTCTACAGGGCGTACACGCAACCAAAACCAGAACCAGATCACAACGTTATTCTCCCCAACTGAGACCCAATACGATTTCAAAAAAATAGCGAGCATAACAACGGACACTCCTGCACAACAATTGCTAACAAACCAGCTAAACCAGCCTCAATCAAGCTCCAGGATTTAAAAAAAAAAAATACACAAAACGAGGGAGCTCGAGCAAGAGCTCGCTCTCGGAGCGGCCGATCACTAGATTGTACTCAAGCTTCAAGATCATTGATCTAAGCAACACATTAGGGAGATGTACAAAACGCACGGAAAGAACCATACGCAATGCGTATGGACTAATCTACTAACATGAATCGCATCGAAAACCCCAGAGATCAAGTCAGCAAAATCGGCCAAAACCCTAATCGCGTGTCCAAAGGGGAACAAACAATCAGCTAAGTAATCTCCAAACCAACCATTGCTACCATCGAATTGAAGAGAAAAACGAAGGCAAAACTAGAATGTAACTTGAAAATTAATTGCTTATGTGAATAAATTTTATACATGTGGTATAGAGCCTATCATATATGATTGTGGAACCCAAAATTTTTTTATGGAAAAAATTTGAAATTCTCCTCTTTGAGCCGAATATGGGCATTACTTTTTCGTGTGGATTTTTTACTCGATTGATCTTGAAACCATAGGACTTTTGTTCTACATGTCGAGATCTTTTCAACAATATATAATTTGCATAATTTCGTCGAGAATTGAGAGAGAATTTGAAATTTGAAATTCTAGGGTTTATAAATGAAAAAGTTCTAGAATTTTCAAATTGCTTGCAATTGATTGATGCTCGTTGTAAATCGTTACATGGATATTGTTATATATATATGTGTGTGTGTGTGTGTGAGTGTGTGTGTGTGTGTGTGTGTGTGTGTTTTAGCATACTTTTGTTGTATTAAAGTAAGTTTTTAGGGCTTAAATTTAAGAAATTCGAAATTCGGCTGTGGGAGGTTTAAATCCGAAACTTTGAAACTAGTATGTGGTAGATTTAATTGATTTTTTTTCTAAAATTTAAATTGCACGCACATCGTGTAGCTTCAAATTAAAAAATAATAATAATACATATAATTACCAGCTATCAAAATAACAAAAATGACTCAGCTTAAATCATCGCCCGCGGAATGAGTGCTTTATACAGTGCTAGCATCAATATAACAAAATGTAATTAACAAAGGTAACAAACGGACAAGGATAGGCCGCACTCACATGAAGCGTAGGTATGTGTAGAAGTAGCAATATGGGTTATAAATCTATTTTTCAACTCAATATTAGTGTGTTTGATTGTAGATGAGTCAATTAAAATTTTAAAACTCAATCAAGATAAGTTAAAAACATCAAAGCTAAGCTCCACGTGGATCTTTGTAGGTTTGCAATAGATTCATATTCAACCCATTTTGATTATTAACTCAAGCCGAAAATGTAATTACGAAAAAAAAAAAAAATCATTAACATCGATGAAAATGGCATCATTTCGTTGAATAATCCATATCAAAACTTGGTATTGTATGTAAAATTGTTGATAATGACTTGACTGCCATGTCAAATAAATCAAGTGTGATTTGGTTGGAATGACTGGATTGTATTTTCCCTCAAAAGGCTTGCACCAACATTGGTTTAATTAAAAATATAAGAAGGGATAGCCCATTCTCTATCAAAAGAAATCATATTCTCATGGATACAACACAAAGTAAATAATTAACCAAATTTGCCTGACATGGAGGCAATCAAGAAAGCTGCATACGTGAATATATAACCTATAGAAAAATGAGCTAATCCAACCAATCTTGCTTATTCAATGGAAAGAGCCACTGGTTTAACGAAGCTACTGAAGCAAAATCAATGCGAAACTGCCTAAAGGGAAAGACAAGCATTGAACAACGCCAAGGTCATAAACAAATGTAACCAACGTTTTTAAGACTCGATTGATTTTCATATAATAAGTTTAAAACTAATTGTGCAATTATGTTAATAATTTATTTGGTAGCAGTGCATAATATTATTTGATGTGGAGCTTAGATGGCCACAATTCTTTTGGACAGTGAATGAAATTAATTCTTAGAGGGAGCTCTTGGGGTAGAGGGTTTAATTACAAATTATATAGTGGTAGATTTTCACATTGATTTTATTTGTGAATTTTATACATAATTTTATATCATAGAGCATAATTTCCCAAAAAGAAAAAATCACACCAAACATAATCAAATTCAGTGCACTTTCGACACAGAGAGATACCGTGTGAAAATGGAGGAAAAAAGGGCAAAGTAAAAGTAACCGCAAGCTAAAAATGTGAAATGTGGGAAGCTAACCATAACAGAATAGGCATTTTAGCATTTTGTCCTTATCGGTCTCTTAAGGAAATATTAAATGTGAAATTTAATTTTCTCATAGCATCCCAAAAAAGCTAGACTACTTTATGATTGGTCCGTACATCCTCAACAATTTATATTTTTCTTTTTAAGAGGAGCATCGTCAACTAATTCAACATTAAAGTTAGATCTCTTAACGTTGAAAAATATTACAATGAATCTGTAGAGATAATTTTTTAACATATTGATAAGGCTGTAGGTTACTCTTAATAAAAACTACTTGTACTCAGTAAATGTATCTAATATAGGGTAAATGATTTTCATATTTGATGAAATATTCCATATGTTGTAATAACACTCATTAATAGCAAAAACATGTAGTTTTTCAGTTGTGTTTTCTTTGCATCAGTGTAATATCAACAAAAATAATCAACTGAATCAAATAATGATTACCGAAAGAAAAGCCAGAAACAAGATTAATAATATATATATCAACTTAGAATAAAAACACATTTTGGGCAGTTTTAATTGTCAAGCACTCAAAATGAAGGTCGGTTGTGGTTAAATTTTATTTCCCTGCTATTAAAAATTCAAAAGAAGAGTACCATTGAAATCCAAAAAATTTAGTGAAGTGTTGTATGCCAGCTGGAGCGAGTACAATAGCTATCGCCTTTGATGTCAGAAATCTGACTTTTGAGAACCCATGTCCCAGTATCTACCTCTATTATACGCTACAGTTTCTATATAACCCCGGGTACAACAACTGACAATCAGCAATATAGACTTTGCCTGAAGGGCATTCTTGCAGCGGCCATTTCACCCATCCCTTCTCACATTAGGTGCGGGAAATTACTACATCCGCCTATCTGATGATAGCCACTCTGACGTGGGGCCTCCTAATTCTCAATATATATTTGTCTTCCCAATTAAGATGAAATATGGAGATGACATTATAGGATTTTTTTTGACAGATCTCCGTCTATTTTTTCTTCTTTGGTCTTTTAAGTACTTGCTCAAATCCAAAGATTAATAATACATACCAACTTAGAATAAAAACACATTTTGGGCAGTTTTGATTGTCAAACACTCAAAATGAAGATAGATAGGTTGAGGTTAAATTTTTTTTTCCAGCTATTAAAAATTCAAAAGAAGAGTATTATTGAAATCCAAAAAAATTAGTGTCGTGTATGCCAGCTTGGGCGAGTACGATGGCTATGGCCTTTTGATGTCAGAATTTCTAACTTTTGAGTAGAACTCATGTTGTTCCGGTATTCTGTCTCTATTATATACTACAGTTTAATTAGTAATATCTAACTCTTTCGAGCTCTTCACAACTTTCTTCTTCATGTTACTGTTAAGTGTACACGAGCTCTCTTCGCCGAAACTTGCACGTAATGATTTTCTTTGACAGCTCCCCCTTTTGCAAGATAAAAAGTTGATTTCGTATTTATTGACAGCTGCCCTTTTTGCAAGATAAAAGGTTGATTTCCTTTCTATTGACAGCTTTGATCTCTCTCTCTCTCCCCCCTCCATTGTATGAGGAAAATATGAGGAAAATGCTGTTTTTCTTGAATCATTTTTTCACTAGGACAAAGCGTGGTAATGGTAAGTGAAGGTGGACCCGCTGATCTGCAGTACAACTTGACCCTTGGTGTGAGAGGCCATTTTACTAGCCGTGACTTGAAGTCTTTTCCCAATCTTCCTCCATAGTAAATTCCTTAAGAAGCTAAAAACTTGCAAGACGCTGCTCCAAGTCGTCACTGGTCAAAAAAATAAAATAAAAAGATGACCGCTTTCAGTCGCTTCAATCAGGACAACAATGTGGACTTATAAACAATCGAGCAATATAAATATCAATTCGGTACTGGTGCTAATTTCTAAGTCACCATCTTTATATGTATGTATATCAGGATGGATGATTTTTTGCATTTATTGTTCCTTGACTGGTCACCATCACCAATGTGTGAGTCTCCATCCCAACATTGATTAACTATCCATTTTTTCCTCCACTATTTATATATTGAAATACTGATTAAAAGGTTATAAAATTTTTCTATAGCAGTAATTTAATTCTAAACATTTCAATTTTATCAATTTAAATATAAATTTTGTGTTGTTGATCAATATAGTCATTTTAGTCAATTTTCTTATGGAAATTGCTAATGTAAATGCCGATCACCTTAAGTGACACAACTACTAAATATTTTCCTATCAAAATTATTTGGAATGACTATATTAGTAAATCATCAAAAGTTTTTGGACTCAATTAGTAAAATTAAAAAATTAAGGACTAAATTGGTTGTCGTACAATACATTTAGGATTTTTTGAATAATTATTTGTTAATAAACAAATAGTGATTAGACATACATAAATTAAATATCTGTCCTATCCTACATGGATAATGATTGATTAACTACTACTCCTAAACCCAGTCCTTGTGTTGGTCCATGAAATCATATTAAAATTATAGAAGTAACATTATAATTGGGCTAACTGTTAGATTGTAATGTCAAATGTGATTGTTAGGTGATTGTTAGGTAAGTAATCTCAATAGGTTTATGACTTTTTAGATAATTAATCATTAATAGGCAAATAGTGATTAGACAAACATAAATTAAGTATCTGTCATATCCTTCACGAATAATGATCAATTAACTACTACTCCTAAACCCAATCCTTGTGCTGGTCCATGAAATCATATTAAAATTATAGAAGTAACATTATAATCAAACTAATTGTTAGATTGTAATGTCAAATGTGATTGTTAGGCTAGACGTAACCTCAATTATAATTTTTAGATTAGACCTTCCAAGGAAAATAAACTTCTGCTATTTTTACTAACATTATAAACTAGTTTACTTTCTCGAATACTGCTACTCTCTACATGAAAAAAAAATTAATATGGGAAATGCTTGCGTGCCACAGCTAACTCTGCTTCATGTTCTCTCATTCATATTGGAGCCCCCCTCCCTCCCTTTTCAAATGCTTGGGTTTATCTAGAGACTTTTACTTTTCACATTTATTTTTCAGATATTGCGGTCATCAAAGATTAAATTTTTTTTTTTTTTTTACCAAAAAAAAAAAGATTTAATTTTTTTTTAATATGCAATAATTGTCAAATAGAGTTATATGGTCTTTCATAATGTATGAACCTATTTTGTCCCAATTTTAATTTTCTTGAGGGAAAGCAAAATGCAAAAGATGTTTTTCTTTATGTAAGCATAGCCAAATAGAACTACAAGTCGATAAAAGCAAAGATGGAATGTCGTGTGAAATATTTTCAAAATCAATCTTGTGTATTAAAAAAATTATAATGCTTAAGTGATCGATTAAAAGTTATGACTCTTAGATGAACATTTTGAAACATAAACACTATCAATGGACATAGAAAAGAATTATTTTTTAGCAAACACACAAACCATGAGGAAAAAAGAGGAGATGGGCAGCTAATATGGAAATCGTTAACCTTATCCTTAGTTAGGCCTTAACTAAACACCAATCAATTCCTTGAGCATGGAAATGTATGATTTTCTGCCTTATTGTTCCTTTACTGACCATTGACCATTGACCATTACCAAAGTCTGTGTCTCCATCCCTTCCTCCACCGCTAATGGACAAACATTAGGGGGTTATCCATCCTTTCCTCCTTTCCCACCGCTAATGTACTAGCCGCGAATCCATCCTTTCATCCTTTCCTCCACTGCTAATGGACAAACCCTAATTAAGTACCAGTCCTAAACTTGATCCTTGTGCGGGTCAATAAAAATCATATTTAAAAAAATTAATATCACACAAAATCTCAAATTAATAATTAATTTTTTTACAATTAAATATTTCAAATCGATAATATGACAAAATTATGTTTATAAATCATGAAAGCCCATGTAACTTTAATTGGAAATAATTGCATATTTTTGAAAAATTTTAAAACTGATTTGTGATGATTGCAATATTTGAAAAATAAATGTTAAAAATATTTATATGGAAATGGATGATTTTTTTTTTTGGCATATTATTGTTCCTTGATCAGCCATTATCACTGATGTCCAAGTCCCCATGTCCTCTCTTCCACAGCTTAAGGACAACCATCTAAATATACGAAATATTGCTTTAATTATGGCAAGTTTTGGGAGAGGTAGTTGTAGGATTTGAGATGGTTTTGTGCATTTTACTGTTCCTTTCCATGATCAGTCACCATCACCAATGTCTACTTCTGCATTTTTCGTCCACTGGACAAACATCAAAGTATTCATAAGTGCATGAATTGACCGGGTGCGCTCACTTGTCTGGCCTCTTTGGGCACGTTTGGTAATGATTCTGTTCCCGGGAACAAATTCTTATCATAAATGATTATTTTTATTCTGTTCCCGGGAATTGATTATGAGTAAAAGAACGCGTTTGGTAACTGTACAATTTTTTTTTATTCTGGAATAGAATTACGTTTGATACCGTGTTCATTGATTATGTTCCAAATCAATTTATTTTAATTTTTAAATAATTTTTATAATTTTTCTTTTTTTTTCTTTTTTTCTCCTATTCTTCTTTTTTTTAGGCCGGTCGCCGGCCCTTGGTGAGGCCGGCCCTCATTGGCCGAGCCTCACCGGTGGCTGGGCTTGCCTTCGGTGAGCTTGTCGGACCGGTTGTAGGCGACAGGTGGCGGCGCGGCGATCGCGAGATGGCGGTCAATGAAGAAGAAGAAAAAAAGAAGAAGAAGAGTTTTG
This sequence comes from Eucalyptus fibrosa, assembly GCA_017140475.1. Lineage (NCBI taxonomy): Eukaryota > Viridiplantae > Streptophyta > Magnoliopsida > Myrtales > Myrtaceae > Eucalyptus > Eucalyptus fibrosa. The sequence continues at coordinate 17,790,120 of CM029511.1, read as the reverse complement.
ATTCTCAATTTTGTTCCCGGAACAATAATCAACTTTTTTTTTATTCTTGATTATCTTCCAAATCTGTTCCCAGGAACAAAAATTTTACTAAACACGATTCTGTTCCAAAACTACTTCCGAGAACAAAAAATCAAAATTTGGCACTATTGGGATGGTTACCAAACATGCCCTTTCCTTTTATTGTTGAGATTGCTTTCCCACTTCACCCCTCCGAAGGCAATGATCAATTATCCAAAAGAATTGCCACTTATTAAACTAAAACTAACAAATCTCTTGATAAGGCCCAAATGAGCATGCTTTCCCTTCACTTCAATTAACCCTTGTTGTGTGAGGATATGTGATGTCCCATTAAGAATTCAAGAGATGAGTGATCTTAATGATTTGTCATTGTAGAGATTGTATATCGAATAGCAGTTGTTCTTTTTTTTTAATAATTTCTCCTTATTAACACATTAGACTTGAGCTATCCTAGATCCTTATATCTAGCTAATATTAAATATTATTTAGAAATAAGTCTTGACGTTTCATGTATTATCTTTTGCAGATTTGTTGATAGGAAGCCTCTCTAGTCATCCATTTAAGTGGAAAGAAAAAAAAACTCAGCTCACAAAATAAAATTGAAGTTGTTTAATTTTTATCTCAACCTTAATTGTTAGATGAGAATGTGAAATAATTATCATAAAATTGCCATATGATGATATGGCTGGAATTTTGTTAATGTCTCTTTGTTCTTGCTCTTTTAAAAGTTACTTATTGATATGAGTTTAATGTAATTTTTTGTGTTATTCTCAAACGGCAACATCAATCGACAATTTTCATTGATTTTTCTTATGTGAAAGAGAGTGCGAGTCCCACACCAATAATGCATAGTGGACTTAATAATACAGGCTTAGGAGGCATCGCATCGTGCAAGACAAGTTGCCTTACACGGTACACACAATTAGGTGTTTGTGTTCAATCGAAGTACTCAATGAGCTGTCAAAACTTTCGTCCTTTTCTCTTTCAAATTTCCTGATGAGCTGTTTCATTTTCCACTCTTCAATAGTCTGTCCCAATGGATTCGCTAGAATCATATTATTGATGTTTTGAATGGACACGATGTGCTCGGGTGATCGCATCTTTTGAGGATTCTTGGACAAATGCATCTTCTTCGGCGAAGACTAATAGGAACTTGATGGTCCTTCAACGGAGCTCAAAGGGACACGTGTTGGCATTGGCCCACAAAGTAGAAGTAGTTTGCTGACTCTACATATCATGCACGAATCAAACAAGGCAAGATGGGAAACAAAGTTGTTCTAGACACTGTATCACCAAAATGTGTGCACCTCAAATGATACTCAATAATATCTTGTGAGTTACGATGCATATTTTAGCAAAGACTGATAAAAAAAAATGGTTTTCATCCATTGCATTTTTCCGAAAAAAAATAGACGATGCCTCAAACTAGTTTTGGAGCAGGATTTGATCATTAATAAGGGATTTAGGCATCGTAGTAATTGAATTTTTGGTGGAAAAAAATTGTCAGTAGGTCTCTGAACTGTTGTTTTGCCAATCATATATATATATATATATATATATATATTCTTCGAATCTATTTTGTCAAACATGCAAATGGAGTTGATGATGATGTGGACCATATACATGGGATGTAGATTGTTTAGTGCGACATATGCCCACGTCATATGTCTACCATGTCATTGGGATGATAGGAGGATGGAAGAGCAGATGCTAAAGAAAAAGAAGGAAGGAGGAGGAAGAATGGTCGTGCTGAGAAGAAGAAAGAGTGAAACAGAGCAAGAATGAAGAGAGACAAAGAAGGGAGGGCGGCGTCAAAGCACAACTTTTTACTGGAAAAAGTCGATAATGTTTGGGTGGTTGCTGCTGCATGAGGCGTGCTTGGACCTAACAATCAAACTTTCATAATTCTCTACATATTTTGCTGCCGAAGACCTTGTTATAACAATCTTGGCTTATCATTAATCTATTGATATATTTTCACATTGTATCCAAAATCTTGTGTTTGATGCTCCGCTTTCATCTATTTAGCTTTTTCAAAAAGCATTTTGGACTCGAGAGGGAGATGGGACATCTTACTATTGGTACATTTGGTAACAATTTTGCTTTCGGGGACAATTGCTGTTCAAAAATAATTTTTTCTATTTCTATTTCCTGATGAGTTTATGAGAAGAACACATTTGGTAACTGTGCAAAATTTCTATTTTCAGAATAATAATAAGAAAAACAGAAATACTTTTGGTATGACTCTAAAAAATTTTATTCTCAATTTTTTTTTTCAAGACTTAACATAGATATTCTATCTTCATTGACTTTTGATAATGTTCACCTATGGACATATTAGACTTGGATTAACTTAGACCCTCATGTCTAATTAATGTTGACTATCATTGGAAAATAAGTCTTGACTTTTCATGTACTACATCTCTAGTTTTTAAATATTTGACAGCAAAACCCCTCAATATATCCTTTTAAATAAATTTTTTAAAAAAAAACTTAGTTTATAAGGAAAATTTGAAGTTGTTTCATTTTTTGCCAACAATAGTTGTAAGAATAAACTGAAAAATTCAAGCAAGAATTTTAAGCCATCATAAACTTAGTTTCATTGTTGGTTAAGTCTATGTATTTGTGCAACTACTCTTCTTTGCAAGAATAGCAGATAATGGTTGAAAGGATGTTGTGGAAACTTGAGTCATGCATATAGTACATTTCATTACAATTGGTTAAGGACAATTGATTGCGAATCATTTGGAGATATTCATATCATTAAAGCCTAAGAAAGGACAAATACATTGCTCGGTGACTAAGGCAATGATGAGGGGTTCGAGGAACGTGCAAAGCTATTTGACAACCACATATGCTTATTGTTGATAGGAATTCATGCTTTCAAGTACCTACCATTTATAAAAGATGGCATTTAATCAAACACCAATTAAAAGATCACGACACGAGAAAAACATGACTTAGACGACTATAAGCAACATCAACGAATTCTTGTGATTGTAGTTTGGACTAGGCATAGAACAAGACAAATGTATTATAGTCCTTATCTTTTTGATAATATGTGATGGATCCTCAATTTCATCGTGTATGATGATTGAATGATTCAAAATTGTGATTTGATTATTTCTCTCAATATATCCCTTGAAGAATACAAAGAGAATTTTTTGTCCACATGTATACTTGAACAAGCAATGTATGAATATGAAGAAAGACCATAATATAAGCACATAGAATGAAAGAACACAATATATATATATTCACAGCACTTGAAGTATTTGCTAGTTTCATGAGTTATAACTTGTGGCCTTCACTATATGATAGGGCGCATAATGCAAAAGTCATTTATCTTAGCTTGTCAAAATTTGTGCTCTTAGACTATACATGGAATACAATATATAATCTCAAGTTTTAGCCAGAAGTTTAAGGGATAAAGCAAACGGAGTGAAACTGGAGTTGAAAACAAACTAAAATACAAGGTGAGCTTTCAAATTTGAAGACATGCCACTAATGAATAAAACTTGGGATCTTTTCATAGATATTTTCATATTAGATAGCGGCATCACCGCTTTGAAAAACGGATACTCTAATTCAATTTTGTTGGGAAATTGAATCCTAATAAGAATAATGCGTTTGGAAATGATTGATCAAACGATGTGATAGTTTGACTAACTTATTTGTATCACATGTTTATAAATCAGTTTTATAAATTAATTCTTTTTGCTGTATTATTACTCTTTCTTGATAATATTCAAACAATATGTGTGTGAAAGAATTAAAAACTTCTATCTTGAATGGTGCTTGGCGAGATGCAAGCTTACTCTAAACACTGGGCCAAGACGAAAATCAATTTCAAAAATAGTAGTACTCGAAAAAGATGAGCTATTTCGACTTTAACAATAGTAAAAATAAGAAAAATAGAAACGAACAGTTTGACCTTGACTATAAGTATGGCTTAGGAAAATCCATCACGCTTGAGTGAACGGTGTTCCTTGTTGCCATCAGAGCCAATTTTTGAAGCAAAATGGTTTTTTAATTGCATGAACCCAGTCTTGTTCCTTGTTGCCATCGGAGCCAATTTTTGGAGCAAAATGGTTTTTTGATTGAATGAACCCAGTCCTCATGACCCCAAATGATCTCACTCCTTGTATCATGTGATTTGCACTTTTGACGCAATTGGTACACGTTGAAACCCAAGTATCTCCCCAGTGCTGCTCTATCTAATTATTTTAATAGCATGGAGTTTTTAACATGTGAAACATGAAGGGAGGATAGGACATAAAATTAGACTATCAAAATTGACAAGCATAAATTATCAATTTACTCAAGAAATTACGAAATGCACAAGGTTAAGATTGCGTTACGACCAATATGGAAACGTACACAAGAATCTTCTATTTTCATCAAAGTTCGAGGTACTGATGTTTTAGTATTGCTGGGAATATTGCGTAATCTGTATTAAACATATTGTTCAAAACGCAATTAAGTCCTAAAACTTCAAATTGAACCAATTTTGCTGTAACTCTTTGAGAAAAAGTGTAATTACGTCCTTGCGGTCATGTTTTGCTTGATTTATATGACTTGCCAGCCTAATCATGGTTGATTGCCCAACATGTAAGGGCGATGGTGTGATGTTGAGTAAGATTACATGAAATGGTGCCACTTGTTCTGAAATAGACGGCATGGTTGATTGGTCGAGCGGCTAAATCAAATTACCAATGAATGAGGTAGTTGTGGATCTAGACACATCATTTTTGAATGTGGACTCGAGAGGGAGTGGGGACACCCCATTTATTTGATGTCTAGTCAAATTATTGCATCTTGTGACTTGAGCAGCATGCATAACTTTTTTCCAATAACAGAGCTCTATCAATTGAGAATCCTATGAAGATATTCAGATCATTATAGTATTAAAAAAAAGGACAAATAGATTGCTCGGTGACCGAAACAAAGATGCTTGACAATAAGACATTGAAGGGAAGCCAAAAAAAAGGAGCGACAGTGGTTCTAGAAACACTGGCTGCCATGAAGCGATGCATGGAATTTGCTTCACAGGAGAACATTAAATTCACTGCATATAGTACTAAATTATGAAATTGTATGGATCTTAAGAAACACTTGGTGTAACTGATATGGCTAACTATTTGGCAAATCTCATATGCACCCAAATGAAATTAAGTGGTTTAGTGCATTTGTTGTTATTGGATCTATTTTTAGCAATAATTCGTGAGTGTAGTGTATCCAAATTTATGTTGAGTAAGCATACATTTCATGGATGAATTCAGGCTATTTATTCTATTATGATTTGTCCAATATAATATAACTCAATGTAATAGCTATTACAAAACTGTTCTTAATAATGCTCACAAAACTGTACCATTTTTTTCTGAATATCCATGACTTTTTTGCTAGATCATATCCAAACTCCTAAATGACTGAATCAAAGGGCTCATTTCATGCCGCCATTTTTTTCCCTTTGCTCCAGGGGCCTGGTCCTTCAGGCCATTTTTATTATATTGGGCCAATCAATGGCCATTCGCCGTGTCGTTCTCAGGCTGAGCCCAACCCATTTGCCAATCCTAGAGCAAAGCTGTGAAAACAACCAGTGAACAATCAACACAAAACCTTCTTTAAAACCCACATACTCAAATAGTGTTTTTGCTCTGACCAAAAAAAGAAATATAGTGTTTTTGCCCCCTTCCGAGGTCGTGTGGTAGCCAAACTTCCGAATAGTCAACCTGCTCGACAGCTCTAATGCACTTAATTAGCATTGACATAGAAGATTCAATTAAGTTAGAAATTGATGGAAATTAGGATGTCTCAATTGTATGGTTGCGGCCTACTCATTAAGATCGTGGTTTCTATATTTGGAAAGAAATTTCAAATATTTAATGATTGTCAAACAAATTTTTATTTTTATTTTATCACTTAGGATTGTTATTATAAACATTGAAAGTAAAATTATTGTTCCAACACAGGTCCTTTCCTTTGCTTCTCTCTTTGACATCTCCAACTCAATCCAAATTTCAATCAAGTAGTCATTCCATCCTTGATTGAGGTTGATAAGAAGCAAGATCTTCCTCTAAATATTTGCCCTTCAAAAAATTTTGTTCTTCTAAATCTTCTCTTCGAGATTCGTTTTTTCTCTCAAGATATCACTTTCTCTCTAGCCAAATATTCTCCTTCAACTTCACCTTTGGAGCCATCAACATCAATATAACTTCTTTGTTGTGAATGGGACTTTCAAGATGATACCATTCGAATAAATCCACAATCATCTTCCTATGAAAACACTAAGTTATCTGTGTAATAGGTCTTTAATAAAAGCAATACACAATCAAGAATCAAAAGCAAATTATGCATTCTCGTAATAGGATTTACAATATGCATTGAAAACAAACCCATTGAAAACCAATTTTACACCTTTAGTTGTTGCCATGGGAAAGAGAAGATTGATAAAATCTTTCGTTTGAAGAAAAAGTAGATAATCAATTTGTAATTAGTTGAAGCAACACACATAAATGATCATGAAGCCTCAGCTCTTTGAATTTTCCCCACAAATTGTCAGTGCAGTACCCGAATATTTTGGATAGGGCTTTGTCAATGAATGAAGCCTCAAATCAGAACTCTAATGGGTCAAAGTGTTGTCCCCATGCTACCAATCTTCAATTTGGACTTGCTGGCAAACCCTTTGCTAGCTTAGAAGCAAAGTCTTATCTCATGATTTTGCTCACGCTCTCATGCTAGCAAGGGAAGCTCTCTCTAATACTCCTCTTTTTCAAATAATGGCAGATCTTGAGTCCAGAAATGAGAATTATCACATGTATCAGAGCTAGAAATGAGTCTGCAAGGAGATGAGGGAGTAACAATTTAACAAAAAATTGCCGGTAATGCTGATATAGAATGTAATTTCGATTCCTATGCTCTTAAATTTGACTAATTTGAGGAGGGGAGGAGCTTTTTCTGTCCATCATCATTATTATTTTTGGTTTTGTGGAAAATATTTTCGAGAAATGTGTTAGCTAATGTAGAATGCACTTGTTAAACAATTAATTTACGAAAAGTACCAAGCGTCCCATGGCACTTACTTTAGTGTAATCACGTATGTTGTCGACATTTGAATTTTTTTAAAAAAAAATTCAAGTGTTTGTCTTTATAAAAGTACAAAAATGGAAAATAACAAGAAAAACAAAAAAGAGCCAAAGAATAATAGATAAACAAACAAATAAATAATAAACTAATTAAAAAATAAAAACTTTTATAAAATGATGGGTTTTAAAAAGGAGGCCTTTCTGGTTCGTGGCCCAACTCACCAATTAGGCTGTAGAAACCGCAGCCCATCTAAAGCCCACCCTGTATGCTAATAAAGCCACAACCCATTCCCAGCCGAAGATCCCTTGAAAATTGAAATTATGGAATCCCATCATTTCCCACGCCATTCGTCCTCGTACGCCATTTAGCCGGAAATGACATTGGGTCAATTTTCCAATAAGTGGAAATTTAGCTAGAAATCTCAAGTCGAAAGACGTGGAAATTTAAAATATATCTACGGAATTGAAATTGCGATAGATAAAAAGCGGAATTTCCTTTCCCAAGTGACATTTAAACACTGTTCATTCAAGCAAGAAAGAGGCGTGGATAGTAGAGTCACGCAATTTACAAAAGCAAATTTCAAGCTGTGAATTCAACATATGAGCAATTGGAAGTGCCTTCCTAATAGTAAAAGGGACAAGAACAATTGACATAATCACCACCAAGGACATCTAGGAGGGATAGGGCGATGGAAGCTCCACGGTGGCCATAGGTGACAAGCGAATGACTTGCTTCTATGAGAGAGATCAACATATTCATGGCCCTGAGCTATGATTGGTTATTGATGAAGCCAAGAAAAAAAGGAAAATGTATAAAATATTTCGAATTATGCTTACTATGACACATCTATTTTATTATTCCTTTTTTTTTTGTGTTATCTAAGATTTCAAATTATATTTATGTAACACATTTACCATTTATGAATGAGTATATGGATGGCGGTAGACCTGTTAAACGGGTGGGTTGGGTCGGATTTGGATCGGGTCATAAATGGTCCGACCCAAATCGATCCATTTAACCCGTTTATGACCCATTTAGTATAGTACAAAATCTTAGACCCATACCCGACCCGACCCATATCCAATCCATACCCGACCCATTTAACTAAATTTAATAAAGCTTTATTATATATATATATATATATATATATATATATATATATATATTAGTTTTTAAAAAATAGTATTGTTAAAATAGTTTTATACAACATAAATTTAATAGATAATTTGTATAATTTTTAAAATAATTATTTTAAAAAAATTGAATTTTAATTATTTTTATTTTTTAGATATAATTTTCAATTTTCCTTTTTTTTTCTTTTTTTTTTTCTTCTTTCTTCTTCTTCTTCTTTGGCCGGCCGCGGCCACGACGAAGGCCGGCGACCGGCCACAAGGGCGAGCCTCGAGCTCGCCTCGAGCTCGCCCAATGCCGGCGAGCTCGAGGCTCGCCAGATCCGGCGAGCTCGAGCTCGCCAACGCCGGCGGCTCGAGGCTTGCCAGGATCGGCGAGGCTCGAGCCTCGCGACGACGGCAAGCTCGAGCTCGCCCGGATCGGGCGAGGCTCGAGCCTCGCCCGACGCCGGCGAGCTCGCGTCTCGCCCAGATCCGGCGAGCTCGAGCTCGCCGACGGCACGCGGCTCGAGGCTCGCCCGATCGGCGAGGCTCGAGACTCGCCCGACAATGGCGAGCTCGCGACTCGCCCATCCGGCGAGGCGGATGCGACGAGCTCGAGGCTCGCTGGCCGGTCGCCGTGCGGCGACCGGAAGGAGGAAGGAGAAAGAAAAAAAAAAAGAAGAAAGAAAAAAAAAGAAAGAAAAATAAAAATAAAATAAAAAATTATAATTTCGATTTTTATAAAAAAATATTTTTGGAAAGTTAAAGAGAAAAGAAAGAAATTATAAAGTTTTGGTTAAAAATGGGTTCTTAATCTAACCCATTTAAGACCCACTTAAGATCCATTTAAAACCTACATATTTTAAGCCTTTAGTTATGAAACCCATTTAACTACTATTATCTAAAAACAAGTGACCCATATATGACCCATTTATGATTTAAATGGGTCATATATGGGTTTTTGACCCATTTTAACACCTCTAGATGGCGGAAGGTAAATAATGTTGATGTCAAATGAAATAAGAAAAATTTCAACAAAAAAAAAATATAAAATCATTAGACGAAATCTTGATAGAAGGTAAATGTGTCATATTAATCAAATTTACAATTTTTGACGTCATAAAAAAAATTAAGGTAAATATGCCATAGATATAATTTTGAGTTTTTGCTGTGATAGAAACAAAAATAAATGCAATAAATATAATTTGGAGTTTTTTGCCAGCTTTTTTGAAAAACGACGATGGGTTCTTTTTTTCCCTTTTTTTTTTTTTTCAACTCAATTCCTTCCTCGTCCAAAGAACAGCCACCGGCTTCACCTTGTTTGCCCCGTTTTCCCACCCCTTCGCTTTGCATCGCGCATTTTTTATTCTCCGTTGGTTTCTCTTCATGCGTGGCGTATTGTTTCGGATGATGACGACTCAGGTTGGCTTCGGCTGCCGCTGTTAATGAAGCAACGCTGGACCTGCGGAAGTGCTGAGAGTGAATCCGAAGAATCTCATCCTTCGAATTGGTGGATCGTATTCAGATGATCATCCATCCAACCTCAGCCTTGGCAATCGGATAAAGCTCTTGTAAACAGTGAACACCACCCCCACGTCACCTTTGCACGCAGCGTAGATGGGCAAAACAATGGAATCCGAAAGACGGCAATTAAGCGGGAGCGAACAGGATGAAGCAAGAGTCGACGGAGCATATTTTGGAGTGAATCGGAATTTGACTCGGAAGTTCAATGGGATATGAAACGGCCCTGATGATGGTTCAGCAGCAATGGTGGGATGGCGGCGTGAGCTCAAGATGGCCCGACGACAGATAAATCTACTCTGGACACGTGCAAGGATAGGAAAAGCAATGACACGAATCAGAGAGGAATTAGTGTCGCTGTGACTTGAATGCGGAATCTAATGGTGTCGTTCACTGTGGGGATGATCTGAATTGGTGGAGATGAATCAGGGGAATCCAGAGCGAGGGAGAGAAAAGATGCAAAAAAATCTGATGATGCAACTGCGAACGGAGCACCACCAGCGATTCATCGAGATCGAGCTCTCTGACAATTGTTGCTTCCAGCAACGATGGAAGCACCAAAAGTGTCCCTAACGCCGACCGGTTTGAAGATGCCGCTCGCCTTGCCACCATGACGGCGGAACTTGACCATGGAGTTTCCTCGACCAACAGTCACAATTACCGGGACGTTCCGTCTCCAACTGAACTCTAGAATTGTTTTTGATTCATTCGGAATTTTGTCTATTTGATTTCTGTTTTGCTTTTGTTTTCTCCCATCCTCTCGCCATCTCCTGAATTTCCATTGCCATCGGTTGCACTTTGGAGGAGGTATTGAGTTCCCGCAAGGAAGAGAGAGAGACAGAGAATCGGCAAGCTTTATCCAGCGGGGAGAGCAAGTTCGAGAGCAAGAGCATCGGGATGTTGCCGATTCTAAAACGAAAAGCCACTGCCCGAGGCTCGGGCGCTGTGTTTGTCGACAGAGAGAGGCTGCAGAAGAGTCGTGCCGCGGCAACGCAAAGATGCCAGCGTATTTGCTTTTGTCTTGCATATCAACATTCAGTTAATATGAAAATAAATAAATAAATAAATTCCAAATGCTCTTCACACGAGAAGAAACTGACAAAACTTCAATTTGCGTCCACATGCGAGAACACTGATCACAAAATCTTCAAGAAATCAAAGCATTGGTTCCGGATCCCTTGCCTTCCAAGTGTTAATGCCTGATATTATCACAGCAGGCAAGACAACTTCTGAAACCAACCGGGTATAAGGGGATCCCAAATCCCATATATCAAGACATTCCTGTCCATGCAATACAGATTTCCATCGCGAAACAACTTCCAACCCCCGTGAGGGATTTCAAAGAGGATCCCATCCCTGAAATAATCTGATAAAAAGAGGGAGTGCAAATGAGCAAGCAATGCAGGATAAGTTACAGAGTTCATAATCGTCAGGAAGCCTTTTTTGCATGTCACCAAAAGATTTGGCTAGTGTATTCATTATTTCGTTCATGTTATTCAGTTGTTTCTTCTGGTGTTCTGCCTCAGCTTGCAGCTTCTCCTTTTCCTCTTGCAAGCTCAGAGTTGTCTCCTTCTCTGATTCCTCAGGTCCCCATCAATCTTCTGACTATCCAACTCAGCCAGGTCTACAATCAACCTCATATAGTCCTGGAGCTCCGGCATAGGAGCATCACTCTCCCTCGCCTTCTCTTACGCGTTCAGATTCTCCAAATTTGCTAATAACCTAACCTGAGGTCCACGCATGTCCAGAGTACCTTTTGCACAACTTCAATGCCTTGTTCTGCTTCTTCGCCAATAGCTCTTCCACTGTAAAGTACTTCGCTTTGTTTTTCAGTGTCGCCTTCTTCGCTTGCTTAGACCAAAGCTTCTCCTTACCGGGCACGCCAGGTAATGGCTTCCTTTCCTCTGGCTCCAACGAGGCAACAGGCGCCTTTACAGGAGTTTCTTTGTAGTCGTTGAAACCCATATCCCTATTCTTAGGACGCAACTTTGCTTCAATGAGCGTCACAATCCCCTGCGGACTTGTCATCCTCGTTCTCTCTCTTCGAGTTCTCATCAATCTCTCTGTTTGGCATGACCGTGCCGGTGGACACAAAATTCACAGGTTTCGACAGATCGGCCTTACCTGGGAGGTCCCTGTTCTTCCTCCGCTTCCTCTTGGAGGGGTCGCCGTGGTCCCAATCGGAGTCCCCCGAAGCGAAGACGCCGTATAGCACGTCGTCCTTGGTCTAGGTGCGCTTCTCCCACCGTCGCCGGTTATAGAACTCCCCGTCGATCCACTACCCGCCCTCGTAATCGTTGTCCATCCCGAACCTCTCCATCTCCTGGTCGTCGTCCATCTTCGAGCAATCCCGGAGAAACGAAGCGAGAGACCTACGGTTTCGTTGGGAGTGTTCCGAGGAGGCGTAGAGAGGGGCGGCGCTGCCGCCGAACGCCTAGGTGGCTCGGCGGCGTGGATGCGGCGGCGGCGGTTGGAGGCCACGATAAGACGGTGCAGGTCGGCTCGAGGGTTGGAAAGAGCGAGAGAGAACAAGAAGCAGAGAGTGACCGAATGCTCGAAGCTCAAGAACTGGAAAACCTAACGGATCTTCTTCTTCTTCTTTCCTTTTAATTTATCAGATGTTAACAATTGTTGATTTATTTAATTTTCCATATATACTTCAAGGAGAGAAAATTCATTTATCATGATTTTTTTAGTTTATATATTGATAATCGGGAATGAAATTGGGTTAACTCTCCAATTACAGACCTTGGGAAATTTAAAAAATTATATTTCTTAAAAATTGAAATTGCGAGAAAGAAAGTTGGATCTTTCCCTTCAACGATTGAAAGTGTTTATTAGATATTATTAAGGACGAAAGAATGACACAATGCAAATCTAACAATTTCCTAATGAAGCCTTAAAGTTAAAAGTAATTAGGATTTCTTTGTAAATGCTCCAAGTCAATTTATGGAAAAACCAAAAGAAGGGCATTTGGTATTTAAAATGCCCGAAGGAATTTTTCTATGGTCAAATAGCGATTCGAAATTGAAGGTATTCTGTGAAAAAGGACATATCAGACTCCTATTAATCGAAGTGGTGTCAACATGACTGGGGCCTAGGGGTCTCTAATCAAGCTGCTACAATGCCAAACTTGAAATTGGGTCACCTCCTTACTCGGTGTTTGATTTGAGTTCGACCGAGTATTAACTTCATGCTTATTTTGGAGCTTGTTTCGAACGAAAAGTCGATACACTAAAGATACTTGTATGTGGATGACGATATCTATGTATAATTATATAACAATCAAAAATTTGAATTAGGCTTACAAAATTTATTGAGCTAAGTATTGGCGAGTTCAAGGTTTCAATTTGTAAGATACTCAAGTAACTCGAGTTAGAGCTTGACTAGATATTAGTTCTCGAAAAATCATCAACCCAAGCTTGAACAATTCATGAATAAAGTATGCACCGGGTGTAAGTAACAATTTTCCAAACTCGATTAGCTCAACAAGGAATCATATCTTAAGCTAGCATAAGTCGGCTATTTTACATAAGTTCTCATTTATAAATGAGAATATCAGAGAGTATGATTTGTAAAAACACAACAAATTTGTAAATTCCTTAAGGGGGAGGTTCCTCTTATGTCACTCAATCTAAATTACCTCAAAAACCCAATTATCATAATAACTCCAATTAAATTTTAAATGAATTGAGGGGCGATTTTCTTCATTTTGTACTTGGAAAATGAAAAATCAGTTATGGCCACTCTCCCTTGCCCTCCACTGCTCTCCACGATCTAAATGTCACTAATTAATTGTGAAACAAAAATAATAAAAAGGTAATTGCATCTTTTTAAAGAGGGACTATCTATCATTTAAAATTTTAAAATAAAAATTTAAAATAGCATGTACGAAAATCAAAAACCATAAGATCAAAACAAGCTAGTAAGACCTGTTTTTCTATAGGTAGAGAGCGAGGAAGCGTAGGGGAGACCAAGACGCAAGCAAGCATAAAAGGGACTAAGGGAGTGAGCGAAACATATTAGATGGAGGCCATATGATGAGTGGTGGGGCTTGACCATGGCAGCGATGGCGGCTCGGCGGTGGGGTTGAGAGACAGGAGAATGAGAGAAGTTGAGACCTCAATAGGTGAGAGGAATTGACGTATGGGGACATATATATGTATAGTTTCCGATCTATGAATCGGGCCGGTTTGGCAATCATTCAGGTCTCAAACTCAAGGATAGTTTGAGGCCTAGTGGCCTAGCCCAAGACTATTCGAGCCTGAAATTATCGAGCCTGTTCAAGTGGTTTGATATAGACTTTAAGTAGTAGTATTAGCAGCAACAGAAGTATGGTGTTATTTGGATTATATAAGTATTACAAACTCCATTAGTTACATGACCTAAGTTTACAATGTTACATATAGAAATATATTCAAGACTCGTATGTGAGGCAAACGCGTGTGTGCAAAGTAGGAGAAGAAAGATGAAAAAAATAGTGAAGTGGGTCATTTAGGGCATGCGTATGATAACAATTTTATTTCTTTATTTTGTTATTGTTTTGTTCTAGGATTATGTTTGGAACAAAAATCTATTTGATAACGTCATTTTCATTTTTCAATATCTAAAACAAATTGTTAACTTAGAAATACTAAATGAAAAGTAAAACATTTATACTTTTTTATTTCTGAAAAAAAAATGAGAAATAAAAGTGAAGCGGTTCGTTTAGGGCCGCCACTCGCCGGCCGCTCATCTTTGCAAGACTTTTGGCAGGAAGAACTAAACAAGAATCAACCATCTAACGGACAAACACACATTGCAGTGAAGGTTGATTTGTGATTCAAATTATTAATATGAACACTTCACAATGAGCACTTCAAGCGATGATCATACAAAGTGCTTATAGCACGCATATAGACACGCCAGCAGTGAAATTGACAACAAAAATTACACAAAAATGCTTGAGCCTCTCTTCATGAAGCTAAGAACGAAGAAGAAGATTATAGTGCTTATTTTATCCGATGCACGAAGGATGATCGGATCATAGGAAGAGGTCATCCGAGACAATGACGCTAAGGATCAGAGACAGCGAAGGAGAAACGGACAAGTTCAGAGCCGTCCAAGCAAACTCACTAGAAAACAAGTGCTAATAGAGCTACGGCCTACCGGTGGAGCAATGATCGGAGATGATGCTAGTGGCGCCAGGAGGTCTGTTGGAGGTCACTAGACGAAGCAAGAAGCCGAGAGAGATGATTCTCTGAACGTTCAGAAATCTCTGAGCCATCCCACCGTGTGCTCCGTGCTGAGTGCATGAGAGTTGTCGTGGCCGGCGATGGTGGACAAGCAACGGTGGGAACCGGTGGATTGAGGCGACGGAAAGAGAGCGAAGACGGAGAAGCGTCTGGAAATGGGTTGATCCGATAGAGAAATTTCCGCTGAGCTCCCGTTCGTGTGTTCCTCTTCCCGAATGCGAGCGCCTCGTGAGCGTCGGTGCTCTGCTGCCAGGACGCTTGACTTTTGTGGACGAGGTATGCAGTGGAGAGCAGTACTCTGATCGGGATGATTATGCCTTGGCATTCTACACCGTCCCGTGCAATCTGTGGCCCACCGCGGAAAAGGGGTCGACTACTACACGCATGGTTCCTTCCACCATGCCGAGTGCTTCGGCCACGGTGCATGCAGTGGTGCGTGGGCACGTGCCGACCGCGCACAGACACAAGTCCAGAGAGTGTGTGCATACATCGTGTCAGTGTGCAGCTTCGCGATTGTAGGCTTTGGTACGAGCAGTATTCATTTACGGAATAACCTGAGCTTTTGTTGGAAAATATCCAATGTCATGATGTGCCATGTCTAAGGAAATTAGTACTTCAATAATATCTCATTACAGTGTGATTTGAATATGGAATGAGTGGTGTTGTTGGCGCCACTAATATTTGTATGTGTTTGAACTAATTAATTGTTACTGACCAAAAAAAAAAAACTAATTAATCATCTATAAGTATGGATCAATATAATCCGACATTGTGTGGGCTTGACCCCACTCAAAATTGACCGGTTAGATCTTGACAATACAAATGTATCTCAATTAGAAAAAAAAAAAAAATTGAAGAAGACAGATTTCAATCTCACATTGAAGGCCTGCATTTGTTGTTTTAAAGTGTATTATAGGAATGTGGTGGGTGGGTGAGCACATATGAGTGGAATTGGTGATGAGAACACAATTGATAGTGAAGGATCTCTTAGTTCTTAGAGAAATTTTCTTAGGCTTAGATCTCTAGCGAACTCGCATGATTTAGTTTTTTCACACCAACATTTGCAAGTCATCTTCTTTTGCCTGATTCATGAGGTCAATTTGGGCATTGTCTGATGTGGACATTCCCCGAGACATGTTCTCTTAAAAAGAAGAGAAAAGTAATATAACTTACATGAAGCCTCATTAATCGTGCATCATTTAGAATTTATTTATTAGAGTTTATAATTACACTGAACTTTCACGTTTCTCTTATAAAATGCCCCCCCACTTTTCTCACCCCAACTTGAGTTTTCCACATTAGTTGAAGGGTAATTTAGTCTCTCAAGCTAATCTAAGACACAAATTGAAAATTTTTAAGTATCGATAGCATGCAAGGTGGTGTGTGAATCAGGAACCAATCGTGAGGATGGTATTGGAAATTTGATACAATTAAATTTATGGGGAGATCCTCGGTCATGGAGTGTGCAAGCGGGGTACTAGAAATCAACTCAAGCATGAGTGTAGCACGCAATTGGTACTCAAATTCAATTAAGGATTATAGAGCTAAGTATGATAACTATCCTCACTGAATGACGTTGCAATATTGCACAAATAAGGGACTGTGGCAGAGTCGGTTGCGAAATTATTTTTTTGCCAGCAAGTTGAACATGCTTTTTTGTAAAGGTAAATAAAATAGAAAAAAGAAAAAAAAAAAGAAAGCAATAAAAATGTTCCAACTCGGTCAGAATTGAGAGGACCGGTCCGGTCTGTTGGGTCTGATCCACAATCGTGGCCCAGATCGTGCCAGGCCCATTAGAGTAAGCCTCGGCCCAGATATTTTCCCTCACCGCAGCCCACGATCCACAGTCTCTCTCTTTCTCTCTCTCTCTCTCTCTCTCTCAGCCGAGTTCCAGGAGATTCTCCACCACCAATCAACACCAGAAATCCACCGTCCGCCATCTCCAATCACCAAAACAGCCACCGTCGAGCCACCATTGACGGCCGCCTCAAGGTCAGCGATCACAACAGAACGCATACGCTGAACCTGACGAAGAAACTCTCTTTCTCAGGAATTCTTGAGGCTTCTTTGTCAGTTCTCCTTCTCCGTCGTCCTCTAGAGACCATTAGCCGCCACCGTAGCTGCTCCTCCGTCACTGGTTTCACCGCAGCAAGGCCAGCTCTCGTTCTGCTCTGTTTTCTGATCAAGACGGCCGAAAGTGCACGAACCCTTGGTCGTTCCCCCTTCGCCGGCCCCGACTATCGACGTAATCACCACCGGCTACGGATAGGGAAACATTATGTGGATCAATATGCTCTGACATAGTCTATCTTTGCCTAATGACGTGGGCAATTTCTGTACTGAATTTGAATCAAACAAGAGAACACAGTCGTAGAGAGAATGAGCTTGTAGATTAAGAGATTCGCATTCGAAAATCTTGCGATGAGCAATTCGAGCTTCGGTCTCTCCCAAACTCGTGCCGAAATTGATGCGAATAGGAACTGCTATGAACTTTCCAAACTTACAAAGCTGAGGATGCTGCTTAGGTGAATGCAATTCATCCCCAAAGACTTCAAGCTCAGACTGAAGCATCATGGCCATCGTCGGCATCTTCCACCCTCAATGACATTCGACATTTGGTGACGGATATTCTAATTCAGACGCAGCTTTTAACGAATATGATTTCATGGAAAATGGAGTCCCCTTCTTATCTAGAGACCAAAAATTGGCCCTCGTAGATTCATTCCAACCCTTCGACAACCAAACCATCTCATCGCACTTTTTTTCCACAGCACACTCTCAGAAGCCTTTTTACTGAAGTCCGTCAAAGAGAACGGTCTTGAAGATATGGAGTGTTTCCAGCATGAAACATAAAATCATTTTCTTTTGCAGTTGACCATAAATTTTATTTCTCATTAATATAATGAAACTTCCGACAACTAAAACCATTTGAATCAGGTTGTAGCATAAATGATTTAATTTTTTAAAATTTCTCAAAAATATTAAGGATTTTGAAAGATATATAATATCTTGATGAACAATCGGATACGTACAATTTCATGAATCCCAATTTGTTGTTAAATCTCATTCAATCCATGAGATGAAATAGCCACAAATCAGGGTTTACCGTGTTTAGTTGAGAATTGAGAATAAGAGATCTTGGAATTTTTTTTTTGATTAATTTGGATCGAATTATCATTATTGATAGTTATATTAACAACTTATTCAACGTTTCAGTTGTGCTAACAAAGTAATTTCCAGTTAAAGCAACGGTAAACATGAATAATATATCAGAACAAAGATTTGAAATATTAAATGCTCATATACTTTTTCGGGATTGGTTAACTGAATGCTTATCAGAATCACGCAATTAAATTCTATAGCTTTTTCAAGGGCAATGAGAGCCCTTGGATGAGTAGAACAATGAAAAACCGACTCAGCAGGGCTCACTCGATATCGTCCCTTTCAATGCATCTCAAACACCATCTTCAGAGGAGTTTCTCTCATGAATGCGGCCCAACGAGCAGATAACTTTCCAAAATGTTCGTGGCCGATAAGCTTCAACAGCCATGATTTGTCTTGAAATACGAGAGCCATGGTCTGCCGTCTTTTCTTAACGTGTGTCTTTCTAAATGAACTGGGAACTCTCTGCTTAAGTATAGAAATTTCGCAATTTTATCATTAGAAAGAAGAAAACAACCAATGATTTCTAAGGAAGACAACATGAGGATCCTTTTCAAAGCATGTGAAGGATAAAAAAGAAACTATCGACACACAATTAATCTAGCGCTAACATAGTCTAGCGACTCTATATGATTTAAATCCAAGAGTTGTTATTGTCATGAGGATCTTACTATATTGTTTCACCTCAACACAATTTGGAAGAATAATAATCGAGTATAAATTTGCTGGCCGATTTGAGAGCTTTGCACAAGCCCGGCCTTTTCAGCTTACCAACAGCAGTCGCAAACAGAACATGAAGAAAGCTTTCACTCTCTAGGCATGTACTATTCTTGTTTTGTGAAACTCATAACTACCAACATTTTACACCTTGGACCCAATTACTTGCCTTTTCTAGTCTACTGAGTTGACTATTTTAATTGATGACATTTTACACTTTTTAATTAATAAATGGTGTGTTTTGGCTATATTGAGAGTGGAAACAGAGGCAGTCTATATGAAATTGGAAGAGGATCTTGAATAATTAGCAAATGGAGGAAATAAAAAAAAATACATTAATTTTTCTCTCAAGAAGGTTCTGCATAAATAGCTTGCCGGCCTTTTCCAAATCAAGTCGTGACATTTCTCTAAAGGTCCTGACAAATTTAGGAAAGCAATCAAGAAAGAGGAACTTACATTTTTTGCGCTTTGATATTTCTGGTTAATTCCTAGCATGTACTGAAATTATGATTTGATAAATATTACACTTTTACATCTCAAAACTACATGATAGGCTCTTTATTATATAAAAGTACAAATATACTTTAGTAGAGATTTTGATTGATGTGAATATTCATTTTGTAATAATTTTCTATATATCATTTCTCTTGCAAAAATTTACGTCAACACCAACATTAAAATAATATAACAAGTATCACATTTGCATGATGAAAATTGCAATAAGATCGTGAATAATGAGATTTCTCAACAACAACCTTTCTTTTCGGGTTTTGCACATGAGAATCCTCGACAGCTTCAAGGACACGTAGTAATCAACTAATCCAGTTTAGTGTCAACATGGCTTGGCCCTAGGGATCTAAACAGCAGCTACGGTGACCGTTGACTGGACTTGTGGGAGCTCCACTTAGTTTCACTCCCGGCGGAACTTCATATTGAGCGTGGGTAATAATTTTCCCTGCTTGACTAGCATGACAAGGGATCATAACTTGTGTTGGCACAGGTTGGCCATTGTAAAATAAATTCTTATTTTTATGTGTAAAGGATACGAGAGAGCGTGGTTTGTTAGGACGTCAACAGACTTGTATTATACACTATATATGCCAAATTCGTTAGTTAAATGAAGGGGCAAAAACCTTCTCATCCAATGAAGATACAACCAGTACTCTAGAATTGGAAATGACAAAGATATTCTATTGAATTGAAAATCAACATTAAAAATGAATTACTGACTGAGAACCCTATGAGGAATGAGCCCTTTTTATACCCAACTCAATTTGTGTGTTCATCTACACCAAACAAAAGAGAGTTTTTTGAGAGGGAAAGACAGCGAACGTTATCATGATGCCCGCAACACGCGAAACCGCAATCCTGTTCATAGTACTTTCCCACTGTCTTTGTATCACAAGAAGCGATCTAGACATGACTTTTGTGGACAAGGTATGCAATGGAGCGCGGTACTACAATAGAACGATTATGCCGAAGCATTCTACACCGTCTTGCAGGATCTGAGGTCCACCACGGCTGAGAAGGGGTTCGACTACCACACCCATGCCTCTGTCAACCGTGCCGAGTGCTTTGGCCACGGTACGTGCAACGGCAGGCTGACACAGGCCGATTGTACTGGCTGCATGGATTTTGCCTACGGTGCAATTCGGAAAGTGTGCCCTTTTAGTGTCGGCGCACGACTTCAACTTCATGATTGTAGGCTTAGATATGAGCAATATTCGTTCATGAAATAACCTAAGCTTTTATTAGAAAGTATCCATTATTATGATGTGTCACGTCTTAGAAAATCGAAAATCCGAAAAAGTCTCATCGAAGTGTAATATGAATATGGAATGAGTGGTGTCATTGATGCCGTTAATCTTTGTATATGTTCAAACTGGTTAATCATCAACAAGAAGGATCAATTTGATTTGACGATGTTTGGGATTGACCCCCCTCGAAATTGGTAGCATTATATCTTGACAAATCCAAAGCTAATCTATATTAAAAAGAAAATAGTCAAATTTAAAGAAGACGGCTTCCAATCTCAAACTTTGTTAAGAGATTTCATGGAATGCCTATATCTGTTATTAAAATGTACTGTAGGAATATGGTATAACAAAGTGGACAATATCATGACCATAAAAATCGAGATCATTGTCAATTAACCGCATGAATATATGGAAAAAATAAAGCATACACCATTAATGTAAGGAAAATTGATACATACAAGCGATCTCATACCTATGATTTAAAGATCATGATTACTTACTCTCTTAAATTGATAATGTATTATAAGGACGGCGTGTGCTATAATTACGCCAAATATATACTTTTCGAATATGAGAGTGCTAGTATGAATAAAATAAAGGAGTTAGGGAAGAGAATAAGAACACAAGATTTATAGTGGTTCGGCTTAATCCAAGCCTACGTCCACTCTCCCACGATAACAGCCTTCTTGGCTGGATTCCACTATGCAATCAACAAGAGATTACAACTTCGAGTGCAAACACTTAGTAGTAGATCACACTATCTCACTAAGTCACTCTTTTGGTATTTCTCTCACGATTACAAACGTTTAAGCTCTCCAAAGACAAGTGTATAATCGAAGGTCGCTCAGACTTTGGAATTATAAATTCTACGCTCCGTCTCTTACTTGCTCATCGGTCCATGATCTCCTTAAATACTCCTCCACTTCCAAACTACCCGTTGGACAGCATCCCGGAGAATCGTCTTCCAATATACCCATTGGACAGCTCGTATCTAGAAGATTTGGTAGCCGTTGAGTGACAAAGGTAAAATCCCAAATTGATTCCGATCGCCCATACAAACGAAATCTTGGTTTCCATAAGTAAAGCTTCTTCGTTTAGAAAGTTCTTGTCTTCAAGATCCAATCGTCAATCAATTAGATTGAATCAATCAAATCAATCTTGATGTGGAATCCAAACCGGATCACTAGCCGTTGTATGATTGGGCTTGAGTTACGATTCATCGAATCTGGATGTAAAGTCTCGAGTCTCAGACTTTACAATGCTGGGTCTGTAGACTTTAAGGTCTCGTACCAGTTCGAACTTCCGATATAGAGTCTCGTCTTCGGTTCGCTTCAGATAAAGTCTGTCTTACGGTTCATCATTCACGTTCGGTCTGGAATTTGTCGAGAGAGCGGACTTCGATGTAGAAACAGACTTTGACACTAAAGTCGCGGTCTTCGGACTTTGAGTCTTGAGTCCTGCGCCTTCGGACTTTGATAAAATCCTTTACATGTTCTATCATCTGCATGGTCTATTACTCAACCATCAAACATGTTAGTAGCCTTTGATTTATTTTGTCATCTTCAAAACATCATAAGGGATTTCCCTGACAAAATATAATTCAAGTCAGTAAATAAATGTGTCTCTTTCAACATTTACCCCTCTTCAGACACATTTCAATTCTCTTCTTGCAACACGTAGGCATGTGTCACGGCCCGAAAGATAGCATGTCCAAGAGGTTTTCCTAGCACGGGCGTGACACAATGATGACCCTCGGCCTATGTCCCGAGACGTAGCGTATTCTCCTTGGGGCGGGCGAATACTGTATTTGTACGCATACGATATAAATGCGAGTAGCTGGTAGTTGGCAATAAATGCCGGTAGTTGGTAGATGGGGAGGTGCAATCTCCACCGTCAGATCTAAGGGAGATCTACGGTTAGGGTTTGCCTTATACTTGTATATAAAGGGGTGTCCTCCCTCATTGTACTTCATTCACAACTTATATGAAAATCCAGAGCTTCTCTCTCATCAAGTGTTTCTCTCTCTAGAAGTTCGTTGTGAGTCGAGTGTGAAAGGCTGCTTAAGGGGTGAAACCTTAAGGCCGCACGGGTGAATCGAGAGTTGATCGAGAGTTGATTGATCGGCCCGTGACAAGTGGTATCAGAGCTTATTTGCGATCCAAGCGCAAGTGCAATGGCTGATCCACGATCTGATGAGGCGCTAGTCCTGGGTGAGGAATGCGCTGATCGTGGGCGGAACGCCGAGAAGGGCGTTGTCAAGGGGAAGAGGACTCGTGGTGGTTCAAAGGAGCCTATGGGGGATCTTGCACAACGGATGGCGAAGCTAGAGTTGTTCGTCTCCGATGTCCAAGGATCGGTTCGATGACCTGACCCAGATCGTAGACGGAGTTGACGCCGGAAGGGAGGAGCTGGTTGCGGAAGTGCAAGAGCTCAAGACCGGCATGGGAGAACTCCGCCACGAGTTGCTGGGGACCTTGCAGGAAGAACTAGCCCAACGGTACGAACCCTTTGAGGCCACTATGGCGGCCATGCGCACGGAGATTGCGGAGCTTACGGGTAAGCTCGCTGAAGCACAAGCTGCACGCGTGAACGGTGTCATCACGGTGCAAGGTCCACGGGTGGACACGCCGAAGCCAAAAGAATTCCGGGGCTCGCGGGTGGCCAAGGACGTGGACAACTTTCTATGGTACATGGAACGGTACTTCCAGGCCATGGGAATCAACGACGACCAAACACGGGTAAACACTGCATCTATGTACTTAGCGGATAGTGCTTTGCTGTAGTGGCGTCGTCGGTCGGACGATAGGTGCGGGAATCCTATCGCGACCTGGAATGGTTTTGTCGAGGAGTTCCGACGGAACTATTTCCCCGCTTATGCGGAGGAGGAAGCTCGTGACGAACTAAAGCGTCTCGAGCAAAAGGGTGGTGTGCGCGACTACATCAAGCGGTTCTCGGAGTTGCTACTCCAAATCCCCTCGATGAATGAAGTCGAAGCGTTTCACCAGTTCATGGGTGGTCTCAAACCATGGACGAAGCAAGAGCTAAAGCGGTACAACGTGGGAGACCTCACTACGGCCATGACCGTAGCCGAGTCGCTCGTGGAGTACAAGGCGTCGCCTTCCACATCCCGACCGGATAATCGTCCAAGGGACTGAGGTACTGGTGGGGGAGATCGGGGTAGATTCAACAATCGCCCGACGGGAGCTAGAACACAGAATGGTCCTCACCCTCATCGGGCTAATGCGGGTCAAAACGGAGGTGGGCAAAGGAAGGCACGTTCCTATAGCTGTTTCTTTTGTGACGGTCCACACATGGCGCGGGATTGCCCGAACAAAGCCAAGCCGGCCGCTCTTTGCAAAGAGGATGAGCCAAGGGAGGAAGCACGGTTGGGATCGTTGCGACTCCTAAGCACGATCAAGGCCAAGAAGGCGAAGGAGCCTAAAGGCTTGATGTTCGCGGATGTGAAGATCGGAGTGACCACGATGAGTGCATTCGTGGACACGGGAGCATCCGACATCTTCATCTCGGAGGAGGCCGCGAAGAAACTTAACCTACGGGTTGAGAAGGGAGCCGGTTGGCTCAAGGCGACCGTGAATCGAAGGAAGTCCACTGCGATCGGGGTTGCAAGGGACGTGGAGCTACAACTCGGATCATGGAGAGGCAAGGAGACTCTAGAGGTAATTCCACTTGACGACTATGATATTGTCGTTGGAATTAAATTCCTAGATAGGATCCATGCGGCTGTAGTTCCCTTTGCGGAATGCATTTGCGTGTTGGAAAAGGGTAGCCAATGCGTGATTCCCGTCCATCGTGAGTCGAAGCGCGATCGAAAGATGATCTCGGCCATCCGACTCACCAAAGGAACAAGGAAGGGAGAGGTGACCTTCCTGGCAACCTTGAAGATCGAGGACAACGAGGGTAAAGAGGAGGAAGTCCCGACGGAAGCAACCCAAGTCCTCGACTCATTCAAGGATGTCATGCCTTCGGAACTGCCGAAGAAGATGCCACCCAAGAGGGAGGTGGATCACCGGATCGAGCTTGTGCCTGACGCTCGACCGCCTGCCATGGCGCCTTACCGTATGGCGCCACCCGAGTTGGAAGAGTTGAGGAAGCAACTCAAGGAGCTGCTCGATGCTGGCTATGTACGGCCGTCCAAGGCCCCGTTCGGTGCACCGGTCCTGTTCCAAAAGAAGCACGATGGGTCACTCCGGATTTGCATCGACTACCGGGCGCTGAACAAGCTGACCGTGAAGAACAAGTACCCGATCCCGCTCATTGCGGATCTCTTTGATCAACTTGGGGAAGCTCGATGGTTCACCAAGCTGGATCTTCGATCGGGCTACTACCAAGTTCGGATCGCCAAGGGGGACGAGCCAAAGACAGCCTGCGTGACGCGGTACGGATCCTACGAGTTCCTGGTTATGCCGTTCGGCTTGACTAACACTCTGGCCACCTTCTGCACGATGATGAACAAGGTACTCCATCCTTTCCTAGATAGGTTTGTTGTGGTTTACCTAGATGACATTGTCATATATAGTCGGACGTTGGAAGAACATGTCGAGCACATAAGGCAGGTGTTCCAAACCTTACGCGAGAACGAGCTGTTCGTTAAGCGTGAGAAGTGTGCCTTCGCACAAAAGAAAGTTCCATTCCTGGGGCATATCGTCGGAGGAGGACGAGTGCGGATGGACAAGGCAAAGATTCAATCGATCGTCGAGTGGGAGCCGCCGACAAAAGTGCCTGCGTTGAGGTCATTCTTGGGCCTCACCAATTATTACCGACGGTTCGTGCGGAGCTACTCGAGCATCACCGTGCCACTCACGGACTTACTAAAGAAGGATAAAGCTTGGGAGTGGACGGATCGATGCCAAAGAGCCTTCGACCGATTGAAGTCGACCATGACCGAGGAGCCGGTGTTGGCGCTGCCCGACCACACCAAACCTTACGAGGTAGAGACCGATGCATCAGATTATGCGATCGGTGGTGTTCTTATGCAGGATGGACATCCGATAGCGTTCGAGTCCCGAAAGCTGAACGACACCGAGCGTCGATACACCGTCCAAGAGAAGGAGATGACCGCGGTGGTGCACTGCCTTCGGACGTGGAGACACTACCTCCTGGGATCTAAGTTCGT
Source organism: Eucalyptus fibrosa (assembly GCA_017140475.1). Classification (NCBI taxonomy): domain Eukaryota; kingdom Viridiplantae; phylum Streptophyta; class Magnoliopsida; order Myrtales; family Myrtaceae; genus Eucalyptus; species Eucalyptus fibrosa. Next base: position 17,764,376 of record CM029511.1, on the reverse strand, counting down.
CGTGAAGACGGACAACGTGGCCACGAGCTACTTTCAGACCCAAAAGAAGTTGAGTCCGAAGCAAGCTCGATGGCAGGATTTTCTGGCGGAATTCGACTACGCGCTGGAGTACAAGCCGGGGAAGGCCAACTCTGTGGCAGACGCGTTGAGTCGGAGGACAGAGCTGATGAGCCATACGATGAGTCGACCGAGCTGTCCATGGGTCGGCCGCATCAAGGAGGGATTGGCGCATGATCCAAGAGCCCAAGCCCTCATCGGGTATGCCAAGGAGGGCAAGACTCGACAGTTTTGGTGCGAGGACGAGCTCCTCTACACCAAGGGAAGGCGGTTATATGTGCCTTTCTATGGGAAGCTAAGGAATGAGATCTTGTGCGAGTGCCACGACTCAAAGTGGGCGGGTCATCCTGGGATCCACCGCACGTTGGCCCTCGTCGAAGATCGCTACTACTGGCCTCAAATGCGGGACGACGTGGAGGCATTTGTGAAGACTTGTCTGGTATGCCAACAAGACAAGCTGGAGCAACGGTCGTCGCCGGGTTTGCTGGAGCCACTTCCCATTCCATCTCGTCCATGGGAAAGCGTTTCCATGGACTTCATCGTCAACCTACCGAAGTCCGAAGGGTGCCGGACTCTAATGGTGGTGGTTGATCGGTTTTCCAAGTACGCAACCCTTGTGCCTGCAACAAAGGATTGCCCGGCCGAGGAAGCGGCCAAGTTATTCATGAAGCACGTGGTGAAGTAATGGGGGGTTCCGCAAACGATCGTGAGCGATCGGGATCCCCGCTTCACGGGACGGTTCTGGTCCGAAGTGTTCAGGTTGCTAGGGTCGAAGCTGAACATGTCAACAAGTTTGCATCCCCAAACCGACGGTCAGACGGAGCGGGTCAATGCTCTCTTGGAGATCTACCTCCGACACTACGTGAGCACGACGCAAGTGAATTGGGCAAAGCTGATCGACGTAGCCCAGTTTTCCTACAACTTGCAACGGAGCGAGTCGACTGGCCAGAGTCCATTCGAGGTTGCAACGGGGCAGCAACCGAACACCCCGAGCACTATTGCTTCGGGATACCGGGGGAGTAGTCCGCCCGCGTACAAGTTTGCCTAGAACATGCAAGAAGAGGCGGACTTGGCCCGGGCGTGTCTACACAAAGCCTCCAAGCGCATGAAGAAATGGGCGGATAAGAAGCGACGGCACGTGGAGTTCCAAGTTGGAGACCAGGTGTTGGCCAAGCTGCACGTGGTTCTTCGATACAAGGACGTGCACAAGGGGTTGATCCGTCGCTATGAGGGACCATTTCGAGTGCTGCAACGGGTCGGGAAGGTCGCATACAAGCTGGAGCTACCACCAAAACTCAAGGTACATCCGGTGTTCCACGTAAGTATGCTCAAACCTTTCCAAGATGATGAGGAAGATCTGGATCGTGGGGAATCTCATCGGGCGCCACTTGGGGCAAAAACCTCGTATGATCGAGAGGTCGAGAGCATCTTGGCAGATCGAGTCATACGGAAACGATATTGCGCGCCCAAACGAGAATATATGATCCGATGGAAGGGTCTTCCAGAGAGCGAAGCCAGTTGGGAGCCCGAGGAGAATCTTTGGCAGTTCAAGAAGGAGATAGAAGATTTTCATGCCGAAGATGCGACGAGGGCGTCGCCTGATTAGGTGGGGGAGAATGTCACGGCCCGAAAGATAGCATGTCCAAGAGGTTTTCCTAGCACGGGCGTGACACAATGATGACCCTCGGCCTATGTCCCGAGACATAGCGTATTCTCCTTGGGGCGGGCGAATAATGTATTTGTACGCATACGATATAAATGCGAGTAGCTGGTAGTTGGCAATAAATGCCGGTAGTTGGTAGATGGGGAGGTACAATCTCCACCGTCAGATCTAAGGGAGATCTACGGTTAGGGTTTGCCTTGTACTTGTATATAAAGGGGTGTCCTCCCTCATTGTACTTCATTCACAACTTATATGAAAATCCAGAGCTTCTCTCTCATCAAGTGTTTCTCTCTCTAGAAGTTCGTTGTGAGTCGAGTGTGAAAGGCTGCTTAAGGGGTGAAACCTTAAGGCCGCACGGGTGAATCGAGAGTTGATCGAGAGTTGATCGATCGGCCCGTGACACATGGGTGCTCCTTCGCCGGTATAGTACAAAAGAAGATCCCAACGTGATAAAGCCAACTAGATTTCTTATTAAAGAGTTTTATTTCGTCATTGTTAAGATGATCTTATATTTAGTGGTGGACTCCGTTTATAAAGAACTTTAGGGGCTTTTGAAAACAATACCATTTTCAGGAAAATTAAAAGAGAATCCTAGATATTTGATTTTAGAATAATGGGATAATGACATTAATAGTCCATGAATTTTAACTCAATGTGCAATGTGGTCCTTAAATATTAACATAATGTTCAATGTAGTCCTTGAACTTTTAGTTTGTATAATGTGATCCTAAAAATTTTGGTACATATTCAATGTAGTCATTGAATTATATAAAAATATTCAATGTAATCATTTAATTAATTCAAAATCAGGAACAATATTTAGTTTAGAGACTAAATTGAATAGGTACCAAAATTTCAATGACTACATTAGACAAATTAAAAGATTAAAGATCACATTGCACATTGGGCTAAAAATCAGGGACCGCATTAAATAAATTAAAAGTTCAGAGATCACATTGCATATTAACCCGAAGTTTAGGGACCGTTTATGTGATTTTCCCTAAAAAAATTTGTTTAGGTCAATGAATAGCATACATAAGGGAAATGGAGATACTATGCCACGAATCGTGCGACGATTTTTTGCCTCAATTAAGTGCTAGCAATGTGTTCCCATTTTATTTGGTATTTAACCGTATATGAGAAAACCTCTAAAAAATTCCAACCCCCCACCCCTCTTTTCTTCTTCTCTCGCACCTTTTCTGCTTCTAGCATGTCCGGCCCGACTTGGACAACCATTGACTCCAGCCACTGTCATCTATGAGAGAGAACTCCATCGCACCGTCCCTAGCTTCGCTGACACTCGAGCTTCTCTCTCTCTCTCTCTCTCTCTCTCTCTCTCTCTCTCTCTCTCTCCAATGTGCCGACCGTGAACTCATAGCAGTGTTGAGTCTGTTGATCGTGACGGAGCTCGGTGCATTGTGTCGAGCTCTGTCTTGTCGTTGCCAACAGATTAGTTGTTGATGGTGACAGAGATTTGGAGGCCCTTCTTCCAGGTCTGTTTATATTTCAGCTGAGATGGCTAGGTGTGGTGCAGAGAGAGAGAAAGAGAACTGAGCATGCGATAAAGCGAGCTAGAAAGAGCCGCAAGATGATGGCGTGATGACTTTGGAAGCGTGGTTGAACGCATATCAGATGAGTGGAATAGGTGATGAGAACACAAACCGGATTGAAAGATCTTTATCCCTCAGGGTGCATACGTAAGAAATTTCTGAGGTTTAGCAAGGCGGTGACTCATTATAAACACAGATTGTTCGATGGGCTTTTGTGTCCGGCTGAAGGGCACAACATGATCCAAATTTTTCCACGCCAATAATTGCAAGTAATCTTATTTCTCTTGGGTCATTCATAAGGGGTTCTCGCCTATATTTTACCTGATGCATGAGATCATTTGGGTACTTTCTGATGAAGCCGTTTGCCGAGATGTGTTTTTTTGCAAAAAAGAAAAAAGAAAAAGTGGTTGTTGAGAGACATGTGGATATACATTTGCAGTATATCTCAACATTCATTGAGGGAATAACCTAAGTTTTTGTTGGAAATTATATAATATCATGAGGTGTTACGTCCAAGAAAATGAATACTTCAATGTAATCTCATCATAGTGTGATATGAATGAGGATAAATGGTGTTGCTGGCACTACGATCTTTGTATATGTTCGTGGATATACATTTGCAGTATATCTCAACATTCATTGAGGGAATAACCTAAGTTTTTGTTGGAAATTATATAATATCATGAGGTGTTACGTCCAAGAAAATGAATACTTCAATGTAATCTCATCATAGTGTGATATGAATGAGGATAAATGGTGTTGCTGGCACTACTGATCTTTGTGTATGTTCGAATCAATTCATTGTCCCCAAGAATAGATCAATTTGATCTAACAAGGTTTGGTTGTGACCCCACTCAAAATTGGCAATGTTAGATGTTGACATGTACAGAGTTATCTCTACCAAATAGAAGATAATTAAATTCGAAGAGGATGGATTTCCATCTCGAACTTTTATTAAACAATTTCTTGAAATGCTTATATCTGTTGTTAAAAATACAGAAAAGAACGACATCATAACTTAAAAAGTCTAGACATCTATCAACTAATTGCATAAACATACTGAAAAATAAAGCATGTGCCACTCTCAAATCAATAGTGTATAAGACACCCGTGCAAAATTATTTTTACACAGATGGTGTTATAATTACGTCAAATATTTTAGTTTTCGAAATTTGTCTCTTTAAACATTACCCCTCCTCACACCCATTACAATTCTCTTTTTGCAAATGCGTTGTGCTCCTTCGCTAGCATAGTACAAAGGAAAATCCCCAAATGATAAAACCAACTAGATTCTTATTAAAGTGCTTTATTTCATAATAATTGAGAGAATCCATATTTGGTATTGGACTGCGGTTCATGAACAGCTTTAGGTGCTTCTGTCCCTAGAGCCCGAAACTCCCAGTCCATTTTAGTAGATAATCACATCTAAAAAATTAATATTTGAAAAAATTAAAAAGAGAATTTATAATACTTGATATAGAATTACTAGTTTAGGTTGACGAAAAATGGCATACACCAGGAGGAATGAAGATCAATTGCTACGAACTGTGTTACATGAAGAAGATCCTCACTTGGTTTTTGACCGTGCATAAGATATCAGAAATTCTCTCTTGTCATAACTTTCCTGAAAATACCGTTGTTGGCCGCCTCAATCAATACAAGAATGGTAACTTACGAACAATTGAATATTACAAATGTCAAGAGCTAGTTAACTTGTTCTGTTATATAGTCGTTCTGTCGCTTTCATCTTGACATCAATGGAATATTTCTTTTATTGGAGGAGACATCATGATTGGAGTGAAGGTTATTTTACTTCATTAAATTGGAGAAAAGATCATGCTTACAAGGTTATTTCAATCGAAAGTCAATCATATAGATATTGAGTTGTAAAGAAATACTGATTTGACAACTTGGTGGCATGTATGGAGTAGTTGGAAAAGACTCGGGCACTTATCCTTTGTCTTTTCCCAACAGGAAAGGAAAGGGATGAAAGTGCAGTTTAATTAATCCCTTCATTCACTTGCTGGTCCAATTTCAGTTTTCTAGTTTTTCAAGTCAAATTGCATGAAAAACCTCAATTGGAATTGTCCAATTTCTCCGGATTCTAACTCTTAAGACTTGCTTTATCATTTACTTTCCATGTAATCTTGAACTTGGCTTTTGACCGTTGACCAATTCAAGCTTAAAACAAATTAATATACGAGGCAAGCTTTCAAATTTGAAGACATGCCATAAATTAAAACTCGGGGGTCCTTAAAACAAAAGCCCAACGAAGGGGCATCCGAACGTAAAAAATCTCATAAAGATTGGAGGGATGGGCCATCCAAGAGGAAGGGACAGCATTCAAACGTTGGGTCTTCACGACCCAATCGGCCACTTTGTCTGCGGACCCGTGACAGTGGGCCAAGGAGAGAAACTGAAATTGGGCCAAAGATAGATGGGCTTCCTCAATTAAAGCTTGCACCTCCCACCTCACGTGCGTATTCTACAACACCGCGTCGACCAGCTCTTCGCAGGCGGACTGGAGCTCCAACACACTCTCTCTCCTTGACTGAAAACATTTCAAAGCTTCGAGTAGGTGCATGGCTTCCGTCTAAAACGCCGGCAATGCTGGAATCTTCGTAGTACAGCCATCCATTAGAGCTCCCGTTTTGTCCCAAAGGATTCCCGAAATAGCTCAAACTATTTTACCTTCAAAAATAGGTTTACAGCTTCGGTGGGTTCCAATTCTTTGCCAATTGAGATTTTTCTGTATAAAGTATCAGATTATGATGATTCCATTCCAGAAATTACTGAGCATTGACTGAGTATGAAATGATTTAGCATACATTAATAGTTAGTCTGTCCATGGAAAAACAGAAAAATAAAATTGATAAAATATATTTGCATTCCCTTCACATTTAAGCTAGTTACCCCACCAATTAATTACAATCTGCACTTCCCATATATTACCGTATTAACCAACATCTGAAACGCTCGTCGAAAAGCATTAAAGAATTTGGAAAGAACGAAGAAAAGATAGTGATAAAGGCGAAAACATGACTCATATAATTACAATTCACACCATCAAATCCTCATGATGGGCATTGGGCAGGTATATACTTTGCTAGAACTGGGCAAAAGCGACTGACATTGCAAGAGACCTCTAAATCGTCAAATTCGACAACGTCATCCCTTTATTGTCGGAGAAATCGATCCTCAGGGTTTTTATACTTGGCCGATGCTCGAGAAATAATCTATCTCAGAATCACCTTTATCGAATTTTAACAACTGAAAAATGGAGTTGCCTCCTGAAAAGGTTTAGATAATAATGACCAATGGGGTAATGCTCCATAACATATTGACCTCATTGTTACTCTTTTTTAATTGCCTAGTTGTACAACGTATGGCTTAAGTAGCACATACATGATACAACATGACACACCTACAAATTATTTCTTAAAAAACAAAGAATTATGACATGTTGGGACATGTTGTATATTAAATATATATATATATATATATATGATAATGATCATTTTTAATTATTTTAATCAAATTAATTTGATTCAAATTCATAAATATATAAATAATAATAAAAAAAAGAGTCTAAAATGAATTTACACTAAAAATATTAATCCGCTATTTGTTAATATTTTCATCGTTTCAATTTGACAAATTTAGCTCTATTATAATAATTCATAAAACATAGAGAGAAAAAAACACGCAATCCACATTCTAGACTCGCATGTCAAAGCGCGCTAGAAAAGAAGAGGAAAAGACAAACTTAGGAGGTGAATTATGTGTCAAGGAAGTGAGAATCAAAGGAGAAGAGAAAATTAAGTTTTTTTTTCTCTCTTCATTCATTATTTTTATTATTTTTATTATTTTTTTACATATTTACAATTTGACCCCTCATTTATTAAAAAATTTTAAAATCCCATGCATGTCGAGCTCACATATCAAAATTTCGAACTCGTGTGTCGAAATTCCAAACTCACGTATCGGAGGGTGTCAGGAGAATTAACTAAATATCGAAGAGTCAGACAAGCATTAGACACTCCGACATGACACAAAGACAAGCATTAGACACTCCGACATGACACAAAGACCTCCAGAGAATGTTGATGCTTCCTAACTTGTGACCTTTAGAAGCATCAATTCGGGAGAGTATTTCCATATCTCCTCAAGAACTTTTCATAACCCCCATTAATGACACGACTTAAAAGTAAGTCCAGGGCACTTATTTATCACAAGCTAAATCCAAAGTGCAAAAGTACAAAGAAGGCAGAGATTTATGAATTTTTACATTTTAGGCCGTCAGCCAAAGAGTAGCTTCCACAAGGCAGTGTATGCGCACACGCAGATTGGGTCCATTCCAATTGTTGTTCACGTAAGCCTCACATGAACGTCGCATAAAAGGCTTAGACAATCAACTACAGACAAAAACTCTGTCCAATGGACCCGGTGCCAGTAAGAAGTTCCCCGACACATCAATTGTTCAGACTCATTGGATCCACATATTGTGATTATTCCAAAGACTACTCAAAATAAGTGCGTGAATTCATTCAAATATCGGCATGACATTAGCTATTAAATAGACAAGCCAAGATTGACGTACAGGTCCAAAACTACTATGCCTCTTCATTCAATTCTTACTCAACGATATTTCCAGTGTCTCTCACTGCCGAGAGAAAGCATGATGATGACTCTCAACAAATGAGAAATGCGTTTATGTCTTTTCCTGATGTTGCTTGAGCTATTTACCATTGTTTGAATCTACCAAATCTGATGAGCATTCATTCAATGAACTACATCATATCCAGCAGCAAAATTAACAAAAAATTGGCTGCACTTAACAGAGCACTAATTCCTTCTAGCAAGTCAATCTACTTTATCAGCGGCAAATGCCACAAAGTAGCCAACTAAGGAAATACTCCATCCTAGATATCTATGATGAAATATCATTCGAGTTAATCCAGGGCAAAGATCAATCTCATACAAACACAGAATTCTGATCAACCAAAAAAGGGAAAAACTGAGGCTGATGGAATTTAATATTTGAAATTTTTACAACAAGCGACGTTTGGGAAACATATTGAGAAATGAATCAACAAGACCTTATCACATCACCAGGTACACAAATTACAATGTGACTTATATACTGAAAGCGGACCATAACAGGGGCCAAAGTCATTTGCAGAAAGAAGGATTAATCAACCAAAAGTCCGGACTACTGTTTACCAGAAAGAGAGCAGAGCAAATACCAAACGTTCAAAAGAGAAATAAAGATACCATATGTTCACAAAGATAATCCAGAAATCGGCATCATTGCTCAAAAGCACACTTGTTATGCTACTTCGCTTCCATTTCTTGCAGAATAGAAATTCAGCAATTGTTGCTTGTGTCTTTTACACTACAAACAGTAGCCTGCGTCACTCTCTTCCTTATTAAGCTAACAATTCAAGTAGTCGTATTCCTTCATTTAGAACAACTGAGGGCCCAGCCACCAAATTCACATTGCAGACAATCGAAACTTACCTTGGATTGTTACTTGGATATGTCAAACACAAAAGTAATATATTAATCTCAATGGTCAGGTGATCCAATGTAAAAAACACGAGAATAAATTTTAAGCATGTGGGAGATAATGCTGAGGATTTCTTTCACCTCCCAGTGGAACAGATTGTACAATTTATAAAACATTAATCCAGAAACCACCAAAGACAGCAACCTACACAGCGATCTCAAAGTAACATAGATGAAGACAGAATCATCTTTGCAAGACTTTTGGCAAGAAGAACTAAACAAGTATCGACCATCTAATAGACAAATACGCATTGCAGTGAACGTTGATTTGTGATTCAGATTGTTAATATGAACACTTCACGGTGAGCACTTCAGGTGATGATCATATAAAGCACTTATAGCATGCATATAGACACGCCGGCAATAAATTTGACAACAAAAATCACACAAAAATGCTTGAAGTCTCTCTCCATAAAGCTAAGAACGAAGAAGGAAGATTATAGTGTTTATTTTACCAATGCACGAAGGACGAACGGATCAAAGGAAGTGGCTGTCCGAGAAAGTGATCCTGAGGAATAATCTATCTCGGAAGCACCTTTATTGAGTGTTATCACCTGAAAAAGGAAGTTGTCTCCACATTTGAAAAGGTTAAGATGAAAATGACCAATGGGGTAATGCTCCATAACATTCCGACCTCATTGTTACTCTTTTCTAGTTGCCTAGGTCAAAGTACTTTGACCGTTGGAAGCATCGAATTTGGGGGAGTATTTCCGTATCTCCTTAAGAACTAATCCCCCATTAACATAACTAAAAGTATGTCCACGGCACAACCTAAATCCAAAGTGCAAAAGCACAAAGAAGGCGGAGATTAAAGAATTTTCACGTCTTATGCCATCAGCCAAAGAATTGCTTCCACAAGGTGGTGCCTGTGCTCACTTAGATTGGGTCCATTTCAATAGTTGTTCAAGTGAGTCTCACATGAATGTTGCATATGGGGCCTAGACAAACAACCATTGACATAGACTCCGCCCAATGGACCCGGTACAAGTAAGAAATTCCCCAACACATCAATTGTCAAGACTCGTTGGATCTATAGATTGTGAAAAGTCCAAAGCCTGCTAAAGATAAGTGCTTGGATTCATTCAAACATTAGCATAACATTGGCTATTGATGAGATAAGCCAAGATTGACATACAAGTCCAGAGCTACGATACCTCTTCATTCAATCTGTACTCTACGATATTTGCAGTATCTCTCACTGCTGAGAGAAAGAATGATGATGATTCTCAAAAAATAAGAAATGCTTTTTCATCTTTTCCTGATGTTGCTTGGGCTATTTACCATTGTTTGAATCTACCAAATCTGATGAGCATCATTCCATGAACTAATTAATACCCAGCAGCAAAATTAACAAAAAAAAATTGGCTGCACTTACAGAGCACAAATTCCTTCTAGCAAGTCAATCTACTTTATTAGCAGCAAAGGTCACAAAGTAGCCAACTAAAGAAATACTCTGTTCTGAATATCTATGATGAATATCATTTGAGTTAATCCAGTACAAAGATCAAGTTCATACCAACCACTCTTTCAAACATGAAATTCTGATTTAAAAAAAAAAAAAAAAAAAACTGAGGCTGATGGAACTTAATATTTGAAATTTTTTACAACAGCCAACGTTTGGCAAACATATTGAGAAATGAATCAAAAAGACCGTATCCCATCACCTGGTAGTCAAATCACAATGAGGACTCGTATACAGAAAGTGGACCATAACTGGGGCCAAAGTCATTTGCAGAAAGAGGAATTAATCAACCAAGAACTTCGTGGCACTGGTCACCAGTAAGAGAGCTAAACAAATACCAAACGTTCGAAAGAGAAATAAAGACACCATATGTTCACAAAGATAATCCAGCAATCAGCATCATTGCTTAAAAGCACATTAGTTATTCTAATTCACTTCCATTTCCTGCATAATAGAAATTCAGCAATTGTTACTTGTTTCTTTTTCACAACAAACTGTAGCCTGCGTCACTCTCTTCCTTATTAAGCTGACAATTCAAGCAACTGTATTCTTTCATTCAGAACAACTAAGGCCAACATTTCACAGCGGAACCTCCCCAACCACCAAATTCACATTGCAAACAATCGAAACTTACCTTGGATTGTTACTTGGATTCATCAAACACACAATCAATAGAAAAGAAATCATATTAATCTCAACGGTCAAGTGATCCAATGTAAAAAACATGAGAATATATTTTAAGCAAGCGAGAGATAATGCTGAGAATTTCTTTCTCCTCCCAGTAGAAGAGATTGTACAGTTTACGGAACATTAATCCAGAAACCGCCAAAGTAACATAGATGTAGACGGAATCATCTTTGCAAGATTTTTGGCAGGAAGAACTAAACAAAATCGACCATCTAACAGACAAACATGCATTGCAGTGAACATTGATTTGTGATTCAGATTATTAATATGAACATGTCACGGTGACCACTTCATGCGATGGATCATACAAAGCACTTATAGTGGGCACATTGACACGCCAGCAGTGAATTTGAACAACGAAAATCACACAAATATGCCTAGGTCTCTCTTCACGAAGCTAAGAACGAAGAAGGAAGATTATAGTGTTTATTTTATCCGATGCACGAAGGACGATCGGATTAGAGAAAGAGGATGTCCGTGACAATGACGTTGAGGATCGGAGCCAGCGAAGGAGAAACGGACAAATTCAGAGCAGCCAAAGCAAACGGACCGGAGAACGGTGCTGACAGAGCTACGGCCGGGTGGTGGAGCGATCCGGGAGGTCAGTTGGAGGTCACTAGACGAAGCAAGGAGCCAAGAGAGATAATTTTTTGGACGTTTAGAAATCTTTGAGCCTCCCCACCCTGTGTGATATGTGCTGAGCGCATGAGTGTTATCGTGGCCGGCGATGGAGGACGAGCGGCCATGGCTGCCGGGAGGACCGAGGCGACGGAGAGGGAGCGAAGATGGAGACGCTTCTAGAAATGGGTCGACCCGATGCAGAAATTCTCTCTTGCTGAGGTCCCGTTCGTATATTCCTCTCCCCGAATGCGTGCGCCAGGCCCATCAGAGTAAGCCTCGGCCCACACAATTTCCCTCATCGCAGCCCACGATCCACAGTGTGTCAACTCTCTCTCTCTCTCGATCTCGATCGGCCGAGTTGCAGAAGATTCTCCACCACTAATTGACGCCAGAAATCCACCGTCCGCCATCTCTTTCTCGGGAATTCTCAAGGCTTCTTCATCAATTCTCCTTCTCCGTCGTCCTTCAGACACCGTTAGCAGCCACCCTAGCCGCTCCGCCATCGCCGGTTTCACTGCAACAAGGCAAGCTCTCGTTCTGCTATGTTTTCTGGTCAGGACGCCCGAAAGTGCACCAACCCTTGGTCGTTCCCCCTGTGCCGGCCCCAATTATCGACGTGGACACCGCCGGGAACTTTGTCACTGAATGAAAGAGAGCCAGTGAGCTTTAGCTAATGTTTGTGAGTTAATCAATTGCGATTGAAGCTCGATTAGCAATTCGGACTCATAATGTTATGTCGTGATGATCTGAAAGTGAATTTTTGCCTTGTATTTGCATACGAGCACCTTGATCGAAATGCCTATCACTTGTTGGATGAAATGTTCGAACTAGATCAGTATGTAATTTCAATTCAATCCTTGAAATGCAAAATCATATTGCATCAATTCAATTTGTTCTTGACTTATCGAAACCTTAGTATGGCCGAATTCGTTCGTATGCTCAACAAATGACGTGAAAATTGTTGTGTTGTGGCTTGAGGATCTCTTTGGTTCGAGTTAAAGTGTGAATTCTGTGGTGAAAGAGTGCGAGATCTGCATGGTCGCGTGCAAAGAATGGAGCGTCAGAATCGCCATCGATCTTCCTTGGGCGTTGTTCTCTTCCTCATTGTCTGCTGATGCGTGCACAAGAGGTGGAAAATTTCTGGAAATGTGACTTTTCTGATGCTGTGGTTTTCATTTCGTATCCCATACTTAGAGGACTCGTTGAGGGAGTCAGATAGCTTGGAATGGATATATTTGGGGTACATTTGTTTCCGGATAAATTATCCTATTTTGTTTTCACTAACTAAAACAATCAAAATAAAAAATAAAAATGAAAATTGTAGAGAAAGGTAAGTCTTGGTTAGGCCGTTACGGTTTAAGAATAGAATTTTCATTTGATTCATGTCCTTCGAGATTAGGGAGTCATGTCTCTTGAATCTATAAATAAATTGAAATTTTATGTTGTGTTTTTCTCATATGAAATGGATAAAGAAAATAAAATAAATGATATAAAAAATTCAAATTTACATTTATATTAAGATTACATTCAATGGTCACTTTGACATAAGTCTTCGTTTAGGCTTGGGTTTAATTTCTAGACTCAACTCCATGAGTTTTTTTGTCTTGAGGCTTGATGATGAGATAATATATATTCGTTAGCCAACATTGTATTGGATTAAATTCTCGGACTATACTTTCTGTATGTTACTTACTTTCAATGCCTTGATTATAAGCTTGATTTATTAGGTGATGTTTTCGTTTACTATATTTTGATTATGTGATTTAAATTCGAGAGTAGTCATTGTCATGAGAATTTTCAGATATATTCGCATCACTACAAGTTGTATTTAAATTTGCTGGCCGGTTTGAGGGCTTTATGCACACCTAGCTCTTTCAGCTTTACCTGCATCAATTGCAAACAGAACATGAGAATACACCGAATGAGCTTGTAGATTGAGAGATTCACATTTGAAAATCTCGCAATGAGCAATTTAAGCTTCGGTCTCTCCCCAAACTTTGTGCCGATATTGATGTTAATAGGAACTGCCAAGAACTTGGCAAACCCACAAAGCCGAGGATGCTGCCCAGGTGAATGCAATTCATCCCCCCAAAACTTCAATCTCAGACCGAAGCATCATGGCCATTGCCGGCATCTTCCACTCACAATGACATTCGAGCGGTGGTGGATATTTTACCTCGGACACGGCTTTTATTGAATACGATTTCATGGAAAATGGAGTCTCCCTTCTTATCTGGAGACCAAAAAATTGGCTCTCACATATTCATTCCAACCCTTTGATTACCAAATCATCTCATAACATTTTTTCCAATTCCACTGCGCGCTTTTAGAAGCTTTTCACACTGAAGTCCGTCAGAGAGAATGATGTTGAAGATATGGAGTGCTTCCGGCACGAAACATAATATCATATCTTTTGTAGTCGACCATAAATTTTATTTCTCATCAATATAATGAAACTTCCGACAACTAAAACCATTTGTATCATGTTGTAGCATAAATATCCATAGGATTCTGAAAGATGTATAATATCTTGATGTACAATTGGATATCTACAATCTCATGAATCCATATTTGTTGTTAAGTCCTATTCAAATAGATTATAAAAGTATCACGTGGCAAACCCATTCACAAGATGAAATCCCGAAATTTCATGATTGATAATTATATTAACATCGTATTTAATGATGCAGTTATGCTAACGAGGTAATTTCCAGTCAAAGCTAGGTAAACGCTGATAAATATCAAAATAAAGATTTGATATAGTAAATGCTCACATATATATATATATATATATATATATATATATATATATTATTAATTAAATGCTTATGTTTTAACATCAACAAGATCAAAATCACTTAGTAGCCGAGACACTAACCTCAGGTTTACGGATGTATTTAGACATAAATTTCAGCGGACAGTCTTGCTGTAGCTGCAGCAATTATTCGACATCTTCAACAAGAATGAGCTTGCACCTGAGCTTCATGGCTATATAAATCACAGGCTTGGCTTGACATGTGTTTGGAGAACGGATCCACGATCTTGAACAATCAAAGTAGAATTGCATTCTTCAATTGCAAAGTCACAAGAGTGATCCTAGCAACTGACAACATCACAGCGACTTGGTATGTTTACAGACAATCTAAAAATGAAGATTGCAACGACTTGGTGTGTTTACAAACAATCTAAAAATGATAAGATTGCAACTAGCTCCAAAAAGAGAACAAAGACAAAATGACATATGCGGTATGTTGGTTTGAACTAATATACGGCATAAAGCGATGCTTCCTTTGTTCATCTCAATCCAACCTCAATCGGGTCCTTACCAACATTGCTAAAGATGGAGACTTTAAACACTGCATTGCTCCCTTTCAATGAGCTCAAACAAATATCTCCTTTATTAGAGTTTCTCTCGCAGACGTCGACCAGCCACCGGAGAAGTTCAGGGGGCGTTATTGCTGATAGGTGCTGAGCTGCTTCGGCCCCATTTTGTTTGAATTCTTAGAGCCGGAATTCGTCAATTTTTGACACGTGTCTCTCTATGAATTCGAACAATCTGCCCATCGAAATAATTTTCCAGCTTAGTGGGTAGTTTGGATAATTTTCCATCGGCATGTATCAGTTCAATTCAGTCCAGTGGTTTCAAATTAATCACCTGAATCATTGCATGTGTAAACATAAGGTTATATTACCATTACTATTCCGATTACCTTTTGATTAATTTCCTTACTATAGAATGTCGTGTGATTTCATATTTGAAGTATGCCAATGATGAATGGAGATTGGGGTGGTATATCTTTTTCCTTTCATAACAAGAGATTGTCAAATCGCCGTTTTGAAAAAAGGACACTCCAATTCAAATTTTAAACGACACTCCAATTCAAATTTTGTAGTCTTTTCTAGGGCAGTGAGAGGCCTTAGATGAGTAGAACAATGCAGAAGTAGCTTAGCAGGACTCACATGACATTTAGGCTGTTTGGTTTGATTGACAGTAAGAAAAAGGAGAAATATCATGAGCACATATGTGAAATTTTTTGAGTTACTACAAAATGATTTAGCTCACTCTTTGTGTTAGACATAAGTATTAACTACAATTTAGGCCACCCTTATCAATGCCATCAATCAAGGTGCCAAAAGCTTATTACCAAATTCTTGAGAATTTGAAAAGTGACTAGGAAAAGCATGTCATCTACACATACAAAACTTATAAAAATGACAAGTCACGCCTCCCAATTATCCTAGGGAGTAACTTAGAACTTCTGTTAATCTTTGACATTCGAAGCTTAGTCCTTTTTTATTTCGAGCATATTTATTTAAAAGGTCGCATCAATGAGTGTGCAAATTAATTATTATGAAACTCACAAATTGTAAAGGGAATTCAACATCTTGGAAGGCTGGTAAGAAGGTAAACGCAATTTAGCCTCTAGTTTCCTACATGGCGACAAACCTTCTGAATCTTCAAGGTCCATGACATCTTCAGAATCTTCCCATTTTCTCTAAGAGAAATTCGCTCTCTGGATTTAATATCTCATCATTGCTTCCAGAATAGTCTATTCATATTCCATCGCCCGCCACAATGTGTCTGAATACTTAAGAGTTGCAATTCTCTGGTTTTCTTGACCGCATGTCTAAATGAATTCCCAAGCCACGTTTTGTCCATGAAAACATTTGACCAGCCAATACACATGATAAGACATGGGGATGCAAGCATACACTAACACCACAATTTTTTCGAATTTGCGCACAATGTCAACCTTGTGTTTACTACATTATTAAAATTATGGATGTACCACTAACACTGTTAAAAAAACCGTTAAATATGTTCACGTGGTGCTTACAAGGAAATCTTTTATCAAGTGGCAGTAAAACCACTGCGGAATCCATCTCCGTCTCTCTCTTGAAACATTATGCCATCACCTTTGCCCACCAGTACGGCCACCACCGTCCACCACCACTGCCATCACAACCGACACCCACATCCTTCAACAGCCATAAGCAAACGCGACCACCGCAACCACCAGCACCACCAGCGACCTCGAACTCATTGTTCGTCATCTCTCTCTGGGGCTAGCTGAGGCGTACATCTCAGATCGGGGTCTCATAACCTTGAATCAGAGGACGTGACCTTGGATTCGAGGTTGTGAGACCTCAGACTCAAGGCAGCAACCTCAAGCGGAGGTCTCTGGAGGTTCGGGATAGTGAGAGAGATAGTTGCAAGCCCCATTGCAATGGACGACAACAACGGCACGGTGATGGCCTCATAGCAAATGACAAGCGGCAACAATGGCGTTGTACAGTGTGGATGACGGTTGAGCATGGAAGAGGACGAAAGGGAACATAAATCCTCAAGCACGTCCTTTTTCAGTTCATTTAAGTTTGGAATGGGGCATTAATGAGCGCGCGTCTCGATTATTATGAACCTCACAAATCCAATCGGAATTGAATAGGATTGTGTACTCTCCTGCCCTTCCACCCCACCCTCTTACTGTGTTCCCTCCCTCCTCCACCGCTGGATCATCTTCAGGACGGGGCCCTTTCCCTCTTTTCGCCTCGGATCCGGATTCGTGTGCCTGATTTGATCGAGCCATTAATCACGTACGGGGCTCCAATGACTCACGATGATGACGAGAACCCCTTTGCTCATGATTCCCCGCATCCAGATAAGAATTTGCTCTTCCTTTGTTCCCTTCACGTTTTCAATTCTTTTTTCGCTCTTTTCCTAGATTTTATCATGGGGTAATAACAAAGAACCTTTTGTTTTGGAAATTATATTAGTCATTTCATGTCACTCGATTGATAGGAAATTGAAAAGCACGATATCTTATCACGAATTATATAGCTCCGGCTATCATATATTGATGTAAGTCTTTTTAACTTTTGACTAGGAAGACACAGTGTTCCTGCTTTTGTCACAACAGAAAACAACTCATCCCAAGTTGTAGGTTTGGCCGGATGAATGATACCTGTTTTAATGAAATGCGATTGGAACTTTAGATGGGTTGCGGTGGATTGGTGTTCCTCCATTTGCCAAGAAAAGAAAGAAAACAAGAAAATTACAAGCAATTCCCACAATTGGCTCGCTCACATGAGCTGATATCACACAATGCCGAGAGAAAGGGGAGAGAAAAAATGAACCCCAAAAAAGGGAAAAACGTGAAGAGAAGAGGCGAAACCAAACCGATCTCCGAAAACTTGTGAGGTTGGCTGATATGGAAGAATAGTGTCCCCTATATATCTCCAACGGCTATGGCGGTCATTCGCTGGACCATCTATTAGCTGTGGAAGCCGATGAAGGCATCGTGACCAAGGACCGGAGCGAAACTTTTTTTTTTTGGAGTGGGGGGGGGGGGGATACGTGACTGACGGCCTGGCCCGAACTGAAGTCATGCCATTTGGCCCAAACCAATAGGATTTGGCACGGCCCGAAATTTTTTTTAAAAAAAATTGTTTATTTTATTTTTTATTTTTGTTCTTACCCTCCATGAGAAGTTCAAATAGCACATCCTAAAACCAAAAACCTTGAAGACATCAGAACAGGCTAGTAAAAACCTGTTTTGCTACTTGCTGGAGAAACGGGGAGCAGGAGGGAGACCATGACATGAGCAAAAGAATGACTCCATCCCATCACTCGCTTTGTAACTCGTTGGCGTGAGTGTGAGACACGAGAAGAAAGATTGCAAGAGCAAGCGTAGAGAGAGAAAGAGAGAGAGAGAGAGAGAGCATACGGTGTCTGACGGGGCTCAATGGTGGCACGATGGTTGCACGGTGGCGGCTTGGTGGGGATTGGACTACTTGATAATGATGAGATAAGAGAGAATGAGAGAGGTCGGGGCCTCAATGTGGGTGATGGGGAAAATGAAAGAGGCCCGTAGAGAAGGAAAATGAGACATTATATCAAAATTACAAATTGAGTAGATATAGATCATCCCAATTTCGACTAAAATCTAAATGGCCTAGATTGGGCGAGCTAAAAGATATTTTGAAACTCTAACACCGGAACCTGAGAATTAGACCATTACACCGGTAGTTTTTTTGCTATGCCCAATGCTTCAATCACAGAGCATGTCTTGTTGGACCGGTGCAATCAGGACGTGCTACTTACATGAATTTCGTTTATGATCAAATTAAAGAGTGATGCCCATTGAGTATCGGAGCATAACTTCAAAAATAGCATCAATTTTCTTGGCATATTAAAGATGTATAAAATAAAAAAAAAATAACAAAAAAACAAATAAAAGAAAAGAGAGGGGATAAAATATTTAAATTCAGTTCCTTCATTGAAGAAGCTGAATTTTATTTGTACTTCTGTTATTTATAAAATACAAATCAAAGAAATATAAAATAAAATAAAAAGAAATAACAAAAGTACAAATAAAAGAAAAGAGAGAGGAGGAAAGAAGTGTCTAAAGTTCAGAGAAGAATCTCTCTCTCTCTCTCTCTCTCTCTACGAAGACATGAAGGAGTGAAGCTATTGACTGGAATCTCTAACGATCTTTGCTTCGAGAGATCTCCAGAGACAACCAGTTTCTCGTGACATTGAAGCGATGACGAAATTCGCCATCTCCCGTTGAACTGTAGGATTAATTTCGATTCGTTCCAGATTTGTCTGTTGATTTTTGTTTCGATTTTGTTTTTCTCCCAATTCTCTCGCTGTCTCTTGGAATTCAATTGCCGTCGGTTGTGCTGTGGAGGTGGGAATCGAGTTTGCGAGGAAGGTGTTTGATGGAATGACGAAACTGGACTCTGTTTCCAAGGATACCCGTTCCGGAGAGAGAGAGAGAGAGAGAGAGAGAGAGAGAGAGAGAGAGAGCAAGTTCGAGTTCGACAGCGCATGATGTCGTCGATTATAACACGAAAAGCCACTGCCAGAGGCTTGGATGCTATGATGTTGAGAGAAAGGCTGCGGAAGAGTTGCGCCGCAGAAACACCGTTACGTAGTTATGCTACTGCGGGAAAGAGATGACTGTGAGAGAGGCTCTGAATGCTACTTCGTATTTCTTCTTCTTTTTTTTTTGGCAGAAGTATGAACCTGAGAGGGTTGTTGATATTGCAATCACAGGGGCTGGTTTCGCTGGAGTTGAAGTCGACGGTGCTTTCTACGGTCTCAGGCCTATCGTGGAGTTTTTGACATTCAATTTCGCTATGCTGGCGACCGAACAAGTTATAAATTCTGTTGAAAAGATGAAGTACATGTCAGTTGATGATATGTCAGTCCCTATGGTTTTAAGAGGAGTTGCAGCAGGAGTCAGTGCCCATCGCTCCCAAGCCCTGCGGAGAAGTCGCCATCCCACGTAGAGGAAGCTTTACTAGATCTGATCAGCCATCGCCCTCAGCTTGTAATGTTTGGTATTAGCATCAGAAAGCTTCATGTCTCTTTCATCTTCTTTTCCTGTCTTCTTTTGTTTGAAAGGGTGAGCAATCATTCGCAAATTCTGGACATGCTCGTCTCATTTCAAAGTAGTAATTTGCTTATGCTATTCAATGACACTCTTTGCGCTCATAAACATTGATCCGGGACCTATTGTTGCATAGCTTAATCGCTATTCTTTAAATTAGTTGATGATCCAGTCGTGTTGAATTCAATTTGTTAATTATGTGCTTTGGTGTTCTAGCAGTTGAATGAATTTTTATATGGATCTGCTTTGCTTCATGGTTGTTAGCATCAATATTAAACGTTGTTTCATTCTATTATAATGTGGTGTAGGAAATTGGTGAACTCCTCAAGCTCCCACCCAGGCAACGTCCTAGTTGATTATAGGCCATTTGCAGCATTTGTATCTCTTGTATACATGTATCTAGCGACAGCAGATTAGCGTAAAGATTCTAGAAATACAGATCATGGAGATCCAAGAAAGTATCATTGTGCATTTGTGGACACGCCATGGGGGGGAAGAAAAAGCACAGTCACCGAAATATCTAAGAGTTGCTCTTTGCTTTTCCTAAATATGGTACTCGATGAATTCGCTCGGAATAATCTGCACAAGTACATGTTTGAATGACCGAGCTATGAAATTGTTGAAGTGGAATGAGAAATCCAAGGATAAATTTGGAGGGCAAAGAGCAAGGAGGTAATGATTTAAAGTTGTAGAAGTCCAATGATAAATTTATCCTTTTGAAAGCGTTCGAGGATGAAAAAACTTGCTATAGCTAAAATCCTTTTTTTTAATACAAGTAATTAAGGGCGCGTTTGGTTGTGTTTTTTAAAAATTGTTCCAGGAACGAAATAAAAAAAAAAGTATTTATGTTCCGGGGAACAATTTTTGAACAAAAACACGCGTTTGGTAAACTTGTTCCGGGAATAAAAAATAAACAGAAACATGTTTGGTAAATTTGGATAATTTTTTTATTTCTTTTATTTTTTATATTTTTTTCTTATTTTTCCTTTTTTTCTTTTTTCTTTTTCATTTTTTTCTTCTTTTGGCCGGTCGCCGGCCAAGGCCTTGACCGGCGACCGCCGGCGAGGGTCGGCCTCGCCTTGATCCGACGAGGCCGAGCTCGCCCGCCGGCGGGCGAGGCGCGGGCCTCGCGCGGCCACCGCCGGCGAGGCCGAGGCTCGCCGCCGGCCCGGGCGAGCTCGGCCTCGCCGGATCCGGGCGAGATCGAGGTCGCCCGGTGCCCCGGCGCGAGGTTGGCCTCGCCATGGCCGGGCGAGCTCGAGCTCGCCCGATCCGGCGAGGCCGAGCTCGCCCAGCCGGCGGGTGAGGCGCGGCCTCGCCGGGCCACCGCTGTGCAAGGCCAAGGCTCGCCGGCCGCCGGGCGAGCTCGGCCTCGCCGGATCCGGGCGAGATCGAGGTCACCCGGGCCGGCGCGGGTCGGCCTCGCCCGGCCTACGGCGAGCCTCGGCCTCGCCGGGGACGGCGAGCGTCGGCCTCGCCGGGCCGGCGAGCCTCGCCGTGGCCGGGCGAGGCCGCCGGCCCTCGTCGGCCGGTCGCCGGCCATGGCCGAGGCCGGCGACCGGCCAAAAGAGAAAAGAATAAGAAAATAAGAGAAAAAAAAAAAGAAAAAAAGTGTTTCGATTTGTGTTAAAAAGAAACACAAAATTTGTGTTTCTTGTTTCTTTTTGTTCGCAGGAACAAAAGAACAAAAAAGGAACAGAAACGCACCCAAACGCGTTTCTGTTCCTTTTTGTTCCCTGTGAACAAAAAACAGAAAAAGTGTTTAAAAACAAAAAAAATAAACACAACCAAACGCAGCCTAAATGAGTATTGTTCTAGTATTCCATTAGCCATAGTGACTGAGTGAAGAAGGAGGAGGAAAACAAAAAATAGAAGGAAAAAAAAAGTAAGAGGAAAAATATAAAGAAAAATAAAAATTTAAAAATTAGATTTTTTTTTAAAATAAGAAAATTGTTAAAAGGAATGCACAATGAGAAATCAAATCAAAATTTTCAAACCAAATAGCGGAAAATATTTTTTTTGTTCATTTTTCAAATTTCAAGCAAATATCGAAAAATATTGTCATTTTCTTGGAAAATAACTTATTGGATTTAAAAAAAAAACATAATATTTTCCGTGAAACGAATGAGCCTTAATAGACATTGATGTAAAAATTTGTTTAATTGACTAACCACGAAGAGATGTAGCATAGATGGGTAATTGCTTTGCCATGCATATCATGAATGCTCTTTGTAGGATAATTGTGGTCATAAAGAAGAAAGAATTCAAGAGAAAAAGATCCTAAAGCATCTAAGCTCTTCAAAATTGAAATGACGAAAGATCAACAATCATCATCTAACAAATTTTCCCGTGATAATACCCCAAAAGTATTTCTAAGTCAAAGTCCAGAAGTCTTCATGCAAATCGTTCAAGTCCAGCTCCTCCATTTTCATATAGCAAGTTCTTCCATGGAGAAAAAGAAAAGTATGGATTTTGCTATAGATTAGAGCATAAAATGGCCAAAATAGGCTCAAATAAAGGTCTAAGCCGGCGACTTAAACTAGGATAGTTTTGTCTGAAATTTGTAATTTGGCAAAAAATAAGAATAAATTTCCCAAAGGAATTAGGTTTTCTTTTCCAATTTCACGTTTTTTGTTCCCTCCCGTCATCCTACTTGGAAACTCCTTCATTTCTTTATCTCCTCTCTCCTGTCACATTCTCACTGGCCAGCCAAACAAGAATATGAAATTGCCTAATCAGTATTAAATAAAAATTTGATCTCACTGGCCAGCCAAGTATTTACACCACATTTTTCAGCGACTTAAATTGAGGTAATTTTTTTTCCGAAATTTGTGATTGACCAAAAATAAAGAAAAATCCCAAACAAATCGGGATCAGTTTCCCTTTTCAAATTTGTGATTGGCCAAAAATAGTCCCTTCCATTGCAATTCTTGGAAACACCTCCATTGCTTCATCTCCTTCCTCTCGCGCCAAGCCATCGCCAGCGCCCTCGACACCACCGTCGCCGCTATCAGGAAGTCCGATCTCCGATGCACCCAAGGATCAGGAGCCACCCCGGCAACGCCACCGCAGTCCCAACGGCAGACCGTTCCTCCTCTTTTCACCACACGGCTTCTCCCCCATCCTCCTCTTCCCGTAAGTTTTCTTAAGCCGCTTCCGATGCGAAGTTGAGGTCTTGGAATTTGACACTTGTCGAATCACTTTCGATCGATGGTAGATTCAATGGTGATGATGATGTTGCCGCAGGATTCAATATCGGGGTTGCTACGAAACTGAAGTGTCAGATCAGATCAGTTGGATGAGAATCGTTCTGTAGCTTTTTCTAGTGGCTTCACACGCGAACCATAGTGGTTCTTGATCTTATGTCTAGGGCTGGATTATTTTATTCTATTTGACGCGGAATATGTAACTCTTGAATTTTTCTGCTACCCACCAAGGAAGGAATCGTGTCCATAGCGGAAATGAAATCTCGTAGGATTTTCACTTTCTGGCCTTTAACCAGCTTGTGTCTCATTGTCTTGATCTGGGCTTCTAGCTACATATATTCATCGTCAGTTCTCGATATGTAAATTCTATATATTTAGAAATGTTTAGTGATGCAACCGCTTTTTTGGAGCTAGCTTTAGAATGAATCGTGTGATGGTTTTGCCTTTCCAGTTTATGGTTAAGCCCTTTCTAGTTCAACTTGGGATCATTGAGTTGTCTTTCCCACTGACTGGTTTTGATATATCTCGACAAGTGCCTAAGTTCCACTACAACTGTAGAGAAAATTAATGATCGAAGGACTCTACTTAAACAAGTTTTCATTGCACACTTCTCTCTCATCCCTATGCCCCATTTTGGGCCCAATCTTTGTGGAAATAAGTAATCTGATGATTAATGTTTACGTAGTTTCATCTGTTCGTTAACTAGTTAACGAAGCATCTGTTGTTTTAGGGGATTTTGATTGAGCATCTCTGTTTGTGGTCTTTTAAGTGCAGGATGGAAATAAATTGTCTGAGTTCCTTAGTAATATATATCCTTTAAATTTGATACATTGTCTTTTCCGGTATAAATGGAATAGTATGGCAGTTTCACTTTTCTTGGATTTGCTTCTCCTTAATGATGTCCACACTTGTGGCATTTGGTGGGAATGTAGTCACCATTTTAATGATTGCAATGCTAGCCATTACAAACAGGAACAGATAGAGAACTTGGAGGCCTTGTTTTGGTTCTACATGAATCACTTCAACCAAGAGTTTGTTTCATAAAATGTTGTTTACTTATACATTGATGTGTGTTCAACTGCTGATGTAGTCGGATTGGAATCATGATAGAGAGGGAGGTTCACCGGTCCACTAAACATTTTAAGTGTATGCGTTGGGCATCTAACTCCTGTGCATGCATGAGTTTTTTACCCTCCTAACATGGCATTGTGGAACTTATAAATATGTTTTGATCACTTTGATCGGAATCAAATCATAGGAGCATGTTCTGCTAAGCTAAGGTAATCATTCAGCTTTGCTGTCCATCCAAGGCATGTTCGAAAAAGCAGTTTTCTATGTGATTCCAATCCTTAGAGCAAAGTCTCTCATTTCTAGACATGGCTTTTGTGCTGAACACTATATTTTACAAAGGCTTGGTTACATATCAATCATGTCATTTCAGATGTTCTAGGTTCGCAGTCTGGGTGAGCTTCTTAGCCATGTTGGTTTTACCTCATTGAATATTGCAGCATTTCCTGGCTATATCTTCTATAGTTCTCTTCCTTCTGCTTTGCAGGCATTGACGATCCTGGCCTTGAAGTGCCGTTGTGCTTCCTTCTTTAATGGGGATGACTCTTTTATATGCAGTTTTTGATTGCTTCATAAGGAAGTACTAAGTGTACTAACAATGTGGGTATGACGTGGATTAGACAAAATATCATCATCAGGAGAGCCCACCCCAAGCGCTATCATTTCCTTCATGCTCCCAGGTCTGTTCTTGCTCAGTTTCAAATACTCTTAATTGAGAAACTGATATAAATTGAAAGAAACATGAAGCAAAGAACGGGGTGGGAGTGCAGAGGGGAAAGGATACTTCAAGTGGGAGCTCATGGAAGTAAGTGTGTATCACTTTCATCTATGCAAAGAAAAAGGCACCAATACTAGCAGCCATCCACACATACAAGAACCAAATAAAGAGAGAATGAAGTACTAGCATATATGGTGCTTGTGTTGCGACAAAAATAAAATTTACTAAATCGATAGGCATGAACAGTGGATACCTGTACTTACAATTTTCGTTCCTTTCTATATCATTTTAAACTCCTTCATCATGATTGTTTTTTGTGATTATGTTTGTATCGCTGTTTCTGATCAATGTTTCTTTTATGTTGCATGAACTGGTGTGGATGGACTCATTTTGTTTTCTCATCCTATTTTGGCTTGATCAGAATGCCGTCTTCTGCTGTGTTGATATAGCTACAATGTTGTGTGCTTAAATATTTTGGACTTGCTGAACGGTTGCTCTTCAATTTTTAGTGTCGCTTCACTTCTTGCATTGTATCAAATTAGCGAATCTCCATTCCTCACATTCTTCTTTAGCTTGATAGATGTCAAAATGAGAACACCAAGAAGTACCACAACTCCTTTGAGAAGCCCCTTTGAGAAGCAACCGCATCCTATATCTTGGTACTAGTAGAAAATCTGTGATTGCACACATGTTAAAAAAGCAGACTTTCAACCCCCAGTTAAAAGATAGAGCTTTTTCGAGTAATTTCTCGAAACACCCAAAAGAAAAAAAAGAAAAAAAGAAACCATTTTACGCTGTCGTTTAATCTATTTTCTCTTATAACAAGAGCATCCCAAATAATAGGAGAAATTACAGCTAACACTGAGGTTGTTTGGCCTGCCTGGATTTCGCATGACATGCTCATGCATAAAACTTGCACATGACTAACTCTTGATTCCACTTAAAATAAAAATAAAAATAAATAACAAGAACAAGAACAAGAAGGAGAAGGAGAAGGAGAAGAAGGAGAACAAGAACAAGAGAACAAGAACTAGAACGAGAACAAGAACACGAGAGCAAGAATAAGAACAAGAACCAGAACCAAAACAAGAACAAGAACCTGATGGGAATTTTGTGGATATTTGATTGGGTGAGGCTAGGCATTCAAATTTGTTAAAGGGAACGATAGATGAGAAATCAGTAGCGATGACTTAATTATATGGCACATTTTTGCAATTGGATCATTGATTTTTTTTTTTTATTTCAATTAGTGAATGGGCTCCAGAATTTGTAACTAATCAAAATCCGACCAAATTATGGCCAATCCATGAATGTATCTAGAAATTTTTCTTAGTGGGGGCAAGCTTCGGTAAATAATGATTATTTCAGCAAGTAAAACAACACTTTTGAGCGTAAAAATATGTAATGAAATTACCATTGGGCCAGTTTGGTTTATTTATGGCAACTGGATTTTTCATGATTCTACAATTGCTTATTGAGTCTTATCAATTTGTGAGGAAAAATAGAATTGAAAAGTCATTACATACTCGATTATATAGATTTTTAGAAAATCCAATGGGGATAAAAAAAGGATTTAGATACTCATGATCACTTTAGCTTCTTGTCGATCCAGTTATGTCTTGAGAAGTTGAGAACCTCTCCTCGTTAGACAAGGGTCACGTAACCCTCTCTCTTTTCTTTTTTCTTTTTGAACTTTTTTTTTTGGGTTTTTCTTAATTGAGACTCGTGTGGCATCCCGTGATCATTACGAAATCTCCAATCAGACATATAAGACTACCATGTCAATATTGCCTAGAAAAATTGTTTGAAAAAGTCTTCATAATGCATTGATTGCATATGGGAAAAGAAAATAGTGTTAGTGCATCGAGCGATTGAAATTAAATTAAAGTTTAGTGACTTGATTATACAAAATAACTCCATATGATATTTGCCCAACTTATAGAAAAATCTCATTTGCACACTAATTTGGTAGACTGGTTGTTTATACCTATCACTTTTTGTATCATCCACCACATTGACCATCTAATACAATGCAACTCTAAGATATTCCCATATATAGTAGGAGGGATTATTAAATTCTAGATGCATTCCATATTGAAAGTTTAACTAGCTTAGCACGGAAAATGTCGAGACAAACTACTCTTGACAAAATGCAAAACATCATGTTCCGAGGATTCCTGAAGTGTAGATCTTTGTCTCTTGGAGTCCTTGAGTGAAAATAAAATAATATTGTTCAATAGAGAAAAAAAAAATTAAGTCTTTAAGCAAACGTCATCATACGTGAGATTGGCGAAGAAATCCACGAAGCTCAAACTCTATAGAATGCACATTGCTGGATTAAGTCCGAAGACGGCAGATGTCGTACGTTAGTTAGACAACTACTCGGTCTGCGTAGAATCTGGATCATCCACGAGAAGGCTTGGACTCCGAGTCACGCACGCATCTCAGTTTGGAATAAGCCAATCATGCTCACAGGCATGCGCCTCGAGGAGCTTGTCTACTTCAAATCAAACTCTGCGCGGACCAAGTTCGCAAGGCAGCAGAAAGGGAGCATGAGCATGCATCGCGAAGGCGACCTCCACGATTTCACCAGACTGATCCTCGTAACACGGCCTCTAAATCACAGCACAAAAGCCGGAAGAGGCTTTTAGCGATGAAAAACATATTTTTGTCTTGGCGTATTCGATCGGTCCTTCTTCAGAAACAGGTCCTCGAGCCTTATTACTAATTTAATGACGGAATAGTTGCATTAGCATAGGTAATCGACAATTGGGATTGAGAGAAGTAAACATGTTTCGGCTCATTCTCGCGAAGAAGATGGAGTTCAGAGAAGTAGTCCATGGTGCGTGACAAGACTTGTATAATGGCGATCGGTTTCGAGTTAGGGTTCCTCTGAACCAACCCAACCTTGACCACTTTCTTTCTTTCTTGATGGGTCAGTTCGACGAACTTCGCTTCGCTTGAGAATTGTAACATGCTCACTGAAGATGTTAATGGGAGGCCTAGGCCCAAACGAAATTGTTAGTGGCAGGCCCATCTTTCGCGGCAAAGACCACCAGAGAAGTCGGGACGGTGAAGATTGTTTTGCTGGCAACTTACCACTGAATGACCGCCTACATCAACGCCGACACTCCAACAATGGCCGACCGACCAGGTCACGAGGTACTGTCTTTAAGTAGGTTAATCTTTCTTTTTTTAGACTAGACATCTAGATATAAATATAATTTGTAACTAATCAATATGAGCAACGCAAACAATAAGAGACGAATGATTCGAGATTGAGTCGAATTCGAGAAGGATACTCAACAAGCAAAGCCTCAACGTGAAATAATAGCATGAAAATGGCTCATCGTGACATTATAAGGCATGGCAACGCGATTATCTCATCCAATCACTTGTATCAATAAAAGTAATACTATTCCTACAAGGATTAGGAATACTACCTCCAATGGGGCTCCATGCCAAGGACGTCTATGAGGAATAGGACCGCAGGAGCATGGTGGTGGCTCGACGGCAGCCATAGATAGCAAGCGGATAGACTATACTTTTGATTAAATCTACCTACATAGTCAATGGAAAGGACAAATGGTGTTGATATGGCGACCCCACGTGACTTAAGTGAAACCAAAATGACCTAATTTTGGGTCGGAAAATCATCCGATGGAATTTTGACAAAGGATAAATGTTTTGAATGGATATAAATTTGGCGTTCTTGATATCACAAGAAAAATTCAAGTCATAGTGGACATAATTTTGAGATTCTGACATCACAAAAAAAAAAAAAATTCACTATAGCTGTGTCACACTCATAAGCCAAATACTTAGTAGTTGTAAGGGCAATTCGTGGAGTGATGATGTGTTCAATAGTTGGATCATTGGCCTAAACAAAAGAGCAAACTTCGTAAAATGAAATATAGGCACCCGTACAACCCTTTAATCAGCAAGGATATCTATATCACAACTCAATCTACAAACTTGCAAAAATTACCGAAAAGAAAAAATCAGCGAGACAATTAACTATCAGCTCATTAGAAATTACCGGATTATGGAAAAGGATCACTCTCTCCATTTACCCATTTTCCTCAAAGTCACGTTTGAAAAGTTGTGCAGTTTCCATGTTCACTCCCATAGCTGCAAATACTCTGGTAAAATTGTCCTCTTCGTCATTCTACATAAATTTGCAGCATATCTTTGGAAATGATATTGAAAGAGAGTGTTTGGAATAGTAGAGCAAGATGAAGACTTAGAGCATTGAATTCTCAAAGAAAAGCAACAAATAAAATAAAATCGGAAGTCTTCACAAAGAATGCATTTAGCAATTGAGAAGTCTAGCATATAGTAGCAAAGCTAGTCAGTCAAAGGATAAAATACATTTTAGGTGAATTATGAACCTTCACTCCAAAACCGTAGGAAAATTCCGTGAAACTAACGGTAGTTCATCAAATTATCGAGACAATAAAACCTGTAGAGTAGGGTATTACAACATTGGTAATAGCAAAAATGCCACAAATACCTTGATAATACCATTAGCCTTCTCCAATTGCTTCACAAGACCAACTTGGCAGCAAATCTGAACAGCTATTTTGTTATAAGGAAGACCGGTAGTAGAGAAAGGTGGGATCTTTTTGTCCACGAGCTATGAAATTTATTACATCAATGGTGGAAATTCCTATTTGTATCATCTCTTTCAGTTAGGTTTTGTCATTGGGATTTATAGAATTTAATAAGAAAGAGTTTATCCATTATATAAGACACCACAAGAAAGTTCTTGGGATTGCCACAGGTGCCATGGAATATAAATGGCTTCACGGCCAATCAAAATTACTGTCACAATGACACAACTCACCAAAAACCAGAAATATCTAGGTAAGACTCCAGCAGAATTGGAGGGCCATTATCAATGGGCTTCCTAGAACTATCAAATATGCGCCCAAGCATATTTAGGGATACAGGTATTTTCAGAACTAGCATCAAAAGAAAAATGTGATAACTCCACAATAAATTTCTAAAGGTTATTTTATTTATCCAAGATCAAAGAGAGTAAATGCTGATACAACTGAAGGGATTTGTGAAGGCAGAAAAACAATGCACTTTTGAAAGCCTTTTATGAGGCCAAGGCCATGACATATCCCAAATTATTTATCATGCTACAAGTGAAATCTTGCTGCCAACATGTAGGAGTATTAGATGGAAAAATAAATCTAACTATTTCTTTCTACAAGATGATGAAACATTGTTTTATTAGGAAAACAAAAACAAACAACATGCATAATTACATCGCCAATGAATTGCACAGCGGTGTATTTGTTCTCAATCCCAAAAGTCCTTCAGAAACCTAGTGACAAGGGAGTGAAACATGGATGACCAGAAAGCTTTACATACTGGAAATCTAAGATGAATGACCCTCGGTCAAACAAGCATGACTAGAATATTCATATCTAAATTTTATTGATAGAAAAAACAGTGAATAACATAACCAACAAAAGTTTGAGAACAATAAGAGACATATAGGAAAGATTATTAGCCTTTTTTAGAGCCAAAATAACCCACACTGTGACTGGACTTCCATCACTCGAGAGTGAAGAGGATCTATAATTGGCTAAATGGAATGCTGATTAGACTCTTAACATTGTTCTCCTCAAGAATCACAATTTTTTGAATTATTATCCCATATGCGTTTCTCACATTTCATCACATATACCCAAGAAAATATTATTTATGTTATGTTTTTTCTTATGCTTGCAATGAACAATATAGATTTCATTAGGTCATTAGCTAAAAAGTATTGCACACAAAAGTGACCTAACTAATGTAGTCCAACCGGAAAAAAAAAATGCAGTATCAAGAGAGCTAAAGGAACAAAGAAGAGGTTGGTAGCTTAGACTGAACTTGCACAACAGCTTTCATCGCCAGTGAATTGCACAGTGGTGTATTTATTATCAATCCCAGAAGTCCCTTCAAAAACCTAGCAACAAGGAAGTGAAACATGGATGACTAGACAGCTTTACGTACTGGAAATCTAAGATGAATGACCCCCAGCCACACAAGCGTGGGTAGAATACTCATATATAAATTTTATTAACACAAAAGCTAGTGAATAACAGAACCGACGAAAGTTTGAGAACAATAAGAGACATAGGAAAGATTATTAGCCTTTTTCAGAACCAAAATAACCCACACTGTGACTAGATTTCCATCACTCGAGAGCGAAGGGGATCTATAATTACCTACACGAATGCTGATTAGATTCTTAACATTATTCTTCTCAAGAATTACAATTTTTTAAATTATTATCCCATATTATTTTCTCACATTTCATCACATATACTCAAGAAAATATTCTTCATGTTTTGCTTTTTCTCATGCTTGCAATGAACGGTAGAGATTTCACTATGTCATTAGATGAAAAGTATTGCACACACAAAAGTGACCCAACTAATGCAGCCCAACCAAAAAATACAGAGTATCAAGAGAACTAAAGGAACAAAGAAGAGGCTGGCAGCTTATGCTGAACCTACACAATAGCTTTCTCTCCATCAACTTCAAGGACTTGCCCAAATCTAGTTGTTCCATCTCCCAAGCAAATATTTACTATCTCTTGATACTTTGGTCCCTGATATGCAATAAAATTAATCGAACATGTCAGTTGAACCGCGTAAAATCATAACCAGTGAAATTTTCCTCGACTTTGTCGGGTATAACCAACGGCCCAGCTCCACCAGAGACGGTCCTATACTTTGCAAGTAGCGAAGCAATTGTCTGAACAGCCGATAACTAAGACCCAGCAACCAAGGCATGCTAAAAATTTGACTTGGACAAGAGCTGACTAATTCCTCACTTCTGGACCAATACATGTGAAATGATAGAGATTGCGTAGATCAAAGTAATAAGTGTATTAACCGTGGTCATAACAGGGGCAACGTTAACTTTTCAGAGACGAGAAAGCTACATGGAAAGCCTCGAAAACAACAATACCCCATGATTAAAGTTCTGATTCCAAGCACACTGAAATTTAGATGGCGAAAGACAAAATAAGCCACAAACAAGGAGATAAAGCTACTCCCCACAGTATAATCAAAGCTTAATTACGAGATTCAAGCATCCCAGCAGATTTCTATTGTCCGTAGCTCAAAAAAAAAAAAAATCAGAAAGCAGAGAAAAGCTTTACCCATGCCAACCTCCAGAGTCCCCTCTTCCATGTCATGACTCATAACTCATCGGTGCTACTCCCATCTCCAAGTCCCAAGCCGCTCGGAAATCTATACAGAGAAAAAGCGTTAACCAAAGCGACCGATCAAAAATGGCTAGCGAGTCACCCTCGCACCACAGCTGAATCCAGAAGCGACTAGAGAATGCCATAAAATAGAGGAAAACCGAACCACTGTTAGACCGAGCTTAACTCCGCACAAGTCTCGCTCGCTGCAGCGATTTCTCACGACGTTTTCAGTTCAATTTTTGCTCGTTTCCAAGTGGTCTCGGATTCACGATTGGAAACAAGGAAAAAAGAAAAAAAAATCCGACATGAACTCCTTTGATGAGCAAAACGACATGAGCATTAAACATCGCTCAGAGGCCACTAGATTCAAAAACCTCTGTCAAAACAAGTAAGAATCCACAAAACGAAACCGCAATTCAAACTGGAAGAAGGAAAACAAAAAGAAAAAACAGAGAAGATCACCGAAGTTTCTAGACGGTGAGCGATGGAATCAATCACGAGGCGAGTGCAGCTCTGTTTCAAGGGAGTAGTAGACAGTGAGGGTGATGGTGGAGTGACTCGGAATTCACTGAGAGGGGGAGCGCATCGAGATGGAGGGAGAGATCCGATAAAGGTACCCGAAGCCAAGAAACGCTGCAATGGCGTCGTTGATGGTGTCATTTGGAGTTTTTTATGCCTTTTTCAAGGAAAAGAAAAAGAAAATGATGGCTGAGTTATGGGATGAATCTTCTTCTCAAGGAATTCCATCTTTTGTGCAAGTCTTCCTTTTGATGGGCTTCTCGGACTGGTGGGAGGCCCGAGAGTGAACTCGAAGATTTCATCATTCGAATTGGCGGATCCTATACACTAGCCCGACATCCCCTTCGTGCACGGCGTAGGAGGGTGAAACGAAGGATGGGAGCGACTACATTTGGAATCCGAAAGGCGGCGATGAAGTGGAAGAGAACAGAAGGAAGCAAGAATCGACAGAACGTATATTGGAATGAATCGGAATTGGACTCGGAAGTCCAATCGGATAGGAAAGGATCCCGATGGAGGAAGACTCGGTGAAAAATGAAGATGGACATAGAGAAAACGATGCATGGTGAAGAACTTGACCCTGGTCGTTGAATGTGCTGCATCCTCTGAGCAGAACCTGTTTGTTGAATTGCGCAATAAAGAAACAGAGAGTGAGACGATTCTGTAACAAAAAGCAGAGGAAGGAAGTTCGTGCCATAAGAAATATCCACGGACAGCCGGTTCCTCGCTAACATTCGGGGGATGATGATCTCTATCAAATCGACAGTCGTATTTACCACCAGATCATTTCCATCTCCGATTCGACTCTAGAATTGATTTCCATACATTCCGACTTCATCTGTTGATATCCGTTTCGTCTCTTGTTTCTCCAATTCTCTCACCGTCTTCTGAATTCCCATCGCCGCCAATTGCACCATGTTCGATGGAACGATGAATTACATCTTTTGGACAAGTCTTCCTTTTGACCGACTTCTCGTGGGCTCTCTATATTTTCCTTTTGTATCTTTTTTTCCTTTCCTTTTCCTTTATTTTTAACACTTTACTTCCTTCTCATCCAGCAGCCACCACCGGCTTCACCTTCGCTTCGTGCCTTTTCATTCTTCGTTGTTTTCTCTTCATGCTAGCCGCTGTCAATCGTCACGCTTGGCATATCGTCTCAGATGATGACAACGACTCAGATTGGCCTTGGCTGCCGCTGTTGCTGAAGTGACGCCGCATAGGCGACAGTGCCGAGAGCGAAACTGGAAGAATCTCATCCTTTGGATCAGCGGATTGTATCCAGATGATGATGATCCATCCCACCTCAGCCTTGGAATCGGATAAAGCTCTTGTAAACAGTGAACACACCACCACACATCCCTTTTGCGCGGCGTGGACAGGCAAAACGATGGAATTTGAAAGATGGCGATGAAGTGGGAACGGAACAGAACGAAGCAAGAGTCAACAGAACGTATTCTAGAATGAATTGGAAATTTGACTCGGAAGTTCAATCGGACATGCAACGGCCCTGATGATGGTTCAGCGGCGATAGCCACGTGAGCCCGAGATGACTCGATGACAGACATGGGCAAGCACAGAAAAAGCAACGACTCTAATCAGAGTGGCCACGACTCGAATATGGAATCTGATGGTGTGCTTCATCGTGGGCATGATCTGAACTAGTGGAGATGAATCAGGGAATCCGAGTCAGCGAGAGAGAGAAAGGGAGAGAGAGAGAGGGAGAGAGAAGATGCAAAAAAAATCTAGTCGGAGAAAATCTAGAGAGAGAGAGAGAGAGAGAGTCCAACCGCCAACGGAGCACCCACTAGTGATTCACCGAGATTGAGTTCTCTACCGATTGTTGCTTCCAGCACCGACTGAAGCACAAATAGTGTCGCTACCGATTCGAAGATACCAGTCACCTTGCAGCCACGACAGCGAAACTTGACCACGGAGCTTCCTTGATCAACAGTCACAATTGCCGGGACGTTCCATCTCTGAGACGTTGCGCTTTTGTTTTCTCCCATCCTCTTGTCGTCTCCCGAATTTCCATTGCCGTAGGTTGCACTTTGGAGGAGGTATTGAGCTCTTGCAAGGAAGAGAGAGAGAGAGAGAGAGAGAGAGAGAGAGAGAGAGAATTGGCTAGCCCTATCCGGTGGCGAGAGCAAGTTCGAGAGTGCCGAGCCATTGCTGATTCTAAGACAAAAAGCCACTGTTGGAGGCTCGGATGCTGTGTTGAGAGAGAGAGCCTCCGGAAGAGTCGTGCCGCAGCGACGCAAAGACGCCAGCATATTTGCTTTGTCATGCATGTCAACATCCAGTTAATATGAAAAAAAAAAAAAAAGACAAAATTCCGAAAGGCCTTCACATGAGAAGAAACTGCCAAACTTCAATTTGCACCCACATGTGAAAAGAATGATAATGAAATCTTCAAAAAATCGAAAAGAGACGATGAAAAGAATTTGATGTAAGTTCACCGGAGCTTGTAAAATCATCATTACTTCCATTTACAATTTTAAAGGTCAGGTTGAGCTGCCGGAAACATTAAAGAAGCACCAAATTTGAGAGATCATCTCTAGAAATGGAAGTTACAGAACCAACATTAGTTATCAGCTCCCTCCAACTCACGACTCTTGCCCTCATGGTGATGACTAAGTCCAGGATCGAGGAAAGGTATCGTACACGTTCGGGACCATTCCATCCTTTGGAACAAATCTCATGCTTTCATCCATTTTGCTGAACCGGATGCAGAATTCAGCCTAGCAATTCTGTAAGTTCTGTTCTCACCCAAAGTGAGCTAAAGTGATGCTTCCTCTGCTTTATCGTATTGCATAGTATTATTATATACCCAAGTCTTATCAGTGGTTCTGAAGATGGATTCTCTGAACATGATATTTGTCCCTTTCAATAAAGCTTGAACACACACACATCTTCCACCTTCACAGGAGTTTCTCTCGTGAATGCAGCACAATGGGCAGATGACTTTCCATAATGCTCGTGCCTGATGAGCTTCAACGGCCATGATTTATCTCGAAATATGAGAGCCATGGTCTGCGGGCTTTTCTTAACGTGTGTCTTTGGGGATGAAGCAGGAACTCTCTGCTCAAGTAAACATTGCGCAATTTTGTCATTACAAAGAAGAAAACAACTGATGATTTCTGAGGAAGACGGTATGAGGTTGCTTTATGTGATTTAAATCCAAGGGTTGATTATTACAAGGATCTTACCACATTGTTTTTCTTCAGATGTATTAACCTCACCGCAATTTCAGAGAAAGGATAATCGAGTATAAATTTGCTGGCCGGTTTGAGAGCTCTGCATAAGCACCACTTTTTCAGCTTACCTGCAGTAGTCACAAACAGAACGTGAAGAAAGCTTTTGCTTTTTAGGTGTATTCTATTATTGTTATGTAAAACTCATATCTGCCAACACAGCAACCCCAAATCGATAGCTCATATCTGCCAACACAGCAACCCCAAATCGATCTGAGGCTTACTAATGGTCTAGCTTCCCAAGGCCTATATGCACAACAATACGATTCACAGCACAATCAAATTTGATATGACCGGCTCGGCTTGTTTCCATTATTTATGAGATCCCCCAACACATGCATATTCACACACAGGAGAACTATAGACAGAGAAACACTACGAGAGTGAATTAGCTCTAACACAGTTTCTCTTAGTCTAACGATGTGGAGAGTTACTGATGGAATTCGAATCAAACACAAGAACAACACAGTCGAGGGGAGAATATGCTAATATATTCATATTCACACTCGGAAAATCTCATGATGAACAATTTGAACTTCTATCCCTCCCCAAACTTTTTGGTAACGAATGTGCATGGGAACTGCATTGAACTTTGCAAATCTGATCAAATTCCATTGGCATACAAAGCTGAGGACACTTGGCTGAATGCAATTCATCCCCCAAGGCTTCAAGCTAAACCAAACATCAAGGCAATCGCCAGCACTTTTAGTCGCAACACATACATATGCACACACGGGAGATCTAGAGACAGAGAAACACTAAGAGAATGAATTAGCTCTAACACAGTTTCTCTTAGCATTAATTCTAACGCAGTTTCTCTTAGCCTAACGACATGGACAGTTCCTGTACAGTATTTGAATCAAACACGAGAACAACACAGTCAAGGGAGAATTAGCTAATAAATTAAGATTCACACCTGGAAAATCTTGTGATGAGCAGTTCAAACTTTTGTCCCTCCGCAAACTCTGCTGATGAATGTGCATAGGAATTGCCATGAACTTTGCAAACCTGATCAAATTCCATTTCCATACAAAACTGAGGACACTTGGCTGAATCCAATTCATCCCCCCAGACTTGAAGCTAGACTGAAACATCACAGCAAGCAAAGGCATCTTCCACTTTCAGCAAGACAATTCCACAATTGCTGAGGCTCGGCTCCTCACATTGACATTGATTGACGGATATTCTATCTCAGACATCCTTTCATCAATTATGGTGACATGGAAAATGGAGTCTTCTTCAGATTAGAAGACCAAAAATTGGCCCTCATAGATAGAGTAATGCTTTGCAAATTCATTCCAACCCATTGCCAGCTAAACCATCTCATCTCATTTTTCCAATTCCACAAGCCAAATAATTGCACCATTCTCTCAAAACCATCCTCTCGAACCTTTTTGGTATTCCCTGTGGGAAAAATAAAACACATAATCTTAATAAGCCTATGAGTCCTGATTTCAAATTCAAAACGAAGAACAAAATAACAAGAATGCATAAACCAAAAAGGACATCTTGAAGCAAATACTTTTCGGTTCATTCAGATTTGGAATGTGGCATTAATGAGTGTGCATTTGGATTATGATCAATCTTATAAAACCCAATCAGCATAGAAGTACACTTCCTTGATTCCTCAAGACTATATAAAGGAGTTATTATTTGGACTACTGAATTCATTTTGGATCAGCAAAAGAGACAATTCCAGAGTTCATCTCGATCAATGTAAATCAAGTCCTAACCAGCACTAGTGAATATGTAGACTTTGAACACAAAATCATCCCTATTGATGAGTTTCTACATGCAGATGACTTTCTCTTGCAAATGTGGGCCAACCAGTGGAAAAGAACTGAACCCATCCCCCCCCCCTTCAAAAAAAAAAAAAAATTCTCATCTACAACTCCTTACTTTCACCATCCATGACCTGTCCGAATACCTGAGAGTTGCACTTTGCTTAATGTCCTGAATATGTCGCGTGATGGATTGAACAGGAGCACACTGCCCATCTACATGCTTGAAAAACCAACATATAGTGAAGAACAGACCAAGACATAAGCATACCCTAATGAGAGAATCAAATTGTACATGCCGTGAGTTTAAGGCATTACTTGCTAGTTTTGGGAGTTTAATAGACAGTAAACCATATAATGAAAGCCATCAATCCAAAGTTAAGGTCAATTCTATGCTCCGAGAAAGCAATAGGGTATACATTCAGAAGAAGCCTTCCAGGTCCTATATATATTCAAAACATATCAATTTCAGCCACACAAATCATAATCACAGGGGAAAAAGAAAATACATTGATGACTGGAACATGGATGGAATTGAAAATTTAAGCTTAAGCTATTTGATTCTTTCAAGCGCAGCTCAAATAAGGTTTTATCAAACTATTAGTTCAATTTGACAAAGTAAAATCTTTTTTTTCCCCAAATCTGATTAATATAACAAAATACAACAGCATCTCCTATTTGAAAACAAAATTATCAGTCATTAGATCTACAATGAAATTTCATAATCACAACAAGCCAGCCCCTTATCGATTGGGTCTTTCTCTTTAGTTATGGAGGCAGCAACATTATTTGCAATTCGCTTGTCCATATGAACATAGTCTCTTTGTGCGATTAACATATATATTCTACTTCTCCGACATTGAATCACATTGTCAAATTTCTCCATATAAGAGGACTTGGATTCTAATTCTAAGACGCCTTAGGAATTGCTTTTCCAACGCATCCATCCACAAAAAAAAGGAGACGATTGTTATCTTTCCGAACCTCCAAGGCTCCAACCACCAACTTATGTCCCAATAATAGTCCTTTCATTCTTTTCCCTATTTCAATTACTCCATCGTTAAGATAAAATTGCTATCCTTTTAGACTCTAATGTGGAATGAATTTTGAAGAACAGAGCCCTTTGCTGAAGCAGAAGGCGAAGATTAAGGAAGGTCTCTACGAAACCAGCTTCTGACTTCAACCTAATTGATGCGCAATAAGACAACAAAATTGGGAGAAAAGTGAACTTACGAGTTTGCCGGGTTCAAGTGCGAGAGAGAGAGAGACTGATCTTCTTCTTTGATGATGTCAGTGAAGGACCTCTATTGGTCCATGATCTGAAGTACCGGACTGAGAAATTTACACGGAACGAATTTAAAAAGCAGAGCCCTAGCTGAAGAAGACGACGACGATTGAGGAAAGGTCTCTACGAAAACCGGAAGAAAATTACGTGCAATAAGACACGAAAATCGGGAAGAAATTCTGGCAGATGGGAGGAATGATGTGTGCAGAAGCGTGAAATTACAATTCGTCGGATACAGATGCGGAGAGAGAGGGAGAGAGAATGATCTTCTTCTTTGATGAAGTGAGTGGAGGACTGACTGTCCAGACTCGGCAGTGCCATCTTCTCTCGGTCCTGGCAATTCCCGATGCTTCCTTTTCGCTCCGTCCTCCGTCAATGCAGCAGAGAGAGCCTCTGGCGTTAAGAAGGACAAGGAGAGCCCTGCTTCGCTACCTGCTGTTCAGTGGAGAAGGAGACGAGATCGATCGATAGATCAGGGTTGATGATGCGCTGATTAGACGTAATGGATAACAGAAAAGTTACAAAAAGAAAATTTAAAAGACTTACCTTGCTGCCAAAAAAATAAGAAAAAAGGAAAAAGAATGGATGAGAGAATTGTTCATGCCGATAACTTTCGTATAGTTGTATTGAGATCATCACCCTCCTCCCACTTCCCCATCCAGTGGTCCCACTGGTATCTGAATAGTCTTACCATACCAATGGGCGAACATAGTTCTGGTGTACTTAGCGTACCCTTAGAAAAGGTATTCATTTTCGGGCACTTTTCCACTTCAATACTTCGTAAGCTTGGGAACCTGAAGGTGCAACTCGAGATGGAGGAGAAGCATTCTAGGCTTGGCAGATCTTGAAGTACCAAAAAGTGTAGATTTCCAAAAGATATCACTTTTCTTTCTCCGTTTCCATCATTGGCCACTACTTCTTTCATTCTTTCACATCCTATTATAGTCATCCTTTTGAGATGCATCAAATTTGTGACCGTTGAAACTGTTACTAGATGTACCAATCCAGAGGAATTCTTCACCACTAACTCCGTTAGATTCTGGAAGGATGCCACCGTTGGAAATATTGTCGTCAAACAGGGACAATCCCAAATCTCAAATGTTTCGATGCTCTGAAGAATTTTCGACATTAAAGAGTCTTCTCTCCACACACGCTTCAAGTTGCGTAACTTGTTTAACTTAATTTCTCTTAAACTTTCAAGCTTCAGATGTTTCCCCTCTTCAACAAGCCTTTCGTTCGGGAATATATCTTCAAAGGAGCTACAGAATACCTCAAGACTTTGTAGATTTCGAAATCTCTCTAGGAGGAATATGGAAGGAAAGATGGCCTTTTTATCATGAAAGCATGCCAGTGTTAGTGCTATTGGTTTGCTAAAGATGTCATCGGGAAAATTTCCATCCTGTATCATCTGAATATTGTTATTGACTAATAAAAGTCTCTCAAAGTTGGTAAAGTCCTGTCAAATAGCCAATACAACAAGAGAAGTAAATTCAGCAAAGTTTTGGTACTAAATCATGTGTTGTATAAAGTAAACCTATTTCGATAATTTGCATGGAAGGTTGGTCTGGTCAAGTGGATAGTGTGAATCTAAAATCAAGACCCCTACAATCATTGAATTCATCTTTTGTTAGGAATATCTTGTCAACAAAAATATATCTTCTTTGGAATCTTACGTAATGAGATGCGCTCATGATGTTACTAAAACATATGGGGTCCACAAATTTAGAAGTGGGCTTAAGATATAAGAAATACCTTATGTTGTCCACAAACTTATAGGAAATGGGTTCTAGTTTTATATAGTATTATAACAAGACAACAAGATGACTATGCAATGCACTAAGGTACTAATGTTACTAATGTTACAACACAACGACTATGCAATGTATTAAAAAAAAAATACATTAGAAAATGGTGCACTAAGATACTGATGTTATTTTTGTTTTTAAAAAAAGTTTGAATTGGTTTTTTTTAGAGTTTGTAGAAGATGAAATAGAGAAGAAAAGTTCAAATGTGCGACGCATGTCAATAATTGAGAGGACCTCTTGTCAAATTCTTATTGATGTCACCAAGGAGCACCGTTCAGTTACATATGAATATATTATGTTGTCAATAGAATACTATAAATATTTTTGTAACTCTAGGTAATGGAATATCTTATGCATGTCCACAAATGAAAATATACTTAAGATATTAGAAATATCTTAATGTTGTCGACAAACTAATAAGTAAGGGAGATCATGTTTTCTATAACATTATAACGCGACATGATATGCCATGGATATGATATTAGCGACTGCTTTAAAGAACAAAGTAGAAACTAATGGAGAGTAGCTATAATCATACCCTCTCGAATGAAAAGTGTGCTTCTTGATTTGAAAGGTCTTGTTGACCATATTTTTGAGCCCAACTGTTCATGGATGCCGTAAAGGATATCATGTTCAGTTTGTCACAGTGAGTCACTCGTAATTCCTCCAATAATGGCCAGTGCAAAGTGGGCAAGTTAGGATAGAAACTCTTGAGTCGTGGCATGTCACGTAACACCAAAGAGGTTAGTTCTGGGAAAAGATCTTGAGTAGTATTGGAGCGTGGAGTGTCACCCCCATTAGCGACTATTTCCTCAATCTCACAAGACTCCACTTTAAGTTTTCCAAGTTGGTTTAAACTTGTAGCCACCCAATGCGGAAACAAATTTTCAAGGCTCTTACAATTCCTAATCTCC
The DNA here is from genome assembly GCA_017140475.1 of Eucalyptus fibrosa. Lineage (NCBI taxonomy): Eukaryota > Viridiplantae > Streptophyta > Magnoliopsida > Myrtales > Myrtaceae > Eucalyptus > Eucalyptus fibrosa. Next base: position 17,722,609 of record CM029511.1, on the reverse strand, counting down.
ATTTTCTGTAAACAATCAAAAGTCAAAGTTTCTTGAGGAGTGTTAGTCCATATTTTGCTTAAATCGTCCATGTGGGAGAGATCCATCCACCAAAGTTTAGGAAATTGTACCTGCCAAATTGAGAAAAAAAATGACACAATGAATGTGATTGCATTGAGTTATGACCTTAAAGAAGGAATTTCCAGACTTCCCTTGTTCTCACAACTCATGAGAACTCAAGATTTTGTTAGGGACATAAATAGGGAGGGGTTGATTGATGCTTTTATACAAGTTGACTGATGACTAAGGCCAAGGATATGGCGAACCGGATATAAAATATATATATATATATATAGTAACTTCAATTGTTCACAACCTTTTTCTTTTTTATGCATGGAAAATTTTTGTATTGAAAGAAAATAATTTCTTAATAGGCATGGGCAACATAACAACTTGAATAAATAACATAATGTTATGATCTCAGCAAAAGCAAGTTGGGACAATTTACTAGTTTTACATTGGACCATTAATAACAACCTTGAAATAATATTTATTCAGATTTGAAGTGAAAAAATAAAAATAGAATCTTGTGGTGTACGAGTGGTCCACCCTTTGGTAAAAAGTGGGTGTGCACCCCACTGATCGCATTTTGTTTGTATGGAGGAAATCAAGAGTGCTTTTTTTTTTTTTTTTTTTTTGCTACATCATGACCTTGACGAATTGTCCATTGAAAAGTAAGTATTGATATTTTTCATTTGGTTACAATATAATTAATGCAATTACGACTTGTCACCAAAAAAAAAAAAAAAAAAAAAAAAAAAAAGACTTTCCACACTTCCTTAAATCTATCAATATTCTTAATTGAGGATTTTGATGAGTTTTTTTAAATTATCTAATAATGTGGGAGAAATCAATTACTATATGACAGCTCATACTTGCCACTAAAATGAAAACAATTCTATCACAACTTGTCACTACCAAAAGATCATGTGACTATTTTCATACTTCCCCAAATTTATTAGTATCGTTGATTAAGTGTTATAATGAATTTTTGAAATATTCTTAGAATGTGGGGCTAGGTATTATATAACAACTTATCCATGCAAATGACATTATAAATAAATAATTAGTGATAATTCTTACAATTAAAAAGTAAACAAATGTGTAGATACTTGTTATAATTAAACATTCTATTCTACTAGTATAAAACGATAGAAAGAATTGCGCGAAAGTATTAGAATAAGGAAAAAAAAAAAGGATTTCGTTTGTCAAGGGAAATAAAAACAAAACTTGTATAGAGTCTGTAATGAAAAAATGATATCGCACATTTTCAAGTGCCTCAGTTTCGACCCAAAAAAGGAAGTGCAGGAGGAGGTCGTCATTTACTGTGTTTTAGTCTTCACATGAGGAGAACTTCATGAGACGGAATGGAAGTGTTGACTGGATGATTGAGTCCATTTATTTTTAATTTTTTTTTATGTAGCTACTACATTAACTAAATATTGACTGTTTTTTGGTCAGATGACTCAATATAAAAAATCTCAATTCCCCTCACTTTCCTTCTCCATCTACGCTTTCTCCTCCATCTCCAGCCACATTGAGCCCAACCTTCCCGCGTCCCCCAGCCATCGCCACCGGCGGAGTTGCCGGCGTCGCGTCCAAGGCGACCATTGCCGAGCGTCCAACCCTCTCCGTCGTCTCTGTGGTCTGCCCATTCATGACGCCTCTCGTCCATGGCCGCTCTTCCCTGACATCTATTTCTCTGTTTTCTCTTTCGCCGTTTGACCTCGCAGTCCATGGACGAAGGGATCTCAAACTCGCCGTCAAGACTCATGGCCATGGACAAGTTGCGGTCGCCAGATCTGTGGAGGAGCCTCCTGGCGAGCCATGGACGAGCTAGGCTTGCGTCCATGGACAATACTAGATCTGGAGGCACAACTCCAGCCCAGATCTGGAAGGGCAACGACCACGAGCCAATCACGAGCGACGACGGAGGGGACAATGGCAGTCTATAAGCCGTCGTTGCTCGCGACGGGACTTCCAGATTTGCAACCATGTCTCTAGCTATAGCAGCTCGTCCATGGCTGCGAGTGGCGGTGGTCGACTTCTAGATCTGCAACTCCGTCGCTATGGACGGCCAGATTTCGAGATCTGTAGAACTATGAGACAAACAAAACAAAGGGAAGCCGACCATGCTCGGCTTGGACATAGCGGGGGTCAGCTTAATCAAGGCGCCGGTGACTCCGGCGTTAGTGACAGCGGAGGAGGGGCGGAGGTCGGGTGGCTGTGGACGAAGGAGAAAGAGAGGGCTGAAGAGAAGATTTTTTTAATTTTTCTTCGCCGGGAATCAACGCCCCAACCGAATCGATGCCAAAATCGCTTCCGCATCGAAGATCCACTTCGACCCACCATAACCATAACCAACAAGCTCCGGTTCGCATAATCACTTCGGAACCCATGGAAGCATGCGCATAGAGAGGAGGCGAGCTTCAGAGAAGCGATTCTGAAGCTTCCGATTCAATCATCGGACAGACCACCCAATCAATCGCCCCCAAAAAAACAGAAGGTAAGAGGATGAGGGGGCGGGAGAGGAAGGAGTTATTGTTACTTGACTGTATAGATTTGGTTCGATTTCTTTTTTTCCCCTCGTTGTGAAGAGGAGGATCCAGGTGAAACGAAATGACTCAGTGAACATTTCTTAAGAGGGGGAGAAGCTTAAATCATCAAATAGACTTTGTCTAATTTCTTCCTTTTTTCTGTTTTTTTTCTTTTTTTTCCTTTGTGTAGTGAGCGCACCAGAACAGCACTGCAACAGATGGAGGCCAAGGCCACCGAGGAAGGAAAGAGAGAGAGAGGGAGGGAGGGAGCAAAGCCACACCAGAAAAGAGGAAAGAGAGCTTTCCAGTAAGGGTAGTGTTGTTGACTAGATAATTTATTCTGTTTTTTAAAAAATTTATTTTAGCTAGGACATTGACTAAATATTGTCATCTAGTAAATATTATCATCTAGTTATGAAATAAGACTCACAATGCCGGCAACCACCCACGGAATTGCTACTATTTATTGTCCAGCTGTCCTATTATCTCTTTTATTTTTTTCCTTTTTTAGCCATTTCTTTTCTGAAAAAAAAAAATCAATCTGCATTTTCTCTTGCCAAACATAGATTGTGCGCAGTATCACACTAATTATCACTCAATATGATAATTCAGAGTTAATATTTATTGTTTAATACGGGTACGTAATTTGATAGGTTTGGAGTATAGCAATTCAAGTGTGATTTACAAACAAAGAAGATGAACAACTTCATGCATATTGGCCTTTTTTTGTACTTATTTTATCATCAAGACGTAGTCAAGTATCGGTGATTATTAAGATATAAAAAAGATAATAAAAAAGTTGATTGTACTGATCATTATTGAAGTTTAGAGAACTCTAATTAAAAGAGCAATTCTCTCTAATTCCTTCAATTTCGTTGATTGGAAAGATGATTATGGTACAAAGAGCTGTAATAGTTAAGCAATTTGTGAACTAGGTTTTATAATTATGAAGTTTTCTTTTCCCTTCTCTTCATGTTTAATGGAACGACGCTAGTTTGCTTCTGTGCAAGAAAATATGAAGTGAGCGATACTTCATTTTTTTTTGCCATTTTTAAATGATATTATATGTTTACTGTTTTGTTCTTTATAGTTGAAATTTCAAAAAGTAAATTTTTTCATATGGTTATTGTCATAACTTATTTAAAATCCCTTTGTAATCAATTTTGAGGTACCGCACACAATATGAATTTATGAGCTCATAGAAATAATACTTCTAAAAATATATGGAGATGGACAATTAATACTTATATTTGCTGAAGATTAGAAAACTTTTAATCTTGTAAGTAAATATTAATAGATTATGTACATAGATTTGTATAATTAAATGATTTTAAAACCGCACATGATTATCAATGTTTGAATTGTTTTGCATTAATACTTTATGGATGTGATCATGGATTATTGTGGGAAGGCAAATATTCTGGTTATCTTTGTTTAGGTATGAAACATAGAGTCCTGATCAAATTTGAGCAAAGCATTGGTGATTGATATTACAAACAATTATATCTAGCACTTTTGTCTACATGCCATGCATTGTCCAATTATACACGAACGAATATGTTCAAATGAAATGCCCAAAATACATTTGTTTGAGAGACTAACCTATGGAGTGAAAAGTGAAGGGGTGCCATTGTCAATCTCCATTGAAGATTGCCAAGTTAGACTTCTTATCTTGGGGCAATGGGCAATACTCAAATTTGACAAAAAAGGGCATTCTAGCGTATGATTCTTCCACGAGATGAAACTAGTCAAATTGGGCAAGCGTTCTAGAGTTATCTGCTCAAGATTTGGGAATGTAATCTCCTCCACTGCGCTTCCTTGCCCTTCTTCATCTATGATCACTCCTTTCATTTTGATCACACTCCTTTATTTCTATCTCCACTAGATTGGGAAGGCACCGAGCCATTGATGGAACAAAAGCATGTCGCAAGTTGCTGCATTTATAAAGGCTAAGATGCCCTAGACAATCGAAGCACATTGTTCCTTGGAGATCTCTATTCCATAGTTGCCTCAACTTTGGTAGATTGACCAAGTGCAGATACTCTAGCTGAGGCAACACCTGAGTGCAATCCACAGCCTCAAGCCCTTCAAGATCAAATATTTCTTCTAGAGGCTCACAATCGCACACTTGCAAGCTTGTCATTCTTTTTAAAACAAGCATCATATTGGATGGAATAGCATTAATAAATTATGGACATTTATCCACCACTAATGATTCTAATTGCCAAGATGACATGATGGGATTAAGTTTGTCATGCCATTTTCCAATTAGCTCCGGGTACTCAAACAACCGCATACACTTAGTCCCAACAAATGTAGCCTATCAAAAAATGCATCATTAAACGTAAAATTCTCGTTAAAAAAAAAAACAATTACTTTATTGGTGATAAGAAAAAAGTCAAATTCTACGGAATTTAGCAATCAAAGCGTACCATTTCTTCCAACATATTTTGGATGGTCATGTTGAGGTTTCCCTTCCAAAAATATTGGCACTTTGTTGCTTCATACCCTTCATTCAAACCTACTTTTACTCCCTTTAGCTTTGGCACCTCTATTTGTCCCTTGTGGAAGAACTTCATCTGGGGACATCCATTCACAATGATATCTTCCAAGAGAGGGAACATCAAAGTGTATCCATTTGAGCTAAAACACCTCAACCTGGTCAACCCATTAAGCTCCATATACTTCAATTGCTTGAAAGTCATTACATGCCCCTCCTTTCCTCCCTCATCACTTATGACTTCTGTCAATATTTTACAATTACTAATCCTCAATTTTGTGAGTCCCACGAAATTTATAGCCATTGTCGGTGTGAACATATTTGATAGCCCATGACAATAAAACACATCTAGAGTCTTCACATGCTGAAAATAACTTGGAAAAGGTGATGCTACTTTTAGCTCATGACTTGGGCCTTCTATGGCTTCCACATTGATGCTCAGCTCACCTGGACCTTCCTTCTCGATGAGTTCCACAATGCTGCATTGATTGATCTCCAACTTCTCAAGTTGGATTAGATCTCTAGCTATTAAGGTCGAAAACAAAGAGGTGAGCCTAGTGCATCTCCGAAGGGTAACCAAACGTAGCCACTTAAATTTAATATGATGGTAGAGTTCCTTATCCCATACACAGTTTAGCATTGATAAGTCTTCTAATTTCAGCTCTTTTAATGGAGAACAAGCAACACTCTTTCCATCTAGAGGATTTGGTGGCTGGAGTTTAAAAACCACTTCAAGGGAATCACATTTTTTTGCCGTCAAAGTTTCCAAGCTCAACAGCTGTCCTAGAATGAAAGAAGGTGCAACATTCACAAGCTTTTTGCATTCACTAACTGAAAGCAATTTTAGCTTAGAGAAGGAATCCACATGAATTGGATCGTGCCATATCATCTTGATGTTATCCATGTCCTCGATATATAAATTCTCCAAGTTAGGAAATGCAACCTGCAATACTCACGGAATTGGTGATTTAGTTAAATTACGAATTCATGAACTTCCAAGATGTAAATAAAGAAGAGTGCCAAAGACGTAAATTATGAATTCGTGGAATTGGTAATTCTATCTTAAGTTGCACAAAAAAAAAGAATAAAATGAAAATAGGAAAAAAAAATCTCCATACTAATGTTGATTACTCCAAAACGGAAAGGCTATTGGAATATACTAGAGACAAGACAAAAAGTGCTAAGTAGGAATTCTGACCAGAATATGCTAAGCATAGGCAAAATGGTATTTTGGATACACTCATGTACAATCATCTAATGACATTAGTGTTTCATAGATCCCAAACTCAAATAAAATCTCCCTTTGCACCTTTTTGGCTAACCCAAGAATGAAATAGCTACTATACTAGCAATTGTTAAATCACTTAGAGAAGGTCATTTAAGTTCCAATACAAATGAAATTCTTCAGTGAAATTGTACCATTTCGTAAATTAATTAATAATGAGGAAGAATTTATTTAAAGAAACAAAAAGCAAGTCAAACGGGTAATCACCATTAGAGAATGCAGCTGAGAGATCGCTTGAGGAAGAATATTAGCCATTAGAAAGAAAATGATGGAGAGATTGAGATTAAAAAGGCAATAGATCAACCATCAAATGGTGCACTACAGTAAGAGATATGATTTTATCTAATACCGAATGCCTCAAATCAACATTAGGTCACTCTAAAGCAATTATATAGTTAGGCTAAGAGAAAGCGATTAGAAAAGGAATCGCTTGGGTCAAATGAACAAATCCTACTCACATCATTCCATACTTCAAACCACTATATATACTTAATCGATTGAAATATCCTTTTAAAATTGTTTTTCTGTTAATGCTGGAAGGTCAGTTACATGCAAACGACAAATCATATACATATACTCAAGTCAAATTATAGAAATAGTGCTAAATATCTCATTATAATAGATTAAAAATATCTAAGAAGGTCAACTATTAATCTCGTGGGAGGGTCCATTTGTACAACCTATCTTGACTACATGAACAACATTTTAGGTTAACGGCCTATATTGCTTTTAGTTTAGTCAAAGTCAACCCATCTGTGCATTGCTCTATTTCATTTTCAATGGAAACATTCCTCCACTATTTGCTCGACAATTCAGATGACTCAGCTGAAATGGCTGATTTGCAAAATGTATTTTATTTCTTTGATAAAAGTTCCATGAGAATGGTCTTGCAGTTCATGTAAAAACTAAAAAGGGGTGATTTCTGAAGCCCTGGACCCAGAGGCCTTGCTCAATTTGGCGGTGGAGAGCTCAAGTTCCTTTTGCTGGTACAATAAAGAGAGAGTAAAGCTTCATTCGACCAGGAAAAAGAAGACAGAGAGATCTTGTGAGTGTAGATGAAGTCAAGTGACCGTCTCAAAGGCCCTTTGTCTCCAGGCTCTTGAACCTCATTGCTCACTTTCCTCTCAATTGTTTTTTAATCTTTTTCAATGTACATGCGTGCAGTGTCTAGGCTGAGGCTCATGAGCATTCTAAGTTTCTTGTGAATATTAGAAAGCTTTTAAGGATCCTGCTTAGCAGTTGTACTACCCCTTCATACTTTGTGCACGTAACATAAGAGATGTGCAATCATCTTTATGAAAGCTATTTCCAATGAAATTGAAAGTAAAACATTGCAACTCATACATGTCGGCAACTTTGAACACTTAATACTTGCATGCTACTCATTTTCTTTTAAAATATTTTGGCTATGCTTTGTCTCATGCATATTTGATACTTATGTAATATTTGATATTTTGACATAACGTTAATCATGTACCTGTCGAGCGAAGAGTGCATTGGAGCTTGATTTGATGCAGTCCTGACTTTGAGCTTCTCGTGAATCTGTCATCAGTTTTTCATTGGATGAAAAGAATGTCACCATTTGCATTACAAGGATGAATCTATGTACAAGAAGATCTTTAGTGAGGAGAACAAAATAAATCAATCTTACGCTTTCCACAAGAGAAGCACATCAAACTTTCCAAACATAGTAAGTTTAAGTTGGTCAACATCGGGAATGCTATAGTTTTTGATGTTTCCAATCCCAACCCTTCTTCCTCCATAATGATTGCCTCCATTTTCTTGCAACGTTTTACTGTTAGATCTCTCAAGAGTTCGAGAGATTTAACCATGGTTGGGAAAAACATAAACCTCAGGTTGGGACAGTCATGCACCTCCAACTTCTTTAAATTATGGAAACTCACTATTCCACAAGAATTCTTGTTCCATATGCGTCTCAAGCTCCCTAGTCCTCTTAAATCAAAGGTGGTCAACTCAGACAGAGTCTCAACATCTCCACTAGCACTTGGTCTGTCAAGATCGAAAATTTCTTGCACCGAATGGCAATTTGATATGCTTAAATTGTGTAATTCGTGTAGTTTTACCAGCAACTCAAAGCTAATAACCTTTGATAAAGATTTGCGCTGCACCACCTTAAGAGATCGAAGATTGCTCAGCCCTAATAGAGATTGATCACTCCATATTTCTTTTATATTGGGAAGTCCTTCCATTGTCAAGGACTCCAAGGATGGGATTGAAATCTAATGAACAAATCCATCAACATTAGCATTTACACATATAAAGGACAGTCGGAAATTTACGCAATATAACAAGTATTATAAATGGTTGTCAAAGGAAATTCACAAGCAAGATATGTACAACCTTTAGTATAATTTTTGCATGTACGGAAATCTATAACAAATGAAGGCTAATTTCCAATCCAGAAAAGAATTTTACGACCCCAAAAGAGAACAAATGAACTTTATCTTTTATTTACAATATAACAAGAGATGCTACTACGATTAGATTTTGTTTGCATTTTACTAGCAATATCAGGAATTGCAACAATCAAGAATTAGCACTCGTTCCGTTTAAAAATGACAATCAATTAATGCATGAAATATCTATCTAATTGGCAAATTATATTGATCAGATGGAGATATATACAGCTCATGTTGCATTAGTCAAGGCAAGATTGGGCCTTCTATATCTATACATCATCTTGTTACGAGCCCAACTTAAAAAATAAACCTTGGGCAAATGATGGTCTATGAAAAAGACTTATGGCCAGAGAGAGTTGATAGCCGAACATGACATCATTTCTCATCCATCTAGGTCAGGAGGACTTTTTTTTTTTTGGGTCATAAGGTCTAGAGGACTTGTCGCACACTGAAATTGTCTGCTTCTTGATATAATCCTACAAGACGGGCATTTCTTTGTCTTTTCCTTCTTAGATGTCTTCAATTTCTTCAAATTTATTAGACAAAACACGATTAATTTCCCCGCAAAATAACCTGAAAATGGACATGTCAGCAGTTGTGATATTGCAATAACTGAGTACTGGACTTCTTTTTCCTTATTTTTCATAAATGATCTCAATTGTCCCTTTAAATTCAGAGGCATATGTATCCTATCCTAATTAATTATCCCTGTTGCCATAATTTCCTTAAGGTGAGTCCAAATCCACAGTCAAAATGTCTGAAACCATAACATTTGAGGTGAAGGGATCCAGCTGTCCCTGATGACAATGGAAAGCTTTATTTTCTTTTTCTTCATTTTTTTCTCCAAAAGTCCATTGCTATATAACTCTAGAAAATCCTTCATCTGCCAAGTTGCTCACAATCTCCCATTTATATTGCCATCACCCTCGCTCCCACCCATACAACAAGTTTTTAACTTTTTCGTGTTTCGTTTATTAGACTATTGTCAACCTTAGACTACTACTTTTATAGGCTGCCACTGCTTTATAATGTCGGAGGAGATTTATTATAGGTTTAAGAAGCATTTTATAAACCCATAGATCTTTGCATACGTAGGTTTTACAGAAAAAATAAAACTATTAAGAAGTAGTAAAGCAGGAGTAACTCTTCATAAAGATTTAGAATCCTAGAAAGTTAAAAGCCCCAAAGAATACTGAAAACAAGAAAAAAAAAAAGAAAAGCAAAGCCACAAAGGCCTCCCCATCTAGTTCCATTATTATTTGAAAGCCAGCTCTCCACAGGAACTCAGGGCATGGGTTGAAGAAAAGTCACACTCTGGTATCACAAACTCGTGGGACCCACCACTTATATCTCCACCGCTCTTTATTAACGGAGAAACTAAGGTATAACATGAGCCTTGGGCCGCGCCACTATAAAAGAGCAATCTTGTCTAGCCAAATAAAACCCTCCACTTGCTGCAGTTTTCCCCCATATAAAATACAGCCGTGAGCTTTCCCTAAGTAGGGGCATTGTTTATCCTTAGTTACTAATTCTCTTTCATGTTAGTAAATTACTATCAATGACCAATTTAACAAGTGGAAAGTTTTTTGTTTTAAATTCAACGACTGGTGTTGCATATGGGATTAGTCTTGTAGAAGTGCAGATAGAGGCCATATATTTATCTATGACGGCGTAACATCAATTTCATTGATAATAACAAATAACAAATCATTTTTCACACGTAATTGCTCCCCTTTTTGAACTTGAATGATTTGTTATCTTCTTTAAGGTTGTTGTAAAGATTATACCAAAAGGATCTCCTATTAAATGTTATCGCTAAAGCTAGTTAAACAGTTAACTATGTTTCCGCCTATTGGTCTAGAATTTAATATACTCTAAATAATTGCCCTCAATTTTAATTGAATGCCATTAATTGTATTGTGATGAGCTAATTTTTTAACTTTGCATTCAAAAGTTTTTCAATTACATAGCGCTTGAGACTCTTCTAAGTCGGATTTCGAGATGACAAAAGTTTATCAATCAAAATGATTAATTTTTCATATTATGAATCTTACAATCTATCGTATCTCGATTGCCATTTCACATGCTCGAGTATAACAACATCTTGGCATGATGCTTCTAACTATGTGTTGAGATTTTGCTGTGCTTTGTCTCCTGCATATTTAATACTTTCATTATATTTAATATTTTAATGTAAAAGTTGATCACATACCTCTCGATTGAAGAGTGCGGCAGAGTTTGATTTGACACAATCCTGAGTCTGAGTTTCTCGTGAACCCGTCATTAGTTTTTTATTGGATTTAAAGAATGTTATAGGGATGAATCTATCTACAAGAAGATCTTCAAAATTGAAAAAAAAAAATATATCAATCTTACACTTTTCGAGAGAGAAGCACTTCAAACTTTCCAAATAAGTTAAGGTTAAGTTGGTTAACATGGGGAATGTCGGAGTTTCGATGCTTCCAATCCCAACCCTTCTTCCTCCATAACGATTGCCTCCATCTTCTTGACATGTTGTACCCTTAGATCTCTCAATTGTAAAAGAGATTTAACCATGTATGGGAAAAACATAAACCTGAGATTGTTGCAGCAATCCACCTCTAACTTATTTAAATTATGGAAACTCACTATTCTATAAGGGTTCTTGTTCCATATGCACCGCAGGCTCCGCAAATTGACTAATTTCAAGGTGGTTAACTCATACAAAGTCTTAACATTTCCATTGGCGCTTGGTCCATCAAGGTCAAAAATTTCTTGCACTGAATTGCAATCTCTTATACATAAACTGTGCAACTTGTGTAGTTCTACCAACAACTTGGAGTTGATAACCTTCGAGAGAGATTTGCATTGCACCACTTCAACAAATTGCAGATTGCTAAGCTCCAGTGGAGATTCATCGCTCCATATCTCTTTCATATTGGGAAGTCCTTCCATTTTCAAGGACTCCAAGGATGGGATTGAAATCTAAGAAACAAACCCATCAAAAATAGCATTTAAAATTACAAAGGACCTTCTATATAGTGGATATTATAAATGGTTGGCGAAAGAAATTTACAAGCAAGATAATGTACGTAAATCTATGATAAACAAAAGCTAATTTACAACCTCAAAAGACAACTAATCAACTTTACCTTTTATTTACGATATAACAAGGGATGCTGTCATGATTAGATTTTGTTTGCATTTTACTAGCAAAATCAGGAATCGCAATGATCAAGAATTAGCACTCGTTCTGGTTACTAATGCAAATCTGTTGATACGAGAAGTATTTATCTAATTGTCAAATTATATCGATTAGATGGAGATGTATACAGCTCATGTCCCATGAGTCCCGGCAAGATCGGGCCTTCTATATCTATATATCATCTTGTTAGGAGCCCAACTCAAAAAATAAACATTGGGCAAACGGTGGCATATGAAAAAGACTTATGGGCAGAGAGAGTTGATAGCCGAACATGACATCATTCCTCCTTCATTTAGGTCAGGAGAACTCTTTTTTTCTACCATTCATTTATAATCCTACAAGACGGGCATTTCTTTTTCTTTTCCTTCTTAGATGTCTTCAATTTCTCCGAATTTATCAGGCAAAATGGGACTAATTTCCCCACAAAATAACCTGAAATTGGACATTTCAGCAGTTGTGATATTACAATAACTGAGTACTGGACTTCTTTTTCCCTATCCTTCATAAATCATCTCGAGTGTCCCTTTAAATTCAGAGGCATATGTAGCCTATCTTAATTAATCATACTTGTTGTCATAATTTCCTTGCGGCGAGTCTAAATCCACAGTCAACATGTCTGAAACCATAACATTAGAGGTGAGGGATCCAGCTGTCCCTAATGATGATGGAAAGCTTTATTTTCTTTTTGTTCTTTTTCCCCCAAAAGTTCATTGCTATATGACTCCAGAGAATCCTTCTTCTGCCAAGTTGCTCAGAGTCTCCCATTTATCTCGCCGTCACCCTGGCTCCAACCCATACAACAGCTTTTTAACTTTTTTGTATTTCGTTCAGTAGACTATTCCCATCCCCGACAAGCTAACCCTAGATTACTGCTTGTGGAGGCTGCCAGTGCTTTATAATATTGGAGGAGATTTATTATAGGTTTAAGAAGCAATTTCATTATAACCCCGTAGATCTTTGCATATGTCGGTTTACACAAAAAATAAAAATAAAAAGAAGTACTAAGGCAAGAGTAACTCTTTCATGAAGAATTAGAATCCTAGAAAGATAAAAGCCCCAAAACTACAGCAAAAAAAAAAAAAAAGAAGCAAAGGGTCAAAGGGCCGTTGCAAAATTTCCCGATCTAGCTCCATTATTTTTGAAAGCAAGCTCTTTCCATGGGAGCTCAAAGCATGGGTTGAAAAAAAATCGCACTTTGACATCGCGACCTTGTGGGACCCACCACTTATATTCCCTCCGCTCTTTATTAATAGGGAAACTAACGTATGGCATGAGCCTTGGGCCAGCCATTATAAAAGAGCAATCTTGTATAGTCAAATAAAACTCTATTTATAGCATATTTCCTCCATATAAATTATAGCCATTAGCTTTCTTTAATTGGGCAATTGTTTATCCTTAGTTTACTGTTTCTCTTTCATTATAATAAATTATATCCATAGAAGTCCAGATAGGACCGTCAAATATATCTACTATAGACTAACATCATTTTCACTGATAAAAACAATTAACAAAGGATTTTTCACCTGTAATTGCTCCTCTTTTTGAACTTGCAGGATTTATCATCTTCTCTAAACTTGGTGTAGATATTATATCAAAAGGATCTCCTATAAAATGTTATCACTAAAGCTAGTTAAACTGTTAACTAAATTTCCACCTACTAGTCTAGCATTTAATATACTACAAATAATCACCCTCAATTTCAATTGAACGCAATTAATTATTGTTGTGATGAGCTACTTTATCAACTTTGTAATTGCTCCCCCTTGTTGAACTCAAATGATTTGTCATCTTCTTTAAACTCGGTGTGTAGATTATATCAAAAGGATATAATATACAAGATTACGATGTTAGGGAAAAAAAGAAAAATGAGGAGGAGGAGGAGGAGAAGAAGCAACACTGCAAAGGCTTTTTGTAGAATATCCCTAATTGAGTTTCAATATTTTTGAAAGCGCTCTCTCCATGGAAGCTCAAAGCAGGGGAAGAAGGTAAGTCAGACACTAGCGTGTGGGACCCATAACTTAAATTTCCGCAACTTTTTACTGACGGGAATGCTAATCTTTTGTGTGAGTCTTGGGCCCTACGATCAACTCCGTGATGATTGCGCCACTATGAAAGGGCAATCTTATCTAGTCAACTAAAAGGCCCCACTTGGCAGCAATTTTCTTAGTTGGGCGGTTGATGATCATTCTTAGTTTACTAACTTCTCGTTAACATTAGTAAATCATTATCAACAACCAATTTAACAGTATCTTAAACACAAATTATGGATTTGCGTTTGTGATGTCCAAAGTACATAAAAAGATATCTATGTATATAATATGCATGCATGAACATGCAAAAAACTATGTACTTTTATAATTATGAGTTCTATGTAATGACTAACTGCTAATTTAAACACGGTACACAAAACACATGCATCAATTGGATTAACATAGTTGCTTTTATTTGAAAACCCAGTCCTCCTTCCCATTCTTCTTATTGGTTTTTAAGAGTCTCCTATATCATACATTTTGTGGATAATAACAAAGGTTGATGAGTAAATTCAATAGAATCCACATCAAAAGGATAAGAATTACTTATGGAATTACTTTTGTGCTGAAATTCCTTTCAGTTTTGCTTTATGAAACCCTATTGATTTAGATATACTTGTAGCATGCAAATTGAAAACAACTCAGAATCAATCACAAAACTAAATTTACTTGGATTTCATACAATTAGTTGGATTTCAAAACAATGAAGAGAACAAAAGACTGCTTTATCTAATTACAGAGAAGGCATGAACAAATAAGGTAATTAGAAAAAAAAAACTGAAAATAAAAAAATGAATAAGCATCATAATATGCGTAGCATCTAAGTAGCAAATGTAGGAAAAAGTAATACATATAATATTATTTTGATAGAAATTTACCTGTTGCCCACTGAAAAATGCAACTTCAATGCCAACTCGGTCGTCTAATGTACTACTCGAAGGACTTGTCCCGGCGGTGAAAAAGTTCTTGATATTTGGCAAGTGACGCAATTCCAATGCATGCAAATTACACAACTCCACTTTGCCACAATCATCAGCTTCTACAATACTGCGCATTAACTTGCAATCTGCAACTTTAATCTCTTCTAGTTGTGGAAGTCTTCTTAGTAATGAAAGAGGAAACAAAACTTCCATCTTGTCACAACTTTCGACTTGAATTACTTTTAATGTACTAAAGGACTTGGAGGAGGAAATATGGCTATAGCATATTTTCTTCAAGTTGACAAGATTCTCAAGAAGTAACGACTCCAACATCTCAAAAAAACTAAGGGAACACCACCGAAGGATGTAATGGACAAAGTGACTGTTTTGGACCGATAAATGCTTTAATTTTGGAAAAGATTCTTGAGATAATGCGCAAATACTTTGCTCACTTTTGCTCAACTTGTCCAAAAACAAATCGTCGGTTTTGCTTAAGATACTTTGTATGCATCCTTTTCGAAGAACATCATTTTTTAGATCCAACTTGAGGTCCAAAACCCTTGATCCTTTGTGCTTGCTCGAGCGCATTGCATTACCTATTCGGATTTTGTACTTGGTCAATTTCTCGACATCTAGGTCCTCTGGGAGCATACTTGGATCAGGAATGGAGACATGTAGAGTGCAAAGATTTTTCAAGCAATTCAACTCAATCAGGCTGGCATTAGTTGGTTGAGTTTGCTCCATGACATTCCATTGATCAAAGCTATTCTCCATATACAATTCCTCCAATTTGATCAATCTTTCAAGCACACCTGGTTCAATTATTTGAATATGTGAACACTGGTTCAAGTCCAACAACCTCAGCTCCGTTAGTTGCCCAATTTCTTTCGGCAATCGTTGAAAATTGGAGTTCACAAAGCTGAGAACTTGTAATCCTTTTAACTTGCTAAGAATGGCCACATCCTCTAGGAAACAATGCTGAAGACATAGAGTATGTAAGTTCTCTGAGAACTGAAATGACGTCAATGAACGAGTGAGACGAACTCTAGTAAGATTTAAGACCACAAGTTTTTTCATAGAGTTGAAAAATGAATATGGAATCTCGAGAGATTTGTTGTAGTTGAAAAGCAAAAACATGCGCAATTCGGGGCAATCTAACTCTTTGGGAAGCTCCTTTATGTGAATACAGGGAAAGCATATCGCTGAACAACTTTTGAGCCTCTCATTTTGCAATTGTGTTGCCAAGATATCTTTATTTTTCAACACGAGAATAGGGCGATCTCTTAAAACGAACTGGGCAACAAAGTCATGAACCAAGTCATGTATCTTGAACCCATCTGCGCCTCCATTGTCTAACAAAAGGGATGAGGCTTGAAGAGTGCGGATATGTGTGCTCAACCTATCCCTAGCTTCATTCATGCTGCTATCTTTTTGAAATATCCCCAAACCATAGCCATACCTCACCAAGTTTTCAAGAGAGGAATTAGAGACGCCACAAGCAACGCAAAGTTGTAACAAACTTTTTGCCTCCTCACTTTCTAAATGATCATAACTTACTTGCAACATCTTATTTATCACTGCACTTATTCCTTCGTTTGAACACCGCTTAATTTGATTCAAAGCATCCCTCCATTCAGATAAACCAGCATATTTGAAATGTTTCGCCACTGTGACAATTAGCAAAGGCAAACGTGCGCACTTACGGAGTGCTTCATCCACCAAGGGTCTGAACTCGTTCTTGTGAGCTTTGTCTCCCACCATGCTCTCAAACAATGTTCTTGCCTCATTCTCCTCCAGCCTATCAAGTGGGAACTCCTTGTCGCAGCCCATTTCCCTTTGCAAAACATTTCGATCTCTCGACGTCAATAACAACTTGCATCCTACGACTTTGTTGTCATGTCCGCAAGGAATGCCGACTGATTTCAAGTCGAGCCGTTCCCATAGGTCGTCCAGTATTATGAGGACATTTTTTTCCTTCCCACCAGCTTCCAACCTCTTGCGTAGAAGCTTCGCTCGCACGCTGACAAACTCTTCGTTCTTGAGATGTAGGCCCAACTCGTGCGCAATCTCTCCTTGAATCCTCTTGATGTCTGGATTTGCCGACACGTCGGCCTTGGCGACCAAATCGAACAAGGTCTTTTCCCTTATTCTCTTTTCAGCATCCACCAAAAGGGTTGACTTGCCGACCCCGCCCATCCCGTGAACTCCGACCACACTATTGCTGTTATTGGCAAGAGCGTCTATGATGTCCTGTATGATCGAAGCTCTAGATTCAAAGATGCCATCATCCCTCAGCTTAACTGACGCCGAGGCACAAGAAGCGGAGGCCATCATAGTGGTCGACTGGACGGCATCTGTGCCTTCTCTCGTAGCCGGAGTTGGGGCAGCGACATTTCCCGGAGCAGGATCGCTGAAGGAGATGTCCCTGAACACACTGCCCTCTTGGGCGAGTTGCTGAATGTCCTTGATCTTGTCCTTGGCCTTCCTGCTGAACTGATAGTGGCAACAGGGGTCGGGAAGAGTCCCGTGGCAGCAAGTCTTGCTCGACTCTTCAAAGTCGCCCAACAGGTCTCGTGCCTCCTTCAAGGCCTGCTCAGCACTTGCCTCCCACTCCATGACGTGACTGTAGACATTCTGAAGATTGTTTCTGGCCACTTCGGCAGCATTGTGGATCCTCTCAGCCTCGTACGCCAGCTTCCCGACTTCCTTCTGAAGATTCTGAGCGTAGCTCTTGGAGGATATCACGTATCCGAATTGACGCTTGACGGGAACAACTACCATCTTCAAGACATCCCATACAATTGCAACAGCGGGATCGATCAACATTTTTCTTTGATTTTTTCTTTTCGGAGAAACAAAAAGCAAGAAGACGATCGGAAGAGATTTGAGTGCAAAGAAGATCGCCGAAGCGCAATCAATGGAGAAAAAACACAAGTGACTTTTTACTGGACGATTTGATCATCAACGGTCGAGATTCAGAACAAGCAATCTAACAAACTATGGAGCTCGCCTGAACTAAATCCCAATCTATTCCTCAGACATCCGACAGCTTAAAGTCATCACTAGGCAAAAAATAACAATAGAAAACGACCGCTGTGGACCTTTTAAACAATCGAGTCATAGAAATAGGTGGCGTGCACATATGTATCTATATTATAATACATAAGAGTTTTTTTTTTTGGTAAGAGATAATACATAAGGGTTAATACTATGAAAAATCCAAATCGATACACTTATGATAAATTTATCAAAAATTATTTTATTTTATCACCAAAAACTCTAAATTGATACATCTTTCATAAATTTACCTTAAACTAGTATACTTGTGATGAATTTACCTCATATTAATTTCTCGTTAAATTTTGTCATTAAATTAGTAAGTTGAATGACATGTGACAAAGACTAGTGTATAAATTTGCGATTTTACTCTCCATTTGCCATAATTATATAATATTGTAATTTTTTGTGGTATTAATCTAGTTTAATTGATGATATATTTATTATAAATGTATCAGTTTTTAGAGTTTTTGACAAATTGAATAAATTAATTTACGATAAAATTTATTATAAGTATATCAGCTTTATGATTTTTTATGGTCAATTGAGATAAATTTATCATAGATATATTAATTTGAAAATTTTCATAATTAAAAATTAATTTGAAGTGATTTTATCACACATATATTAATTTAGAGTTTTTTAAAAGCATTACCCCAGTTTTTTTTTTTTTTTTTTTGAGCAAGCATTACCCCAGAATAGGAATGGATGATTTCCAGCATTTTGTTTTATATAAACTGTAACCTCGGACAAGACGGCTCCACCCACGTGACATGTACTTTGTACACTCTGCCATCAACTCAATTTTAATGTGGACCGCACACCAAGGCAGAAGCACGTGTGGATGCTTGGAATTCGCAGAGTACTTAAGAAAATACGTGGAAAGACACTTTATTATTTCTTATTATAATAATATTTTTATCGACACTGCACGTGAACGCTTGGGTGAATCGACACGCTGACAATTAGAATTTGAAATGCGTATGCCACCGTTGCAATACCTAGTTGATTAGACAATGTTAGCATTCGGCAATAGAAGTTCTAATTGGTGCAGGATGGATGTTACCCTGACTTCGGTCGAACTAAACTCCGGATAGTTTCAAATGTATTCGTACAACGCATGGTAAACTAGGAGGACTTGGAAAAAGTATAAAAAAAAAAATCATAAATTTATTGCATTTGTATTCTTTTAGTTCTAAACATTTTAATTAGACAAATTTTAGTTCTATATATTTTCACATTGGTACTAATTGACTCAATTCTCACAATTTATGTTAAAAATTACTGACATGAATGTAAGTTGTCATACATGGCACGGCCAAGGCAAATGTGGACATTTTATATAATTTTTATTATTATTTTTTCACATTTTTTTATTAATTTTTCCATCTTTCATTTTTTTTCCCATCTCTTTCCCTTTGTTTTTTGTTTTTTTTTTTTGCCTTTCTTATTTTCTTTCTTCCTTATCTTCCTCCCCCCTCCTTCAATCGGTGGAGGTTGTTGGCTATTGATGAGGCCAAGGGTCGAGAAGCCCTCATTGGCCATAGGCGAGATGGGTTGTCACCAACCTTTGGTGAGGGCCATTGAGGACTGGGCAAGGCCGCCCCTTGCTAGATTCATCAAGGGGACCCTCACCTAGCCCTTCCCCAAGGCTGGTGAGCGCTAGGAAGCCCTCGTGCAACCTCGCTTGGACGAGGCCGCCCTTATTGCCAGGTCCCCTCTCTAGTTGATGAGGGGCCTCATCTAGGCAAGGTTGGTGAGGGCTTCCCAACGCTTGCCAGCGCTCACCACCCCCCGCCAAAGGCCGATGATGACCAGTCTTGCTTGTGGTCGGCGAGGGCATCCTAGTACTCACCCTCACTCGTAGCCAGTGACCTCCGCCGATCAAAGGCGGGGGAGGAACATAAGAAGAAAGGAAAAAAAAAAAAAAATAAGGGGGGGGGAAGAAAATAAGGGAAAGAGAAGGAAAAAAAAAAGAAAAAAGAAAAAAAATTAATGAAACATTCAACAAAATAATTAAAAATATATGAAAATGTCCGCGTTAGTGCCCCTCATGCCATGTAGGATAACCGGGATCCAAATCAGCAATTTTCAACATTAATTAGCCGGATGGACTCGATTAGTACCAATGTCAAAAGATTTAGAATTCAATTAATACAATTAAAATATTTAGGATTGAATTGATACCAATGTGATAGGTTTAGGATTAGTACTTTTCCCATGAGGACTTCTCGTGCTACTAAATGTCATATATCAAAACACTTGAATAAGATAAAGCCGCGATTAATATGGATGGCTCCACATAGGTTTGATATTGTTTATGTGTAAATTCTCCGAGGCCACCAGTTGCCCTTTAAGAGCACGCACACTACTATAAAAGTGAGTCCTTGTAGACTTTTTTGGAAAATTCTCCGTGATTATGTCGATTGTGTTTTTAGTGATAAGAAAGAGATGGATTACCAACTCTTTCCGGAAAATGCAGTGCAGTAATATTCTCTACTCGAAAAAAAAAAATAACAAATATATTGTAAGATCTTTTACTAGGCGAGTTTCTTGCTTATATTGAGAGCACCTCACAATTTGTTTTTTTTTTTTTAATCTAACGTAAGACTCACCATGTCAAAATTTGTGATTGACCCGGATACATAACATGTTTTTGCTATTGAGCATCCTCATTGTATTTAGATGATAGACAAGCTGAGTCATTTAATTAAATTCATTTAATTAGGAAAACATCTATATACATATGGTAAAACTTTCTTGAGGTTTGTCGTGACCTTGCCAAGTGTAGTCTTCCCGAAGGGGAGCAGGTTTAGTGGATTTTTGAGCGGGAGGTAGCATTACCTCTAGTCGAGGTTTACTTGATCTCACTCTGTATAGATTTTCCCAGACTCTTATCCATGCGACGTTGGAAAATTCAAATTCAATTGATCGAGAGATGGGAGTTGGGATTGGCTAAGAGCTAAGAGCTAAGTAGAACGTGAAAGAAGGTACTATATTCTGCGAATCAAAGACTTTAAGGACTGGATCATACTAATCATCTAATTATTGCCATTTCCATACCTAAACTTGATTTGTTTGCTTATAAGTTGGTTCATGTGGCAAATTATGGAATCCTAAGATTCTTCTTACTAAGTGTTCTTGCACAATTATTCAATTTCATTTGTTCCTAAAGTGGGTCATACTCATTGAAAGAAGCTAAAGAAATCAAAGCGTAAAAACCATATAAGGAATTCAAAACAACACATCGAAAGGATAATGAAAGACAAGTAAGAGTAAAGTAAGGAAAAGTAAACCCAATATAAGTTGCGCAAAGATCATTACATGATCTTGTTATTAAGCCCCGAGACAGGAACCTCTGTAATGTAAAATTAAAGCCTCACGTCACTCAAACATGATGAAATAACAAGAGTATAAAATGTGGTAAAGTAACCCAATACGAATTAGATAGAGAATATATACTATCTTGTTATTAAGCCTCAGGACATGAATCTTTGTGAGATAAAAATTAAAGGCAAAGTCTAATTTCGGCTAAAGAGAATTCCCTACTAAAAAAATTGTCTAACGATATTAAAGACAAAGACATCCATATATATATAAACCTAAAAGTAATCCTACTATAAACGAAAATTGTGTTTATATATCTTTTTCTTTTTATTTTTCATCCTATTATTTATCTAAAAGAAAACACAATCTAAAAGAACATTGATTCTGATAGTCACTTTGACAAGTCCCTAATTCTTAAGCATATATTGTTTATGAATTCTATTTTGCACTTTAGAATGTCTCTTATGTTAAGCATATATTGTTTGTTTGTATACAATTCTATTTTGCACTTTAGCAAATCAGTTTTGAAGATCACTTTAACATAACTCTATATATAGTTCTTAGAAGAGCTTAACAATGCCTAAGGAAATTGTCTGATTAGTCCCGATCATATTGATTAGATGCTAATCTAGTCCTAAACTTTCATAATTTGTCAATTTAGTCATAATTTTTTGCCCAAAATTCCAATCGAGCCTTTTCAGCCAACTTTCTTAGGAAACCACTAATGTACAATGTGCCATAAATGATGGCTGACAATAACTAGACTACCATGCGAGCGATTTCTAATGAAAATTGACCGGGATGACTACCTTGGAACTTGGCATAAAGCTTTTGGACTAAATTGGAAAAAAAATTAAAAGTTTATGATTGAATTGACATTTTTGCACAATAAGTTTGAGATTTTTTTTTTGTCACTACTCTACTTTTATTCTAACTCTCACTCTCACTACTTCTAAAACTAATTTGTCCCCACCCCAACCCCCTTGAGTAGGTGGGGGATTCGAACCCCCCATCTCCCCCTTTCATGTTGGAAGGGTGGCCACTGGAGTAAACCCCAGTGGTTCACAATTATCTCCTATAGATACTCATCATTAAAAAAGGTAATATAATAGAGAGAGAGAGGGGGGCTGTTTTGGATTGTAGATATTTCAAAAGATATAAATAAATATGTAATAACTTATGAATTTTATAATTAAATAATTGCATGGTTCCTCATTATGACAAAATTTTTTGTTGTATTTTACAAGTAAATCATTAACATTCGATAGAGAGAATACATAACGTGATAGACCATATTTAACAAAATAATGATATAAACATTAATCAAATCTCTGACAAATAAGAGGCTTGATGTCCAAATATCTTTTATGACATAATTATCCATATTTGACAGTAAATGATGATAGCAAATTAAAAGAAGTATCTGTCATCATAAAAACAAAATTATGGTACATGCTTTGCAAATAAATAAATTTTAAAAAGTAAAAGAAACAACTGATAGCAAATCAATAGGATAAACAATTATACATTACTAGGAAAAGTCCATAAAACGAAAATAATAATTTGTATAGGTTAAATAACACGATGATGCATGTATCATAAATAACTGTAACTAAATGCATAATTGTTGATGACACCTTACTTATGTTGTAGAAGTCAAGTAGCATCACAGCATGCAAGGCATGAAAGATTTACAACCTTCAACAGCAAGAGTTTAGCCTACATAGATACGTAAATGAATTTAGTTGTTGTCGGATACTAAACATTTTAGTCATTATAACAGTGAAAGTCGAGTATCATGCAATACGTGATGAGTCCATAACCTTGTGCTTTCATTTGAGAATTTAGCCAATGGATATATTCAAGTAAACTAAAATTTACAATTGGCAACCGCACAAACAAGTAGACCAGAATATATTATTTAATGTGTAATACGTTGTACTGTAATTTTAGATTAAAGACTGTATTTAGATCACATGCTAGTTACTTAATTATTGAATTCGATTTGTTTGGCCAAATGTATAATTGTTTACATCAAAAAATGACCAAGTCTTTGTAAAGGAAATAATGTTGATATAATTGGGTATGGAGTTTGTAACAATTGATATGGTTTTTGGTAAGTTAACGATAATAGAAGCGCTTATCGATGGCTATAAACAATAATTATAGATGACTGAGAGATACAGCCGCGGACGTACGATACGATGTTGACGATTATCAACTACTAAATTTTGCTAAATGTTGGACAACGGGAAAAGAAGAAAGGAAATAGTGAAGATGTCGATTGAAGACAAGGGCACCAAGAAATGGTTAACCCAGTAACGATTGTAATTGCTTGTGGACAGGATCCATACGCAGATAGGAGGCCTAAAATCTCGAGAATGCAGCTACGACTGCATTTGGAATAGTTGAGTCTTAATGAGTGGTTAGGGCTATGTAATTATTGCAAAGGATTATCATGATTACTTTTTTTTTCCCTCTATGACCTTTATCAATTTTAATGGCAACTCCTGTTTAAGATCGCCACTACACCCCTTCCATTAAATTCAAAGATATATTCTTTGGTGAAGTGTAGTTTACTGCTCAGGTTAGAACCCCTTTTGAGTTTTTTTTTTTTTTTTTGGTCAATAACCCCTTTTGAGTTAAACAATAATACAATTTGTGGATGATAATTTCCAACATGATTGATGATATTGGACGTAGACTAATCCTAGGACATATGGATCAATTATAAAATTGATTTTTAAAGGGATATGAGAAGCTAAGCTGCAATATTCATCGCTCGTTATATCAACAATAAATAAAGAGTTCACATATCATATTTTGTGGATCTAAACAAGTCCATAAAAGGTTCAAGAGAGAAGAAATAGATGGAGGATCCGCCTTGAGGTGAGAAACCCTATCCCCTATTTTCACTCTTATAAAATTGATTTTTAAAGGGATATGAGAAGCTAAGCTGCAATATTCATCGCTCGTTATATCAACAATAAATAAAGACTTCACATATCATATTTTGTGGATCTAAACAAGTCCATAAAAGGTTCAAGAGAGAAGAAATAGATGGAGGATCCGCCTTGAGGTGAGAAACCCTATCCCCTATTTTCACTCATCTAGGAAGAAAAATAAAGGATGGGAATTGAGGAGGAGGGGTGGGCGGAAGAGGCGTCTGGGCACCGGGACAATTAAATAAGGCGTTCGCCTGGCTGGGCGCTGGGGTCATCCCAGACTACCGCAGGCAACCACTCAAGCTCCCTGCTTAGTCAACCTTTTTTCGCACAGTTGTTGTAACCAACTTGCTGACTGGGTGCCCTCGACGTAAGGATCGATTATAAAATTGATTTTTAAAGAGATATGAGAAGCTGCAAGATTCATCGGTCGTTATATTAACAATAAATAAGAGTCCACTTATCATTTTTTTGAAGTAGGTTCTTCTACTGGGAAGGAAAACCCAACTCGCAATACTCATGAATGGTCCACTAGTCACGTGTACAACAAACTATAGATCTTCGTAAAATCTAATCTTAGTTGAGGCCTTAATTAAACACAATCAATTCCTCAATTAAGGCAATTGGCCGTCACATCATAATTGTGGAGTAAATTGAATTATACGAATACTTTAGAAAGTAAAAAACAAATGATTACCAACTGCTAAAATAACAAAATGATCTGACTTGAATTATATGAGTATTTTATACATTCCGTCACATTGATATAACAAAATGTAATTAAGAAAGAGCAACAAATAGAAAGATAGGTGGCACCCACGTGATAAGGACAGGCCACACGGCGTGACAATTAGAATCTGAAACCCATATAGCACATTCAATCAAAACACAATTATTAAAATGATTGGACTTAAATCATCGCATATGGGCGATAGGTACCTTATGTAGTTTGTCATTCTTCGATATAGCAAATATAATTAGTGAAGAGAACAAAAGGACGAGGACATATCAAAACCATGCGACCTGTAGTTTATGTGGAGGTGGCGAGATGTGTTAGAAACCCATTTTCAACTCAATTTTAGTCTCACGGGGAGTATATAAGACACTCTAAATTTTTTAGCAAGTTGAAATGATATTGAAAAAATCATATTTTGATTCCATGTGAGTCTACGTGGGTTTGCACCCGACTCATTTTCAACCCATTGTGAGTCTAGCAAAATGAGCAAATTAATTGTTACTAATATCATGGGAGAGATCTCCTTTCAGCGTCCCCAAATACTTTTTAATTAAAAGTTGAATATGGTAATATAAATGGTTTTCTCATTTCTTTTCCTGACCAGTCATCATCACCGGTGCGTAACTTTCCACATCCTTACCTCCACCTCTACTAGAAAAACATGAAATACTTTTTAATTAAAAGTTGAATATGGTAATATAAATGGTTTTCTTGTTTCTTTACCTGACGAGTCATCATCACCAATGTGTAACTTTCCACATCCTTACCTCCACCTCTACTAGAAAAACATTGACCAAGTACTAGTCCTAACTCTGCTTCTTGTGCGAATCAATGAAATCACATTTAAAATATAGAAGTTATATTATAATTAACAGCAAATTGTTAGATTATAATGTCAAATGTAATTGTTCCATTATATGTAACTTCAATTGGAATTGTTAGATTAAAACTTCTAAGTAAATTAAAATTTTTCCATTTTTGTTAAAATTTTAAATTAGTTTACTTTCTTAAGTATTGCTACTCTTTACGGGACAAAATTAATACGAGAAACGATTCCGAATCACCACTAACATTGTTTTGTGGTCTCTCATTCCGATTGGAGTTTCCTCCTTATCTTTCAAATGCTTGGGTCCATCTGGAGTGTTTTATTTTTTATATTTATTTATCAAATATTAAAGTTATCAAAATTCAGTTTTAAAAATTTTCAAAAATTATAATTATTGACAGATAAAGTTATGTGGCTTTTGATCATTTATGACCCTCAAAATTTCTTTCTATTTTAATAATTTGGAAGGATGGGGAGCATCGAAAAACAGCAACATTTTGCTGGAAAAGTTTACAATAAACGGCTGATTTTTAATACTAGCTATCCAGAGATTTAGAAATTTAAGAATGACTCAAAAACCCAAGAAAGAAAGAGGAGATGGAGTATGGTTGGAGCTCCACTTGGGAAGTTGAGTAGGGAGCAGACTGGCCCCGCGTCGTCGCTGGCCAAAAATGAAAATACAAAAAGGCCGGTATGTGCCGGTCGCTATTCAAGACAAGAACAATAATAGATTAATACACCATTTGATCATAGAAATAGATGACTCATAAAAAGTATATATATATGGAAATAGATGACTCATAAAAAGTATATATATATGGAAATGGATGATTTTTTCTTCTTTTTTTTGCGTTTTACTGTTCCCTGATCAGTCACCATCACTAATGTCCAAATCTCAACGTCCTTTCTTCCACTAGTCATGGACAACTATCTAAAATACACGAACGATTGCTTTAATTAGGTTAAGTTGTGGGAGAGGTAGAGAAAGAATAATTGAGGGGAGTTGCAGGAGCTGAGATGGTTTCCTACATTTTACTGTTCCTTTAGTTGACCAATCACCATCACTGTGTGTACCTCTGTGTCCTATCATCCACCGCTACTAGACAAAACATCTAGGTATCCGTAAATTGACCAGGTGCTCTCCCTTGTCTGGTAATGTTCATTGAGCTGTCAAAACTTTCATCCTTTTCTTTTTCAAATTTCTTACCGAGCTGCTCCATTTCCCACTATTCAATAGTATTAGGCCATGTTTGGTAACCATCCAAACATGGCCAAATTCTGATTCTTTGTTCCCGGAATTAGTTTCGGCTTAGAATCGCGTTTGGTAAAATTTTTGTTCCCGAGAACAGATTAGAATCAAGAACCAAAAAAAAGTTGATTCTTGTTCCGGAAACGAATTTGAGAATCAAAATCAATAAATTTTCTTGTTCCCTTCGGCCATCTCGCGACCGCCGTCCACCACCGCCCGCCACCGTCCGCCATCCGCCACCGCCGTCCACCGCCGGCCGCCGTCCGCTGCCGTCGACCGCCGGTCCGGCGAGCTCGCCAGAGG
Organism: Eucalyptus fibrosa; assembly: GCA_017140475.1. Taxonomy (NCBI): domain Eukaryota; kingdom Viridiplantae; phylum Streptophyta; class Magnoliopsida; order Myrtales; family Myrtaceae; genus Eucalyptus; species Eucalyptus fibrosa. The sequence goes on along the minus strand of CM029511.1, from coordinate 17,695,251 downwards.
CTCGCCAAACCAAGGCGAGGTCCGGCGAGCTCGCCGGAGGCAAGCCTAGCCACCGGCGAGCTCGCCGGAGGCTTGCCCGGCCACCGGCGAGGCTCGGCCTCCCCAGACCGGCGAGGCCGAGCCTCGCGGACTGGGCAGGGCCGGGCGAGCCTCACGACGCCTAGCCCCACCGGTGGCCAGCGAGGCTCGCCCGGCCACCGGCGAGGCTCGCCCAGCCCCGCCGGTGGCTCCGGGCAGGCCTCGCCCAACCCCGACGAGGTCGGCCCGGCCACGGGCGGGGCTCGGCCTCGCCAGATCCGGCCGCTCGGCCGAGCCTCGGCGGGGCTAGGCGAGCCTCGCCGACGCGGCGAGGCTCGGCCGACGAGGGTCGTCCTCGCGAGGGCCGGCGACGCCCGTGAGGTCGCCGACCCTCATCTAGCCGGTCGCCGGTCCGGTCCGGGCGACCGGAAGAAGAAGAAGAAGAAGATGAGAAAAAGAAAAGAAAAAAGGAAAAAAAGAAAAAGAAAAGAAAAAAAGGAAAATGAAAAGAAAAAATGAAAAAATGAAAAAAAGAAAAGAAAACAAAGGAAAAAAGTAAAAAAATTATTTAAAAATTAAAAGAAATTGATTTAGAACAGAATTAATGAACACGGTACCAAACGCAATTCTATTCCGAATTAAAAATTTTGGATAGTTACCAAACGACTTAAAATGCTTAGAATCGCCCCGGAACGTAATAAAAAAGAATCGCTTCGATCGGGAATCGCCTCCTAGGAACGTAATCGTTACCAAACGCGCCCTTAGTCTGTCCTGACGGATCTGCTAGAATCATATTATTGATCTTTTGACTGTACTCGATGCACTCGGATGGTCGCACCTTTTAAGGAGTCTCGGACAAGCACCTTTTGAGGAGTATCGGACAAACGCATCTTCTTCGGTGAATTTTGATAAAAACTTGATGGTACATCAACGGAGCTCAAAGGCACATGTGTTGGCATTGGTCCACAAGGCCACAAAGTAGAAGTAGCTTGTAGACTCTGCGCATCATGAAGGAATCAATAGGGCAACATGTGAAATAAAAGAAACGGTTTTCATTCATTGCATTTTCCAAAAAGATAGATGATGGCTCAAACCAGATTTGGAGCGGGATTTGATAATTAACAAGGGATTTAGGCATCATAGTAATTGATTTTTTTGCAAAAAATGTCAGTAGGTCTTTAAACTCCGTTTTTTTTTTTTTGGCCAATTGTGTACGTACATTGTATATTTTTTCCCTTTTGTCAAACATGCAAATGTAGTTCATGATGTAGATAGTCTATTGCGAAATGCACCCATGTTGTATGTCTACCATGCCATCAAGATGATCGAAGGAAATAAGTTTTGTGATGTCCCATTAAGAGCTAAAGAGATGGTGATCTCGATGATATGACAATGTAGAGATTATATATTAAATAGCAATTTTTGATAATGTTCTTCTTGACACGTTCGATTTGGGCCTAGATCCTTATATCTAATTAATATTAACCATTTGTTGATATTTCATGTACTATCATTCGTAAATTTGTTGATAGAAAGCTCCTCTAAGTGTCCCTTTGAGTGAAAACCAAAAAAAAAACTCATCTCACAAATAAAATTGAAGTTGTTTAATTTGTATGCCAACCATAATTATTATATTAGAATGTGAAATAATTATCATAGAATTGCCCTATGATGATATGGTTGGAATTTTGTTAATGTCTCTCTGTTCTTGCTCTTTTAAAAGTTACTTATTGATATGAGTTTAATCTAATTTTTCCTATTATTCTCAAAAGGCAATGATCGCCAATTTTCTTTGACTTTTTTTACAAGAAAGAAAGACTAAGTCTCGCACCGACAATGCATGGTGGACTCAATAATACAGACTAGTGGTCAAGAGCAACGATGATTATGAGGACCACATACATGGCATGTAGACCATCTACCGTGAAATGCGCGCGCGTCATTGGTCTACCGCGCCGTTGGGACAATAGGAGGAGTAGTAAAACAGAGCAAGAATGAAGAGAGATGAAGAAGGTGAAGAGGTTTGAGGGCAAAAAAGAATGAAGGGCAGCATCAAAACACTGCAACTCTTTGCTGGAAAAATTCGATAACGTCTGAGTAGTCGCATGCTGCATGAGGCATGCTTGGACCTAACAATCAAAATTTCATGATATCTCTGCATATTTTGCTGCCAAAGATCTCGTTATAATCACCTTGGTTTATCATTAATCTATTGATTTATTTCCACAATGTAGCCAAAGCTTTCATCTATTTAGTTTTTTCAAAAAGCATCTTAGACTTGCGAGAGACGTGAGACATCCCACTATTTAATGTCTAGTTAAATTATTGCTTCTTCTAGGCCTGAACAACGTGCAAAGCTATTTTCCAATGATAGAACTTTTTTAGACAAAAGAGTACATATAGACCCCACTTTTGTATGCATGGTTCAATCATGGGACTGTGGAGAGATGCCTTGTTGGATTATGATGTCATAGAAAACGAAAATATAGAATAAGAGTACTGAATGCTATCATCAAATCATTCGCCATGTAATGCTTATCGCTAATAGAGACTCATAGCTTTAAGTACTTCCCATTTATTAAAGATGCAATTCAATTAAACACTAGTGAGAAAATCATGGCATATGAAACTATAAGTGACTCTACCAAACTCTTGTGATTGGAGTTCAGACTCGACAGAGAACAAGGTAAATGCAATTTAGTCCTCATCTTTTTGAGAAGATGTGATGGATCTTTGGCTTCACTGTACACGATATGTCTGAATGCCTAAGAGTTGCAATTTGATTATTTCCCTTAATAAATCCCTTGAAAAATGCAAAGAGAATTGTCTGCCTGCATGCATATTTGAACAAGCAATGTATGACTACGAAAGACCATAATATAAGCACATTGAATGAGAAAAATTAGATAATATAAAAAGATGAGCTATTTTGACTTAAACAATTGTAAAAATAAAAATAGAAAAGATCGTATTAACCTTGACGAATGATGAAGGATGTTCCTTATTGCCATCGGAGCCAAATTTTGTAGAAACAAAATGGTTTTTTAATTGCATGAACCCCATCCTCATGAGCCCAAATGATCTCACTCTTTGGATTATGTGATATTCATTTGGATCTAAACATTGAAACCCAAATATCTTTGAATTATCACTCTATCTAGTTACTTTAATAGTGTGGAGTTTTTAACATGTGGAAGTAGAGTTTCACAATGAAGGGAGGACATAAAATTAGACAATAAAAATTGACAAGAGCAAATTATCAATTTGTCTGAGAAATTTCAAAATCTACGAGGTTAAGATTGTGTCATGATCAATATGGAGACATACCCGAGAATCTTCTTTTTCCATCAAAGTTCGAGGTACTGGTGTTTTAGTATTAAACACATTATACAGAATGTAATCGAGTTCTAAATTTTTCAATTTAATCAATATAATCTTTGACGCTTTGAGGAATAGTGTAATCAAGTTCTCTTGGCCAAGTTTTGCAACATCAACATTAAACATATTATACATAATGTAATCGAGTTCTAAATCTTTCAATTGAATCAATTTAGTCTTAACTCTGTGAGAAATTGTGTAATCAAGTTCTCTCGACCAAGTTTTGCCTCGTTTATTTGACGTGTCAATCTAATTATGACAACTTATCCTATGTGTAAGGGTGATAGTGTGATATGAACTAAGTATACATGAAACAACGTTATTTGATCTTAGATAAACATTATTGTTGTTTGGTTGAGTGGCTAGAGGCCCAAGTTATCAATGGACGAGGTAGTAATAGCTCTAGCCACGTCTTTATCAAATGTGGACTTGATAGGGAGTAGGGACACCCTAATATCTAATGTTTGGTCAAATTATTGCATCTTCTAGACCTGACCCACGCACATAGCTTTTTTTCCAATGATCGACAAAAGAATACATGTAGACCCCATTTTTGCATGAATGGTTCAATTATGGGATTGGGATAATAATGCATTGCTACTTTTTTTGGAAATTAATAACTTTAATAAGGATGTCATAGAAAATGAAAGTATGGACTAAGAATTCTGAGTGTTATTGTCAAATCATTCCCCTACTTAAGGAACAAAAATTATCAAGATACCATTATGACCAACTTGGTTTATCATTTATCTATTGATTTATTTCCACATTGTGGCCAAAATCTCTCATGTCTGATTCTTTGCTCTATGCTAAGCCTTTTTCAAATAATCAAGGCTTTTGTCTTTATAGCTTTTTCCAAAAGCATCTTTATTAAAGGTGGACTCAAGATGAAGGTAGGACTTCCCACTATCTAATGTCTAATCAAATTATTGCATCTTATGGGATCGGTTTTATCACTCTCTTATCATTAACCTTTTTAAGAGTGGACGAACTCAAGCAAGCTCGAGCATCGTCATAGCTTTTTTTTTTACCAACAATAGAACTCTATTAGACAAGAAGAGTACATAAGAACCCAACTTCTGCATGCGTGTTTGAATCATGGGATTGTGGTAATAATGCACAACTGCTTTCTTAGAGATAATAACTTTTAATAAGGATGTCATAAAAAACAAAAGTATAGACTAAGAGTTTTGAATGCTAACATCATATCATTCACTGGAACTCATATTTCCAAGTACCTCCCATCTGTAAAACATGTGATCTAATTAAACGCCAGTTAAAAGATCACAATGTGAGCAAAACATGGCTTGTAAAACTACAAATGACACCACCAAACTCTTGTAATTGCAATTCCAACTAGGCAGAGAACAAGTAAATGTAATTTTGTCCTTATATATTTTATAAGATGTGATGGATCCTTAACTTCATTGTACCCGATCCATCATAATGCGTAAGAGTTGTGATTTGACTATTTCCCTCAATATATTCCTTATAGAATCCAAGGAAAATTATATGCTCACATACATATTTGAACAAGGAATGTATGAATATGAAAGACTGCAATATAAGCAAACAAAATGAGAGAAAACATAAGATGTATATTCGCGGCACTTGGCAATATTTGCTAGTTTGAAGAATTAATCAGCAACCTTTAATCGTATAATATGTTGTAAAATCTGAAAGAAATCAATCTTAACCTATCAAAACTTGTGCTCTTAAATTACGCATAGAGTACTATAATCTCAAGTCATAGCCAAACGTATAAAGGATGAAGTAAACAAAGTGAAAACTCAAAAACAAACTAAAATTACGAGGCAAGCTTTCCGATTCGAAGACATGCCACTAATGAGTTAAGCTTGGGACATTTCCACAAATCTCATCATATCATATGGCTACATCACCACTTTGGAATAAACCAACGCTACGATTCAAATCCATTGGCTAATTGAATCCAACTAAGGGTAATATGTTTGGAGATGATTGACAAAATGATGTGATAGTCTAACCAACTTATTCACATTACTTTTATAGATCAATTTTATGAATTAATTCTTATAATTGTGGTACTACTCTTTCTTGGTAATATTCAAATTATATGTGTAAAAATATTAAAAAAATTTATCTTGGTTGTTTCCATAGACACAAGCTTACGCTAAACTCTAGATCGAGAAGATGTTACGACTTCAAAAATAAGAATACTTGAAGAAGATGAGCTATTTCGACTCAAACATTTGTAAAAATAAGAAGAATAGAAAAGATTGGCTTGACCTTGACCATAACCATGGCTTTAGGAAAATCCATCAGTCATCAGGGAAGGATGTTCCTTGTTGCCATCTAGCCAAATTTCGAAGAAATAAAATGGTTTTTAAATCGCATAAACCAGTCCTCATGAACCCAAATGATCTCATTCTTTGTATGATCTGATTTTCACTTAAGACCAAAATGATATGCGTTAAAACCAAATATGCCCCAAATACCACTCTATCTAATTAATAAATAGTGTGGAGTTTTTAATGTGTAAATAGAATTTCACTATGAAGGCATTGGATAACATCAAGTGCAGATCAAAATTGACAAGTTCAAATTTACTCAGCAAATATTGTCATGACACACGAATATCGGTTCGTTAGTGTTATTGTATTGCTAATTACAGTCATTATTGAACATATTGCACATAATTAACTCTTGGAGGGAAAGTGTAATAAAGTGTTATCGGTCAAGTTTTGCCTAATTTATCTAATAGTCCAATCATGTTCGATTGTCCTTAGTGTAAGGAAGATGGTGTAATGTGGACTAAAATTACATGAAATGATGCTGTTTGTTCTTAGATAAACAGCTTCGGTGCTTGGTCGAGCGGCTAAAGCCCCAAATCACTGAAGCTTTAGCTCTAATGTTTGACTTAAACAAAAGGGTCAACGATATATAGTAGCGAATAGAAGTAAGCCCCAACACCCCCACCACTAAGTTAGTAACACGACCCGTCTAAAACAAGACTATTACACAAATACGCCTAAACAAACTCACCACAAAAGAGGCATGGAACAAAATAGAAGTGATTTCAATGGTAAAAATGAAAATTGCTAACGGATGCCCATTTTTTTCCCAACAGTGACCAACTTGGCTTATCATCAATCTATTGCTTTATTTCCACATTGTAGCAAACATCTTGTGTGTTGTGTCGCTTGTGCTAAGCCATTTCTGAATGATCAACGCTTGGACTTTTCAGCTTTTTTATAAAGCAACTTTATTAAAGGTGGACTCGAGAGGGAGATGGGACACCTCACTATCTAATGTCTATTCAAATTATTGCACCTTTAATTACGGGATGCTAGTGATAATGCATGACTGCTTTCTTGGAAATAATAACTTTAATAAAGATGTCATGGAAAAGGAAGTATCGACTAACATTTGTGAATGTTAAAGGTGCTTTACCTTTTCTTTCTTTAAGTTATCAAAATAATCAACACATCCGTCTATTAAGCTTTTTTTTATAAATCATCTTTATTAAAGGTGGACTCAAGAGAGTGGTGGGATGAAGATAATCAATGCTTTCAACTTTTTAGCTTTTTTGTAAAGCATCTTTATTAAAGGTGGATCAAGAGAGAGATGGGATCACAATAATCAATGCTATCATCTTTTTAGTGTTTTCATAAAGCATCTTTAGTAAAGGTAGACTTGAGAGGGAGATGGGACACCCCACTATCTAATGTCAATTCAAATAATTGCATCTTTAATGATGGGATTTCTGGTGATAGTGCATGGTTGCTTCCTTGGAAATAATAACTTTAGTAATGATATCATGGAAAGCGAAGGTATAGACTAAGGTCTTTGAATGTTAAGGCACTTTACCTTTTCCTTTTTTCTGCCTTTTGCTTTGAGTTGCGTAAGGAACAAGCATCAAATCCAAATCTGAGCATTCACATTTTTGCTTTTTGACATACCCTTGCTTTTTGATTCTCCGCTTTGCCAGTAATTGCCATATAGAGACTTCGTTCATGGCCTATATTAGACATGTTTGATGTTCTTCTTCCAATGCCATAATCAATTGGAAACTTCTATGTTTATTCACTTTAAATTTCAGAGCAATATAAATTTCTAAATTAGCAATAAGTAAAATGCTCCATTAAATGTAAAATGGCCGTGTTATATATGTATATTGAATAGCAAATTTCGATAATGTGCTACCTATTGACATATTAGACTTGGGCTAACTTAGAGAATTAGAACTAATTGATGTTGACCATTAGTTAAAATTAAGTCTTGCATTTTCATGTATTATCTTTCGAATTTTCACACATGTTGACAAAAAGCTCTTCAAATCATCCCTTTAAATGAAAAAAAAAAAAAAAACTCAGTTCATGAGGAAAATTTGTAATTGTTTAATTTTTCTGCAGATCAAAGTTGTAAGATTAGAATGTCAAATGACTTGTAAAACTGTATATAATATGACTATTTAAAAAGATTATGACTAATTTCAAAAAAAAAAAAATTTTTTTAATAAGGCCTGTTATGACAAAACAAAAATTTCCAATCTGAATAGTCTCACGTCCTCATTCTTGAAATGCATTCTTGCACATTTAAGCCTAAAGGACTTTTATTAGATTGTGAACTTCCTTTAAATCGTTAATTTAAAGTCTAACCAGTGTCCTTGCATTCTTGTTAGATTGAACACTTGTCTCTTATTGATGAGCTTTTCGCGCATAGAGTCCAAGAACTTCCTTCAAATCATGATGATCACTGAATAGAGCCGAAACTAAACAGAGCCTAATTCGTGACCTGGACTGGGCCTAGCCCGTGATCGAGATATGCCCTTGTTCGTTGCCGACATGCGCCCTGGTTTGCTACTGGGCCTAACTTGATCCATATCTGAAAATTTCTTACTCGCCATTCCTCTAGTTACGACACTTTCTTCTTCTCTGTATCTTGATTAATTTTTTTCGTTTCCCTGTCCGCCTAGTCCATATTGCTATGTTTTGATATACTAATATGACCTTGCAGGGAAGTAAAATTGAATGATGGGGTGCCATAATTTTGGAACTACATGTCAATCTAGGCGAATCTCACTTAATAAATTGCCAACGCCATGCCGATGTTTGATTGAATCAATGCACGTATTAAGTAGCCTTTGGAAGGTTCACAATTTCATCAAATTGCAAGCTTAGTTTAAATTAGTGATTGCATTTTTGTAAAATTATGCATCATCATAATATCTCCGAAGCACTCTCATTGAATAATATTAGGCAAAAAGATGAGTTCCCTTTATATTTGAAAACTATGAGGTGAACATGACCAATGTCGTATTGCTCTATGAATCCCTGACATCCTTTTTCACAACAAAAAAGATGTTATTGGTTTCCTTTTCTAGTTCTATGGTCCAGGTTGAAGAAGCCGGAACCTTGAGAAGCACCGAGTTCAAGAGATCCTTTCCACAGCTTCTCAAGGAACTTCTTGGAATTAATTATCCATTATAAAAAAAAGATTAAGACTGCAAGTCCATGACAACAATTCATCATGGTCAAACCGAAGTGAATAAAGAAAATAAAGAAAACTAAGAAGTTTTATATTCTGCAACATGGATGAAGATCAGTTTCCATAAGCAGTGCAATGGCGATATAGTGCAGCTCATGATCAATTTATCTTGATTACAGGGTCAAGATGCCTTGTCATCCAACAGTTGACATCAATTTTCTTTAATTTGATGACTGAGATCGTGCACGTAACTTGAAAGGACTAGTGAGATCGCATGTTGGATGCAGGACTAGTGAGATCACATGTTGGATGTTCCGAATTGATAGACTAACCAATGACTACTTTGGTCAAATGTGCTGGCTCTCGCTCAACAACAAACGCTGCGATGAAGTGGCACATGGAAGTTGCTTTAGGCAAAAACTTTAGGCTGGTTTTCATACGGGAGAGCTCGTAATTAATTTGCCTAATAAATAAAATCAGTACACCACTAGTCTTGTATTCCATCTATTAATATTTCCATTTATTAGTTTAACTATAAAAATAAAACAAACAAACATGCTACCAGATATAGTTAAATCAATGACCTAAAATTCAATTAAAAAAAAGTGCAATCAAGCAATGAGTGAGTACTAACTAATTCAAACTTTCAAGTGGCACAGCCAATTCCTAAATTTTGTTAAAAAGAAATTATCAATTACTTACCATTATCTCCATTTTCAGTGAACAAAATACAACGTGGCATTTCCAAAAAAAATTATGTCATTTGAGTTGATAAGGCACCGAGTAAATGCTAATCTGGTGCCCAAAATAGCCAAAAGAAAAAAAAAAAGAAAAATTCTGGCGGTGCCATCGCCACCTTTACTTCTGCGTCGAGCACAGACAAGCCTTACCGGGCTATCACGAGGGTTACTTGCTCTCGCCTTCATGTGCTAGTGGCGCACCCATAAACACGAGGACCGCCAACCCCTACTTGTCTGACTCTCCATCACTAGTGCGGTACCACTAGATGAGGGCAAGTGGCGGCTGTCGTCAACCCTCACCAGCGCCTAGATCTCGGCAAGGGTTTGGTTACACTTTGCCTCTGTGTGCTTTGAGAATGTGATGTTGAGGGATGATCAGCGAAACAAGACAGTAATAAAAATCGATGTTTCATTAGCAAAAACATCAAAATTCTGATCTTCAAAGCTGACGCCGAGATAAAGTTAGAATCTACTATTCTTTTCAACTACAAAGAAACTCCAAATATCCTAATTTTTGAAAGTAGCAAAAGGAGGATAGAAGAAACTATTAATTTTGCTCTCAAGAAGATTCTGCATAAATAACTTGCCCGCCCTTTCCACATCTAGATGGCACAAATTTGAATATTCCGACGAACGTAAAAAGGCTATCAAGAGAAAGGAATTGACATTCTTTGTGCTTTCCTATTTCTTCTTGATTCATAGCATGTACATATATTATAATTCGATGAGTATTGCAATTTTATATCTTGCTAATTGCTTAATATAGAGGATTCAAAATTCTGGGAACTTAAAAGTTGCACAATGAAGTTCACCACCAAATCGTGATAATGTGATTTCTCAACAAGAACCTCGCGCTTGAATTTTGCATGGGAGAATCCTCAACTGCTTTGATGAACATGTTGGCTCCAATTACCTGAATCTAGTGTCAACAAGGCTAGGCTTTGAGTGTCTAAACAAGTCGCCCAAGTCAAGATAGACTAACTGACAAAAACGAAAAAGAAAAAAAGAAGTCAAGATAGACTAAAACTCCCATACTTAGTGTTTGGAACTCGATTTGAGCTCAATCAAGTACAATTTTCCTAATGGAGCTTGACTCAAATAAAAAGTTGAGGCACTATTGTATTCTATGCATATGTTTGGGCAAAAGTATACCGTAAGTGCCAAATCTTGGCACGGGTGGATATTTAAGTGACAAAACTTTTAAAAAGTATACTTAAGTAACACTTTTTTTTTTAAAATTGAATATCTAAGTGCTAATTCCGATGAGGCTAACTGAAAATCCTTATTAATAAAAGTGGTATACGTGGAACGTCGAAATGTCTACTCGGCAATCAATGTAAAACAATGTCATTTTGCCCCCAAATTTATTAATTAAATATTAATTTTATTAATTTTAAAAGAAGAAGAAAAAGAGGAGGAGACAACATTCGATGGGGGCCTCCATAGCCCTCACTGCTGGTGCCGCCTTACCATTGCCGGAAAGGGTTGGTGACGGTGGGGCAGTAGCAATGAGGGTTGTAGAGGCCCTCGCTGAATGCTGCCTCCTCCTTCTTTTTCTTTTTCTTTTTAAAAGTTTTAGTTTTTCAACTTTAATTTAATTGATATTTATTAAAAATCAAATTTGAGAGCAATATGACTCGTTTTGAGCTTATAGTGCCATGTGGATAATTTCTTTTTAAAAGAATTGCCACGCTAGTAAAAAATGTCATTGGTAAAAGCCACATCGACAATTTGGCTAGAAATTCTCGCCATTGGCACTTGAGTATTTTTTTTCTCCGATTTTTACACTTAAGTGTACTTTTTGAAAGTTTTGGCACTTAAATATTCACCCATATCAAGTTTTGGCACTTGCGGTGTCTGACAGTCCATATATCTATGTGTGTGGTTAAGGATGTCTATGTCTAATTTTATAACAATAATTTTTTTTTTGAATTAGACTCACAAGCTTGTTGAGCTAAGTGTTAGCGACCTTGAGTTCAATTTGACAAGACACTTGAGTAGTTTGTGCCGGAGCATGACTAGAAATCAATCGAGCCACTCTCAAATAATCATTAACCCAAGACCGGACAACTCAAGAGAGCTTGATTTAGTTTCACTTCGAGTAGGTCTTTGCATATGCTCGTTGTGAGAGGAACAGGGTATACATTGTGGGTAGGTAGTAATTTTCCCAACATGATTAGCATGACAAGGAATCATATCTTACCAGCACAAGTTGGCTATTATACATGAACTCTCATTTTAATATGCAAGATTCGAGAAAGTATGATCTGCAAGTACGTCAACGAACTTGTATTCTATAGTATACATGCCAAATTCACTGGTTAGACAGAGAAGCAAAAGCCTTCTGATCTAGTGAAGATTCCACCAAGATCCTAAGCAAGACTCTTGACCTAATCAATTAATGACTGGGGACCCAATGAAAAATGAGCCCTTTTTATACCCAACTCAATTCCTGGGTTTTTGTATTCTAAACAAAAGAGAAGTAGAAGGAAAGATTATCTTTATGTTTACAGCACCGACAATCGCAGTCCTGCTCATAGTACGTTGACAGTGTCTTTGCATCATTAGAAATAACCCGGACATGATTTCTGCGGAAAAGGGTGGAATGGAGGGCAATACTACGAATGGGACAATTAGTCCTCCGCATGGGACAGCATCCTGGTCGATCTGAGGCACGCAGTCGTGGAAAAGGGATTTGACTACTGCAACCATGCTTCTTTTCACCATGCCAAGTGCTTCGGCCTTGGTGTGTACAATGGTGTATTGACACGTGGACTTTATTAGCTGCATGGATATCACCCATAAGGAAGTCAAGAGAGTGCCCGTCTGGTATTGGTGCACAGTTTCAGCTTTGCGATTGTGGACATAGCTAGCAATATAAACTCAGGAATAACCTAAACTTATATTGGAAAATGTCCAAAATCATTATGGTGGCACGTCTATGAAAATCTTAAATTCAATAAGGTTTTGTCATAGCGTGGTCTACATGTGGAATGTGAGTGGCTTTGTTAGCTCCATTGGTCTTCATATATGTTTGAATTGATTAATTGTCTACAAGTACGGATCAATTTGATCTGACAATGTTTGAGCTTGACCCTAAATGAAATTGGCAGTGTCATTGACAAGTACCAAGTTACCTCAATTGAATAGAAAATATTCAAAATTGGAAGCGTACATATATTAATCTTAGACTCTCGTTAAAAATTTCATGAAATGCTAATGTCTATCTTTAAAATGTACTGTAGGATTATGGTATAACGCAATGCATGAATTAGTCAAGATTAGGTCAACAAGCTTGTTGAGCAAAGTATTGGCGAGTTTGAACTTGAATTTGACAAGATCCTCGAGCAGCTCGAGTTTGACTTGAAATCAATCAAGTTGTTATGATTCACAAATCCTTATTAGTCAGACCTCATCTGGAAGTTTTTTATCATTGAAGTTGAAGTAGACCACTTTATCACTTTTCTTCAAACTTAAGTTTTGTTAGTGGTCGAGGGGTGATATGGTATTTAAAGTTATCTAATATGCAAATTGGGAAATTTAAACTTAATCTCAAGGTTGAGCTTAGTGTAGGTCTTCTCTTCTTTAATTCAAGTACCCATCCACATCAACTTGTCCCAAACTTCAATATTCAACACTCATCTTTGTCCCTGCTCTCTTTCTCAACCGAATTATGAAGGCTATCATTGTGAGTGCATTGTTACAACACAATGTTCACCTTCACCCCACGTCTCTTCAGCTAGAATGAACCATCAAGGTTGTTCGAAAGCTACATTGGTCATGAAATTCCTCTCTTGAGATATTCACCGAATATAGATATACACTGGGAGTGGGCGACCAATTAACCATCAGTAAAGAAGGAGAAAATGATCTTATTGAACTATCTACCTCTATTTTCCCATACAGGTCCACCTCTTGGCAACTCCTTAGAAGATGCCAAACTACTGACTCTATAAGCCAAGGTATTGCCAGCTTCTGACTTCGAGAAATCAGTCAAGTAGGAGGTTACCCAAGACGGACGCCAACCGAAAGGCACTAGACAAACTAATGGTGAGTGGGATAAACAAAGCAGCTAGCCTTATGGGTAAAACCTTCTGCAGTCAATTCATTTGCTTAAAACAAGCAGTCAACAAATTGGGAAATGCTTGTATATGGTATCATTTATTGGAAGCACACAACAAAAGTCAATTCCTTCTCCTAGGGAGATTACTAAGGAGCATAAGTTTGAGCTCATCAATATTTCCAGTTAAACCAACTTTCACTTAAAAATTTAAGCCTATGCATTATGGACGAATCATGATATCTTAACTACTCTAGGCGTTTTCTAACACAACTTATAGATGCATCTCAATAATGCATAATATGTTATCGAACTAGGCATAGTTATATGCAAACTTTCATGTTACCTATCTCTTTACTCACCGCATCACATAGATCCATGCAATAATTCCTCCATTTAACTCCTTCATTTTGTAAGTGATAAATTATATCTCAAGTTTCAGCTCGTTAGGGAATTGATTCGATTGGAAGATGTATATTCCATGTATTGTAACGATAATTAGGCATTCAAGGCAAATGTGAGTTAATTCAGAAGTGGCCTTGAAATAAGGAAATTTGCAGATTTTGTTTTTATCTCTCGGGCACAAAGGATTTGTTCTTTCATTTTGTTGGAGAAGATAAATATTCCCTCCTTGATTTGTTTAAGTTATATACTACATTGAACAAATTGAAAGTTTAGAAATCATATTGTATATCGGATAAAAGTTCATGGACTATTTGTGTTATTTTCCACAAAAGAAAAGAGAATAGTGCGTGGGATTTTTCTATTACTTTCAAGCGGCAAGTAATTGAGAGACTTATGCTATGAGTTGTACATCCAATTAAATTATTTATTTGTAAATAACGTGAGTTTGGAATTAATCTAAGTGTGGGAAACATTTAAGCGTATGAGATATTGTAAATTTAATTTTCCAGATTATTAGTACATTATTTACTGCCAGCTCTCCCTATGAAGTAGGTACCAACACTCAAAATGAACCATGTAAATTTCTTGTCTCCTTGATTGTTTCTGATTTATTTCTCTGATTAATTTAATTACAAGATCTTGTCAATTTCCGTGTTAATTTAACAACAGTAAAACCTAGACCAATTCAGAAGACAGTTGATATTATAGGATGGAGCATATTATTCTTGATCCTAAAGAGTATCTTGTCTATTTTATGCCTATCGAACCATATACCACAAAAGAATAGACAAGGATGAGGGAATCGAGGAAGTTGTGAATCTCTTGGCTAAGAGTGTTCAAGAGTGAAGACGATGGAATAATCAAGGATGTTGTCACCTAATTCATCTGACATTTGCACCGATGTAATGATATAAGAGGAGCAGCCCAACCTATGTAATCGACCCTCTTATATATAGCCGAAACTAGCTGGCTCTAAACTTCAGAGAAATATATACTAAAGACATAGACAGATCGCATATATAAACATCATGTTGAGGTTTCAAGGAATCGTAGGCATCATTGTAGGGCTTCTTTCTCTATGCACCACGGCAAGTGGTGCCACAAACACGACCATGCTAAACAGAATTTGTGATGGGCAACAATATTACCCTCATGGTCCATATGGAAATACAATGAATGCAGTCCTAGACGATTTGAGCGCTAACACGGCGACTCATGGGTACAACTACTATGGCTCGTTTCTCAATTTGTACTTTCAATTTTGGGGGCATGGAGCATGTAACGACATGCTTGGACAGTCAGACTGTACCGTGTGCATCAATTCTGCGAGACAACAACTCTTTCAAGTGTGCAGCTACTCTGTCGGTGCTCAAATTCAACTCCAAGATTACAAAGTTAGGTATGCGATATATTCTTTCACCCAATGATGCTCGGTGTGAGAGTCGTTCATTCCCTAAATGATTGAGTGTTGCCTCCATGTAAGAGATCATGTCTAATGTAAAATAATATCAAAAATATATATGATGACAAGATTTCCCTTCTCAGTGAATAGAGACCATTATATATGCATAACTATTTGCACCAGTGATGATGAGGAGGAATCGAAATATTAGGAGCATAAACTCCTAAACATCAATCGCGTATCCTATGTCAATGTAGGATATTTGATGATGACTACTCTACTTAATTTATCCTTGTAAGACGTGTAGATAACTCTCAAGGATTTTTAAATGGTAGAATGATGGGACCTTGTATCTTAAAAGCGCGAATCCTTATGCTCAATTTCTAATTGGTGCCACAATCACATTGGAGGTCACTTCACAAGCTTTGGACCTTAGATTCAATTATTCATCGGATATGACTCCACAAAGAGAGCGAAAGGACGATTCATGGAGAATACACGAAGAAATTGCTAATGCTATTAGAGCTAGATGGTTAGTTGTGGGATCCAACTACTTTAGGAGTATTTCTATAACAAAAATTAAAAGTCTTCTAGTCCTCCTCTCCTTCAACTAGTTCAATTTGTGGCTCTTCTTCTTGGAGTTTGGCAATTTGAATTGGATGCTGGTAATTATGTCGATAAGAGTTTACGATACTTTACATGGAGGAGAGAGGTTGAAGTCAGGGAAGATGAACAATACAGGAAGTGAAGGACGACGAAGAGAAGATGAAAAGAACTTAAAGGAAAGAAAAGAAAGAAGAAGAAAAAGGAAAGAGAAAAGAAATCATAAAGACCAAAAAAAAATAATAATAAGGACATCGTTTTGGCAATTGCAAGATGTTTACATCGGCATTTCCATCCCAAAATTGCTTGAAAGGATTACATAGGAATTTTGGGCATAGATTTAGGGCCACGATGTGAAAATTAAAAATTTTGGGACTAAATTGATAGTCGTACAATATATTTAAACCTATTTAATAAAATTCCCTATAAATAGGGATTAGTGAATTCAGGAGAGAAAATAAACCATTAATTTTACTCTTAAGAAGATTCTCATCAATAGCTTGCACAACTTTTCTTTATCAAGTCGAAAATCTAGAGAATTTGACAAATGTAGGAAAGCTATCAAGAGAAAGAAATTTACATTCTTTGTGCTCTAAGGTTTCTTATTGATTCACAACATGCAATTATATTATGTTTGATATATATTGCAATTCCATATCCCGAAACTACATGATGCGTTCAGTCCACTTTATTAAATAAAACTACACTTAAACTCTAGTGAAAATTTGATTGATATGAAAATATATATTGCCATAATTTTCAGTATATTGTTTCTCTAGCAAAAATTTATGTCAACACAAATATTTAGAGTAATATAACAAATATAATCTTAGACCGATGTATCTTGTTAGTTACTTAATATAGGGGACTTAATACTTGCATGATGGAGATCGCGACCAAATTGTGAGTAACGAGACTTCTCAAGGACCTCAAATTCAAGTTTTGCATGTGAGAATGCTCAACCGCTTCAATGGAGACTTCAGGTCCAATGAACAGAACTTAGTGTCGACATGGATGGCCCCTGGGCATCCAAACGAGACACAATAGTGCCCAAGTCGAGATCCACTTAACTCATACTCAGTGTTCTAAACTCGATTTGCACTCAATCGCATATTAATTTCATATATATCTGCATGTGTGCATGCACGTGCATGGTTAGGGATGTCTATGCCTAATTTTATAACATTAAATTTGTTGAATTGGGTTCGAGAGTGTTGAGATATAATATGTAGAAACGACAGGATCTTACAATTTACGTTAACGCAAAATCACCAAAGAAATAAACGAGAAAATATAAGGACATCAAAAATTTACGTGATTCAGTCCGAGTATCGGTACCTACGTCCACGGAGAGAGCCAGTAGCAAATAATCTACTAAAATTGGAGAATTAGATTTTATAATTACTCAAACACTCAAGTATTTCTCACACCTAAATTTAACTAAAAACCCAAAGTGTTTATAAATAAATAACTTATTTGGGCATAAACTCACGGCACAAAATTAGCTCGTATAAGCTCAAAATACAACACTCTACGTACGCCTGGTTCGTGTATGTACAAAATCGCGGATCTCTTCAAAGCTTCGCATGACTTCTCTTTCTCTCGTACGGGTGGAGCGGCGCAGACATGCAGCCTTTTAGGCTGCGCATGGTAACTATCCCCAGTCCAACAATTTCTATTCTTTTCTTCCCCAGAACAAAAAAAGAATAGAAACTTGTTTGATAATGGCACGTTAGTTTTTTGTTCTCGGGAACAAAAAGTTAGCCCGAGAATGGTTTTGGAACAGAAACGAGAAGTAAAAAAAAGTTACTTCTCGTTCCCGGCCAAGAATTCCCAGGAACAAAAATAAGAAACAAATTGGGCAACCCTAATTTCACTTTCGCGATCTTCCATTTTCACCTCTCCCTTCGTCCGCTTGCCTCTCTCCGATCTCATCTCCGGTCGCCTCTCTCCGGTCTCGTCGCCGTCGGTCTCGTCACCGCCGGTCCTGTCGTCGCTGGTCCTGCTCTTCGCCTCCTCCTCTCTTCGGTGTCGTCAATCCCGTCGTCTCTGGTCACGACGCGACACTCCGGTTGGGTTGCCTCTCTCCGAGCTGGTTGCGTCCAGTCCTGTCGCCTTCGCCTCTCTTCAGTGCCGTCAATCCCGTCGTCTCTGGTCGCGACGCGACACTCCGGTTGGGTCGCCTCTCTCCGAGCCGGTTGCGTCCAGTCCCGTTGCCTCCGCCTCTCTTCGATGCCGTCACCTTCGCCTCTCTTCGGTGCCGTCAATCCCGTCACCAGGTCCATCCTCCCCAGCGCCACAACCAGACCCTTCTCTCTCCTCGCTCCGTGCTCTTTACGCTCCTCTCCCCTGAAGACCCACTTTGCATTCTACCCGACAAGGCCGCCTCCGCCGCCGCCTCGTGCCGCTTCTGCTGCTGCTCCGTGCGGTGGTTTCTGCTCGCCAGGCCGTTCGAGGAGGAGCTTCCCCGGCGGGGTGGTGGTCGCCGCGCCTGGGTCGGTCCGGAAGTCGGAGGAGGAGTGGCAAGCGGTCCTGTCGCCCGAGCAGTTCCATATCCTGAGGCAGAAGGGGACCGAGTTAATTCTCTTCATTTCTTTATTTTTTATTTTTTTGGGTGTTTGTTTTACTGCTAGCTTGATTGTGGGTTTGTCATTCTCAATTGTGGTTCCTGCTGTTCTTGATGCTTCGCTTTCCATACTGGGTTGGGGTTTGTTGAATTGGGTTGGTTTCGTTTGAACGTGATTGCCATGCTGTTTCCTTGAAGCTTGGGAACACCGAGGTTTAAGACACATTCTGTTCAATGAGGCTTTCTTGGGCTGTTTATTTATGTGATGTGTAAAAAATTTAAACAAGTTTATGCTGCAATGTGATAGGTTGAATCAGAATTGGGTTTTGAGTTTTGATTCAGCACGGTATGACACATTTCTAGTGCGTCAAGCGGTGTCTATTGGAGGTGGATTCTTTGTGAATTAGGTTTTAATAGGAGAAACCACTGAGGAAATGCAGGTTAGGATGTTCTCTGTGTTTTTCGAGGTGCTGGGGAGGGTTATTTTTTCCCGGGTTTTTGTGGGAATGAGTTGTTTTAGCTATTACTTGAGTTCTCTAGCACTGTCCTGTGTTTGGAAGGCTTTGTTTTTATTTGGAAATATCAGCCCTTTTAGGTTCCTGTTGGGTGCTAAGGATTTGTTACTGCATGAGTGCTGACATCTTGGTTACTTACGAAGTCTTATACTTTTTCACTTTTCATCAAAACAAAGGTGAAGGGGTGAATCTGCCACCTGCAGTGCCATCGCCTCTGATCGCCTCTCTCCAATCCCACTGCCTATAATCCCGTCGCCTCTGGTCAAGTTTCTCCGGCTCGCATCGCCTCTGGTCGCGTTGCCTCGTGGTCGTCTTGCCCTAAATCAGGTTTGTTACTTTGATTCTTTCTCATTGTACCTGTTCTAGTGGTGATTCTTAATTTTTCTGAAGTTGAATCGTGTCGGCTCTGTCGTGTTGCCTCTGTTTGTGCTCGCTTCTCTCACGTTGCTTCTCCCGTGCTTGTGTCGCGCTTGATCAATGGAGGTAGAGTGGATACCTGGACCTAATGGTTCGGGATATGCATGTTAAATGAAGGAAAGCTTCATTTCTTAGATGTAGATAAGCATGTTGCGCCTTATGCACATATATTTACTGAATTTTATGGTCGATTTAGATTGAATAAGACATATGCGATCTGTCTCTCTCTCTTTCGATATGACGCTCGCTCTTTCTCTATTTTCTCCTATCAATTGCATACCTGAAACTCTGCTGTAATTTGTTAATGTTGCTGGAGTATTGATTACTAGAACAACATGTTCAGTTTATTATTTTTATATGCCTGATTCTAGTTGTCATTGATGCTTGTGTGAAGCTTTGGGTATGTACTTCATCAAACTTTTTGTGGCAATTTTCTGATTAAGAAATATCTCATAAATTCAAAGTTATATCTATCTGATTCGTTCATGAACTAGCAAGGGATGCCCAACCTTACAAAACTATAAAGCAAAGGGGATGAACGCTTATAAATGAGAGCACCTTAATGAGGATGCCGCCTTATGTGCTGATAATTGCTTTGATTTTTGATTTAACTGCAAATTTGCAATGTTCATTGTCTTTCTTGTTGGAGTATCTCATGTAGGAATTAGAAAGTATTTCTGAGATTCTTTTTCCTAACATCTAGTCTTGCATCAAGTAGGAAAGCAAAGAGGTAGTTAGTCTGTTATATGTAGACAATCTTCTGTTCATCAGTGTAATCATATTTTCGTTAATTTGAAGCTCATTCCTAGTTGATTACTTTCTTGTACTTGATCCTTGGTTATTGCTGTTACTAATAAGTAAAGTGAATCACTACTGTGATTTGTTGTTATCATGTGTGATTAGTTTGCCTATTAAAACTTATTATTGTATCACTTCCGTCCTCACTAATGGCTTTGTGGTTCAATTATTTGGTACTTTTTTATTTGAATCTTGGTTATGAGTCTAGAGATAGTGGTTGTCTTCTGCTGTGATGTTGTATTAAGCTTTCCCTGCTTGTCCTTCTCTTGAATTGTGCTTTCGTATGGTGAGGATTCAAGTAATACAGAAAGCTGGTTATCTTGATATGATGTTGCTGGTGCAAACAAATGATTTAGTCATGCTTGGTAAGGAATTGATTTTCTGCTGGATGTTATGTTTAGAGTCACGGATCGAGCTTAGGATTCGACTTTAGATTCACATAATATGCTTAGATCTGGTGATTGATGATGTTATTGGATGATTTTTTGTGGATTGATGATCAATGATTATGAACTTGAGGTTGATTGAGCTTGATTTGTATTACTTCGCATTTTTGTATCTTTGTGATGGACTTACTGTTTTGGCTGAAACGAAGTGCTAGATGAATTTTTTTGACCTCGAGCCCTTCTAGACATAAAAAATACACTTCTAGAGCTTCGATTTGATATGTCGTACGCCCATAATGGATGTCATTTGGTTGCTGAAAAACACATTTGAAATCTGTCAATTCTGCAGTAGTTTCAGCTTGATTTGTGTTTACTGATTTTGCTGTTTTCTTGTTTTGCTAGTTCTGTTTTGCTGATTTTGTTGGTTCTTTGTTTACTGATCTTGCTGGTTCTTTGTTTTAAGGAGCAAATTTTCTTGAAAAAATATACAATAATGGAATGAAACATTTCAAAATTCAAACATTGCACTGAATAGCTACCCAATGTTTATGCACTGAATAGCTATCCAATGTTTAGAGCTATAAAGACATTTTGATGCTTGTGTCTTTCTTTAGTCTAAAAGATGGTGATGAGAAAAGAAAGCAGCAGCATGTTGTACTTTCTTTTTAATTGTCTTCAACTCATATGATGTTCAATTAGTGAAGGTTACATGGCATCCCAAAAAGAGGCATTCATCACAAAGTAGACTGAGCCTTTAACGAACTTGTTCGTTAGTTTGTTGGTAGAAGAGGTCAAAAAAGGAAATCGCACATCTTCTACTTTCAACAAAGTAGGGTGGAATAACATACGGATAGAATTCAACAAACGAGCAGAACTTCAATATACTGCAGTACAGTTGAAGAATAAGGTGAACAAATTGAGAAAGCAGTATGCTAGTTTCAAAAAGCTTCTTTCACAATCCGGATTTGGCTGGGACAATGTGAACAAAAAAGTTGTTGTTGATGATTCTAGCATATGGGAATATCATATCAAGGTATGATTTAACCTTTGACCATTTTCATAGCACTATATATGTACATCAAATATGTTTAATTGTATTATTGATATATGTCATCATTGTGAAAAATGCAAGATAATATTGAGTGGGCGAAATTCAAGAATGATGGGTTTTCTCAATATCTTGACTTGTGTATTGTATTTGGCGATACATATGCTACTGGGGACTATGCAATAGGAAATGCCGAAGATTTGGTGATGTCGGATGAACTTAACATTGGTGGTGATGATGCAGATAATGGACCAGAGGACTTTGGTGCACAGCATGTTAATGAGGAAGATGTTATGTCTGACGAAACTCCTACTCCAGTTCATGACAAACATAGGATGGATAAAACTCCAAATACTAAAAGGAGAAGAAAGAGTCAATCATTTGGTGTTGCTAGCACCTGCAAAGCTTTGCAAGAGATGATCAAAAGTAAAGTTAATCAATCTGTGAGTGGTTCTATCAACTCACAAGTGACATCACCACCTATAGATCCATTCTCCATATCTGTGGTGATTGATGCCCTACTTGCCATGCCTATGTTGGATCCAGATCTCTATAGCAAAGCAGTGGAGCGAGCATGCGATAATGCCACATGGAGGAAGGCTTTTATCAAAACCCCATCTGAATTGAGATATTAACTTCTCCAACGTCTTTAGTGGATGTTAGGAAATGTGTTGTGGATTACATGGAGTTTTATTAGACTATGTTTTTTATGTTGTTGGTTGTTTTTTTGGTTGTTCAAGATATTGATGTTGAGACTTTTGCATTTGTGTTATGGTTTGGATATGATGGATTGTGCTGAATTTTTATATTTGGTTTGTCGTTTCAGTCTATTACTTACGTTATTGATTTCTATTTTTTTTTATTTTTACATATATCTATATTGATTTTCTTATATTTGTGTAATGGCATAGGTACTATGGAAGATAAATCAAATAGTGTGTCTAATGAAGAGGTAGATGCAGTTGAATGGTATTTGGATGACTTTGATATTGACATAATAATAGCATGGTTAACTCTTGTTAATTTGGACATGTCTTTACATACGAAAGAGCCTATTAGAGACAGTAAATTATCAGGAGCCGAATGGGTAAGGGAAATTGTTTATGGACATTCAGATAGGATATATGAAGCATTCAGGTTAGAGAGACATGTTTTTCTTAACCTATGTGCTCTAATGAAGGCAAGAGGCGGGCTGAAAGATACTCGATATGTAAAGGTAGATGAACAAGTTGGGATTTTTTTTATCTATGGTTGGTCACAACAACACAAATAGAGATTTATGTGAAAGGTTTCAACGTTCGGGACAAACAATCAGTAAGTTTTTCACTCTGGTATTAAAAGCGTTTCTCAAATTATCAAAAGAGATTATCAAGCCGCCTTCTTTTGATATTGTTCCAGAGGAGATTCTTATCGATCCTAACCATGCACGTTACTTCAAGGTATGATTTTAATATCAATTTTACATTATTAAAATATATATAGTTGATAATATTATCTAACGCTATAATTTCATAAAATCACAGGGCTGCATTGGTGCTATTGATGTCACCCACATTAATGCATCCGTCCCTATATCAAAACAAATCCCATTTAGAGGCAGGAAATGAACTACCACTCAAAATGTGATGTGTGCTTGTTCATTTGATATGAAATTTACTTTCGTATATGCTGGGTGGGAAGGATCTGCCAATGATTGTCGGGTTCTCTCGGCAGCACTCGGGTTCTCTCGGCAGCACTCGAGACTCCTCGATTGCAATTTCCTCGACCACCACCAGGTATTTATTTTGTCTATATTAAGTGATTTTCTTTATGATTGTATAGCTATTGCATATCATAACAATTTTATGTATATATTATTGTAGGAAAATACTATGTAGTAGATTCTGGTTATGCATCACTTCCAGGATTTTTAACTCCATTTAAAGGTGAACGGTATCATTTGAATGAGTATAGGGGTGGAACGAAACGGCCCAGAACAGCAAAAGAATTGTTCAACCATAAGCATTCTTCATTGAGAAATGTTATCGAGAGGTCATTTGGGGCATTAAAAAATCGTTTCTCCATTTTGAGACACATGCCTTCATTTTCAATTTGAAAGCAAGCATATATTGTAATCGCATGTTGTACTCTTCATAATTATATTCACGACCAAGACAAGATGGACAGGAACTTTGCCCTTTATGGAGATCCAGATTATCCACTTGGATCTACAGAAGACGAGGTTGTAGATGATGCATCACATGATGAGGCCGCTGAGATAAACATGATCAAGAAAAATATTTCAAATATGATGGCAAGGGATCACAATATGTAAGAGATTCCATGATTTTTTATTTCCGACTTTTGCGACGTGTTTTTTGTTTTTTGGTGAAAACTTTTGCGATGTGTTTGTAAACTATTATGAATACATTTCTATTAATAGTATTAAGGTCATCCAATTCTATCTCCATGAGCATAAATGCCATTGAATGTATCATAAATATGGACAAATAGAAGAGAAGCAAATGGTAAGCTATTATATAGTTGACACTTAAAGACCTACAAACCGCCGTCCGAAGCTTGAATGCTAGTCAAGAAAGAAAAAAAGCAAAAGAGGAGAAGAAAAACACCTTCCTTTATCAAAATTAGCCAAAACCTTATAACGATAGCAAGGTAATTCGGAAGAAGCAAGGTAAAACGTAACATCAAGATGGGATGCATCGACGGTTCAAAATGCAAGAGACCGAGATCTTTATTAAGTGCTTTAGGAGCATACTATGAACTAAATGCATAATGACAATAAAGCCACGCTATGCATGCACCATTCCGACAGTTGAAAATTTTCAACCCCAACCCGACATCTATGTCAAGATTAGAAGAGACTAAAATCCCTAAGCCACGTTAAAGAGTAAAAACTTAGTCCCAAGGAAATGAGCATAACTTAAGTTGGCTGACAATATCACGTGTGCTTTTTTTCGCAATATTTGCTATACCAAACATTAAAATTCGCAAAAAGAAAATATATTATTGAGAATTATAGTTCAAAACATCAGTTTCTGAATACTGATTCCAACAAAGCGCTACATAAATTCAATACGCTATAAAACATAAGTAAAGATTCTCACACATAGATATAAAATAATAGCTCACGTTCCATTACAATACCACCTATGTTACAAGCATATTCGACTAGAATGCTTACACCTAATCAAATGTATTATTAATCTAATAATATTTTGATCTTGTCAATTTTTATGTAATATCTAATTTATTCATTTTTCTTATTTTTAATTTTTTAAAAATTGGAATAGAAATTTTGTGCAGTTACCCAACGTGTTTCTGTTCTTTTTCTATTCCGAAAATGAAAATTTTGCGTTATCAAACGTGTTTCTGTTCCTTTTTTGTTCCAAATAGAAATTTTGTGTAGTTATCAAATGGGTTTTTTTGCTCAGAAATTGTTCCCCGGAGCAGAAATAGAAAAGAACTATTTCTGAAAAAAAAAACTTTTCCCAGGAACAAAAGCGTTGTCATGCGCAGCCTTATTGCTTCGCGTGGCTCCTCAGGAAAAGAAAAGAAGACCTGCATAATTTCTCTTTTATACGTCTGCTCAGGTCAAACTTTTGACCTGGGCCCACCTATTTTGTTTCCGTGGCCGTAAAAAGGAAATCCAGCGTGGTGTGCGTAAGTGTGTGCCCAAGCTTTGGGCCCCACCGTGAATAAGAAGAATTCGGCCATCCCAAAAACGGAACCTCCTCGAGACTTCGGTGTAGACGTCCATGTGTGTATATCCAAAGAAGAAATTCTTCTTTTTACCTTTATCCGAGTTGACATCTACTTGGGAAAAACTTTATCGACAAATTCGATTTAACAAATCGTTATCCGAATTCAAACTTGAGACATTAATTTAACAGAGAGTTTGTTGAGCTGAGTATTGGCAAGCATGAGTTTCAATTTGAAATGATCCTCGAGTAGTTCGAGTTAGAGCTTGACTAGAAACCCGTCGAGCTGTTTCAGACGATCATCAACCCAAGCTTGAGCAACCCATGAGATCTTGACTTAGTGTCACTACTAGTTGGCTTTCATATACACTCGTTGTGAGAGGAAGAGGGTATATATTAAGGTGTAGGCACAAAAAAAAAAAAAAAAAATTCCCTATTCAACTAGCATGACAAGGGATCATATCTTGGGGTGCTGAGCATCCCAAGTACCAAAATTTGGCATGGATTGACAATTTAGTGCAAAAACTTCCAAAATGTAAATTTAAGTGCCAAAATTGGAGAAGCAATGAACACTTAGGTGTTAATAGCAAGAATTTCCGACCAAACTATTGACATGGTTTTTTTCCAGCGAATGTTTTACTAACGTGGTAATTCTTTTAACGACATGGCGCTGACGTGACTAAATAAGCACAAAACGACGTTATTTTGGGACAAACATTGCTAAGTGGACATTTTGGCGAGCGAGCCACATAGACTACTTTTATTATTAAAATAATATCACGTCATATTTCTAGCAAGTCTCACTAGAGTGCACTAGAGTTGACACTCAAGTGTCCGATTTTCAAAAAAAGTGGCATTTGAGTATAACTTTTGGAAATTTTGGCACTAAAGTTTGGCATTAGAGTGGCACGTGAGAATGTACTTTTGCCTCATATCTTGTGCAAACACAAGCTGGCTATTATATATAATTGTGACTCTATAATATACAAGGATACGAGAGAGCACGGTTTGCCAGGATGTCAACAAACTTAGATTATACCATGTGTGTGTGTGTATGACAAATCAACCAGTTAGAACGAGGAGCAAGACCCTTCTGATCCAATGAACATTCCACCAAGATTTCTAGAAAATTTGGGAAAGGTTGTCGCCCCCCAGATCATGTCTAATATTGATCATAATGAGTAAGGAAAGACTCTTAAAACCTAATGGACCAAGGACTGAGGACCCTATGGGAAGTGAGCCCTTTTTATACCCAACTCAGTTTCGTGTTTTCTCTACATTAAACGCAAAGAGAGTTTGAGAGGGAAAGTGAATGCCATCATCATGGCCACATCGCAGAAAATCGCGGTCCTGCCCACAGTACTTTCCCTTTGTCTTTTTATCATTAGAAGTGAACCAGACGTGACTTTTATGGACGAGGTATGCAACGGAGAGGAGTACGGAATGGGAAGATTATGCCGAGGCAAGTTTCGATCCATCTGAGGTTCGACACAGCGGAAAAGGGGTTCGACTACTACACCCATGCTTCTTTCTTCCATGCCGAGTGCTTCGGCCACGGTGGGTGCAACGGTGCGCTGACGCACACCGAATGTACTAGGTACATGGATTTCGCCCACACGGAAGTCAAGAGTATATGCCCATACAGCATTGGCGTGCAACTTCAGCTTCGCGATTGTAGGCTTAGATATGAGCAGTACACATTCAGAGAATAGCCTGAGCTTTCATTGCATCATAATACGTCACCTCTAATAAAATAAAAAATTAATAAGATCTCATCACACTGTGATATGCACATGGAATGAGTGGCATCATTGGTGCGACTTATCTTTGTATTTGTTTGAATTGATTAATTGTCTACAATAATGGTTCAATTTGATCTGACAATGTTTGAGCTTGACCACACTCAAAATTCACAATAGTAGATCTTGACGAGTGCAAAATTATCTCAATTCAATTTGAAGAGGATGGATTTCTTCTCTGTTTCTCTGTTTTTTTTTTTTTTTTTTGGGTGGGGGGTTGGAAAAAATAATAGATTTCGATTTCACATTTCATTGATAAATGTCAAGAAAAGACTTTCCGTTGTTAAAAAGTACCATAGGAAACGGATTAGACGAGATCGGAACTTAAAAAATCAAGATGATTATAAGCTAATTGCATGGATATATGAGAAAAAGAGCATACACCCTAGATGTAAAATAAAGTCCCTAGAGTTAGTTGTCGATCTAATTTAGTCCCTCTAGTTTCACTTGCATGAATAATGACTTAAGAAAATTCAAACTTTAATTACCTTTAAAGAAAAATATTTAAGAATATAAATTAACAATTCTCATTCTTTTTAATCAACAAAACTAGTTTGATAAAAGTCCCGTTCGGTTCGGCTTTTTCAAGGAGCTTTGGGGGAAACATGAAGTGTTTGGTAAGTGTTTTTGGGATTCTATTGACCAAATATTAGCATTGTGAAAGTTGAAAGTCCAAGGCAAATCTCCACCTACTTTGGGCTTTCAATATTTTGGGAATGCGAGTCTTGATGTTTATTTTCATATTCCCCGATTTGCACGGAGGAGCTAGAGGCCGATGACTAACGCCTAGGGGGTCTCACATCCCAGCAATTGCTACCTGGGGTCGTGCGACCTCAAGTGTCACCTGAGATGCCCAACCTTAGCGGTGTCCCCTTGGTCATCCAACCTTAGGCAATGTTGCTAAGGTTCCCGTGACCTAGGCAACGCTTGATGTCACTGACCTCACGAAAGGCTGCCCGGTGGTTAGATTTGACCGCGGTAGTTGGTCAGTGGCTAAGCTCCACCGGATTTAATTTTTAGACTTTTAAAAAAAAAAAAAAGTTTAGCAAAAGTCTTTTACAAATTAGATTTTACCAAATGGTATTTAAGCCAAAGTTATTTCCCAATACACTTTAAGTTATAATTTACCAAATATAATAGCATTTCAAAAAATCCCTTTAGCCCAAAGGTATTTGCAATTTCCCAAAATCATTTCTCCAAAACCGAACCAAATGAGCCAGACACTTGAAATATTGAATAAGAAGCTTTAGAAACCAAACATGGGACCTTCACCTTTGTTTCTAAAGAGTGGAAGATGGCAAAGTGACATGGAAATCTCTCTTTCTTTGCAAGAATGAATCGAAGCTTCCTTTTTAAAGCTTGAATACTTGTTGTGGTTCATACGATCAATGAAGGGATGTATTTGGAAGACTTACATAAGTTACAAAGGGATAAAAATGATTAACTAGGATTCAAAGTAATGATGACTTGACGTTAAAATCATGTGTCAAAAAATAAAGGTTATGTGATCAGACTAGAAAGTCACAAATGACTTAATATAGGTGACTTCCAAGTGGATATTTTTTGATATTCTAGCAAGATATATTATGCTTTGATAAATGAACAAGAAAATCAATGTCCGTTCTCAATATCAATAAGTCCAAAAAATATTTTAAACTCAGTAAAATTATGAATGAAAGACATCCGACATTTATTTCGGATCGCATCGTTCTCCGTCAATAGTAACTGTGGCAACATATAAAATTCATCCGTCATACTTTACCACGTCACCGAAATTATTGACTCACTTGACATCCTACACGTGCCATCCAAAAACTCCAAGTTAATTCGTAATTAACTTTATATCCTAAAAATCTGGATGTCACAGTGGAGCTCGTCGTTCAGCCATTAAAGAGCAATGGCAGGGAAGCTTGGTTTCAGCGGGGACCAGCTGGACATGTTGCCGGAGCTGCAGGACATCTGCCGAAGCTTCTGAGGCATCGAGAAACCTGTAGGAAAAACGTTAGGTGCTGCGGAGAAGCTGTGGACAGTTGGAGGCGTGGCTATGGTGCTCTCTGGATGTGCTGGACAACCAACCAAAGCTGACGGGCTGGAAAGGCGCTGCTGCTGGTTGTACCACGAACATAAGGAGCAGATTGCAGTGGAGCGTGACGGTGAGGTGATGACAGGGAAGGACCAGTCGCAGTGACTTGGCGAGGCTCAGGCTGGTCTGGCCATGCGGAGAAGACATTATACTGGACAGAGGCCAGCAGGGAAGCTCCGGTGGCAGTGAAGGCTAGCTGGGCGTGGCATGGGCCACCAACGTTGCTGGGAAGCTAGCAGGCATGGGGCTGGACGGGAGCAACACCACTTCGCTGGAGGAGCTGCCGTCGTTGTTGGAGATCGCTGGTGGATGTTAGGCAATGGCCTGAAGCCCTGAGACTGCTGGATCTTGCCTGGAGTTGTTACTGGACAAGTCACCGAGGCTGCTGGAAGCTATTGGAACAGGCGGGGAGGCGGCAGTAAAGGGAGCTGCTACAACGTCGTCTGGATAGGGGGTGTAAATGACGCGAGTGGAGGCCATGAGAGGACAGAGGCTCCGCCCTCCTTCGCTTCAACATTTCCTTCTTTGGAGCGTATTCTTGTATATTCTTGTCTCCCTCCCCATGAATGTCTTGATTACACGTTCATATAGACTCAATTTTAGGAGAAAATATCGTGTTCACAAGTGGTGCCACTCATTTTTGCACAACTCCATTCAGTGAGCGGCGCAAGGTGGAGAATAAATATCCTTTATTGCCTTACCTTCCTAATTTGGATCAAAAGAATATATCGTCTCCCCTTATTGTCATTCTATTAAAATTCTTAAGAATAATTATCCTTTATTGCCTCCAAATTTGATTAAATATTGCAATATTTCTTAGTTTAGCACCCCCCATGTGCTTATATCATGTGATTTTTGGCCATTAGGATTTTCAATGGGCTGGGCCGAACTTGGTGCTCCTGCGAGCTCTATCCAGATAATTTTATTAAGGACATGGTTAAAGTATCAACCTGAATATGCAACTGCAGTGAATGTGGTCCTGGACAACTTAACATAGCTACTTGTAGGTACAACTAGCTTGTCTCCCGAGAGAGAGTAGCGGCATGCTTGGACCCGCGGACTGTAACCCGTGCATAGGTTCAGCGAGGCAAAAACTCTTTCACGAGTGCAGCCACGCTATTGGTGCTCGAATTCAACTCAATGATTGGAGAGTTAGGTATGAGATGTATTCTTTCGCCGAATGATGCTCGGTGGGAGAATTGTTCATTCACTAAATGATAAATTATTGCCTCAACGTAAGAGATCGGGTCACCGCCTCTCTCTCTCTCTCTCTCTCTCTCGAATTCTCTCCTCACTTCACAGCCACATGTTTGACCAGATTTTTATACAAGTTGGCAAGTTGCTGCACTCCACCTTTTAGGCAAGATGCTATATAAAATAATAAAAGAAATGTGTAAGAAAGATGGCAAGGTCGGTTAATGAACCGACTTCAACAGCCTATAAAAAGGAGATAGTGTTCCATTTAATGGCATAGGGGTCTTGTGTAGTGAGTAAGGTCTTTACTGTGTTGTGTAGAGTGTGCTGTGTGTGCATGTGAGAAGTAAGAGTCGTGTAGAGAAAGAAGAGAGCAGAGCGTGCTGGGTAGCGTGTGGTGAGCAGTGGAGAGAGTGGTGTATAGTGTGAGGTGTAAGTGTAGAGACTCCATTTAGTGTTGGGTTATAAAGATTAGGGGTAAAAATGGTTTCATGGTAGAATTTAAAACCTGAGAATCAGACTTGTGGGAATATATAGATTTCATATTCTAAAGTATGCAGAGTAGGTTCTAAGTTCTAAAAAATGATGAATCTATTTGGACATGTTGGTTCCAAGTTCTTAATTATAGGAACTTGGAACCTGGAACTTGTAAACTAGAACCAGAACAAGTTTTAATGTCTTTCTTGGTACATGTCTTCGCGCGATCTTGCGATATTCTATATCGTTTGATGATGAGTGTATAATCTGGAAGTACTACTTTGAACTTCTATTTTATGACTGATATTTTTACTTTATTGATGCTCATATTTTCCATGTGTCTTTATGGTCAATGAATTATAGCAGCAAATGATGGTCATTAAATGTTTTAATTCATTACAATCGTTCAATTAATAATATAGGTGGAACCTAGGTAGACTCTGGAACTAACCGTGGAACTTATAACAAGGTAGATTCTAGATTCTAGGGCATGTAGGGTAGATTCTCAATTCCAAAAAAAAAAAAAAAAAAAAAAATAAGGAACTTGTTCTAACGGGTAAGTTCTAGGTTTCAGATGGAATTTGTATGGAACTTGGAATCGTTCACCCCTAATAAATATATGCCCATTGTGTGAGTAGTTTAAATTAAGTGTTCTTGTAATATTGAGAAAGTGCTTATTATAGTCGCGCTTTCGCGAAGTCCAACAAATGCTATTAGAGCTACACCAAGCAACTCAACATAATATATGACAAGATCAAGAATAAGTATGATAATAAAACCGTCCTTCTCAGTG
This sequence comes from Eucalyptus fibrosa, assembly GCA_017140475.1. Lineage (NCBI taxonomy): Eukaryota > Viridiplantae > Streptophyta > Magnoliopsida > Myrtales > Myrtaceae > Eucalyptus > Eucalyptus fibrosa. Next base: position 17,663,402 of record CM029511.1, on the reverse strand, counting down.
AATCGGGACCATTATGCATGAGCAACTGTTTGAATCAATGATGAGGATGAGAAACCAAACTATTATAAGCATAAACTCCTAAACATCAATTAGGTTTGCTATGTCAATACAGGATATTTGATGATGACTCATGTATTTAATTTCCCCTCATAAGATGTGTAGATAATTAAGGATTTTTGAATGGTAGGACGATTGGGATCTTGTAGTTTAAAAAGCATGAAGACTTATGTTTGAGTCCTAATTGACGCCACAATCACTAGTGATAGGCCAAAGTCCAACAACATATACATGAGAGGTAATGTTAGAATAGTTAAATATTGAATTGGACATTTATATAATAGTTTAAGTCTTTACAATAATTAATAATGGTTTCATAAAATTTTATAATTGCTCCATGCCACGATATCATCATTTCCCCAAAGGACTGATCGAATTCCAATGAAAGTGCATCCATTTAAAAAAAATTAGAGATCTTACATTGATTGATTAAGAGACAGTTTTATGATCTTTGATAGTGCACTAAATTTCAAAGATCGCCGGTAAAACTCACCCATTCTAAAAGGAGCTTTTATTAGTAAAATGGCAGCTAGCTAGAGAGAACAAGAGTACATGCGGGTTTATTTTTCCAGAATTATTGAAAAATTTTATTTGTTAAAATTGTTTTTCTAGTCTTGCCCCATCGCTCTCTATAACAATAATGTATTTATAGAATTTTTTTAGAAAGTGACAATAATCATGAAGTTGAACAAGCATAAGGAAATATCACATGAATGCAATGCATATCAATCGGTTGATAATTGAACTTTATGGATTCATTTGCCTTACTTATGAATTTACTTTACCGTTATCAAATATTTCTTCTTATTTTAAAGGATTGGATTATCATAGGCTATTTCTATCTAATTCAACTCGAGTTTTTCAGTCACTTTTTTAAATAATTATTATCTTCCTAGAAACATTACTCCGATATTGCATTTTACTACATGTTGTGTTGGATGGAACTGAAATAGTTGTACTCTTTATAGTGAATGGTATTATCAATTTTTTCACTCTATATTAACTACTGAATACATTATTAGATATTTTCTGTATATATACTACATAACATGTCATGCACAACAAAGCCGATCATACGAAGATAGGCACATTATTTTCTGATTCTCATAAAGAAAATTCTACTAAAATAATGCACCATTTGCACTTTATACAAAGAGTATTGAATTCTTGGTTTTAGGGTTCCTATGTTGTTGCCACGTCGTCGTCGGTGCTCCAGATACACAACCTTGAATTCAATAGGTACATTGCATGAAGAAAGAGAAAACCCATCAATACTCTTCCAAATGTTATATATACATATAGTGGCTAAAAAATGTGCTTACAAAAATAATGCGACACAATGGACTGTCGTATAAATACAGCATAGCAAAATCTCGGGAGAATTGGCCTTGTCACATAATGAATTGATTATTTCATAAAGGAACAAATAAAACATAAACCGCCCATGTGTAAAAATAATTTTACGTGAGTGGTCTCATATGGCCTTAAACTACTCACTCTGTCCAATCAATTATGTGCGAAACCTCTGGCTTTTGCACCGCTAGTATGTACTATAATTATTCTTTTATAATTTAACATTTAATCAATAACATTCCCTTTTTTAGGAAAGTACATCACAATATTGATGGAAGTATCTCAAATAGTACGACAGACTTAAGCATCCCAACACAGTGACATGCACCGTGTTATTTCTACTTGAAAACTAGAGGCGCAGAAACTAGACTCCACACATCAACCAAACCACACTCATAATCCTCAAATCCATGGATGAGACTAGTACTTGTTCATCAGTGCGAGCTCAGACTAAATTAACTCTGAAAAAACATCCATGGCATCACGAGGAAGCCCCAGAGACACAACCAAGTTGTCGCTCTCCCCGCTTTGGGAAGCGACCAAGACGAGGTTGTGGGGGACCGTGGTTGGCGCCACCTGGAACGGCCTCCCGAACCCGAAATCCGTCTCGTAGAAAGGGAGCCGACTCCACTTGCTGATGCAGCAAGCGTTACCCTCGTAGTCGACCACGACCCTGTTCAGCTCGACGTGGTCGATTGCCGACCGTATGTAACTCTCGGTGACGCATCGGAGCGCCTCTTGCACGGTCTGAACGGCATACAAGAAGGGCTTAAAGGTCAGTTCGCCCGCACTGCACTCGGCGCATGACCAAGCAATGCCGTTCCCAAAGTAGCCGCTTGGCAACGGCGGGTCGAACTTGGGTCGACCATCGACCGCAGTGAGAAGCTTTGTTGTCTCATGAGGATCCATTCCAAGAGCTTTGGTTCGTGCAATCCACACGAGCGCCGATATGACTTCGAAGCTCGTAGGGACTATGGAAGAGCCATCGTGGGTTGTGATTGTCGACACTTTCTTGAGTTGAATGAGAGTGTGTGGTTCGAAGTAGAATGATCTGTAAACATGGGGCTTGGTTCGGCAGTCGACTATCTTTTCAGACGGCCGATCTATTGGAGCATATTCATGGTGGGGGAGTTCGACACGCGGAGGTCGCCTCGGGCACAACGCCGATCGATTGAGAAAGGGAAGAATCGATGGCGACCTGCCTCGAGCCACATCGCTCCAGCAAGTTAGGAAGTCCGCGAGGGCTTTACCATCGACGAGGACATGATTCATCACGATGCCGACGCTTATCCCTCCGCACTTGAATGTCGTCACCTGGATTATACATACACTATAAGTGGGTGTTTACATCAGAAAACAAATCTCTGGAAACATTACCTGCACGGTGAGCAAAGATTCTTCAACTATGGTCTGGGCTCCGTCGCTGTGCTTCACAAGTTTTCTCAGTGTCCCAGGATTGACGACGCTAATATCGCCTAGCATCCTGATCTCGTCGTCCGACATCGCTTCGACGAACAAGACACCTTCCCCGGTGCATGATGCTGCCATCTTCCCATCACTGCCCATGACAAGTCTACCTGCGAATGGATAGAAGTCGACCAATACCTCAGCCAGCGACGCTCTGATCGTCTCGGTCGCAGTGGAACAGCTTCCCCTCCCTTCGCCTTTGAAGGCGAACACGATCTCGATCATGTGAGGGTAGGTCTGGTCGAGGTTAGAGAGAACGTAGAGCCCGCAGGTCGTTGCCCTCGCCGGAGAAACGATGACCGCATTCGTGATATTCACGACGAGTTCTCGCGTAGCTCCGATGTTCGTTGGCTTCTCATTTCCTGCTTCCTTGCACGAGTTAAGTTTAATTATTTGGGGGCTTTGGCGAAAAAAGGGGTAGTTTATATATATATTATCAATTCTATATCCGTTTTAGTTTGGACTAGAAGGAGATATAGAGACAAGCCTCAAATCTGGAAAATAGTTGTTGGAATTTTCTTGTTACAATGCATCCGCTTGTTGTACAATTTGCTTGTTGATGCAAACAACTTCGACAATATCAATATCTACATATTTGGTCATACGGATTAGTTTAAAATCTCATTTTTCTGCGTTATTTTATAAAAATGACGGCGACATTTTGACCGCGAGTTTCTTTCACAAGTTCATGCAATTGGTTGGACTTGTGGAGGAATCTAATGTCGATTGTTTCTAGGTTCCGAAGTTTCACCTGTTTCGTTTGTAAAAGCATGATTAGTGAATCAATGACACTTTTTGGTCAAGGAAAATATTTATATATAAAATTAGAAAAGCAAATTCATAAATCTAAGAAGATGAAAACACTTTTCATAATTGTTCAATTTTTCAATATTTTAATTTTTTATTTAAAAAAATCAATTTTTAATTTTTTAATTTCTTTTTCTTTTTCACTTTTTTTTTTTTCTTTCTTTTTTCTCTACCAATCATTGGGCCTCATTAACCGGCCACAAGTGCAAGCCAGTAAGGCTAGCTTCGCAGAAGGCTTGAGCTTGCCATGACTAGCAAGCTCAACCTCGCTACGACAAGTTAGAGCTCGACCTTGCTCGAAGTCAGCTAGGTCCACCCTTGTCGGGCCTCAATGATGGTGCCGATGGCTTGTTGCGGTTGTCATCGAGGCTTGGCGACTAGTGAAGGAGTAAGAAGGAAAGAGAGAAAAAAATAAAAACATATTTTAAAACATGATTTTTTTTTTCTTGAGATCTAAATATTAAAAACAGCTTTGATCACATATCACCAAATAATGGAAAATCAATCATTTTCCTGAAAATAATATTTTGAAAAGTGTTTTCCTTTTTCATGAAATTTTATCCCAAACAAACACACTCTTAGTTTGAATTATATTAGTTAAGCAATGTGTTAATTGAGATTAGGGTTCGTTATCTAGACTTATCAAAAGTCAAAAATAACTTTTTAAACTTTCCAGTCAAATCAAAAATAAAAATATTCAAATTTTAAAAGATTATGCAAAAATTATCTATGAATATTCGTGTCAATAATTTTCTATTAGTTCTTAATTGCATACAAACTATTCTAAGTTGGAGTCATTTGTATAAGCCAAAGGCGTCAATCCACATGGCTTGCAAGTACTCCATGGGCTTCCAAGTAATTGAAAGTGCACTCCATAATTATAACAAAAAAAAAAAAAATTATCGGTCTCTTTTGACTTGTCATTGCACACTAAAAAGCATTACTTGACTGAAAATCTAATATTCATTTGTCTACATATTTACAAATTTTCACTTTCTAAGTACATTGGCGTACAAAAAGTTTCTCCACGAGGACAGTCAATATACTAACACGTATTCAAGATGTAATTTTCACAAGTGAATTTTCTGAAAATGATGGATATGTTTCTTTCATGGCTGCAAGTATGAAAAATGTTTTACGTCAATGATGTTGGTAATTGAAACCCTACGTATATTTTCTTTTGCAAAAAAGATGTTTAAACTTTTTTTTACATTAAACGTAACAAAATTATATTGTTGTTCCAAATAAGTGTCTTTTCATTTTTTATTTTTGTTTTGATTGACTCATAATTTTTTCTAATTTGAAAAATCCCACTTAACCAGGTAAAACTTATGTATTCACCATCACCCATATGAATATATTTAGATTCAAAAGTATCTACGAATCAATCCGGTTAGATACAAGATGCACAATGTTCACACTACGTACCGTCCTTGCTTTCATGCTCAAATGTTTGTTCGAGAACTTTGAAACCCACACTGTGGATAACATTGCAAAAAAAAAGAAAGATCAGTAAATTATACCAAAGTCGTAAATAAGGTAAATAAAATTATTCTATCCTAAACCTTTTCATAAAGTTTGAAAAAAATCACCAAATGCAACTTTTACTATCTATCCATAGATTCTCTACTATTTACTTAGATATAATACTGGAGGAGAAAAAAATTCATCAAATTACTTAAATCAACACGGAGTAAATTTCATAGATAGTTATTTGAAAATGAATAATTTTGAAAAATTTAATAATTGATTATATCGGTTTGAAAAATTAGTCAATGCATTTTTTTTTTCATTATTAAAAGCAATCTATACCTAGACATTTTCATTAATAATGAAAATATTTTTTGTTCATTCATTTTTGTAATCAATGCAAGCTGTCATGGTTTTCTCAACCGTGGATTTATAACAAAATAAAAGCAACCATAGACTTTGAAATCAAGTTGCTGAACTTTAATTCTTATTGTCAAAGATAAACTTTTTATTTATTCATAGTCGATGGCACTTTTAACGGGATTTGACCAACTTTTCAGTCAAATGCTAACTTAAGACACATAACCTTTGGATGTACCACCATTACCTTTTTCAACGATCTTTCTGTTACATTGGGAAGATAAATCATAGTTAAAACACTCTTAGAACGGGCTGCTAGTAGTATTAAGATTTGATTAACCTGGGTGCTAGGTTGCCGGGGTTGGGTGGCTGGGACTGACCAGGCATCCACTTGGCCAACATGGAGAAGCGTGACGAGGCATTTATGGTGGTGCTCCGAAGTGAGACTATGGTGGCGAATTTCAACTTGGAAGAGGAGTGGTTGGATGGAAAGGAGGTAATAAAGATGCCGCAGCTCATCAGCGCTTTGGCAGCCATTCTGAAAATGGAGAGATTGAGAAATTCTCTTAGAATGGAGAGGGAGAGGGAGAGGGAGAGGAGAGGAGAGAGAGAGAGAGAGAGAGAGAGAGAGAGAGAGAGAGTGTGTGAAGTGGAAGTGAGAAGTTTGCACTATTTGTAGCAGAGAAAAAGTGAAACACGGAGATATTGGTCATTATGAATAGGCTGTTATTGGCTCATTACCCATGTGTCACGACTCGAAAGTTAGCATGTCCAAGAAGTTTTCATAGCACAGGCGTGACACGATGATGACCCTTGGCTTATATTCCCGAGATGTAGAGTATTCTTCTAGGGACGGGCGATACCGTATTTTGTACGCATACGATATAAATGCGAGTAGCTGGTAGTTGGCATAAATGCCGGTGATTGGTAGATGGGGAGGTGCAATCTCCACCGTTAGATCTAAGGGAGATCTACGGCTAGGGTTTGCCTTGTACTTGTATATAAAGGGGTGTCCTCCCTCATTGTATTCTCATTCACAAGCAATACAAAAACCAGAGCTTCTCTCTCTAGAGTTGTTTCTCTCTCTACATACGAGTCTTGTGAGTCGAGTGTGAAAGGCTGCTTAGGGGTAAAACCTTAAGGCCGCACGGGTAAGCCAAGCATTGATCGAGAGTGGATCGATCGGCTCGTGACAAGTGGTATCAGAGCGGATTTGCGATCCAAGCGCAAGTGCAATGGCTGATCCACGATCTGATGAGGCGTTGGTCCTAGGTGATGACTGCGCTGATCATGGGCGGAACGCCGAGAAAGGCGGTGCCAAGGGCAAGAAGACCCGTGGTGGTTCGAAGGAGCCTATGGGGGATCTTGCACAACAGATGACGAAGCTAGAGTTGTTCGTCTCCGATGTCCAAGGATCGGTCGACGACCTGACCCAGACCGTGGACGGAGTTGACGCCGGAAGGGAGGAGCTGGTTGCGGAAGTGCAAGAGCTCAAGACCGGCATGGGAGAACTTCGCCACGAGTTGCTGGGGACCTTGCAGGAAGAACTAGCCCAACAGTATGAACCCTTTGAGGCCGCGAAGGCGGCCATGCGAGCGGAGATTGCGGAGCTTACAGGTAAGCTCGCTGAAGCACAAGCTGCACACGTGAACGGTGTCATCACGGTGCAAGGTCCACGAGTGGACACGCCGAAGCCAAAGGAATTCCGGGGCTCACGGGTGGCCAAGGACATGGACAACTTTCTTTGGTACATGGAGCGATACTTCTAGGCCATGGGAATCAACGATGACCAAACTCAGGTAAACACTGCATCGATGTATTTAGCTGATAGTGCATTGTTGTGGTGGCGTCGTCGGTCAGATGATGGGTGCGGGAATCCTATCACGACCTAGGGTGGATTCGTCGAGGAATTCCGACGGAACTACTTCCCCGCTTATGCGGAAGAGGAAGCTCGTGACGAGCTGAAGCGTCTCGAGCAGAAAGGTGGCGTGCAAGACTACATCAAGCGGTTTTCGGAGTTGCTACTCCAAATCCCCTCGATGAATGAAGTTGAGGCATTCCACCAATTCATGAGCGGTCTCAAGCCATGGACAAAGCAGGAGCTGAAGCGTTACAACGTGGGAGATCTCACTACGGCCATGACCGTAGCTGAGTCGCTCGTGGAATACAAATCGCCTTCCACATCCCGACCAGACAACCGTCTAAGGGACAAAAGCACTGGTGGGGGAGATCGGGGTAGATTCAACAATCGCCCGATTGGAGCTAGACCACAGAATGGTCCTCATCCTCACCGGGCTAATGCGGGTCAAAACGGAGGTGGACAAAGGAAGGTACGTTCATATAGCTGCTTCTTCTGCGACGGTCCACACATGGCTCGGGATTGCCCGAACAAGGCCAAACTGGCCGCTTTGTGTAAGGAAGATGAGCCGAGGGAGGAAACGCGGTTGGGTTCACTGCGCCTCCTCAGCTCAATTAAATCCAAGAAGGTGAAGGAGTCTAAAGGACTTATGTTCGCGGATTTAAGGATCGGTGAGTCCGCAATGAGTGCATTGGTGGACACGGGAGCATCCGATCTCTTCATATTGGAACAAGCGGCAAAAAGACTTAACCTACGGGTTGAGAAGGGAGCTGGGTGGCTCAAGACGGTGAACTCCAAGGAAGTCTCGGCAATCGGTGTCACGAGGGACGTGGAGCTACAACTGGGGCAATGGAGAAGCAAGGAGACTCTAGAGGTAATTCCCCTTGATGACTATGACTTTGTCATTGGGATCAAATTCCTAGATAAGATCCATGTTGTTATATTGCCTTTCGCCGAATGTTTATGCGTATTGGACAAGCGCTGCCAATGCATGATCCCGATCCATCGTGAGTTGGATCGCGATCGAAGGATCATTTCGGCCATGCAACTCACCAAGGGCGCAAGGAAGGGTGAGGTGATGATCCTTATAGCCTTGAAGGTGGAGGACCAGAAGGGTGAAGGGAGTAACGTCCCGTCAGAGGTGACCCATGTCCTCAACACGTTCAAAGACGTGATGCCCGCAGAGTTGCCCAAGAAGCTACCACCTAAGAGGGAGGTGGATCATCGGATCGAGCTCATGCCTGACGCTTGACCGCCTACCATGGCACCCTACCACATGGCACCCTCAGAATTGGAAGAACTGAGGAAGAAACTCAAGGAGCTACTTGACGCGGGGTATGTTCGGCCGTCTAAGGCCCCGTTCGGTGCACCGGTGCTATTCCAAAAGAAGCACGATGGGTCACTCCAGATGTGCATCGACTACCGGGCATTGAACAAGCTGACCGTGAAGAACAAGTATCCGATCCCGCTCATTGCAGATCTCTTCGACCAACTCGGTGGAGCTCGTTGGTTCACCAAGCTGGATCTTCGATCGGGCTACTATCAAGTTCGGATCGCGGAAGGGGATGAGCCGAAGACCGCTTGCGTGACGCGGTATGGATCCTACGAGTTCCTCGTGATGCCATTCGGCTTGACCAACGCTCCGGCCACTTTCTGCACAATGATGAACAAGGTACTCCACCCTTTCCTAGACCGGTTTGTAGTGGTTTACCTAGATGATATTGTGGTTTATAGTCAGACGTTGGAAGAGCATATCGAGCATTTGAGGCAAGTCTTCCAAGTCTTGCGCGAGAACGAGCTGTACGTCAAGCGTGAGAAATGTGCCTTCGCCCAAAAGGAAGTCCCGTTCCTGGGGCACATAGTCGGGGGTGGACGAGTGTGCATGGATCAGGCCAAGATCCGGTCGATCGTTGAATGGGAGCCGCCAACAAGGGTGACGGAGTTGAGGTCGTTTCTCGGCCTAACCAACTACTACCGGCGGTTCATTCGGAGCTATTCGAGCATCACTGTGCCTCTCACGGACTTCTTGAAGAAGGAAAAGCTATGGGAGTGGACGGATCGATGCCAAAGAGCGTTTGATCGACTGAAGAGAGCCATGACAAAAGAATCGGTGTTGGTGTTGCCCGACCACACCAAGCCATATGAAGTGGAGACCGACGCGTCGGATTATGCCATAGGAGGGGTCCTCATGCAAGATGGCCATCCGGTGGCGTTCGAGTCTCGAAAGCTGAACGATACCGAGCGACGGTATACCGTTCAAGAGAAGGAGATGACCGCGGTGGTCCATTGCCTCTGGACGTGGAGACATTATCTTATGGGATCAAAGTTCGTTGTGAAGACGGACAATGTGGCCACGAGCTACTTTCAGACCCAAAAGAAGTTGAATTCGAAGCAAGCGCGGTGGCAGGATTTTCTGGTGGAATTCGACTACGCGTTGGAGTACAAGCCGGGGAAGGCCAACTCCGTGGCGGACGCGTTGAGTCAAAGGACGGAGCTGACGAGCCACACGGTGAGTCGACCGAGTTGTTCTTGGGTCGACCGCATCAAAGAAGGGCTGGAGCATGATCCAAGAGCCCAAGCTCTCATCGGGTACGCCAAAGAAGGTAGGACCCGGCAGTTTTGGTGTGAGGACGAGCTCCTCTACACCAAGGGAAGGCGGCTTTACGTGCCCTTCCATGAGAAGTTAAGAAGAGAAATCTTGCACGAGTGCCACGACTCGAAGTGGGCAGGTCATCCAGGGATCCACTACACATTGGCCCTCGTCGAAGATCGGTTCTATTGGCCTCAAATGCGGGACGACGTGGAGGCGTATGTGAAGACTTGTCTGGTTTGCCAACAAGACAAGCTGGAGCAACGTTCGTCACCGGGTTTGCTGGAGCCACTTCTCGTCCCAACTCGTCCTTGGGAAAGCATTTCCATGGACTTCATTGTCAACCTGCCGAAGTCCGAAGGGTGTCGGACCCTAATGGTGGTGGTTGACCGGTTCTCCAAGTATGCAACCTTTGTGCCTGCAACAAAGGATTGCCCGGCTGAGGAGGCAGCCAAACTCTTTATGAAGCATGTGGTGAAGTATTGGGGAGTGCCACAAATCATCGTGAGCGATCAGGATCCCCGCTTCACAGGACGTTTCTGGTCCGAGTTGTTCAAGCTGCTGGGGTCGGAGCTGAACATGTCAACAAGTTTGCATCCCCAAACCGACGGTCAGACGGAGCGGGTCAATGCTCTCTTGGAGATCTACCTCTGGCACTACGTGAGCACAACACAAGCGAATTGGGCAAAGTTGATCGATGTAGCCCAATTCTCATACAACTTGTAGCGGAGCGAGTCGACCGGCTAGAGTCCGTTTGAGGTTGCAATTGGGCAGCAACTAAACACCCTGAGCACTATCGCTTCGGGTTACCGGGGGAGTAGTCCGCCCGCGTACAAGTTCGCCAAAAACATGCAAGAACAGGCGGACTTGGCACGAGCGTGTCTACATAAAGCCTCCAAGCGCATGAAGAAATGGGCGGACAAGAAGCGACGGCATGTGGAGTTCCAAGTGGGAGACCTAGTGTTGGCCAAACTACACGCGGTCCTTCGCTACAAGGATGTTCACAAAGGGTTAATCCGTCGCTACGAGGGGCCATTTCGAGTGCTGCAACGGTAGGAAAGGTCGCATACAAACTGGAGCTACCACCAAAACTCAAGGTGCATCCGGTGTTCCACGTAAGTATGCTCAAACCTTTCCAAGTTGATGAGGAAGATCCGGATCGTGGGGAGTCTCATCGGGCGCCACTCGGGGCAAAAACCTCGTATGATCGAGAGGTCGAGAGCATCTTGGCGGATCGAGTCATACGGAAGCGCTATTGCGCACCCAAACGAGAATATATGATCCGATGGAAGGGTCTTCCAGAGAGCGAAGCCAGTTGGGAGCCCGAGGAGAATCTTTGGCAGTTCAAGAAGGAGATAGAAGATTTCCATGCCGAAGATGCGACGAGGGCGTCGCCTGATTAGGTGCGGGAGAATATCACGGCCCGAAAGTTAGCATGTCCAAGAGGTTTTCATAGCACGGGCGTGACACGATGATGACCCTCGGCTTATATTCCCGAGATGTAGAGTATTCTTCTAGGGACGGGCGATACCGTATTTTGTACGCATACGATATAAATGCGAGTAGCTGGTAGTTGGCATAAATGCTGGTGGTTGGTAGATTGGGAGGTGCAATCTCCACCGTTAGATCTAAGGGAGATCTACGGCTAGGGTTTGCCTTGTACTTATATATAAAGGAGTGTCCTCCCTCATTGTATTCTCATTCACAAGCAATACAAAAACCAGAGCTTCTCTCTCTAGAGTTGTTTCTCTCTCTACATACGAGTCTTGTGAGTCAAGTGTGAAAGGCTGCTTAGGGGTAAAACCTTAAGGCCGCACGGGTAAGCCAAGCGTTGATCGAGAGTGGATCGATCGGCCCGTGACACATGGCTATGGCAATGGAATTGGGCCACGTATCTTTGATCAATCTCACGCATGAGATGACCAACAAAAAGCCCCATGACTTCATTTGAGATTATGCTAAAATTCAATTATCATTGGTGAAATCCACGGATTCTAGACAGAACTAAACATACCACAATTGTCTGTCCTAGACCTATAGGGAAATGAACAAACTCAAGATTTTACTTCTTCCTTCTCTTTACAGTCAACGTGCATTCTGAAATTAGGGTTTGCGAAAAAGCTGCATATGGTATGGTACCCCAAAATAGCTATCGATTGGTCAATAGGACAAACGACATCTCTGACCTAAAAAGGAAAAGACAGGACGAGTAATAAAAGTCGTGGGCCTCATCTAAAATTTTGGATTATTACAAAAATCACGTGAATTGCAATTTCCATGGGGTAAGTCTTTTTTTTTTTTTGCTACAATTTTTGTGGAGAAAATATTGCGGACAAAATATCTGCCACGTCCTTTTTAGTATAGACCATTTACTTATCACCACATGTCCAAGTTGGGCTCACTTTAAGATTTCTTCTCTCCTCCGTTATCCCCTCTCTCTTCCATTTCATTTCTTCTCCTTCCTTATACACCTTCATCCCTTGTTCTTTTATTGTCGTCGCTTTCATCACAACAAATACGCACAGACGTTGCAAAAATTAGGCACAACCATAGAACACAACTGCAAATGTCATAAAATGTAATGAATTTTGCGGTCGAAGATAACCTCCAATAAAAAAAGGGTTCACTCATTTTACCATTATATTGTCTGCCGAGAATGGACTTTTTGTGTTGGGATTGAGAGCATCATATAACTCCTCCAAATTCAATTTTATGGCTGGCCCATCATCATAGAGTTGTGGAGTTTGACAGAGGAAAGTGATATTAAAATAGAGAGATTTTGTGCTCTATTAATGGCATAGATATAATTTATACTATAACTTTGTAAGCCCTAAACTCCTGTTGTATATTAGATTACTATATGTTGAAGTTGTAACTTATAGCTTTAGTAAAGAGATTGTTCAATGCGGTATCATAGTTTGCCCTTTCTAATTTTGAAAGGATTTTCCACGTAAAAATGTGCATGTCTTCTTCTCTATTTTCCTTTTCAACATTTCGCGTTCCTGTGATATCAAAGCCTGGTTTAGCGGAATAGTGGGGCGATGAAGATGGATGAATGGAAGGTGAAGATCAATTGGTTTCAAGGAAGGATATTGGTTTATGGAAGATGCAAATCGAGTATCTACTATGTTAGAGGAACCTGCATCAACCTCTGTCAGAAAAGAAATCAGGTTCGATCAAGCAAGAAGACTAGGAATTGTTAGATTGGCAAGAGCTAAGTTGGATTTGTCTTAAATTGGTGCAAATGTTGCCTTCAACGTTGCCAACAAGAAGCAAGGGCTTTGTCCAATATGTATGAGAAGCCCTCTACATCAACCAAGGTATATTTGATACATTGGATTTCTATCTAAAGATGGACGAATGTGCTTCTATGACAAATCACATCAACGAATTTAAGGAAATCACTATTCAAATGAGTTCACTAGCTATCATGTTAGAGGACGAGGTAAAATATTTGATTCTATCATCTTCTCTACTTGAAAGTTGAATTGCTACTGTGATTGTGATAAGTAGTTCCTTTGGTTAAAAAAACATAAAGTTTCAAAAGATTGGAGATTGCATCTTATCGAGGATTTTCACATAAGAGAATTAGATGAATATTCAAGTGTTGCCTAAGTAGTAAAGGCAAAGGGAGAAGCAATCAACGAGGTCATATACAGAACTGTGGTAGATTGAAGTCCATAAGGATAAGCAAGTCAATACTTCGTGATGAAATGATTTACTAGAATTATGGTAAGAAGGGCCGCCTAAAATAAGATTATAGAGCCCCAAACAAGAAAATTCAGTATCGAAATCAATAAGATTGTTAATGCAACCTTTAAAAAGACGCTTGCCCATGATGCTGAATATTAATTGCCGATAGTCCCATTGAGTCTTGGATTCTAGATTCGGGTGCATCATTTCAATAATATTCATGCAGGGGATAAATGTGTAATTTTGTTGCTACAAACTTTGGAAAGGTTTATCTTGCTGATGTTGAAGCTTTAGATACTGTCGACAAATGTAATGCTAAGATAAAGATTGTGAACGAGTATCAATGGAAGTTGCAAAATATCAGATTTGTTCTTAACCTTAAGACAAATCTGATCTCTATTGTTCAATTAGACAATACAAGATACATATTTTTGGGAAATGCTCGTGGAAGATTTTTAAATGCCTTATGGTTGTAGCACAAAGAAAAATGTTGGGAACACTATAGATGACTGAATGCAGCAGAGCAATAGCAGCACTTGTTGACTTAGAGGCTAGTTCCAAACTGTTGCTCCACATGCCCGGACAGATGAGCAAAAAAGGGATGAAGGTGTTAGCATCAAACAGAAAACCGTCTAAATTGAAGTACATAGATATTGGTCTATGTGAGGATCATGTTCTAGTAAGCAGAAACACGTCAGTATTTTGAAAATTGAAAGAGAGCCAAGAAAAGGAAGATGAGAGCTGGTACATACAATTGTGTAGGGGCCAGCCCCTATGCATTCCCCTAGAGGCTCATGCTGTTACGTCACATTCATTGAAAACTCAACTAGAAATTTATGTGTGATTTTCTAAAAAATAAAATTGATGTGTTTATTACTTAGTCGAAAATGAGACTAGCTTGAAGATTAAATTTCTAAGGTTCAACAATGGTAGTGAGTATGATAGCAAGGAGTACATGCAATTTTGTGCAAGTTGAATCAAGATGACAAGAATAGTTCCCAACATATCATGGTAAACTAAGTTGTTGAAAGGATGAACACAACTTTGAATGACTGTGCAAGAAATATGTGTATGCATGTAGGATTATCGGGAAAAAAACATTAGGATTATGGGCATATGTAATTAACACCGCACCAGATAAAAAATTGTTCATTCGCTTCCACGGTTGTACAAGCTACCAATTTCTTGAGTGCAATTTGTCAAACGTGTGGTCCATTTTTTTTTCCGGTCAAAGTGTGGTCCAAGTTTGGATACTTAATTATTCATGTATTTTCTTGATATGTCTACTTGTAATGTAGGGCCTAAGTGGGTGCTCATTGACACGTGAAGTCTGTTGGATGCCTTAGTTCTCCTAAGTGTTATTTGATATCAAGTTGGGTATAGAAGTGTTATTTGAGTAGTGATGTTGATATTTAGAATTCCAAGACGTGCATATTCAAAATATATTGACCTTCAAGCATTGCTATGTCAAATTTTGCGCTTAATTTATTATTATTTCTTTTTTGTGTGTTTTGATTGTCTGACGTGAAAGTAAAAAAGAAAAAAGGTTTCGTTTTCCTGTTTGGTTATCTTTAGGATGCATCTCATCTGATAAAAAGAGAACTCTTTTGCATGCATTTTTCTTTTTATTTAAAAAAATAGAAAAACTGAAAATTTCGTGCGCGTCATTTGTTAATTATTGTCCAATTGCATGTTAGGATGAACATTGCTTTTTCCATTGACAATGCCTCGTGGTTCATGGATTGCATGTAAATTTATAAGATACTCTGCATATTGGGAGCTGCTTATTGTATATTTGCATATCTAGAAAATTGATATCTACGAATTTAACTGTATTCCCATTTGTACATGTCTAGGATTTTGCCTATCTTGCGTACTTCCCATTATATTTGTGTCATGACTATTGTCATGTTAGAATAATTAGGATGGATTTTGCATGAATGATTGTATTAGTGCACATCTAGGATATCTAGATTGCATTGTTATTAAATTGCCATATTCACACGTGACAGAACCTTGACCTGTATTGGGCAAAAATTATAGCCTTGTTATTACTTACGCCTAAAACTAAGCTCGGGAGCCGGACTAGACTAGACCGAACCGAGCAATTCTGAGCAGTTCCCAGTTCTAGGTGTAGAATCAAACCACCCAAATCAGGCCAAACCGATATGTTTTTTCTTTTAAATTTTTCCTTTCCTTGTAAAGAGTAAAGAAAAGGAAATTGCCAAAACCCTAAATCAAGTGGGACCAACCAATCCGGTTCCGATTCCAGATTTTAGTGTGGAACATGCCCAACCCAAAAACCAATCATCCATAATTACGCCTTAGGATAAAAACCCCGTGAGCAGTAAATGGAAAGTCTAAAAGTACACAAACAGGCTTAGATGGATGTGTCAAAAGGAAGTGAATATGCAAATGTGATATGCTATGAATTCAACATAATAAATAAAGTGTTTTCCCAAAATGAACCTTAAACACGGAAATTGAATTTAAAATAATGCAATCTAAAATGCGATGCGATACTAAGAGAATGAATCGATTGGTATAATATGAATATTCAAATTCCCCTAAATACACTCCTAGACATATTTTTGTGATTATTTTTAATGAAGATGCAATCTAAAATTACTAGCATGCAAGATATGCTATTTTTATATTTTCATTTTATGACATGTGATTGTGGAAAGAAATGTGCGAATATGGATATGAAATAATGCAAACTAGATTTCCTTGATGTGCACTAAAACAATTATTCATGCAAAAGCCATGCTAATTATTCTAACAGGGCAATAGTCATGGCACAAATGTAATGTGAAATCCTATCCCAATAGGCAAGATATGCAAAATCCTAGACATGTACAAATAGGATTACAGTTAGATACCTAGATATAAATTTTCTAGATATGCAAATATACAAGAGGCAGTTTCTAATATGCAGAGTATCTAATAAATAAACATGCAATCCATGAACCACGAAACATTGTTAATGTAAAAACCAATGTTCATCCTAACATTCAATTGAACAATCATGAGCAAATGACATGCAAGAAAACACTTTTATGTTCATTTTTTCTTCTTCTTTTCTTTTTTAAATAAAAGAAAGATGGATGCAATCTAAAATTACTAGCATGCAAGATATCATATTATTATATTTTTATTTTATGACATTTGATTGTGGAAAGAAACGTGCAAATATGGATATCAAATAATGCACACTAGATATCCTAGATGTGCACTATAACAAACATTCATGCAAAACCCATCCTAATTATTCTAACATGGCAATAGTCATGGCTAAAAAATAATGCGAAATCCTATCCCAATATGCAAGATATGCAAAATCCTAGACATGTACCAATGGGATTACAGTTAGATACGTAGATATAAGTTTTCTAGATATGCAAATATAAAAGAGGTAGTTTCCAATATGCAGAATATCTAATAAATAAAAATGCAATCCATGAACCACGAAACATTGTCAATGTAAAATGCAATGTTCATCCTAACATGCAATTGGACAATCATGAGCAAGTGACATGCAAGAAAACACTTTCATGTTTGGTTTTTCTATTTTTTTAAAAAAAGAATAAAAGAAAGATGCATGCAAAAGAGTACTTATTTTTATCACATGAAATGCATCCTAATACAACCAAACAGGAAAGACGAAACCCTGTTTTTTTCCTGCTTTCACCTCAGACAATCAAAACACCCAAAAAGAAAAAAAAAAAATAGGCGCAAAATTAGACACAGCAATTATTGGCGGTCTATAAATTTTGAATATGCACGTGATCTGAATTCTGAATACCAACTTACGTTTTTATAACCAACTTGCATATCAAAAACACTATAGGACCACTGAAGCATCCAAGAGTTTTCACATATCAAAAAGCACCCACTTAGGCCCTCTATCACATGCAGACATATCGAGAAAATTTCACGAATCATTAAAGTATCCAGATCTGGACAACACGTAAGACAAACTGCACTCAACAAGTCGGTTGCCTGAACGACCGTGCAAGCTAATCGACAATCTTGATGCGGTCCATGTCTCCAAGAGGATGGTAGCAACTGGTTGTCTTGATGGATTCAGACGGATGGATAGGGGACGCCCGCCCCTTTTCACTAAGGAACAATTGTTGAGTAGGTCACTCCCAATTGGAGAAGCCAATGCAATTATGTATATCTGCAGTAGAATATGTATAGTAGTGAGTGTGTAAAAGAAAAAGAAAAAAAAGGGAGAAAGAAAAAAAATATATCAAAAGAGATGGGGAGATAAATCAACGTGATTTTCCACATCTAGAAAATCAAGGGAGATTGGAAAATAAATCAAAGTGATATTCTCATATATACAAAATCACGAGAGATTAGGAGATAATTCTACATGATTTTGTATCGTATAATTCCTACTTGGGATTGTATTTGCTTTTATGAATAGGAGTCATCCTCAGCGGAGAAGAGGTTACACAAAAGCAAGAATATCATAGCAGCGTAGCGGAAGAAACAGTTTTCTTCTTCCAAGAAAAAGAGTTATCTTTGAGTGAGTTATCCAATTATGAGAGGTTCAGATCCACAAATTGAAGACAGAGAGAGATCTACCTTTGGGTGGAGTTGTATCCCATTATTTATCATAGTGGAAGTTTGAAGTGGACTACGGTCCCGTGGTTTTTCCCTTCGCCTTGGAGGGTTTTCCAAGTTAAAATTCTGGTGTTATTTATTATTCATCTTTACTGCTTTCAATTAGTATTTTTATCCTACTTAATTTTCACAGAAATAGTATCAGGAAAAATTTTCTAGGCGTTCTCCACAAATATTTTTCCCAACAAGTGGTATCAGAGTGAGGTTGCTGTATTTATTATTTTTCTGTGCAGAATTAAATGGAGGAAAATTTTGGCAACATGATAAAATTGACTGCATTCAATTATGCAATCTGGAAACCAAAGATGGAGGATCTGCTATACATTAAAGATCTTTGGAGGCAAATTGTGATACCTACGGAGGTACCAGTACCAGCGTCCGAGGAGTCAGATCCTGTAGCGGAAGCCAAGTTGGCATCATCTTCTGGTGGCCAACCAACGACAATGTCTGATAACGAATGGATGGTGCTCAATCAAAAGTGTGCCGCTCAAATCCAACAATGGATTGATAAGAGTATTTTTCAAAATTTTGCTAATGAACATGATGCTGGTGTTCTTTGGCAAAAATTAGAGAAGATGTACGCAAGAACAACGGCGCAAAATAAAGCAAATGCAGAGTGAATGTAAAATACAAAGATGGGAGCAGTGTCTCGGAACACATGAGCGAGTTCCAAGGTATAGTAGACCAACTCAATTCTATGAAGATGACATTAGATGATGAATTGCAAGCATTACTGCTACTTAGCTCTTTGCCAAATAGCTGGGACACACTTGTTGTGTCGGTCAGCAACTCGGCTCCCGACGGCAAGCTTACCATGGACGTGGTAAAAGATAGAATGTTGAATGAAGAATCCCGACGAAAAGAGAGTGGAGTCAACCCTGCGTCCGAGGCTCTTGTCATTAATCAACAAGAAAATCAAGAACAGAGAGGGAGAAGCAAAAGCCGAAACTTCCGGAATCAGCAACGAGGAAGGTCCCAATCCAACTTCAGACAAGACAAGAAGTGCCATCATTGTGGTAAACTGGGACACTTCATCCGAGAATGCAGAAAGCTAAAGGTGGAAAAATCAAAAAGTCATAATGTCAACAAAGCTAACGAGAACCAGACGAATGACACTGCGAATATTGCGGATGAGGTGATCATTATTCAAAGTGATGATTCCATTAATCTTGCATCCCAAGATTCGACATGGGTAGTTGATTCTGGCGCATCCTACCATGTCACAGCTCGTCAATATCTTTTTACTTCTTACACCACTGGTGATTTTGGACTCGTAAAGATGGGAAACGAAGGTACGTCCAAAATTATTGGTATGGGTAATATTTATTTGGAGACTAATGTTGGATGTAGGCTACTACTCAAAGATGTGAGACATGTTCCAGACATACGCCACAATCTTATATCTGCCGGCAAGCTTGATGACGAAGGCTACATCAATTTCTTTAGTGATGGAAAATGGAAGCTCACCAAAGGTAATTTGGTGATAGCCAAAGGAGAAAAGACTAACTCTCTCTATATCACACAATTCAAGCCGTGTGGAGGAGAGGTGAATGTAACCGGAAAAGGAGTCACCACCGAGTTATGGCATAAGCGACTCGGACACATGAGTGAGAAAGGACTTAAGATTCTCACTAGAAAGCAACTTCTACCCAGAATAAAAGGTACACCGTTGAATACTTGTGTCGACTGTATTATGGGAAAACAACATAGAGTAGCATTTCACAATTCTTCACCATCTA
Organism: Eucalyptus fibrosa; assembly: GCA_017140475.1. Classification (NCBI taxonomy): domain Eukaryota; kingdom Viridiplantae; phylum Streptophyta; class Magnoliopsida; order Myrtales; family Myrtaceae; genus Eucalyptus; species Eucalyptus fibrosa. Next base: position 17,643,373 of record CM029511.1, on the reverse strand, counting down.
GAAAAGCTGAAATTTTAGATCTGATACATACTGATGTATGCACAATGCAAACTAGGACACTTGGAGGTGCGCTTTATTTTGTAACATTTATTGATGACCACTCTAGAAAGGTGTGGACATTTGCCTTGAAAACTAAAGATCAAGTGCAGGAAATCTTCAAGCAATTTCATACGAAGGTTGAAAGAGAAACAGGCAACGATTGAAGTGTGTATGCTTTGACAACGGTGGTGAATACCGAGGACCTTTTGAAGATTATTGCAAAAACCTTGGGATCAAACTAGAAAGATCCGTACCAAAAACACCTCAACACAACGGTGTTGCAGAGCGGATAAATAGAACCATATGTGAAAGAATCAGATGTATGCTCTCCAACGCAAAGCTGCCAAACCACTTTTGGGGCGAGGCAATGAGAACGGCGGTTGATTTAATCAACCTATCACCTTCAACTCCACTTAACGGTGATGTACCACAAAGTGTCTGGACTGGTAAGGATATTTCTTATGGCCACTTGAATGTGTTCGGCTGTAGAGCATTTGTTCACATTCCAAGGGATGAGAGATCAAAGCTTGATGGGAAATCAAAGCAATGTATTTTTTTGGGGTACGCACATGAAGAATTCGGCTACGTACTGGGATCCCACTAACCAGAAAATAGTCAGAAGCAGGGATGTGGTATTTCTTGAAGATCAGACAATCGAGGACTTCGAGAAGCACGAGAAATCTCCATCAACAGATGAATACCCAGTTGATCTTGGCCCAGTAGCTCCTCCTATCAACAAGCAAGCTGAATCTAGAATTGAAGGTATGACTACTTCAACTGAACTTGAACCAATTGTTGAACAGGTCCCATCAGAACCTCAATTGAGGAGATCAACTCGTGAACGCCAATCTAGTCGTAGATATTCTCCTAATGAGTATGTGATGCTCACTGACGAGGGAGAACCAGAGAACTACCAAGAAGCTATATACCACAAGCATAAAGAGAAGTGGTTAAAAGCTATGCAGGAGGAAATGAAATCCTTAGACAAAAATCATAATCAAGTTGCCACAGGGAAGAAAAGCTCTCAAAAACAAGGGGGTGTTCAAACTAAAGACTGAAGAAGGTAACTCACAGCCACGATACAAAGCAAGGTTGGTTGTGAAGGGATTCGCTCAGAAGAAAGATATCGACTTCAATGAGATATTTTCTCCTGTAGTTAAAATGTTATCTATCCGAGTTATCCTTGGCCTGGCAACAAGCTTGAACTTGGAGATCGAGCAACTTGACGTAAAGACTGCGTTTTTACATGGAGATCTAAATGAGGAGATCTACATGGATCAGCCAGAAGGTTTCAAAATCAAAGGCAAAGAAAATCTTGTGTGTAAATTGAGGAAGAGTCTTTATGGGCTCAAGCAGGCACCAAGACAGTGGTACATAAAATTCGATTCCTTCACGGAAGAAAATGGGTTCAACAAAACCACCGCTGATCACTGCGTTTTCGTCAAGAAATTTACTGATGGTAATTTTCTCATTCTTTTGCTTTACATTGATGACATGCTAATTGTTGGCCAAGATAAAAGCGAGATCAACAACTTAAAGAAGGAATTGAGCAAGTGCTTTGCGATGAAGGATTTGGGACCCGCAAAACAAATTCTTATGATGGAAATCTTGCGAGACGTGGGCAGAATCGTAAACTCGGTTATCTCAAGAACGGTATGTTAATAAAGTTCTTGAAAGATTTAATATGAATAACTCCAAAGCAGTTTGTTCTCCACTTGCAAATCATTTCAAACTCGCTTAGAGCAAAGGCCCAAAAGGTGAGACGAAAAGAAGGAAATGGAAAAAGTCCCTTATGCATCGGCGGTTAGCGCCTAATGTATGCGATGGTATGTACGAGGCCCGATATCGCCTATGCGCTTGGTGTGGTAAGTAGATTTCTATCTAATCCTGGTAAGGAACATTGGGCAGCGGTCAAATGGATATTCGTATCTTCGTGGTACATCTAATAACCGCATATGTTTTGGTGATAGTAAACCGTGTTAGAAGGTTTTTCGGATTCGACATGGCGGGGACGTGGACTCAAGAAAGTCTACATCGGGATATCTAATGACTTTTGCGGGGAGTAGTTTCATGGCAATCTCGACTACAAAAATGTGTTGCTCTATCTACTGTTGAAGCGGAGTATATTGCAATAACGGAAGCATGTAAAGAACTCTTGTGGATGAAAAAGTTTCTACAAGAATTGGGCCACAACCAAGAGGAGTATATCTTGTATTCAGATAGTCAAAGCGCAATACACCTCAGCAAAAATGCAACTTTCCACTCCAGATCCAAACACATTGACGTCAGATATCATTGGATATGTGATGTGTTGGAAGAAAAAGCCCTACAACTAAAGAAGATACACACTGACAACAACGGGTCAAATATGATGACAAAATCTCTATCTACAGTGAAGATGCAAGCCTGTCGAACTTTTGCAGGTTTAAGACCTTCTCCAAATTGCTCGTGAGGGGGAGATTTGTTGAGTAGGTCACTCCCAATTGGAAAGGTCAATGCAATTATGTATATCTGCAGTAGAATATGTATAGTAATGAGTGTGTAAAAGAAAAAGAAAAAAAAAGGGAGAAAGAAAAAAAAATATCAAAAGAGATGGGGAGATAAATCAACGTGATTTTGTATCGTATAATTCCTATTTGGGATTGTATTTGCTCTTATGAATAGGAGTCCTCCTCAGCGGAGAAGAGGTTACACAAAAGCAAGAATATCATAACAGCGTAGCGGAAGAAACAGTTTTCTTCTTCCAAGAAAAAGAGTCATCTTTGAGTGAGTTATCCAATTTGTAAGAGGTTCAGATCCACAAATTGAAGACAGAGAGAGATCCACCTTTGGGTGAAGTTGTATCCCATTATTTATCATAGTGGAAGTTTGAAGTGGACTACGGTCCCGTGATTTTTCCCTTCGCCTTGGAGGGTTTTCCACGTTAAAATTCTGGTGTTATTTATTATTCATCTTTACCGCTTTCAGTTAGTATTTTTCTCCTATTTAATTTTCACAGAAATAGTATCAGGAAAATTTTCTAGGCGTTCTCCACAAATATTTTTCCCAACAACAATCGTATGGACTGTCCGATTCCGGAACCACTTGGGCAGCGTATGGGATGGAGAGAGACGCGACAACGGCGACTCCTTAGATTTTTGGTTGATGACAACTGTTGACGCTGACTTCACATTTTCGTAACTAAACTGGGAGAATCATAAATCGAGCGCGGCCAACCAAATGAGGGATAAAAGAGCAATTTTAGCTGCAATATGTATGCCGGCCGTCTAAGGGATTTGATCGTGATGAGCACATGAAAAGCAAAAGAAATCAGCTATTCAAAAAATAGGAAAGTGGAGTTTTGGCCAAGAAATTCATTGGAAACTACAACAACAAATATCAGCCACTTTAGGAAAGCAACTTTCAGCAAAGTTAAATTGAAATGTTCTGCATATTTCGCCCGCGTATGGGGGGATTTTTCTGGACAAGAGAGGGTTTAAGATTCATGAGTTTTAGAAAGAGTGATCAATCATAGGATGCGTTAGTTCCCACTCTAAAATTAGGAACCAAACTAGGCAATGCCAGTTCTTCGTTTCTGGAACCGGGAACTAGTGTGGACCCGGAAATTAAATAGATCAATCAGGTTAGATTGGGACCGACTATAAATAACCATTTCCTTTTACTATTTGAAAACTCTCACTTGTTGGGAATAGAAGAAACCAAAATCAAAAGAGAAGGAATCACCGGTTCCGGGACCGACCTAAGAACTGAACTAGATCGGATGGGCCAGTTTTCGGTTCCACAAATTGAAAACTGATTCCGTCCAGTCTACTTCTAGATTTTAGGGTGGGAATCAACGCATCTCAGAACTAATCATCTCAAGATGGATCGATACAACAAGGTGACTACGTCATGCTAATTGTGGTCTGAGTCACAGTCTAGTTTGACTCACTTCTGTTGGGTTCTAAGTTAATATACGGCCGAGAGAATGGCTATTGCCCGCCAATAAGAGTTAAAGCAAGTGTGGGTAAGTACCGGCACAAAAATTTGCCCCAAATATTAAAATGTTTGTCGCAATTTATCAGTTAATTTTTACTTCTATTTATATGATTTTCTATTCACAAATGAATATAAAAATATATATTTAAATTTCAAGACATAAGAAAGAGATTATATAAGATTTCAATTTCGTGTCAACTTATATATATATAGTGCAAGCTGGTGAATATACAACATTCTCCGTCGGAAAAATTGCATTATAAAATGAGAAGTGAAAACACCCAATAAAAACAGAAGAAGAAAAAACCACTGATGCACTCTTACACGCTCTAATTTAGAAAATTGGAAGAAGAAAAATTACACCAAAAAAAAAAAAAGAAGGAAAATTAAGGCATATTGGTCCAGTCCGGTTCCTTTTGCAAAATTGAGAATCATACTAGTTATTTCTGGTTTCCATTTTGGAAATTGAGAACCGACCAACCCACTTCTCAAGTTGGATCGGGACCATGCTCATCCCTAAATTTCAGGGCATAAATTAAGGACTATGCTCACCACAATAGAACTCCATCTGTTTCACAAAAGTTGAATAATTTGGAAGATATTTTTCTAAAGATAATACATTTCATCCCTTGAAATAATTAGTTAATGAAATATATCTTCATCATCGACAACAATTCTTTTACAAATATTTACGTAAAAAATGAAATTATTTTTTTGTCAATTTATTTTCGTAAACGATATAAACAATTATTTAAAAAAATTATTTTCCAAATCATTGATCTTTCACCCATCAAAAAGACCGGGGATACACACGATTAGACTGATCTATCTCAAGCCACTACGTTGCCCGGGCTGCTCCCGAGTTTGACAGCCCATACAGCAGTTCCTCGGCGACAAGGCATTGTCGTCACCTGCACCAATTTGTTCCCTCTTAGTCCTTGTCCTCACAGCAAAGCAGTATCCGTCAATTTGAATTTGATGAAGACACTTCGAGATTGTTGATTCCATTGCGCGGTTATTCAAGCAACCAATTCCTTGGGTGTAATTTGGCATACGCATTGTCCAAGTTTGAAAACTTAAGTATTCATAAATTTTCTAGATATGCCTTGCATGTCATTTAGAGCCTAAACAGTTTCATTTTCTATGAAATAAATGAAAATATGCCTTCATTTGATGTAGGGCCTAAACGGTTTTATTTTTCGCGAAATAAATAGAGCCTAAGTATCCACACTAGGCAAATTGCATTATATCTAAGGATTAAGAGGGAATAAATCAACAATGCGTCGTTGCTGAGGAACTGCTGTCTATTTGGGCTATCAAATTTGAGAACAGCCAGGCAACATAGTGGCTTGAGACAATAAGTTGGGAGTGCGCAGCAAAGATACCTTCAGCTGGAGAGATTACCAAGAAAAAGCCGAAGTTCAATTGGATCAATTTCCATCACCAACGTATCCAATTGGATCAACTTCCACTCAAAAGCTTAAGTCAATGAGTTATGGATCAACTAGAATACATTAACCTCTCAAAAATTTAAGTCAATGAGTTATGGGTCAATTACAATACAGCAAGCTCTCTATACCATACCAATTCTTCAATGTATTTTCACTCAAAAGCTTAAGTTAATGAATTATGGATGAACTATGATACATTAGCCGCTCTACATTACACCAATTTTCCAACGTGGGACTTCTCTCTAATACAACTCACATATGCATCTTAACAAGATAAACTCACGATATTGGCAACGTGAATGATGCAGCCAGTGTCTTCTGGTTGAACATATATCTCCCAGCAGCGTGCTCCCTCCTTTCCTCTACGCTCTCTTTTTATGAGATAATCCCCCGTGAGTGCGTGTCCCCGCCTTTTTATTCTGCACAAGACTTCCTCTGTTCATGCCCTAAAACTCACGGATTTTTGGCCCTCTCTTTTCCAGAAAAATCGTGATCTCCGTCCCCTACAATTGGGCGAAATATGTGGGATATATCAATTCAGTTCTGCTAAAAGTTGTTCTGCTAAAGTGGTTAAAACTTCACTATCCTATTCTTTTAAATGGATGGTGCTTTTTTCAACCATCCTTTAGTTCAAGCACTCCCTTTTACAATACTATGATCACATTATCCTTGTGTGGCCCACCAAGTCAAATTGACGTCTCTGTTTTCTTTTGCTTTTTTTTTTTTTTTTTTACAGACAATTCTCTTCTTTCCACGCCTTTGCGTCTAATGGCAAGGATGCTCTTGATGTCCAACTTACTTAATCGAAAATAATTCAAGACAAAATGTAACCTTTTTCTACAGCAAAACCACGGATTGATATCAATGGCTTGTCCTGCAGTGGTGTGCAAACTTAAAGATCTAGTGATGATAATGGCAAGGCAGCCACCAAGCTACGTATAGATAGAGGCGAATAGGCTTTAAACAGTTCAAAGACCCAAGAAACCAACAGACAAAATGAGAGAGGAAAAATCTGAACAGACGAACAACTCAAAAAGCAATAGGAATAGAAATGACTTGATGGTGGCTTTTGTGAATCAAAGATGGTGATAAAAATTAAAATATTTGGGTTGGTGCCTTCTGGTCATGAGTGTCTCTTGTGCGTTGCCCATAATTTCTTTTATGGTCTATAATATGTATTCTTGGTGAACTCTCTCCGCCGTCCTCTTATGTGGTTCCTCGTTGTCCAATCTCTGAGCATATATAATGTGGCATTTCCTTTGCTGAAAGACATGAATAATGGTATTCCTTATTGAGCAACTACAGCCTTGCATTTCTCACTCATAGCACCGGAGGCTCCAATAACTTAGTTGACTTTACTGATGACAGTCAAATACTCACCGTTGGAGCAATTAGCGAGAACCTTGTATTCGTGAATGCTGAAGAAATGTCGGCACAAGATCCGCTTGCGTTTGCCATAACGAGAACACCACCCATACCCTCTTTTTTTTTTTTTTTTTTTTTTTTTTTTTCAGGTTGAAGGATCAAACATGTGCTCCCTTGCATATTGATTAGGTTCTACCCACCAAACTCAATTTCATCTCCCTCTTCTTCCATAGCACTACGACTCCACCAAAACGAGAAAACCTTCAACCAGCCCTTGATTGACAATGCTATACCGAATGGTATCGTTGTTGGTAGACACCAAGACTATCCACTGTAGGAAAGAGAACAGAGAGAAGTGAGTAAGAAGGAAAGGGGGACCACAAAGAAAAAGAAAAAGAAATAAAACAAAAGGATTGACTTCACTTGACCAACAAAAATAGGGGAACTACTTTCTTTGGTAGATTTTAATTGAAATATGCTAAATGGTGGGCCAAATAAGAGGTAATGTCGTCAATACACTAATAAAATGGAGTGTTTAAGCCAAAAAAGTGAGAAAAAAAAAGTTCCCAAATTTTGTGTTGGTTTTGACCAGTTCTACCCTACAACCAGCCTTGACAAGTTTGGTTCTTGGGTTGAACCGACCATTACAATGCATAGAAGCCAAACCTATCAAAGTCAATTTCCAATTTTTTTACAAAGGCACTAAACTAGTCTTGTATGAACCGACCAAGATGAGCTGGTTCCAAGGTTGAATAGGTCTACTTGCACACCCCTAATATTTATGGCTTTCTAAGTTGGAGATTTAAATGATTCATTCTAAAATAACTCTACAAAAAAAAGTCTCACAACATCATACACAGTATCAAAGGAAGATTTTTTGAGTTCAAATTATTTAAAACCCCTGATTTGTCTTTTTTTATTATATGTTTCCGCTATTAGCCCGAGGGCGAGGGCTTTGTGGGCTCTCGCCTAAATCCAAGTGAGAGAAGGAAGCCTTTGCCTATTGCCGGCAAGAGTCAATAACCGTTGCTAGGGCCCAATTTAACTCGCTGGCTGGAAATCCTATGAAGGAAAAAGAAAAAAGAAAAGATCAAAGAAAGAAAAAAAATCATAAAACTTATTAAAATATACAAAAATCATCATCATCACTTTTGGTATAACCTGAAATATAAAAAATGGGAAAAATAATTGTGAAATTTCTATGTATTTTAATGTGTGTAGAAGAAGAGAACATAAGATAGGCTTTATTAAATGACTATCTAAAATAAAAAAAAAAAAAAAAACAATCAAGGATATGTATAATCAAAATGAAATATAAGCGCAATCTTGAGAGACGAGGATAATCAAAGGAAATATCCTAATTAACCCTAACAATATGTCAGATTAAAATGTGTATATCAAATCCAAAAAAGTGAAAGGCACACACCTGCAGAATTTCAACAATTGAAGCGTGGACAGTTTAGTAAAACAATTGGAGCATGCCTATTTGTATGTCTGCGAGGGTCGACAGGTCTTCATGCAATGTTGGTTCCATGTATTTATTTATTTAATACAAGATGCATTAAAAGGAGAAATTGACTTTGAAGACCCAATTCCACTTTTACTCCTGGTTTTATAGAATTGAAAATTCACAACGAGGAATTAATGTTAGTCCCTCATTAAACGTATATAATGCAATTCATGCTTTGCAGGGTATTAATCATGAAAATTACTTATTTTGGGAATAATGGAAGCATTTCCTACCATATGAATATTGGACCTTTTGTTCAATAGCAGCACATGGACAATTGTAGCTATATCTCTTTGGTTCTCAAAATTCTAAAACTCTTGGAAATAATAAACTTATCTTGGAGAGTAGATTTTCAAGAATATGAACCCATCAACAAATCATATTAGTAAATCACATTTATTTAAGAGTTTAAATCAATAAATTATAAGTCTAGTAAATTTATTAACTGCTCAATCCCTCTTCAATTACCCAATAGGAAATTTTTCTCTATGGTACGCTCACACTTGTACATTAATGAATACCCAACATGGATGATGACAACTCAACAATACTCTTCCTAAAGCTAAAGATATATAGATAGTGAAAATGGCACTTTACCAAACACTCAACACAAATCCATTATTTCACAGAGAAAAATAGCGCACACACCACCTGTGTAAAGAAAAAATTTACACGAACTATCTATTTGCCCTTAATTTAGTCATAATATCATATCAATGGTGTACAAAACTACCTGTGTAAAACTTTCTTACGTTAATATATGCTATGACCACTCTTTCATAAATTGACATCCATATCTATAAGATTCTTTTTTTTAGAAAGTAAATCACTTCATTGATGGAAGCATGTCATATAATACAATAGGCATGAGGAGTGTGACATCACTATGCTAGTCTAACTCAAAATTAAGAAAAAATATTAGCTACACAGGTTGTGCTAGCACCACAAATTAGATGCTCATCTATTAAGCGACGTGTCCATGAATGGCCTAATTGTCAGATTTTTCTCTCCTTGTCTCTCTCCTCTTGTAGACTCGCACCTCGATTTCTCTTCTTCTTTGCCATTTCTCCCTTCTTTTTTATTTTCTTTTTTTCACTTTCTTTTCCTTCCACAACTTATGTAGTTAATATTTTCTCACACAAATGGCCTCATATACCCTTAATTTACTCTTGATATCCGATCAATGGTGTACAAAACTACATGCCGAGAACTTTTTCTCATATTACTAGTGTATGCTATGGGCGTCCTTTCATAAATTGACATTTGTATCTATAACATTCCCTTTTTTGGAAAGTACATCACTTTATTGACGGAAGCATACCATATAAAACAACAGGCACAAGCAGCGCAACATCACTGCGCTAGTCCTACTTAAAACCAGGGGCGGGAAAACTAAGCTTCATACACTCATCCATGGATGAGACTAGAACTTGCTTTTCAGCGTGAGCTCATGCTGAATCAACTTCAAGAAAACATCCATGGCGTCGCGAGTAAGCCCCAGGGACACAACCAAGTCGTCGCTCTCCCTGCTTTGGGAAGCGACCAAGATGACGTTGTTGGGGACCATCGCCGGCGCCACCTGGAATGGCCTCCCGAACCCGAAATCCATCTTGTAGAAAGGGAGCCGGCTCCACTTGCTGATGCAGCAAGCGTTGCCCTCGCAGTCGACAAGGACCCTGTTCAGCTCGATGTGGTCGATGGCCGACCTTATGTAACTCTCGGTGACGGATGCGAGCGCCTCACGCACGGTCTGGACAGCGAACGAGAAGGGCTTGCGGGTCAATTCGCCGGCGCTGCACTCAGCGCAGGACCAAGCGATGCCGTTCCCAAAGTAGCCACTCGGCAGCGGGGGGTCAAACTTGGGGCGGCCGTCGACTGCAGTGAGAAGCTTTGTCGTCTTGTGAGGACCGATTCCGAGAGCTTTGGTTCGCGAGATCCACGCGAGTGCCGATATGACTTCGAAGGTGGTTGGGACTACGGAAGAGCCATTCTGAGTTGCGATTCTTGCCGCTTTCTTGAGCTGAATGAGAGCGTGTGGCTTGAAGCAGAATGATCTGTAAACGAGGGGCTTGGTTTGGGGGTAGACCACGCGTCTGGGCCGCCGGTCTCTCGGAGCATACTCGTGGTGGGGGAGATCGACGCGCGGAGGTTGCCTCGGGCGCAACACCGATCGATCAAGAAAGGGAAGAACTGATGGCGGCTTGGCTCGAGCCAGGTCGGTCCAGCAAGCTATGAAGTCCGTGAGGGCTTTCCCATCGACGAGGACGTGATTCATGACGATGCCGACGACGATCCCTCCGCACTTGAACGTCGTCACCTGGATTTCATGATAAACTGTAAGTGGATATCTACTTATGTGTATATCAGTCTTGGAAAGTCTAAATCCCCTTGCACGAGTCCAGAAGAACATGCTGCTCCGCAAGCGGGTGAATGATAAAAAAAAAAAAAAAAGAAAGCAGTGCATAAACGATCTCTTTATGTTAGATAAATTGTTCAAAAGCACTATGTTGCTCCTTCTATCTTGTCCCAAAAGAAAAATCTCGCACAAAGTAGCCATAATTCTCGTACAATCTCTCTAATATATGATTCATCGATGAGCTAATGCAGGGTCACGCCAGAATCAGCACGACCAACATGTTCGATAGTATTTACCTGCACCGAAAGCAAAGGTACTTCCAGTATGGTCGGGGCTCCATCGCTGTGCTTCACGAGTTTTCGCAGCATGGCAGGATTGATGGTGCTGATATCGCCCAGCGCTGCGATGTCATCCTCCGACGTCGCTTCGACGAATGGGACACCTTCTCCGGTGCATCTCACTGCCATCCTCCCATCGATCCCCATGACAAGTCTGCCTGCGAACGGGTAGAACTCGACCAATGCCTTGGCCAGAGACTCTCTGATTGTCTCGATTGCGGCAGGATGCCTTCCCCTCCCTTCGCCCTTGAAGGTGAACACCATCTCAATCACGTACGGGAAGGTTTGGTCGAGGTTCGAGAGAGCGTAGAGCCCGCCAAACGTTTCCCTCACCGGAGAAACACAAACCGCATTCACGATCTTCACATCGAGCTTTCGCGTAGATCCGACGTTTCTCGGCTTCTCATTTCCTGCTTCTTTGCACAGAATAATTGAAACTGAATTTATTTATCTGCAAGCTTTCACGTAGATCCGACTTACTAGTTGCAACAAACAACTTTGACGAATTCGATTTCTACATTTCTCAAGCTATGGAACTGATTGTAAAATGCAAAACATGCAATCCCGTGATCTTCATAATTAGAACAAGAGCACGACAATCGATTAGATAAATTAACGCACCTATTTTAGAATACATCGTTTGATGGGAAAGCAGAAAAGCAATGATCCATCCAAATTCTTCTCCTCTATTACCCTAATCCTTCTCCTTTATTACCCTCGTATCGAGTCTCAATGAGACGGCTCCCTCACTCTTCGCTAGGTGAACGCTTCTTTGTAAGGATACTTATGAGAATTAGGGTTAGAGGAAAGACTTCCAACCAGGCCCTCTCATTACGAGCCCAAATTTAACTCAACCCACACTGGCCAATCCCATATTAAACTAATTAAGAAATATTTTATCTCACCTTAGACCAACCCCATAAAATGATAAATTACAGTATTAATTAAGTAGTCCACATTAAGAAAACTCTTACACTGATCAGTCATATGTGAAATTGACCAACCATATTTGTTTATATTAGTTGCATGAAAATTACATGATCTTGTCAATTAAATATACATATATTATTATATATTTGAATAAATGCAAATTAAATTCAAAATGCGCATGCTACCTACCATTCTTGCTTTCATCCTCAAATGACTCAAACGTCCCTCTGAAAATTACGGTACCCATCCTGTGGATAACAATTATGAAACATTAAAAAAAATTAACCGATTAACCATATTATTATTATTAGTAACAATCTATACCTATAGATTATCATTAATGATGAAAATATTTTCATCACATTCATTTTATTAAGTGATACAAGTGATCATTTTGAGAAAATTTTTCTTTTAAAAGTGTTGATTTTCTATGAGCATTCATAAATTTTGCAATCAAGTTGCCTCACTTTGATTTTTATTATCGGCACCGATCTTTTATTTCTTCACAATTAATGGCACTTAGACTAGGATTTGACCAGCTTTCCGCTCGAATTTGACTCAATAGAGACACGGACCAATTTTCTCACTTATAAGTATCACTATAGATGTAATATTTAAACTCGCATCGATATTTTAATAAAAAAAGCTCTAGTTAAAATTAATCAAACTTGAATGCATATTTAATGTGCAAGAGAAAAAAGGCACATACCTGAGCAATTTCAACAGTTAAATCTTCGAATGTTGAGTTACAGCAATTAGAGCAAGTCTGTATTTATATGTGCAAGGTTTGACAGGTCTTCGCGGCCAAGCCCTGGGTCAATCCAGCTATGTGGGTTCCATGCATTAATAATTTCAATACAATATGCATTCCAGCTATGTGGGTTCCATGCATTAATAATTTCAATACAATATGCATTCCAAAGAGAAAATGACTTTGAAGATCCAATTCCACTTTGGCTCCTCCTGGTTTTATAAAACTAAAACGGCTTTGGCAGTATAACAACACCTTTCGATTATCATAAAAATAACAATTTATTGTGAGTTATAAATTCTTAAAAATTGAGCCCCATAATAATTTATAATAATTTATTATTTAATTTTTTTTATAATTCAAAATAAACTGCTCAATAAATTATGGACTTTCCCCAAATCATTTCTCAAATTAGAAAGAGAAATACTTACATGAGTATCATTAATATACTGTTAAAATAAAATTTTATTTTTTGCCACAAAAAATAAATAATTATTAATTAGTAATTATTATAGGGTCTATTCTTTCAAGAATTTGTAACTCATAACATTTTATATTAATAATATATCAAAAACTATTATGGTAGAAAAGCCCAATTGAAAATTCACGAATAAAATGAGAAATGAAATAGTTTCTAATATTTTACGGGCACGACAAGGAACTTCTTTTTAATCCATTATTGAGTGTATAATATATAGTTCACGCCTTCCCCGATACTTATTTTGCATATTTTTTTTAAAGTGCTCTATATTGCTAAAGCCAAAATAAATGGAAAAAACCCAAAAAGAAGTAATTAATTAATAGAAAGGGGAGCGAAATTCTCTTTGTTTAACCTCGAAGGAAGCGAACGACACACCTCGTATTTGAAAAACCTTAATTGGTTTTCCACAATCTTGGTGCTCCAATGGGCCAAAGAATCTGCGTATTACCATTGTAACGAGGTAGAGGTTTTCGTTTGGTACCGCTGAAGCCAGACTTTGACGCACCATGCAATCCTACTCCATGGGTTCAATGGTTACAAAATACAAATGTCCAACCAAGGTTTTTCAATTAGTGTCATAACTTTTATATGGCACTTATTTGAATACTATAATTTCTTTTTCGAACATTTGAGTGTCATAATTTAAAAAAATTAATTAATTTAGTGTTGAAACTTTCAATTAATTACTTGAGTCCCATAAATTTTTAAAAAGGTTCCCCTAGATATCGAAAATCTAATGTGACATTATCGTTGTGCTAAATGTTTATAAAAAGTTATGATACCAAACGATTTATGAAAATAATATATGATACTTAAGTGTTTGAAAGAAAAGTTATGAAAAATGTTATGGCATTTATAGTATCTTTTTCTTGTTATCAACCCAATTCCCTTAAAAAAAGCATCAAATTTAACTAGAGTTCGAATTTCAGCTTGAACTTTTATTTGTATTATAAAAGAGCATTAACTCTAACTCATGTACCAATTCTAACCTGAACTTTTTGTTACCTCATAAAATAAAATAAAAACGTTTCAGGTAGAACATAAATATGTTTGCCATTAAGGGCACGTTTGATAACGTTTCTATTCCGAGAAACAATTTTTGAACAAAAATATATATTTTTTTATTTCTATTCCCGGGAACAATTTGTGAACATAAGAACGCGCTTGGTAACTGCAAAAATTTCTATTCCATGAATAAAAATGCATTTGATAAAATTTTATAATTTTGTTGTTTCTTTTATTTTTTTAAATATTTTTATTATAATTTTCCTTTTTTTTTCTTCTTGCTTTTTTATTTTTTATTTTTTTTTTTTTTGGCCTAGCTAGATCTGGGCAAGGTTGAGCCTCACCGATGGCCTTGGTGACTAGGCGAGCCTCGCTAGGCCAAGGAGAGGCCGACCTCACGTTGGCCTGGCCAGGTCACCGGCCATCGTCGGCCAGTCGCTAGCTAGGGACTAGCCAAAAGGAATAAGAAGGAAAGAAAAAAGAGAAGAGAAAAAAAGAGAGAGAAATTGTTTCTCAAAATTGTTCCCGAGAACAAAAAGCAACTTTTTCCTACTTTTTGTTTTTGTTCCAAGGAACAAAAGAATAGATTTTTTGTTTTCGAGAACAAAAATTTTACTAAACACATTTATGTTCTTTTTTTGTTCCCCGGAACAAAAAAACAAAAAAGATTGTTCCAGGAAATAGAAACACTTTTTGCCAAACAGGGCCTAAGTTTCCATCCAATAATACTATTACTAGATGTGTCATTCCACATGTATTCAACCGGGGCTTGATAGGGGCCACATTTGAGTACCAGTTAAAAGTTGATGATTTTCTATTAGACAACAATAAGTTCATATTAAAATTGGACTGAACATGTTATTTTCGTAAGTTTTGACACTTAAATGTCCATTTGTGCTAAGTTTTGGCACTCTTAGTGTCCTTGTGTCTAATCTTTTCCATTACAGACAATTCTCTTCTTTCCACGCCTTTGCATCAAACGGCAAGGATGCTCTTGATGTCCAACTTACTTAATCGAAAATAATTCAAGACAAAATGTAACCATTTTTCTACAGCAAAACCACGGATTGATATCAATGGCTTGTCCTGCAGTGATGTGCAAACTTAAAGATCTAGGGGTGATAATGGCAAGGCAGCCACCAAGCTACGTATACATAATGGAGGCGAATGGGCTTTAAACTGCTAAAGGTGGTAACTTGGCATTTATGACTCAGTTCAAAGATCCAAGAAACCAACAGACAAAATGAGAGAGGAAAAATCTGAACAGACGAACAACGCAAAAAATCAATAGGAATAGAAATGACTTGATGGCGGCTTTTGTGAATCAAAGATGGTGATAAAAATAAAAATATCTGGGTTGGTGCTTTCTGCACATGAGTGTCTCTTCTGCGTTGCCCATAATTTCTTTTCTGGTCTATAATATGTATTCTCGGTGAACTATCTCTGTCGTCCTCTTGTGTGGGTCCTTGTTGTCCAATCTTTGAGCATATATAATGTGGCACTTCCTTTGCTAAAAGACATATGAATAATGGTATTCCTTACTGAGCAACTACAGCCTTGCATTTCTCACTCATAACACCGGAGGCTCCAATAACTTAGTTGACTTTACTGATGACAGTCAAATACTCACCGTTGGAGCAATTAGTGAGAACCCTGTATCTGTGAATGCTGAAGAAATGTCGGCACAAGATCTGCTTGCTTTTGCCATAATGAGAACACCACCCATACCCTTTTTTTCATATTGAAGGATCAAACATGTGCTCTCTTGCATATTGATTAGGTTCTACCCACCAAACTCAATTTCATCTCCCTCTTCTTCCATAGCACTACGACTCCACCAAAACGAGAAAACCTTCAACCAACCCTTGATTGACAATGCTATACCGAATGGTATCGTTGTTGGTAGACACCAAGAGGATCCACTGTAGTAAAGAGAACGGAGAGAAGTGAGTAAGAAGGAAAGTGGGACCGCAAAGAAAAAGAAAAAGAAATAAAACAAAAGGATTGACTTCACTTTTTAACAAAAAGAGGGGAACTACTTTCTTTGGTAGAGTTTAATTGAAACATGCTAAATGGTGGGTCAAATAAGAGGTAATGTCGTCAATATACTAATAAAATGGAGTGTTTAAGCCAAAGGAATGAAAAAAGCATGACCAAAATAGCTAAAATTTCTTGCTTTTCATGTGTTGATCACGATCAAATCCCCTTGATGGCCGGTAATACATATTGTGGCTAAAATTACCATCATTTGTTTGGCCAAATTCAACCAATGATTGCCCTAGTTTGGTTACAAAAATATGAAGCCCTTTAATAGAAATTTTAGGTGTCAACATTTGTCATTGAAAACAACTATTGAGATGCAAAGGGATTGGACCATGATGGTGTTCTTTTTCATGGATATATATACAGAGTGAGTAATTTCCAGTCTAGTAATTTGGAAACTATCTTGTTGGAATCAATTCCCAATTTTGAAACTAGATACTGAACCGATCGACTTTGGAATGTGCCTTTTTTTTTTGTTTTATTTTATTAGATATATAATATGCATTGTGTCAAATATGAATACATGCTTATAAACAGAAAATGGAATCAGATTTGGTAAATGAGAAGTAAATCTTCTTAGACTACAACTCCTATGAGGTAATTCATTGTGGAAGAGAGACGTGAGATCAAAGAGAGAAACCTACTAAAGTGAGAACTTTCAAGAGGGAAAAGATCAAAGAAATCCAGTATTAGTGATAGAGAGTGAGACCACTGAGAGTCTGTTTGCGTGCACACGCGTGAGAGAGAGAGAGAGAGAGAGAGAGAGAGAGAGAGAGAGAGAAATAGTCATTCGAGAAAGTTCCCAAATTTTGTGTTGGTTTTGACCAGTTATATCCTAGAACCAGCCTTGACAAGTTTGGTTCTTGGGTAGGACCGACCATTACAATGCATAGAAACCAAACCTATCAAAGTCAATTTCCAAATTTTTACAAAGGCACCAAACTAGTCTTGTATGAACCGACCAAGATGAGCTGGTTCCAAGGTTGAATAGGCCTGATTGCATGCCCCTAATATTTATCGCTTTCTAAGTTGAAAATTTAAGTGATTCATTCTAAAATAACACTACAAAAAAAAGTCTCATAACATCATACACAGTATCAAAGGAAGATTTTTTGTAGTTCAAATTATTTAAAACCCCTTATTTGTCTTTTTTATTATATACTCTTAGCCTGAGGGTGAGGGCATTGTGGGCACTCGCCTAAATCCAAGTGAGAGAATGAAGCCTTTGCCTATTGCCAGCAAGAGTCAATAATTGTTGCTGGGTCCCAAGTTATCTCGCTGGCTAGAAATCCTACGAAGGAAAAAGAAAAAAGAAATTTCATAAAACTTATTAAAATATTACAAAAATCATCATCACTACTTTTGGTATAACCTGAAATATAAAATATGGGAAGAAATAATTGTGAAATTTCTATGTATTTTAATGTGTGTAGATGAAGAGAACATAAGATAGACTTTATTAAATGACTATCTAAAATAAAATAATACTCAAGGATATGCATAATCAAAATGAAATATAAGCGCAATCTTGAGAGATGAGGATAATCAAATGAAATATCCTAATTAATCCTAACAATATGTCAGATTAAAATGTGCACATCAAATCCAAAAAAAGTGAAAGGCACACACCTGCAGACTTTCAACAGTTGAAGCATGGACAGTTTAGTAAAACAATTGGAGCATGTCTATTTTTATGTGTGCGAGGGTCGACAAGTCTTCAGGCAATGTGCGTTCCATGTATTTATTTATTTAATACAAGATGCATTAAAAGGAGAAATTGACTTTGAAGACCCAGTTCCACTTTTACTCCTGGTTTTATAAAATTGAAAATTCACAACCAAGAATTAACGTTAGTCCCTCATTAAACATATATAATGCAATTCATGCTTTGCAGGGTATTCATCATGAAAATTACTTATTTTGGGACTGGAAGCATTTCCTACAATATGAATATTGAACCTTTTGTTCAATAGCAGCACATGGACAATTGTAGCTATATCTCTTTGGTTCTCAAAATTCTAAAACTCTTGGAAAGAATAAAACTTATCTTGGAGAGTAGATTTTCAAGAATATGAACCCATCAACAAATTATATTAGTATATCACATTTATTTAAGAGTTTAAATCAATAAATTATAAGTCTAATAAATTTATTAACCGCTCAATCCATCTTCAATTACCCGATAGGGAATTTTTCTCTATGGTATGCTCACACTTGTACATTAATGAATACCCAACAAGGATGATGACAACCCAACAATAATCTTCCTGATGCTAAAGATATATAGATAGTGAAAATGGCACTTTACCAAACACTCAACACAAACCCATTATTTCAGAAAGAAAAATAGCGCGCACACCACCTATGAAAAGAAAAAATTTACACGAACTATCTATTTGCCTTTAATTTAGTCATGAAATCATATTAATGGTGTACAAAACTACCCGTGTAAAACTTTCTTACGTTACTATATGCTATGTTCACTCTTTCATAAATTGACATTTGTATCTATAAGATTTCTTTTTTTTTTTTAAGTACATCACTTCATTGATGGAAGCATGTCATAAAATACAACAGTCACTAAGAGCACAACATCACTATGCTAGTCTTACTCAAAATTAAGAAAAATATTAGCTGCACAAGTTGTGCTAGCATCACAAAGTAGATGCCCATCTATTAAGCGACGTGTCCATGAATGGCCCATTTGTCAGATTTTTCTCTCCTTGTCTCGCACCTCCATTTCTCTTCTTCTTTGCTGTTTCTCCCTTCTTTTTTATTTTCTTTGTTTCACTTTCTTTTCCTTCCACAACTTGTGCAGTTAATATTTTCTCACACAAATGGCCTCATATGCCCTTAATTTATTCTTAATATCCGATCAATGGTGTACAAAACTACATGCGTAGAACTTTTTTTCACATTACTAGCGTATGCTATGGGCGCTCTTTCATAAATTGATATTTGTATCTATATGATTCCCTTTTTTGGAAAGTACATCACTTTATTGATGGAAGCATATCATATAAAACAACAGAACAAGCCGCGCAACACCACTGCCCTAGTCCTACTTAAAACCAGGGGCGCGATATGCTCATATCCATAAATGAGACTAGAACTTGCTTTTCAGCGTGAGCTCATGCTGAATCAACTTCGAGAAAACATCCATAGCATCGCGAATAAGCCCCAGGGACACAACCAAGTCGTCGCTCTCCCTGCTTTGGGAAGCGACCAAGATGACGTTGTTGGGTACCATCGCCGGCGCCACCTGGAATGGCCTCCCGAACCCGAAATCCATCTTGTAGAAAGGGAGCCGGCTCCACTTGCTGATGCAGCAAGCGTTGCCCTCGCAGTCGACAAGGACCCTGTTCAGCTCGATGTGGTCGATGGCCGACCTTATGTAACTCTCGGTGACGGATGCGAGCGCCTCACGCACGGTCTGGACAGCGAACGAGAAGGGCTTGCGGGTCAATTCGCCGGCGCTGCACTCAGCGCAGGACCAAGCGATGCCGTTCCCGAAGTAGCCACTCGGCAGCGGGGGGTCGAACTTGGGGCGGCCATCGACTGCAGTGAGAAGCTTCGTCGTCTCGTCAGGACCGATTCCGAGAGCTTTGGTTCGCGAGATCCACGCGAGCGCCGATATGACTTCGAAGGTGGTTGGGACTACGGAAGAGCCATTCTGGGTTGTGATTCTTGCCGCTTTCTTGAGCTGAATGAGAGCGTGTGGCTTGAAGCAGAACGATCTGTAAATGAGGGGCTTGGTTTGGGGGTCAACCACGAGTCCGGGCAGCCGGTCTCTCGGAGCATACTCGTGGTGGGGGAGATCGACGCGCGGAGGTTGCCTCGGGCGCAACACCGATCGATCAAGAAAGGGAAGAACTGATGGCGGCTTGGCTCGAGCCAGGTCGTTCCAGCAAGCTATGAAGTCCGTGAGGGCTTTCCCGTCGACGAGGACGTGATTCATGACGATGCCGACGACGATCCCTCCGCACTTGAACGTCGTCACCTGGATTTCATGATAAACTGTAAGTGGATATCTACTTATGTGTATTAAACTAAATAAGACCGTCGGATCTAGTGAAACCCACCATTTTCAATAGCATTTACCTGCACCGTCAGCAAAGGTACTTCTAATATGGTCGGGGCTCCGTCGCTGTGCTTCACGAGTTTTCGTAGCATGGCCAGATTGATGGTGCTGACATCGCCCAGCGCTGCGATATCATCTTCCGACATCGCTTCGACGAATGGGACACCTTCTCCAGTGCATCTCACCGCCATCCTCCCGTCGCTCCCCACAACAAGTCTGCCCGCAAATGGATAGAACTCGACCAATGCCTTGGCCAGCGACTCTCTGATTGTCTCGATCGCGGCTGGACGCCTTCCTCCCTTCGCCCTCGAAGGCGAACACGATCTCAATCACGTATGGGAAGGTCTGGTCGAGGTTCGAGAGAGCATAGAGCCCGCCAAAAGTTTCCCTCACCGGAGAAACACGAACAACATTCACGATCTTCACATCGAGCTTTTGCATAGCTCCAGCGTTTCTCGGCTTCTCATTTCCTGCTTCTTTGAACAGAATAAACGAAGCTGTATTTATTTATCCGCAGGCTTTGGGCGATGCCATAGTAAATGTACGACTTGCTAGTTGCTACAAACAACCCTGACAAATTTGATTTCTACATTTCTCAAGCTATGGAATTGATTGTAAGAAGCAAAATGTGCAATCTCATGATCTCTATAACTAGAACAAGAGTACAAACAATTGAATAACAAGATTAATGCACCTATTTTGGAATCCATCGTTCTTGATGTGGAAGGGAAAAGCGATATCCACGTGCAAGTCCTTCTCCCCTATTGCCCTTTGTATCACTAGCTCAAGCGCTAGGTGAACGCTCTTGAGATACTTGTGTGAATTATGATTACAAAAGAGATTGAGTACTATTTATAAAGTTTCCAATCAAACCATTTTATTATGGGCTAGTCTCAACTCGGCTCAAAATAACTAGCCCCATATTAAATTAATTAAGAAACCTACTATCTCACCTTACACCAACCCCGTAAAAAACGGTAAATTACAATATCAATTAATATAATCTACATTAGGATAACTTTTACACCGATCACCATATACGAAATTGACTAGCCATATTTGTTTATATTGGTTGCCTGAAAGATTACATGATCTTGTCAATTAAATATAAATATATTATTATATATTTGAATAAATGCATATTAAATTCAAAATGTGCATGCTACGTACCATTCTTGCTTTCATCCTCAAATGACTCAAATGTCCTTATGAGAATTGCGGTACCCATCCCATGGATAATAATTATGAAACATTAAGAAAATTAACCGATTAACCGACAAAAAATATTCTTATTATTAGTAACAATCTATATCCGTAGATTATCATTAATGATGGAAATATTTTCATCACATTCATTATGCTAAGTGATACAAGCGATCATTTTAAGAAATTTTTTCTTTTAAAAGTGTTGATTTTCTATGAGCATTTGTAGATTTTGCAATCAATTTGCCTCACTTTGATTTTTATTATCGGCACCAACTTTTATTTCTTCACAATTGATGGCACTTTGACTGGGATCTGACCAGTTTCCTAGGAAAAAGACCAAAAACGTATTAGGTAAAGCTTTTGTTCCTAGGAAAACTTTTCCAGTTTTAAAAATTATTTTAGCTTTTTTAGCTTTTATTATTTAAATAAGAATTAAAGTAAAAAGTAATAAAAATGCCGTGCATAAAAATAAATTAATTAAAAATGCTATGTTAGTATTTTCCGTTAGATAAGTTGATAGTGTTAATGAAAGAACTCGATTGTATAAATTTGATAAGTTTTAGGATTTAATTGTATCTTATGAAAGTTTTAAAACTCAATTACATTTTCGTGATAAATTTTAGGATTTGTAATGTACACATCTCAAATTTAAAATAGAGAAGGGCCACCATATGTCGGTCGCTTCATCAAGATAAGGATGATAATAGATTGGTCAATGATTCAACAATGGAAATAGATGACAAAGTATATACATGGAACTGAATGATTTTTTTTCCTTTTTTGCAGTTTACTGATTAGTCACCATCACAAATGTCCAACTCTCCACGTTGTTTGTTCGACTATTCGTGGACAACCATCCAAATATATGAAAGATTTCTTTAATTAGGGCAAGTTGGGGGAGAGGGAGAGAGAATAATTGAGGGTAGCTGCAAGAGCTGGAGAGCTGAGATGGATTTTTGCATTATACTATTCCTTTACTTGACCAGTCACGAATACCCATGTCTACCCCTGCGTCCTTTCGTCCACCGCTCCCGGACAAATACCTAAGTTTTCATAAATGCATGAATTGATAGATGCCCTAGCTTGTCTGGCCTCTTGCCTTTTACTGTCCAGGAACATTGCTTTCTTGCTTCACCCCTCCTAAGGCAATGATCCATCAAGCAAAAGAGTCGCCAACTATTAAGCTAAAATTGACAACTCTCTTGATGAGTCCCAAACGAGAAAGCTTTCCCTTCACTTCAATTAACCCTTCTTGTGTGAGGATATGTGCTGTCCCTTTAAGAGTTTAAGAGATAAGTGATCTCAATAATTTGCCATTGTAGAGATTGTATATCAAATAGTGGTTTTTTATAATGTTCTCCTTATTAACACATTAGACTTGGGCTAACTTAGATCCTTATGTCAAACTAATATTAACCATTAGTTCGAAATAAGTCTTGACTTTTCATGTATTATTTTTTGCAGATTTGTTGAAAGGAAGCCCCTCTAGGCATCTCTTTAAGTGAAAAACAAGAGGAAAAAAAAAACTTAGTTCACAAAATAAAATTGAAGTTATCTAATTGTTATGCAAACCATAATTATCATATTAGAATGTGAAATAAATATCATAAAATTGCCATATGATGATATGGTTGGAATTTTGTTAATGGCTCTATTCTTGCTCTTTCAAAAATTACTTATTGATATGAGTTTAATGTAATTTTTCCTATTATTCTCAAACGGCAACATCGATCCAGATTTTCGTTGATTTTTGTTATGGGAAAGAGGAGCGAGTCTCACACCAATAATGCATAGTGAACTCAATAATACAAGTGCACGACAAGATGCCTTACATAGTACACCCAACGTGGTGTCTGTATTCACTTGAAGTACTCATTGAGCTGTCAAAACTTTCATCCTTTTCTCTTTCAAATTTCCTAAAGTGCAATTCCGTTTCCCACTCTTCAATCGTCTGTCCCAATGGATCCGGTGGAATCATATTATGTACTTGAATGGTCGCACCTTTTGAGTGATAGGAACTTGACGGTACATCAATGGAGCTCAAAGGGACATGTGTTGGCACTGGCCCACAAAGTAGAAGTAGTTTGTCAGACTCTGCACATCATGCATGAATTGAATAAGACAACATGGGAAACAAAGTTGTTCTAGACACTTCATCACCAAAATGCGTGCACCTCAAATGGTACTCAGTAATATCTTGTGAGTTCCAATGCATATTTTAGCAAAGACCGACAAAAAAAAAAAAAACGATTTTCATTCATTGCATTTTTTGAAAAATATATATTGCCTCAAACTAGTTTTGGAGCGGGATTTGATAATTAATAAGGGATTTAGGCATCGTAGTAATTGAATTTGTTTACGAAAATGTCGGTTGGTCTTTGAACTCCTTTTTTGCCAATTACATACATTATATATATATATATATATATATATATATATATATATATATATATATATATCTTCAAATCCTTTTTTCAAACATGCAAATGGAGTTGATGATGATGTGGACCATATAAATGGGATGTAGATTGTCCAGTGAGAAATGTGCCCGTTGTATGTCTACCATGCCCTGGGGAACAGGAGGAAGGAGGAACAGATACTGAAGAAAGAGAGGAGAAAAAGAGGAGGAAAAATGGTTGTGCCTAGAAGAAGAAAAAGTGAAATAGAGCAAGAACGAAGAGAGAGAAGAAGGAGGGCGGCGTCAAAACAAATCAACTTTTTACTAGAAAAGTTAATAACGTCTAGGGGTTGCTTGCCGCATGAGGCGTGCTGGGACCTAACTATCAAACTTCCATGATTTCTTTGCATATTTTGCTGCCAAAGATCTCGTTATATATATCTTGGCTTATCATTAATCTATTAATTTATTTCCACATTGTAGACAAAATCTCTTGTTTGATTCTTTGATTTCGTCTATTTATGGCGCGTTTCGTAATGCTTCTGTTGCCGGGAGCAATTTCTGATAAGAAATTATTCTTTTTTATTCTGTTCCCGGAAATACTATCTAAGCATTTTAAGCCGTTTGGTAATTGTCCAAAATTTTAATTCCCGGAATAGAATTGTGTTTGATACCGTGCTCAAAATTTCTACTCCAAATCATTTTCTTTTAATTTTTAAATAATTTTATTATTTTTTTTTTTTTTTTTCCTTTTTTTTTCCTTTCTTTTGCCTCTTCTTCTTCTTCAAGTCATCAACCGCCGGCTTTGGGATGATCGGCGACCAGCCAAATAAGGGCCGACGACCTCATCGGAGCGTCGCCGACCCTTGTCAGCTGAGCCTCACTAGCGCTAGGCGAGGCTCAGCAGGGCTCGACCTCGCGGGGCCATCGCGAGGTCGGCCTCACCTAGCCAAGGCTCAGCAGATCTAGGAACAAAAATTTTCTGTTCTTTCTATTCACCGCAAGGTCGGCCTCACCGTAAGCTGGAGCATGTTAAAATTTGTATGGAGGACAATTCTTTGACCATCAAAGTTGTGGCCTTCCCAATAAATTCTGTAAACATAGTCTTTAAGTCATTACCCATGTCACATCAATGTGAGTACTTTCGCAAAGCACAATTGAGAAATGACTAGTTGGTTTGGATTATTGGTGCCTTGGCAAAGCACTATTGAGGATTGTCTCGATTGGTGCCGCATACAAGAAAAGAATGGGAGTTGTATAGCCCATAGATACTTTCCGGCTTCGTATATGTACAATGCTTGTTTGGAATCTACTTGCTATCCTGCAGATTATGCATATCTTAGATTTTTACCGGTAGTTCGATGTCACGGTGGTTTTTGTTGCCAATTTAATGGCAATAAGAGCTGCTTCCTTCCTTTCTCCATCTAGAAAGGGATTCACGGTGGATAGATGTTGATTGATCCTACAAAGTTCTAGCAAAAGTAGTGACAAATCAACCTCATGATTAGCTTCTGTTTTCCACATCACCTTATAGATTAAGAGAAGAAGGGAACTATTATTTTAATACTCTATGGCTTTTCTTCTCGGGATATTTAGGGTTGTGTGGATAAAAGCGAAAGTGCATGATATTAGAAGACCACCAACTAGGCAATGTGTTGGAGAAATCTTTTCAGAATATTTTGAAGCTGACAAAATGTTTCTATCAGTCTAGTCTAGATAATTGCAAACCTTCTGTTTAGAGTCTGAAGACTTTCATATCACCAGACTCAAGACTCAAGACTATTCTCATTGACAGTTTTTCTAATCCAGTGACGAAGGCAATCCAGAGCCAAAGTATTTGGTTGAGGATTTAGTCTTATCCTCTGGAGAGAATCTCTTGGCTGGATAAATATAATAGATTCTTTTATTCGTAATCAAGATCGTTTGAAGATCCGATGGTCGACGAAGTATTCTCGGAAGATTCTATTCATGGAAACCAAGATTCTGGTTGTATGGGCAAACATGATTGATGGGCTATCGTCAGATTCCTTTAATGGCTCGAATGATCTTCTTGATTGATTCCGTCCAACGGGTAGATTGGAGGAATTCCTTTGGTAAGTGCTAACGGGTATGATGGCATAAAGGAGTATAAAAGGAAGTCGTTCTAGCTTGCTTTAGTGTATGATCGATAGAGAAATTCCGAGTCTCAAGCTCCTTGATTATTAGTCGATACATTCTGAGCGAAATTGTATACACAAAGAGTGTCTAGTGATACCTTGAGCGAGTGTGGTAGATCATCTACACCAATAAGTCAAGGGAGAACAACGCTGTAACATCTCTTTGTTCATAGTGGAATCCAGCCAATAGGCTGTCAGTGCAGAAGAGTAGACGTAGGCTTGAAATAAGCCGAACCACTATAAACCGTGTGTTCAATTTTCTCTTCCCTTCTCTCAGTCTTACTTTGATTATTATTTGTCTCAAATCTATCAACTGTCTAGTATTGCGCAATTATCGAGAAAAATCTTGTATATACCTATTCACTCCCCTCTAGGTATTTTTACTAGCTATATCAATTAGTATCGTAGCTCGTGTACTCACTTTATTTGAAATGTTTTACTTTAGAGTAAAAGATCCATGGCTAGTATGCTAGCACCAGGGCTGGTGGAAGGGCAAAGCAATACCAGACCACCCTACTTTGATGGAAATGATTACAACATCTGGAAGAACACGATGAAAGCCTTCCTACGATCAAAGGATCCTCTGGAATGGGACGTTGTAGAAAAATGAATTACTCCTACAGCTACATCGGCTCGAAAGAGGGAAAGAAACTATTGAGACCAGCGAATGACTCGAAGAGATAATCAAGAGACAAGCACTCGATGCAAAAGCAATTTACTCTTTATATTGTGCTTTGTCACCAACTGAATATAACAGAATATCTTCTTGTGTTACGGCAAAAGAAGTTTGGGATAGATTGCATATCACCTATGAAGGAACGATCGAGTGAAGGAGACCAAAATTAATATTCTCCTCGGTCAATATGAAGCCTTCAAAATGAAACAAGGAGAATCTATAACTGACATGTTTAGTCGCTTTACAGATATTGTCAATGGTCTTGAGAATCAATGACAAAAATTTCTGATCCCATGAAGGTAAACAAGCTACAAGCGTGGACTCTCTAAGGATTGGAATCATATAAAGACTTCAATAAGGGAGACGTAAAGAATTATGCCACTATCTGTCGACGAGTTGATTGGAACTCTTCAGTCTTATGAAGTGGAACGAATTAATGAAGACGAAGATCCAAAAGGTAAGAACTCCATTGCATTAAAATCAAATGATGATTCTAATGATACAGATTCTGAAGATAACATGGACGATGAGGAGCTTGCTCTCATGATAAGAAGATTCAGAAAACTGAATAGAAAATGAAGAAGATTCAACTCAAGGAAACAAAGTTTTCAAAGACAGCAGACCAAGTCTATTGATGATGAGGAACCAAACAAAAATGTAGTTTGCTTTGAATGTAAGAAAAAGGGACACATCGCATCTAACTGTCCTCTTCTAAAGAAGAAGTGAGGAAAAGCTGAAAAGTTTCGAAAAGCTCTCAAAGCCGAAACATGAAGTGATACAGAGTGTGAAGAAAGTAATAATGAATATGCCAACCTATGTCTGATGGCACAATCAGACTCAAACTCAAATTCTGGATCAGACTCAGACAGTGAATTTGAGGTAAGTGATTTTAAAATTCCTGTCAAAGTTTCTAAATACATTGATGAGTTGTGTTTTAGTCTTAAGACTTCTCTCAAAAGAATTTCTGAACTTAAAAAGGAAAACTCAGCTCTAAAACAAAAGGAAATCGTTTTAGATGAAAGAGTTAAAAGTTTAGACTTAAATGTTTCAACTTTTAAAGAAAATGAAGATAATCTTTTGAAAAAAAAATTGCCATTTTAAAAACTGACTTATCAAATATTTCAAAGAAATTTTCAATAGGGTCCGAAAAACTTGAAAAAATTCTTTCAAGACAAAGACCTTACTTCAATAAGTCCGGTCTAGGTATGACAAAGAAAACAATTCCCTTGATTGATTTTCCCAAAGTAAAAGAAAGAATTAAGAAAAGTCCTCGAGAGAGGCTTACAAAAATCATTTCAAGAAAGTTTTTGTAAAGTGTGACATCCTGAAATTTGACCCGTTTCGATAAAGTGAAATGGGCATTTCGTCGGCGTGCCTATGGCCTTTTTCTTTGAGCTGATCACTCATGAGTTTACTAACCTATTGGGTAAAGCCGTTAAGGGATGTATCGCCTGTAAAATCCCTAAAAGCTACCTAATTGGTTGGATTGAGCTAAAATCACGTCTCGATCGATTTTTAATCACGAAATTCAACTCGATTTCGGAAATCGAATTTTAAGCGCGTCATAATTCTTATTTTTAGGATCCCGTCCTCATCGCGCTTTATCAATTTATTGACGAGTCCGAAATTTCAATAAAGAAATTATCGGAAGAAAATTTGAAGACCAAAAGAAAATAGAAAGGAAAAGGAAAAGAGAAAAGGAAAATTAAAATAAGTGAATATGTATTTTCTTTTTCCTCTCTCTCCTCTCTTTTTCTTTTCTTTTCTTTTTTTTCTTTCTTTTCTCTCTCTCTCCTCTCCCCTTTTCCCTCCCCCATCCGTGCGGACAGCTTTCCCTCCCCCCACCGACTTCTCTCTCCTCTCCTCATTTTGACCAAACTAATCCTCATCCTCTCCTCTCTCTCTCTCTCTCTCTCTCTCTCTCTCTCTCTCTCTCTCTCTCTCTCTCTCTCTTCTCTTCTTCCCTTCTTTCGCACGCCGAGCAAACAAAACCGTAAAGCAAAAAGCTCGAGCGGGCCGCGAGCGAACGAAGACAGCAGCCGCCCGTCTTGCCGCTGCACCGCCGCACCGCACTCATGCCCGCGCCACGCCCGTGCGCCCGCGCCGCTGTCATCCCGCCGTCCTCGCCGCCGCGCTCTCCTCCTCCGCGCGACCGCCCTGCTTCGCCCGTTCCGCACTCAACCCGCCCCTGTCCGCCACCTCCGCCACCGCCTAGCCCCGCCGGACCTCTCCCCCGTCCCCGCCTCCGCCGACCTCCCCGACGCCGCCCTAGCCGCCGGAGCGACCCCGATCAGCCTCCGTCCATTGCAAGATTTTGGGCCGGTTTCGCCCCGAACCCGAGCCGTGCTTTGGAGTTTGTTGTTCTCGCGCCGCGCCGGATTGATCCGATTTGCGCGTGATTTGGTGAGTAATCTCACTAATCCAGGATTAGTTGGCTAATTATGCTTAAGGTTGGTTTAGATTTAATTAATTATGTTTAGGTTGTTATATTAGAATAAATTAGCAATTATTAGCCAATTGTGATGCTAATTAGATAAATTGAATGTGTAATTAGCAAGTAGACATGGTCTACTAATTATTGGAAGTGCCTCGGATTTTTCCCGACTTAGTTGGCTCCAATTAGGCTTTTCGGCCTAAGTGGAATTTTTAGTATTTAAATATTAATTTTCGGAATTAAATCAAATAATTATTTATTTTCCGAAATTCAACTGAGATGGTCTGGAACCGGAAAATTATGCTGATGACCTTGGTGAAGTCCGTTTATTTAATCGGGCTTTATTTTGAGCCAAATTGAGTTTTTAGTATTAATTATTTAATTTTCGAAATTAATAAATTATTTAATTATTTTCGAAAATTAAGATTTTTGATGGCCGACGACCGAAATCTCACATGCTGATCGTCGTGGCGTAGTCCGTTTATTTATTTGAGCTCCACATTGCATGGTATTAAATAAATTGTGACATTTTGGGGATTTACCCTAAATTGATTGGAATTGATTGAGCTCCACATTCGTAAATGGCCAAGTTTGTTTATTTAACCTTTGTAATGCCTTGTTGAGCTGTAAGTGGAGAGAGTGGTGAGAGCTAACTAAGAATTCTATTGGCTGAGACTGATCAAGTACGAAGTTAGACATTGGTTGTCGGTATTGAAACATCACCGTGCGAAAACGGCGCCTTAAAGAACGCACGTAGACCGTCGTGATTTGCAACCTATGACGGGCGTGGTTCGGTGATGAAGAATATCATCGTGCGAAAAGGGCGCCTTAAAAACGCACGTAGACCATCCGATACTTACGCTCACCTTGGCGAAAAGACGCCCGAGAGCATTAATGAGGCTCGCGACTAAGTGTACCGGAGATTATCGTGATCGGTAATTGGTACGTCACCTTGGCAAAAAAGATGCCCGAGAGCATTCATCTGGCTCTGTGATTGAGTACCCGAATGGAGATTATAAAGTATGGTGTTGATGTGACCGAGAGGTGGTCCGAATGACATGTAATTGACTAGGTCGATTGATCATTGTTTTGATCTGATGTTGTGAATTGATTGATTGGATGAAAATGACCGTGAGTGGTCTTGTTGACATGTAATTGCCTAGGTCGATTTGATCGATGCTTCGATCTCGTGATGTAATTGCTTGGGTGCCTATTGAACGTGCTAATATGTGGGATCTCGAGGCCAAGGTACATCTTCTGCCCTATGCGTGTATAGGCAACCTATAGTATAATTGTGGCATCCCAAAATTCAAGACATCCTCTAGAGAAATTAAAGCCTATAATTAGGTAATGAAATTACCTATGGTCTATGTGCTAGCCATTAGTTTTCTTAAGGCTAGGTGTTATTGTGCTTGTGTTTATAAATTTTGAATTTAGGACTATAGGATAAATTAATAATCTATGCTTGGCCATAAGATTTATAAATTAAATTTCAATGAACAAAAATGCCCAAAGACTTTGGCCAAGATAAAAATTGGAATTTGGAAATATTTATAGAAAGGAATTCAAAAAAAAAAAAAAAGGGAAAAAGAGGGTTATTTTTTAAATGGGCCTTGGACCCATTGGCCTAGAGCTTGGTGGGCCAAGCTTGTCTGCCCATTAGGGCCCAAGAGGGAGCTCGACCAGCCCAAGGGGGAATGGCCGGATGGGCCTAAGCCCAAGCCCATTTAAATTCAAAGATAAAAATGCCAAGTGGCAAGGGACAAAAGCATGCATTGGCCTAGACTAGGATGCCATGCATTGGTCCATTTAGAGGCAAGCAATGATGAGAAGATGGGGATATAAAAGGAGTTAGGAGAGAGAAATGGCCGCTACTTGCTCCATTTTGTCCAAAGAGAGGGTGAGAAAGAGAGAGAGTTTGAGAGAAAGGGAGAGAAGCCGAGAGGGAAGGAGGCGGAGCCGGAGGGGTGTGCCATTAGTTCGCGTCCGATCGCCGCCGTCTTCATCGTCGTTGGTTCACCTTTAAGGCAAGTGGAGTCCATAACTTCCCTTGCATGTTTGTTGTGGTGTTTGCATGTTAGATTTTAGGTGTGATTTGGGCGAAAAACCGAGGTAAGGGTTGGATGTGTTCAAGCTATGTGACTGTTTTCGTTCGGTTTGTGGTAGTCAGTATCTTAGTCGAGCTTGCATGTGTATTTGGAGTACGATTTTGGCTTCGGTGTCTTCATGAAAGTTGAAGCTAACATCTTGTAGTATAACATACTCGAATTTCATGGAAAACGATGGTAATATGTGGGGTCAAAAGCTCTGTTATATGGAGAACTCAGATCTGCGAAATTTTCACTGACCTCTTGTCGATTTCTTGTTTGCATGTTGATGTCTGTTGGAGATCTCACTTTGTTGTATTCTTCAAAGTTGTAGGAAACACCTTAAGCTACAACATACTCAAATTTGAAGCAAAAATAACAAGTATAACTTGGTGAATCGGTTAGATCTTGGAGATGGTTGATTCTGGTGAGGTGTACCGAGACACCCGAGATTTCATGGGTTAAAATGGTGATCATAATCTGGGTATTTGACCTAGATCCCTTCATGAAAGTTGTAAAGGACACATTGTTACATAACATACTTAACTTCCAGAAGGAACGAAAGAGATTTGATGGGTGAAATCTAAGAAATACGGAGAAGTGTGTTCTGGACGTCGCGGTAGTGATTCCAGAAGCTTCGTAGGGCTATAGAAATTAATATAAAAAGAATTTGGCTTAAATTTCTTAATGAAAAAGGTACGAAAATGTGTTGGCTATCACCCTGTAAAATTTCGTAATTTTTGAAGGCCATTTGAGTATTTTAATTAAATTTATTCGGAAACTGTGCAAGTCTGGCCATTATCCGAATATAAGGTGCTATTATGTGAAAATTGTGAAATTATAAGAAATTCAATTTGGCCATAAATTTTATATGAAATTGTGATCCTATTAGTGATTGTTGAATATTATGATTTTGGGAAAATCATAGATATTAAATATTTATTTATGAAAATAAATAAATATAATAATATAATAAAATAATAATAAAATAGATTTTTATTTGGCCATGGATTCAATTCCATTTGTGTGGCACTTGTGTGATGAGGTCTTTGTACATGCATTAAGTTGAAATGCTTATATGATTAAGCTATGACATGTGCATGACATGTGAATTGAAATGGGTTATGTGATTAAACTATGACATGTGCATGACATGTGAATTGAAATGCTTATGTGATTAAGCTATG
The DNA here is from genome assembly GCA_017140475.1 of Eucalyptus fibrosa. Classification (NCBI taxonomy): domain Eukaryota; kingdom Viridiplantae; phylum Streptophyta; class Magnoliopsida; order Myrtales; family Myrtaceae; genus Eucalyptus; species Eucalyptus fibrosa. The sequence continues at coordinate 17,610,901 of CM029511.1, read as the reverse complement.
ACATGTGAATTGAAATGCAAGTGTGATTTGTTTGATGCCATGCCAATTGCCATGTTAAATTGAGATAAAAGGATAAATGTGGATGAGAAAGGGGTTGTGGTGGAGGATGTTGTCTCGGTGGCCTAGTGGCATAATTCCAAAGATTCCCCGGGAGTTTCAGGATGCCCGGAATGTGGGGGGGCCGGAAGTCCGATTGTATCTTGGATACATGCCCGGAGATTCCTCGCGACACCAGGATTGGGGTGGATGCCCGCCAGAAGGGTAAAGGCCGGAAGTCCGGTTGTATCTTGATACATGCCCGGAGGTTCCTCGTGATGCTAGTTGGGATGCGAGATGCCCGGAATGTGGGGGGTCGGATGCCCGGTTGTATCTTGGATACATGCCCGGAGGTTTTTCTTGCATGAGATGCGAGTGTAAAATATGAGATAAAATTGATGAATCGAGGAAGGGTGATGTGGTGATCAAATTTAAAGATAAAGATGATGATATGCATGATGATGGTGATGATATGTGATGTGATATGATGATCACCCATGGTATGATATGGCATGATATGCATGATGATATGCATGATGATGGTGATGATATGTGATGTGATATGATGATCACCCATGGTATGATATGCATGATGATATGCATGATGATGGTGATGATATGTGATGTGATATGATGATCACCCATGGTATGATATGCATGATGATATGCATGATGATGGTGATGATATATGATGTGATGATGCATGATACGCATGATTTCAAGGTAAGTGATGCTTGCAACGTGTGATGATATGCATGATGCATTGAGTTAAGCTATCGATTTCCCTATCCGCCGAGTGGTTGTACTCACCCCTTTTGGGACCAACATTTCAGATTAGTAGATGGTTTGAGCGGTTGGATATGACCGAGAGAAGGATAGCAAAGGAGGGAACCTTTGGACGCTAACACTAGTTGATGGACCTTAAGCATACGATTGTGGAGGAGATGTCGGCATCTTTTAAAGTATAGCCAAGTATAGAAACATTGGCATTTCGATGTACTAACTAAAGATGTCCGTATGCTTTATGTAAATAAACGTGTCCGGCTTCAACTTATATAAGATGTTTAGTAGGTGTGCATCGATTTCTGAATGTAGGGAAGGGAATTGTTAGATATGCTTCCGTTATGTAAATTGTGCAAGGGACCGTTAATAAAAGATGTAAACCCCATGGTTGTATGGACCCGCCGCAACTAAAATGGTATCGTAGTGACTTGTTATTTGGGAAAGAAAAAGGAAAAGCGAACTGTGGTGACTCTAGCGGATCGGGGGCCGTCGAAGGGTGCCACAATAATGGTTTACTAATCGGGCTTAGTAGGGTAGAACTCGCTGAGATGTAGTCTCATCCCAGCTTTGGGGAAAACATTTCAGACCCCAATGAGGAGCCGATGAGGAGAAGTCTCGAGAAGGAGACTCCTGGAGGTGAAATCTAAGGAGAATGATTTTTGAAAGAAGAAGATACTTCGATAGGGGCCTTGAGTACGGCCCGGATGGGTTGAGATTCTATCTTCTTTTGAGATCTCTATTTTGATGTGAATAGTGATAGAGTATAAAGTTGTGAAGTGCTTTGATTTGTATTTTGTACAAAAGTTTGGTTATAAATTTCAATATGAAAAATATGGCCCCGGCTTTTCTATCCCATCGTTTTATTGTCTCTGGGATTTTAATCGCTTCCGCATGTGCTTAAAAGAATCAAGGGTCAAGGTACATTGTCCTGGATATCGTATTATAAAATCGACCAAGTGAGACGGATGCGTGCGTGCCTCGAAGATCGGGCGTGACATAAAGTCTCGTAGGTCGAAATGCCCTCAAGTGTTCAAAGTGCAAAGTCCGGATCACTTTGAAAAAAGAGTGTCCTATGGTTTGGAAACCCGTTAAGAAAGTATGGGCTGATACACGTGATCTTACTAACACCAAAAGACCCAAGAAAATTTGGGTACCAAAGAAAGCTTAAGACTCTATTTTAAATGTAGGTCTCTCACAACAAAAAAGTAAAGTGGTATCTTGACAAGTGCGATGCTCAAGACACATGACTGGAGACTCAAATTGCTTCATAAAGCTTGTTCAAGTAAAATGGTGAAAAGTTTCATTTGGAGGAAACAACAAATGAAGTATTGTGGGATTTGAACTCGTGAAAATTGAAATCTCACAATAAGTAATGTTTCCTTAGTGGAAGGACTCAATTACAATCTTCTCAAAGATTAGCCAATTGTGTGATACCTATTTTTAAGATCTTCTTTCAAGAAGGAACATGTTCCGAAACCCGCAAAGACTCTACTCGCTCTTCATGGGTCGAAGACATGGAAATATCTATCTTCCGAATGTAAACCAGATGAATCGCAATGCCTAATCTCAATTCAAGACGAAGCGAGCTTATGACACGTAAAGCTTGGTCATGTCAACATGAAGCAATTAGCCAAAATTTCAACAAAGCAGCTTGTTCAAGGTCTACCCAAATTACCATACCAAAAGTCTAATCCATGCACTCCATGTATTCTGGAAAAGGTGTAAGAAATTCATTTAAGCCAATAAATCATATCTCTACTAATCATGTAAATACGCTTGTTGCATATGGATCTCTTCGGACCAAATCCGTGAACCTCAAAGCATTTGAGGTAAGAAATATTGCCTAGTAATTGTGGATGATTACTCCCATTTTACTTGGGTATATTTCCTCAAGTAAGTCTGAAACCTTCTCGTACTTTGAAAAATTTGCTAAAAAGGTTCAAAATGAAAAAAATGATGTGTTATCTCAAGTATAAGAACATATCATGGAGGTGAATTCGAAAATCAAGATTTTACAAAATTTTATGATGAATCTGGCTTTTACATGTGTTCTCCTCTCCATATACTCCTCAGCAAAATGGAGTTGTGGAAAGGAAGAATAGAACTCTTCAAGAAATAGCTAGAACTTCTTTAATTGAAAGTAAGATTTCTTCACGATTTTGGGCTGAAGTTGTTTCAACAAATATAATATAATCAATAGAGTCTTCTAAGACCTTCTCTAGAGAAAAACCCTAATGAGTTATTCAAAGGTAAGAAGCCTATTGTTTCATACTTTCATGTGTCTTGGTTGCAAATGCTTTATATTGAAAAATGCTAAAGATCGAATTGGTAAGTTTGAAGAAAGATCGATGAAGGCATCTTCCTGGATATTCTACATCAAGCAAAGCCTACAGAGTCTATAACAAGAAGAGTCAGTCTGTGGAGGAGTCAATGAATGTCAAATTTCAAGACTCTACGCAAGATGAATCCAGTCGACTCATCATGAAGAGTCTGAACCTGCTCCAGATCCTCCAAAGCTTACAATTCAAGAAGCATCTCGACTGAAGACCAAAAGCATCAAGTCAGTTTCGTGAAGATTCAAATAAAGAAAGAGTTCATCATCCCGACAAATTAACCAGCAATTGGAAGCATAAGTCCAAATATCCCAAAGATCTTATCATTGGCGACATCAATGAAGGAATTCACACAAGATCCAAAAGGCACGAAGAGTCTAGTGCCAGGGCTCTCTATTTAAATTGAACCAAAGAGCATAGAAGAAGCTTTATCTAATGAAAGCTGGATTGAAGCTATGCAAGAAGAGCTCAGAAAGTTCAACATTAATGATGTCTGGGAATTGACATCTAAACCAAAAGGTAAAACTGTTATTGGAGCTAAATGGGTGTTCAGGAACAAGATGAATGAGAAAGGAAAAGTCGTACGAAACAAAGTAAGACTCGTGGCCAAGGGATATACGTAAGAAGAAGGAATAGATTATGATGAGACTTACGTACTCGCAGAGTACAGGTTAGAAGCTATTCGCCTATTACTTGCGTTTACTTGCTATAAAAAAAATTTCAGGTTATTCCAAATGGACGTCAAAAAAGTGCCTTCCTAAATGGATTTATCCATGAGGAAGTTTATGTGGAACAACCACTGGGTTTGAAGACCCAAAGAAGCCAAACTCAGTTTTCGACCAAAAGGCCTTGTATGGTTTAAAGCAAGCACCTCGAGCTTGGTATGACATGCTAAGTAAGTTCTTAATACAGAATGGTTTTGTCAAAGGTAAAGTAGATACTACTTATTTATCAAAAAGGAAAACAAAAAGTTTTTTACTTGTTCAAATATATGTGATGATATTATTTTTGGATCCTAATGAAAGTATGTGCAAGAAATTTTCTAAGTCTATGCATGATGAGTTTGAAATGAGTATGATGGGAGAGCTAGCATTCTTTCTTAGTCTTCAAGTAAAACAATTGAAGGAATGAACTTTTATTTATCAAGAAAAATATGCTAATGATCTTGTCAAAAGGTTTGGACTGGAAATGCAAAAAGACCGACATACCGATGTCAAGTTCTTGAAGATAGACAAAGATGAAGAAGGGAAGAAAGTTGGATCAAAAGCTGACAAAGAGCATCATTGGTTCACTTCTTTATCTTACTGCTTCTAGACTCGACATTTTGTTGGAGTGTTTGCATCTCTGTAGTTAGGTTTCAATCAGATCCTAGAGAATCCGGGCCTCGCAGCCGCGGGAACGGGATATTAAATACGTTGCTTCATCTTCAAGATCGGCCTTTGGTATCCTAAGAAGGAGACTTTAATCTTTCGGGGATATTCATATGCAGATCTGGTCGGTTGCGAGTTGATAGAAAGAGCACTTCGGAACTTGTCGCTTGCTTGGAAGGTGATGTGCTGTCTTGGTTTTCAAGGAAACAAAGCACCGTGGCTCTCTCAACAATATAAGCAGAGTATGTAGCTCTTGGAAGTTGTTCGCAAATTCTATGGATAAAACAACAGCTACAAGACTTTGGATTTGGAAGACTCAAGCACAGAGATTAGATGTGACAACACCAAGACAATCAATCTCATTAAAAATCCAATCATTCACTCAAGAGCAAAGCATATAGAGATTCATCATTTCATTAGAGATCATGTTCAAAATGGAGAAATCTCGATTCAATTTGTTGACTCAAAAAATCAACTAGCTTTAGATATATTCACAAAGCTCGAGAAAAATCAATTTGATTTTATCCGTCCTGCACTAACATTTTGAAGCTTGAGGAAGTTAAAGTCTAGAGACTCTACAACCTCGCACGACATATTCATGGCTATAGACTGTAAGTTGTTATTATATTCAATCCTCAAAAGGTACGATCATTAGTTCGCTTAATTTATAATCCGTGAAAACGGAATCGTGTCTTTCAAAAAGATTAATTTATATTTGGTAATTATCAATTTCAAAAAGAAGCGTCTCATGTTCATTTTCCTTTGTACCGATTGGTTTCTCCTTTTTTAAACTGAGTTACATATATATATATATATATATATATATATACAGTTTTTCTCGATTAAACTTCAAAACCCTAAAAGTCATTCTCCTCCCAATCCCGTTCTACTTCGTGTTCATCTTCGAGAAAGTTGTCAACTTTTCTTGGGAAAGCGAGTAAAGGAATCTTTCAACGACAAGGAAGGATGTCTTCTTCGAGAAAGTCATCAAGAATCGCGACCGGGGACCAGCGTAGAATGAGGAAGGGGCCTACTCCATTTCTGATCTCACTCAAGAGGAAGATTTACCGAGTCAGCAACAGAGCTCGATTGACTCTCCTCACGTCAATCTTCACCATCTACCCCACAAGCAGTGCGGGTCAACAACCGGAGGAAGAAATAATCGAGACGCAGACTCGTAAGAGTCCAAAAACCTCTTTTATTTACAAGCTCTATCGTGCTCAAAGCACCGTACCCACGAACTATATAGCTGTAGTTCCTTAAAGATAAGAATTATGGGAATGAGTATATTTTTAAGGAAAATGGAGGATTTGGGAATTGCTCCCAAAGGAAAGGCCGAGGAAGCACTTGCGTAACATTCCAAGTGATCCTTGTGCAGGGGATCGAATCCACCGACGGGAACGATGATGATAAAATGTTCAAGAATTCCAACCTAGAATGGGTGTTGCTGCAAAGGTGAAGGGAAAAAGGATGGATTTGTTTAAATCAAGGAACAAGAAAATTCATTTTTCAGACTCGCTGAAAGAGGGGAAGATAAACCCAGAGTGTTGATTTCGGGATTTCTGATGCCATCAATGTGAACTTAAGGGAGAAGTTCAATCAGCTCAACTTGAGCAATTTTGCCCGACACTACGACGGTTATGCACAATTGACAAGATACTTCTATTCGAATCTTTAGCTTTTAGATGCGAATAGAATATCCTTCAAATTCGAGACCAAGACTATGTGGTAGATGTGGACATATTGGCAGATATAATTGAGTTGAAAGAGGACGCTATCAACCGATCAAAGTTTCGATTGCTCGTACCATTAATCGAACTTGTCAAAGACAATGATACATAGGGAAGAATTACCTACTCAAGGATGCGTGCCATCAACATCTTGCTTCACAAAATTGTGATCAACCGTATCAGTGCAAAGTCTACATCCAAGATCGACGTGTCTAACTCCGAGGCGAAATTGATGTACGCGATCAATTCAAGGAAGAAGTTCTTCCCCTCACACCATTCTCTTCTTCACATGTACGTGAGCAATGGTGAAGGACAGGGCCAATTGCCTTACCAAATCTTGTGACCAAGATCTTCGACACTTGAACATTGAACCTTCACATACTTTTGTGTTTGACCATGCGACAAAATGGTGGTGGGTTTGAAAATGCTGGACAAAAATGCGTCCGAAAGAGCTTTAATAAGGCAATGGAGAAGTTCAAAGTGAAGACTCCAAGATCTTCTACATTAAAGAGAAAAGAGAAGGAGCTCATGGGTGCTCCATCCAAAAAGAAAAGAACTCTATCTTGGAGGATGAAGATGAAGAGGAAGATCTCTCTATCCTCTCGCATTGAAAAGAACTAGACGTTCGTACCCGAATCAACGTAATGACAGAAGAAGGGAAAATAAGCAGAGGAAAAGAACAAAGAGAAGAAGAGGGACAAGCAAAGAACAGAGAAACAAGAGAGCAACGAGAGAAAAGAGAAAGAAGAAGAGAAAGAAGCAAAGAAGAAGAAGAAGCAAGAAAGAAAAGCCCGTAGATGAAGCCATGAAAGAGAAAGGGAATCAAAGAGTTGAAGAGCATGACCATTACTCTTCCCCAAATGAGGTCATAGAGACAAGGGGAGATGGCGAGCAAGGAAGGACTACACCATGCTGTCAATAGTGAAGGTGTGAGTCACTCACCGGTAATCCAGAAGATTTTCAGGCCACTCAAATGCCCGAGGAAGGACATGATACACCAAATCTGCTCGGGACATAATCGGGTTCCATTGTCCTGGCTTTCTCTTACCCAACCGAAAGCAAATGCAAGCACATAGACGACAATGCAACCGATTTTCGTCGTATCCTTGATGTTCTTCTGGAAATGAATGGTCAAATTTATGCTCTAGACTATGAACTTCAAGTCCTGAAGAATGCCGACAAGCATCCTCTGGCAGCCCGGCGGATCAAATGAAAAACCTTGCCTTCAAATTCAAGCAAATGCCAAAGGAGAAGAGGTGGCTCATCTACTGGAAGACTTGAAGAGGCGGGAAGGCATCGTACAAATGATGGGAGATTTCTAGATTGTGTGCGTTCCCAAATGTACTTGACTTTTTCTGTACCTTTTTAATGATGACAAAAAGGGTGAGAATTGCAATTTGAACTTCAACTCTTAAACTTTAACTTTAAATTTCTTTCGTGTTTTAAATGTTTTGTTTTGAGTATGACTTGGGTGTGAACTTGAATTTGAATCGACTTGGATGTGGATTTTGATGCTTGATCGCATTTATATCAAATGTTGCTGTATGGTTTTACTCATGAAAGACTAACCGATTTTCTATGGATGCGTAGTCTCGATTGTTGATTTTATTAATCCTTATGAGATAGCCATATTGCTTGAGTAATGTTTTGCAGTCAAAGTTGTTCAAATTCCACAGAAAGTTTTGTCACAACTCAAGGGGCAGATTGTTGGAGAAATCTTTCCTGTAATATTTTTGAAGCCGACAAAACATTTCTATCGCCTTAGTCTCGGATAATTGCGTACCTTTTTAGAGTCCTAAGATTTTTATATCACCGCACTCAAGACTCAAGACTATTCTCAGCTTACGCTTTTTCTAATCTAGTGACGAAGGCAATCCAGAGTCAAGTATTTGGTTGAGGATTTAGTCTTATCCTCCCGGGAGAGAATCTCTTGGCTGGATAAATATAACGGATTCTTTTATTCGTAATCAAGATCGTTTGAAGATCCGATGGTCGACGAAGTATTCTCGGGTTCTATTCTTGAAACCAAGATCCTGGTTGTATGGGCGAACATGATTGATGGGCTATCGTCGGTTCCTTTAATAGCTCAAATGATCTTCTTGATTGATTCCGTCCAACGGGTAGATTGGAGGAATTTCTTTGTAAGTGCCAAATGTGCATGATGACATAAAGGAGTATAAAAGGAAGTTGTTCCAGCTTGTTTTAGTGTATGATCGGATTGAGAAATTCCGTAGTCCCTGCTCTTGATTATTAGTCGATACATTCTCGAGCGAAATTGTATACACAAATAGTGTCTAGTGATACCTTGAGCGAGTGTGGTAGATCATCTACACTAAGAAGTCAAGGGAAAACAACGTTGTAACATCTCTTTGTTCATAATGGAATCCACCCAATAGGTACCGTCGTTGCGTAAGAGTGGACGTAGGCTTGAAATAAGCCGAACCACTATAAACCGCGTGTTCAATTTTCTCTTCCCTTCCCTCGCCTTACTTTTGATTATTGTTTGTCTCAAATCTATCAACTGTCTAGTATTGCGTTAAATTATCAAGAAAAATCTTGTATATACCTATTCACCCCCTCTAGGTACTTTTGCTAGCTATATCACGATGTAGTGACAAAAAATGCTCGACAAATTCATATCTATGTATGTGTTATTAGTTAAGTTTTTCTCTATGCATGCCATCCTTTCTATCTGATTTTGGAATTAAACTTTTGATATCAAGATGTTTGTGAATTCTGTGGAAGAGACTTCCCGATTACGAGACTTTGAGGCTAATGGACTTGGTAACAATTACGTAGTCAATTTTTTGAGACTTGATCATGTACATGGTTTTGTATGTTATGTGTGCATATATTCTCGCAACTTATATTCTTGCTGATACGAGAGAGAGAGAGAGAGAGAGAGAGAGAGATGGACACTATTCTTGCTTGTGGATTGTTTATTGTTCTCCATATTCTCTGCAAAGAAATGAGATTTCATATTAGGAGTCTTTCTAATCAAGCCCACTTGAATTGCTTATCAAACTGGAATTATGGATGGCATGAGATTTGGTATGTAAAAGGCTGCAAGTCTAGTATTGAGGTTGAAAACTGAACAATGCACTGACTTTTAGCATAAGTTTCTAACATTAATTATATGATGCGGATGCTTTCTCCTCTTCCAAAAGTTAGTTGTACCTTCGAAATGTTCCGAGTCAATTAATCATCCGTAAAGCAACCAAGATAAGAACCCATTGACGTGTTAGACATCATAATCGGGTGCTAACTTAAATCACGTGACAATTGATTATCCTTGTTTTTATCATCCTATTCTATATATATATATACTAATTGCTAAGGCTTCGGGTGCCAATTTAGTATTTATTTACACTATGGAACATAAATTGAAGCAACTCATGTTATAAATAAAAAATAAAACCAAAAAATACCCTTCATAACCCATGAACCCTTAATGCCATGAACTCCCTTAGGCATTGACCTGGGTAAAGAGAATTATTGCATGGTCTATAGACTATATAGACGAACATTACAAGATCAATTATCTTGATGAACTTATCTCATATGATTTATATGTCATGCAATGTTTTTTTTCCTCATTTTAAGAATGTGTTAATTTCATTGCCATTACCAACTAGAACCCTTAAACAAACGACCATCTTGATATCCTTTACTTTTCGGGTGAAAGTTCCCAAGAAAACATAAGAAGAAAAATGGGATAAGTACACTATCGTCAAAAGTTGTGTACGACGCCACTTTGGTACCAAAAGTTTCTGTAGGATCAATTAAGTGCCAAAAATTTTGAAAAACGATCATTTCAAAGGCCAACGCCGATGAAAATTGACCGGAAATCCGACGGGCTTTTCTTTATTAATTGAAGCCGACGTGGCTCGTCGGAGAATTGAGTCAGCATCCAAACACCAAAACAACGCTTGGTATCTTTCTAACTTAGAAACCCTAATCCAAATTGAGAGAGAGGAAGGCTTGTCTTCATCTTCTTCTTCCTCGAAGACCCACACCAACAACGGCACCAGCATAGCACTAGCAACATGACCGGCAAACCGCACTACGCCGATACCCTTTCAACAATGCGCTGTTGAAGCAGCTAGCCGCACCGCCGGCACCTTCGACCCATCTTCTTCCTCCTTCTCCTCCCCGCCCACCCTCCGATTTTCCCCGCCACTTATTGCTTCTGCAACAATCTCGCCTCCTTGCTCACCTGGTCGAGTGAACCAAGCAACGGTGGCTAAGCGATGGTAATGCCGAGCGACGGTGGTTGAGAAACAATGGCTGAGCGACGCTGGTCGAGCGACGGCGGGCGCAACAACGGTAGTCGAGCGGCGAAAACCCTAATTTCAATCCCCATGTGAGCTAAACGGCATCAAGCTCCGTGAGGCCATCCATGTAGAATGGCAAAACGACACGCTTCTTAAGGAGGACCGAAACGACGTTGTTTAAAGGCCTGTCGATTTTTTTTTATAAGAAAACCACGTAATCATTTTGGCCGGAATCTTCAGCTTCGTCGGTGGCACCAAAGTGATCGTTTTTCCTCTAATTTGGCACTTAAGGATCCGACGGAAACTTTTGGCACTAAAATGAGCGCCGCATACACAAGTTTTGGCACCACCGGAGAAGGTACTTATCTCGAAGAAAAATTGAAGCTCTATAAACATACTATTGCAGTGATTCTCCCGACACGGACATATACAAAGGAAATGAAGTTTTATTTGCAAAAAAAAGGTACCTAGATCATATACCGTGATCTCTACATATCAAAACCAAGAGCTACAAGCATTCAATTAGAAATTCTAATACATAGCAAAATTGAAGGAACTATTAGCCAAAAGGAACTCAAATGCTCATAACTCAAAAACCCTAAAGAAGGCCATTTACAAGTGACATGCTGAAAACCGCTTGTCTTTGCTAGCTTCATACATTATGGCACCATTGCTATTGCTCTTCCTCCCAGGCTTCGCCTCCGAGCATGGTTATGACATCCCTCATGTAGGGCCTATCTTTCGGTAGCTTTGCAAGATAAAGGAGCGCTAGTCCGAGCACCAAAAGCATCTTTTCCCCGCACATGCTTGCGCTCTACATTGGGATCTAGAGCTTCTTCCAAAGCTCGTTGTCCCTGATTTTCCTCTCGATCCACTCGACAATGTCGACGGATTCTCCAAACTCGGGTCTAGAGGCCTTTGCCCGCGATGAGCTCCAGCGCACGACACCGAAGCCGTATATGTCTATCTTTTCATCAATCTTCATGGTGTATCCATACTTTGTCAGCGAATATCAAAAAATTGCAGCATTGTTAGCTAAGGAAAGGTGATGAACATATGTGATACTTTCATCACTTTTTAGCATTTTTTTTTTGTCAAATCACTTTTAGCATTGACTAGTAGCTATTTTGCAAGGGTAATACGGTTATTAACTATGACACAGAAAGATCTCGTTAGTTGATCAATTCGATAGAAGATTATGAGAGTAATAATCAACTTACCAAGCACAATGTGTCCATAGGACCCTGCCACTACCGCATCGCTTGGTTCTTCCTGAGCATCATTGGTGGTCCTTCGCGCCTTTGGCTTGAACTTAATGCGTTCCCGCATGAGTACGCAGACTTCGCAAGGGCCAATCCCATACCTAATAACATCACCACAATGAGAAAGATAACAAAACCATAACCATGAGAGCAAAAAATAATCTAAATAGCAATGACAATAGTAGTACTATGGAACCAAGCTAAACCAGCTTGATTAACCAATAAAATGTATACCAAGTCTCATTTTCCCTAGAAGCAAATGCCATTATATGCATAAATCACCTAGGAATTTATGGGTGAAATTGGAGTTCGAAGAAGAGAACGAGCTAACAATAACCCATAACACGCTTCATGCAGTTTCCTACAAGAGTGGGTCACTAGCGATACCGTCATAGTATCATGTAAGAGACCTACACAAATTCAACAATTAAGGTTGGTTCTTCCCATTAAAAAGTGCTATTGAAGACTTACATGATTGAAAAACAATCAATTCCTTCCCGTGCACGTACTTCATGTTGGAGAAAACTCTCATTATTTTGAAGTTGACAAAACGTTTCCATCAGTCTAGTTTGAAGACTTCAAGTCTCATCTGTTAAAGTCTGATGAACTCTAGACTCTGTTGTCAAAGTCTAAAGACCATAAGAATCAAGACTCAAAGTCAACCCACATTAACAGCTTAGTCCACGAAGAGAAGACTTATCCGCATGCAAGTTTATCTTAAAGGATTCGATTCATACGTTTATAGAAGATCTTACAATTGGAGATAGCACATAGAGATCAATTATTCTTATTAGAACCAATTCGGATAATCAAGATCTCGTTGAAAAGCTGGGCATACTTGGAATGTTTTAGATTTATGGAAACCTAGATCTTGATTGTCTTAGCAAGGAGGATTGGTGGGCTATCATCACATTCCTTGGAATAACTCGAGATCTCCTTGATTAATTTGTCCAACAAGTAGATTGGAAGAACTCATTTGGAAAGTGCCAACGGTTATAAAGACATGAAGGAGTATAAGGAAGACGCTTGGTTATTTGAATGTGTGCGTGAAAGAAAAATTCAAAAGTCCTGGAGCTCTTAGTTCTTTTGATATTTCAATCGGCCGAGCTTAAGTTGTACTCAAAAGACAGATCAAACACTTGTGAGACCTGAGGAAGTGTAGTAGAGTTTCTACACTATGGAATCAAGGATGAAGCTGTAAAAACTCTTTGATTCTTAGTGAAATCTAGCCAATGGGCTATCGAAGACGGAGAGTGGACGTGAGGGCTTGGTCTAAGCCAAACTACTATAAACCTTGTGTTTCAATTTTATTTCCTGAAATCTTTACTTCGATTCGTAGTTTTGTATAACTCATAATCTTTTACATCTTCGGGCTCCGTTATCCTCAAAAGTCGAGTTAATTCATTAAATCTTGGAAAAACTTGTTAGAACACCTATTCACCCTCCTCTAGGTATCGTTACTAGCACTTTCAATTGGTACCAAAGCTAGTGTGTTCATTTAATTGAAGTGTTTCTACTTCCAGTTAAAGATCTATGATTAGTATGTTGGTTCAGATTTGATTGAAATGGAGTAATACAAAAACTCCTTACTTTGATGGAAAGGAATACAACGTATGGAAAAATAAGATAAAAGGCATTCATAAGATCGGAAGATCCTCCTGGAATGAGATGTGGTAGAAAAAGGAATCATTCCTAAAGCTGCATCAAATAAAAAAGAGGAAAAGAAGTCACGTACACTATCGAGATGACACAAGAAGAAATAACCAACAGATAATCTCTTCATGCTAAAGCAATTTACTTTTTATATTGTGCTTTATCTCCTACTAAGTATAACAGAATTTCTTCTTGTGAAACAGCAAAAGAAGTCCGGGATAAGCTGCACATTACCTATGAAGGAACCGATCGAAAGGAAAGAAACAAAGATCAATATTCTACCCGAATGTATGAAACCTTCAAGATGAAACCAGAGAATCTATTACCGACATGTTTAGTCGTTTTACAGAGATTGTAAACGGTCTAGAGTATTAGGGATAGCCAATCTTGGACCAATGAAGATTAACAAATTGCTATGTGGACTCTTTCAAAGACGGAATCACGTGAAGACTTTAATAAGTGGAAACTCAAAGGATCATATCGCTTTTTTGTAGACGTGAGTCAAGTTGGCACACTTCGGGGCCTTATGAAGTGGAGCAAATCAATAAGGAAGAAAATCCCAAAGATAAGAAGTCAATTGCTTTAAAATCTAACAATGATTCCGATGTTACAAATTCTAAAGATGATATCGACGATGAAGAGTTAGCACTTATGATAAGGAGGTTCGGAAATTGAACAAAAAGGAAGAAGATTCAATGGAAAGAAGCAAAGCATTCAAAGGTTTCAAAACAAATCAACTAAAGATGATAAAGCCAATAAAGATGTGGATCTCGTTTTGAATGCAAGAAAAGGATACATCGTACTCAACTATCCTCTATATGAAGAAAAAATAAGGAAGAGCCATAAATACGTAAAGGCACTTAAAGCGTAGACATTGAATGATACCGTAATGCGAAGAAAGTGATGAATATTATGCCGCATTTGTCTAATGGCAAATTACACCTCATATCGTACTTTAGACTCTAAGATAGAGTCAAACTCAGATTCAAAACTCAAATAGCGAAATCAAGGTAAGCAATTTAAAAATTCCCACTAAAATCTTGAAAATACATTGATGAACTTTATTTTAGTCTCAAAACCTCTTTTTAAAAGGATTTCGAGCTAAAAAGGGAGAATTCTACACTTAAGCAACAGGAAAATTCTGGAAAGAAAAATTTGAAAATCTAGACAAAAGTTTTGTTGTTTTAAAAGAAAATGCAGACTCTCTTTTAAAAAAAATACATTTTAAAAAGGAGAACATTTCAAATATCTCAAAAAGGTTTTTAATAGGATCTCAAAAGTCGGAAAAGATTCTTTCAAGACAAAGACCTTATTTTAACAAATCAAAGTTTTGGAATGACTTTAAACTATTCATCTAATTTATTTTCCAAAAGTAAATGAAATAATCAAATAAAGACCTACAAAAACTTTTGTACATAAACCATTTTCAAAATTTTTTTGTAAAACTCCGTTGGCGAGTGCTCAAATGTTCAAACTCAATAGCTTAGAACATTTTGAAAAAAATATCATATGGTTTGGAGACTTGTTAAGAAGGAATGGGCAGAGACCTCGACATTGCACTAACTCTCCAAGACCCAAGAAAATGTAGATACCCAAAGAAAGCTTGAATTCATTCTTTAATTGGGTGTGTCACTATTAAGAAAAATATTAAATAGTATTTAGATAGTGGTTGTTCAAGACACGTGACGGAGATTCAAGTTGTTTTATAAAACTTGTGCAAATAAATTGTGAAAGTCTCTTTGGTGGAAACAACAAAGGAAGAATTGTTGGATGTGGAATCAGAAGATTGGAAGTCTCACAATCAACAATATCTCCTTGGTGGGATGACTAAATTACAATCTACTTAGCATTAGCCAATTGTGCGATACTGGATTCAAAATCAATTTCCAAGAAGGAATATGTTCGAGAACTAATAAAGATCTTTCGGAATCTTACTAGACGAAGACATAGGAACATTTATCTTCCTGGATATAAAAGCAGAATATCTCAATAACTAATATCAATTTCGATGAAGTGAATCTTTGGCATCAAAAGCTTAGCCATGAAACAAATTGCCAAGATTTCATCCAAGAAACTTGTTCATGGACTGCCCCACTTTGAAGTATCAAAAGTCTGACTTATGCACATCATGTATGTCGGGGAAAACAAGTTATAAGCTCTTTAAACTAATAAATCAGATTTATACTAATTGTGTTTTTGTAATTTTGCCTATGGATCTCTTGACCAACTAAACTCAAAGCATTAATGGAAAGAGATATTGCCTAGTAATTGTGGATGATTATTCTCGATTTACTTAGGTTTACTTTCTGGCAAGTAAGTTTGAAACTTTTTTTTACTTTTCAAAATTTGTCAAGAAAGTTTAGAATGAGAAATGATATGCTATTTCAAGCATACGGCAAACCATGGAGATGAGTTTGAAAATCAAGACTTGCCAAATTTTGTGATGAATCTAATTTTCAGCATGTTTTCTTCTTATGCACTCTAGAACAGAATGGAGTTATGGAAAGAAAAAATAGATCTTTGCAATAAATGGCAATAGCTATTTTAATTGAAAGTAATATTTGTTATCGTTTTGGGCTGAAGTAGTTTTTACAACTTGTTATATTATTAATAGAGTATTCTTAAGGCCTATTTTTGAGAAAACTCCATATGAGTTATTCTAAAGAAAGAAACCAATTGTTTCTTCTTTTCATGTGTTTGGTTACAAATGTTTTATTTTGAAAATGTAAATGATCAAACTTTTAAGTTTGAAGAGAAATCGACAAAGAATTTTCTCTTGGCTACTCAACATCAAGCAAAGCCTATAGAGTATTCAATAAGAAAACTCACCGTGGGAAGAATCTATGAACGTCAAATTTCAAGACTCTTTTGCAGAATCAATTGATTCAAACTCATCCCGAAGAATCTGAACTTGCTCCGTACTTCACAAAGCTACCCTCCCCCGAAATGGCTCACCAAGATCAACAATGAACGGAAGTTGAAGAATCAACTAAAGTAGAAGATCAAGAACCGTCGTACCGACTAGTAACCGGAAGCACAAGTCTAATCATCCCAAAACTCATCATCGGTGACATTAATAAAGGGATCTACACCAGATCCAAAAAGCAAGAAGATTCTAGCCGTGGCACTTATTTCTAAAATAGAACCTAAAAAGTATAGAAGAAGCTTTAATTGACAAAAACCGAATTGAAGCTATGCAAGAAAAAACGCAGTTTAGTGTTAATGATGTTTAGGAACTAACTTCAAAACCAAAAGGTAAATCCATTATTGGAGCTAAAATGGGTTTTCGTAAACAAGATTGACGAAAAGGAAATGTGGTCAAAACAAAGCAAGACTCGTACCAAATGGATATACGCAAGAAGAAGGGATAGACTATGATGAGATCTATATACCAAGAGCAAGGTTAGAAACAATTAGAATATTGATTGCTTTTTTCTGTTATAAAATTTCTGCTATTCCAAATGAACGTCCAAAAGTGCATTCCTAAATAGATTTATCCAAGAAGAAGTCTATGTGGAACAACCTCCCCGTTTTGAAGACCCAAAAAGACCACCAGTATTCGATAAAAAATGCTCTATATGGATTAAAGCAAGCACCTCGAGTATGGTACGACCGACTAAGTAAGTTTTTAATTCAAAATGGTTTTGTCAAATGAAATGTGGATACTACCTTGTTTATTAAAAAAGAAGGTAAATTTTTTATATGTTCAAATCTATGTTGATGATATCATATTTGGATCACCTAACAAAAACCTATGCAAGAAGTTTTCTAAGTCTATGTAGGATGGATTTGAGATGAGCATGATGTATGAACTATCTTTCTTTCTGAATACAAAGAAGCAATTAAAGGAATGAATTTTCATTCACTAAGAAAAATATGCAAAAAAGATCTCGTGAAAAAAGTTTAGAGTGGAGAATTACAAAAAGATCAAGATACCAATGTCAAGTTCTTCAAAGCTGACAAAGACGAAGGAGGAAAGAAAGTTGACTAAAAGCTTTACAAGAGTATTATTAGTTTACTTTTTATCTTACCGCTTCTAGGATCGAGAAAACACTACAAGTGCCATAACTTATGAAATGTGTACTTAAGTGTCACATTTGAAGAAAAGTGGGACACCTGAGTGCAACCTCCGGCGAAGCCTACCGAAAATCATACATGACATTTAAATATTAATATTTCTTGCTAGGGTGGCTCGCCAAGAGCTGGACTCGCCTATAATTCACCCAAAACGACGTTGTTTCTATAGTTGGCCAAAAAAAAAGAGAGCTTTTTAAATCAACCAAAACGACGTTATCTCCCAATTGCCCTAAATCTAAAACCCTAAATCGGGCAAATGCCATTGAAGCACTAGAGTCCTTGTCCCGAACCCTAATTCGATTCGCCCCTAAATTCTTTAGTTGAATATTAGAAATGGAGAGTAAAAAGTGACTTTTAGCAAAGCCAGGTTAAATTTCTCTCACCGAAGCAAAAGGAGAAGGCGAGCGTTTTTGTTTTTGTGGTTATCAAGTCCAAGAAGAACATCATGGACTCAAACGAATCCCGGGAGAAGATTCTATGGATGTGCTTGATACGTAGAATGGTCAAAATGCAAATATTTCAAATGGGCGATGCGAAATTCTCTCACCGAGCCACAAATGTGATATTAGACTTACTTGATGGATGTCATCAACCTCCATCTACGCTTGTGGACGACTTGGACAATGTTAACTCAATGCAAGCTCAATCATCTTTTGCTAATCATTTGAAGAATGAAGTTTCAAGAAATGAAAATTGAATGGAAGTATTACCAAGCGCTTGTGTTGCTTTTTTTGTCTATCTTACTTCATGATGAAATGTAAAGTACCGAAGTTGAGAAGAAGTTTTTCGATCATAGTTGTAAATGAGTGGAGAAATGTACTTGTTTTGAATTAAATGTAACCTTTTTTTTTTAAAGATGAGAAGAAGTTTTGTGTTGTCTACAAGATTGTTGTGGCTTTTTTTTTTTTTGGCTGTTATTGTATTATGTGTTACTTGTGCTTGTGGAGAGTCAAGAAAAGGAATGAATGAATGAATGAATGAGATATTGTTTGTACTATATTTTTACTTATTCTCAACATAAATTGGTGATGATGGAAAGTATATTAACGATGTGTTGTGGTGACTTTTTACTTTGAACTGAATATAAACTAGCAGAAAACATTGAATTGAATGGAGTTGTTATATTAAACAAAGAAACTTTCCTCTAGTTTGCCGTAAAACCACCATATACATAGAACATGACGCAAGTGATTACTCTCGGGAGTGCTATAAGTTGAATGTAGTGATTACTTTCTAAGTGCCAATCACGATAAAAAAAAAAATCATTTAAGTGTCAAGTTATTATTAAAGTGATCACTTAAGTGACATTTGTGATTAAAAAGTGAACACTTAAGTGCTAGGTTTTTTAGAATGTGATCGGCTATGCCAATTTTTTTAATGTTTCTCTATAAATTGCATCAGCCATCAGCTACTACCAGCTACCACCACCATTCACCATTGGCCACCATCGGCCTCCAGCCATCACCACCAGCCACACCAATCCTAAGCATCCACTTGAACCACCACCAGTTACCACTATACTAGTAGTATGCTGCTGTAAAAGTTGCTAGTGCAAGGTGCCTTGCACCAGCACTACCTGGTGCAAGATGTGCATATTACACACTTATATCTTACACAAAAGTGTAGCAAAACTTCCAACTCAACCCCTATAATAAACCCACCATCGCAGGGCATTAGTAGTCACCATCGGGCGCCACCACCACTAGTGTGGCATCCCAAGAGTCAAGACATCCTCTAGAGAAATTAAAGCCCATAATTAGATAATGAAATTACCTATGGTTTATACTTTAGCCATTAGTTTTCTCTTAAGATTTTGTGTAATGTGCTTGTGTTTATGAGATTTTAAATTAGATAAATTAATGATAATAATCTATGCTTGGCCATGCACCTTATAGACTAAATTCTTAAATAAAATGTCACAAGACTTTGGCCATGTGGAATTTAAAATTTAAAATTTATAGAATAAAGTATAAAAAGGGAAAATTTTAATTTTATTTAGGTTTGGGCATTAGGCCCATTGGCCTAAGCTTTAGTGGGCCGAATGGCCGGCCCAATTAGGCCCAAGGAGGGTGCCGCGACCAAGAAAGGGGGGAGTGGCCGGCCCATTGCCGGCCCAAATGCCTCTGCTAAGCCCAAAAAGCCATGAGAGCTTTGACAAGTGGCAAAAGGAGATGGCATGCATTGGCCAATTGAGAGAGCAATCTAATCATTGCAAATGATGAGGAAATGGGGGAATAAAAGGGAAGAGGAGAGAGAGAGGGTGGCGGTTAGCCATTCGGCGAGTGGGAGAGAGAGAACCGCGTGCGAGAGAGAGGGAGAGTGAGGCCGAGAGAGGAGAAGCCGAGAGGGAGACGCCATTCGTCCGCGCCCATAAAAGCCTGCGCTGCCGTGTGCTCGTTAGCTCGGCCCTAGAGGCAAGTTGGGAGTCCACTTTCTACTCTTGCACCAATGTCTTGCATGTATGGTCGGAATATAGGATGTTTGGAGGCATGGGAGTGAAGCTAATGTGGTTTGTTCTTGGAGTTGCATGCTGTTTTTGCATGAATCCGCCTGAGCCAGAACCTGTGAGAGCTTGCATGCATGTTTCGAGTTCGATTTTGACTTTGATTCCTTCATGAAAGTTGTATCCAACATCTTAAAATACAAATATACTAAAATTTGGTACAAAATGGTGGAGCTTTAAGGTCAAACCTCATCCTACGAACACACCAGATCTGGAACGATTTCACTGACCTTCGTGGATTTCAGGTTGCATGTTGATTTTTACTAAGAATCTCTTTTCTACTTCTTCATAGAACTTGTAGAGAACATCTTAAATTACAACATACTCAAATTTGAAGAAAATGAACAATTATAACCTAGTGAACCGGCTTACTCTTGAAGACGGTAAATCTGGAGACGTGGTACAGGACACCCGAGATTTCATGGACTCCATGATGACTATAATCTGGATATTTGACTTATATCCCTTCATGAAAGTTGTAGGGACCCTTGATGTAAAACATATCCAAATTTCAGAGGAAACTAAGAAGAAGGCGGTAAAAACCGGTATTTTCGGAGATGACTACACTGGACGTTTCGGTATGAGGACTAGAAGCTTCGACGACTATAGAAAAATATTTAAAACGAATTTGGCTTAGAAGTCTGCATGAAAAATTCACTTTAGTGTCTTATCTAGAACCTGGTAAAATTTCATAATTTTCGGAGGTCGTTCGAGTATTTTTAATCAAATTATCTGAAAACTGCACATTCTGTTTTATCCGAGAATTGCATGCTGTATTTGTCTGAATGATATTTGTGTGGAACTTTATTGGCCATGTGTTTTTCATGAAATCAATGTCTTATTGTCTTGTCTATTTCATGTCTTAATTTCGTGACTTTGAAAAGCATATGGTTATTTAAATTTAAATCATTTTTCAAAAATGGCACAAGCTGGAATTTAAATAAATTTAAAAAGGCATGATAAATGGATTATGCTAAATTGTATGAGTGCCCCAAATCTTATGTTTATGATTGATTTCATATTGTTGCATGCATGATGACGACTGATGATGTACGTAAGTGGTTTTGTTTGCCATTACATCATGTGACATGCTGAGTTGAAACCTAAAATTGGTAAGCATGAATAATGATAAATGAGGAAACTGTTTGTGGTGGATGATAATGCCTGGGGAGTATCAAGATGCCCGGATGGGGGTGCCGGATGCCCCGAATGTATAGAGATACATGGCCGCATGGCCCCGAGAGCATCGTGATGCCCGACGTGGTTGGGTGCCGGAAGCCTCGGAGGTCTCTTTGCCCGGGGATGCCTCATGATGCTGCTGGGGATGCGAGATGCCCATAATGTAGGGGTGCCGGATGCTCGGTGGCCTTAAATGGCTGAATGCCAAAGGTTTTTTCTCGCGATGCCAGGATGGACAAAGTAGTGTAAAGTATGAGATGAAATTGATGACCCCAGGGAAGGGTGATGGGTGATTAAATTGAAAGTTAAATGGAAATCGAATCATGCATATATGTGTATGATCTGATGATGATCACCTATGGCATGATGACATGTGTATGTGATATAATTGTGATGATGATGTATGATGGTACATGCATGGCTTCAAGGTAAGTACGCATGGATGCATGAATGGCATGTATGATGTTGTGATTGTATTGTATGGTGCATTGAGTGGTTATTGGATTCTTTTACCTGCTGAGTAGTTGTACTCACCCGTTTGGGGACCAACATTTCAGATTAGCATGCCGCTCCCCCTCGTTATCATGCGAGGTGTGTTTTTACCACCTACCTTCCGATGTTGAGCTCGGAGTGCAGGAGTTTGGCTGTCCGTTCCCGGATTGATGTATATTTGAGTGCACTGTTTAGCCATGTACGATGTAGGCCTGGCTGGGGGCCCTGTTGTCCAGGAGTTCATATCCGTCCACATTCGTCGCAACGGTGATGCTGCTGCCGCCACCGCCTCATGCACCGGGATGGGTGTGAGGGCCCGTGCGTGACGAGTAGGAGCTGGAACTTTGGGATGGTTAGCCGACACTAGTGATGGGGATCTTGCACGTGAGTTGTAGTGGGTTGAGAGTTTCTTTTTAGGGTTTTAGGCCGAGTGTGGCTGAGTCCCGGCCTTTTCTTTGATGTACTGACCCAAGAAAACCCATCTTTGAAAATATGTAAATAAAGTGTCATGGTTTGTCTTTGATTATGATGATTAGTGGTGTGTAATTGTATCATGGTTGATGGAGGGTGATGGCAATGTTTTATTTTGCTTCCGCAATGAGTCGCTAGGACCGCTTTAAAAAATGTCGATGAATTACGATGCTTCTTCTAAGAGATGTAATAAGGTGTAACGTTGGTGCCCGTGGTGTCCTAAAGGTTTGAGGTGCCACAACTAGCAATACCAGCATCCTAGCTACCACACCAATACGTAGTTACCACCATAGACCTACCATTAGTATTACCGTTAGTGGTGGATCGTGAGTCTCTGCTATAAAAGGGGCTCGTGCAAGTTAAGCTATGCACACTACACTCTTGCACGTAGTAGCTGTAGCAAGAGGCCCCAACCTAACCCCCACAATGAACCCACCACCACCAGTGCTCACCCACACCACCACCCCTACCACACGAGCACCCCATTCACCACCATAGATCTACCAATTTAAGCAATAAGTAAAAGTAAAATAAAATAAATAAAAAATGAATAAGGCAAAAATGACAAGCAATTAGATCATTCCATTGATATTAAATGAAGTCTGAAGTCTCATAAACTCAATGACAAACTATTAAAAAAACATCCACAATTGTTTAACTTACCCTTAGCCCCCACAAACCATATTCCATCCCATTTTATCATCAATATGCACAATGCCTCCTCGTTCGTGCTCCTTTTGATAGACTTTCACTTGATTCATAATCCGTGCACTTTTTTAACTAGACATGAGACTTCTTCTTCAACCGTCTCGGATGAGTTTATTCTAATGGAGCTACAGCTTGTCATAGGGGCCGAATTGATTCAGATGGAGCTGCAACCGTCATAGGCTAAACCGATTCGTGGTCCCCACAACAAGCACAGCCCCAAGCAATTTGTCTACTATCTTTTGCTGAACTAAACCTGCGATATGAGAGAATGTACATCAACTTAATCAAATCTATTTTTCCTGTGAAAACACATACAAAAAATTTTAGGAAAGCTCGATGTAAAAATGTAGGGTGAAAGTTCTGCTTATCCAACCAGAGAAATCATACCCTACTCTATGATGTTTGGCCATTAATATATTGTGTCAAGAGGTCATTACACAAACCAAGAGAAATTCAGAAGAAAATCCAAGTCTTGAATTTATCCATTGCGACGTAGATTGATACTACATGTCAAAAGAGCTAATATAAACTTTAAGAGGAGGTACTTATATGGTTCCAAATATGTCCCTCTCTTTGGCAAACGAGCTTATAAAAGTATCAAAAAAAAATTTTGCACCTCAATGTTCCTTGCATATATGTTGACTATTTGATTAGAAACAAACAATCGAGAAAGAAGAGTAAAAGAACCAAAAGATCATAGTCAAGGGAACAAAAGTAGATTGATAGCAAAATTGCGTGCTTTGCGTAGCACTTGAGGGCTATTATTTCACACATTCCACCTTTAATCTATCGATCATATCCCACCAGATCCAATATTAATTTAACTCAAACACACTAGTTCCTAGTTCCACCTTATTCAATATTTCGTTTCACTGAGCATCAACTCTAGAAATCATCGACTCGAGGCGAGCATCTCCTCATAAGTGAGTAGCTAAACAAAGTGCGCACATTTCAATAGAAATTCCATTAGAGCCCTAATTTCATCATAGGGGAGGAGAAGGGGGCTGAACTTGGAGGAGCGATGATGGTGAGCGGTGACGACACGACCAACGATGGTAAGCGGTGATGACAACCAACAACGGCGACTGACGACGGCGACCGATGACCACCTTTGGGCTTGAACGGCGATGAAGAGAAGAGCCTAAGATCTAGTGTGAATGCGGACAAGGAGGAACGATGACGGCCAGGTTTGCTTAAGCCAAAAATAACCTAACGATGTCATTTAACATCAAGGTAAAACGACGTCGCTTAGGTCACCACTGCCAGGATGGACGACATCATTTTTGTCTTCCACGTGGGTTTTTTTTTTAAAAAAAAAACATTTGCTACCTCAGTAAAAGAAGTAACCGGAAATGCCACGTATGCAATTTGGCCAAATTGGCACTCAAGTGATCCACTTTGCTCGATTTTGGCACTTAAGTGTACATTTAATAAGTTATGGCAATTAAGTATCCCTTTCTACCAAGCTTATGGCACTCCGGGTCCATTTTTCCTTCTAGACTTTGACATTTTGTTTAATGTTTGTATTTGTGCTAGATTTCAATTAGACCCCAAAGAATCTCATCTAAGTGCTGCAAAACGATCATCAAATACACATTACAACTACATCAAATTTAGGTTTGTGGTATCCCAAAGAATGAGACTTCACTCTCTTGATATTCAGACGTAGATTTAGTAGGTTGCAAAGTTGATAGAAATAATACTTCGGGTACGTGTCAATTGCTAGGAAACAAGACAATAACTTGGTTCTCAAGAAAGAAAGACTTCCAGCTTTTCAACAAGCAGTAGCGCACAGTATGTGGTTTTGGGTGTTGCTGTTTCAAATCTTATGGATAAGACAATTGAAAGACTTTTGAATCAAGACTCGGCACTGAAATCAAATGTGACAACACCGGAGTAATTAATTCACAAAGAATCCAATTATTTATTCAAGGGAAAAGCATATAGAGACTCGACATTATTTTATTAGAGATCATGGTTCAAATGGAGAAGTTATGATTCAATTCAATAATTCAAGAATCAACTAGCATATATATTTACAAAGCCACTAAAGAAAAATCCATTTGAGTCTATTCACACAAGACTAAACATCACATCTTATCCAAGAAAGTCCAAGGTGTTTAGATCAGAGGTAAAGTCTGAAAGTGTTCGGGACTCATAGGGAAGTCCCTTAAGATGTTTTGAAGATGACAAAATAAATCAAAGGCTACTAACTGTTTAATGGTTAAGTAATAGACCATGCATAATAGAACATATAAAGGATATTGTCAAAATCAAGATCGTTAGACTTCTTAAAGGTCAAAAGTCCTGCTCTACATCGAAGTCCGCCAACTCGACAAATTCCAAACCGAACGTGAATGAAGAACCATGAAAAATAGACTCTATGCTAGAAATGAATTTATTCAAACTATGTTCAGACCTTAAAGATAAATATGTTCAGACCCGGATTGTAAAGTATATTGCACTGGACTTCTAAATTGTAAAAAGTCTATTGCACTCGCACTTTTACATCCAAATTCAATGAACGTAACACAAGCCCCAATCATATAACGGCTAGTGATCTGGTTTGGATTCCACATCAAGATAGATTTATTGACTCAATCTAATTGATTGACGATTGGATATTGAAAACAAAAACTTTCTATATGAAAAAGCTTTACTTATGAAAACCAAGATTCTGTTTGTATAAAAGGATCAAAATCAATTTGGGATTCTACTTTTGTCACTCAACGACTACCAACTCTTCTAGATACAGTAGCTATCCAACGGGTAGATTGGAAGACGATCCTCAAGATACCGTCCAACGGCAGTTTAGAAGTGGAGGAGTATTTAAGAAGATGATGGGACTACATGAGCAAGTAAGAGACGGAGCGAAATTTATAAATTCCAAAGTCCTGAGCGACCTTCAATCATACACTTGTCTTTGATGAGCTTAAACGTTTATGACCGTGAGAGAAATACCAGAAGAATGACTTAGTGAGATAGTGTGATCTATTACTAAGTGTGCACTCAAAGTTGTAATCTCTTATTGGTTGCATAGTGGAATCTAGCCAAGAAGGCTGTTAGCGTGGGAGAGTGACGTAGGCTTGGATTAAGCCAAACCACTATAAACATTGTGTTCTTAATCTCTTTCTCTTGAATCTCTTTATTTTGTTCGTAGTTCTATTTAATTGCTAAAGTCTAATCTCGTCAAAATTTGATGCTCTTTCAACTCAATTTCTAAAGTCTGTTATTATTCAGATTTAGCTTAAAAGTAAAGGTTTTATTGCATTTTGCAGAATTCGTTTTTACACCTATTCACCCTCTTTAAGTGTTGATACTAGCACTTTCAATTGGTATCGTAGCCAAGTGCTCGATTTATAAAAGTGTTTTTACTTTTGAGCTAAAGATCTTTTTTATGGCTAGTATCTTAGCACCAGAATTTATGAAAGGACAAAGCAACACCAAGCCACCATATTTTGATGGAAATGAATACAACGTGTGGAAGAGCAAAATGAAAGCATTCCTAAGATCCGAGAGATCCCTTGCAATGGGATGTTGTGAAAAAATGAATCAATCACACTCGCTATGTCCAAAACAAACAAGAATGGCAAAGACAAAGAAACCAAATCATCTGCTCCTATGTCTCAGACGAAGATGTCCAAAAGAGAAGCTCTTGATGCGAAAGTAATTTATTCTTTATATTACGCTTATTCCTACAAATATAACATAATGTCTTAATGTGAAACAACAAAAGAAGTTTGGGATAGACTTTATGTTACATATGAAGGACCGATCGTGTAAAAGAGACAAAAGTAAACTTCCTGCTCGGCAAATATGAATCCTTCAAGATGAAGCAAGGAGAGTCGATTGAGAAATGTTCAACCATTTTACAAAATTATAAATGGTTTAGCATATCAAGGTCAGCCAATTTCTTCCCCAATGAAGGTCAACAAACTCTTGCGAGGTCTCTCAAAAGATTGGAACCATGTTAAGACCTCAATTCGGGGAGACTCAAAGGATTATGCCACTTCTCCGTTGATGAATTGATTGGCACTCTTCAATCCTACGAAGTGAACAAATCAACAACGAAGATTCGAAGGTAAGAAATCGGGACGCTTTAATATCTAACGCTGATTTGATGATACAGATCAGAAAATGACATGGACGACGAAGAACTTGCTTTTATGGTCAAGAAATTCAAGAAACTGAATAGAAAAGGAAGGAAATTCGATGGAAGAAGACAATACAAGTAGAAATGGCCAGAAAAGAAACAATAAAGAAGATGATGAGCAAGGAAATATATGCTTAATAGCATATTCAAAATCTGAGTCTGACTAAATACGTACTTAGACTGTAATCGCAGTCCCACTTAAACACAGCACTTAATCCAATGAGGAAATCGAGATAAGTCATTCAAAAATTCCTATCAAAGTTTCAATTATATAAATGAGCTTTACTTAAATCTCAAATCTTCTCTTAAAAGGATCTCTGAACTTAAAAAGGAATTCTTGGATTAGGCAACAGATTTTTCAAAAAGAAAATTTTTGAAATTTTACAAAAAAGATTTTCACAAACAAAAGAAAGTCGAGATTTACTTGTTAAAGAAAATGATTATTTGAAGAAAGAATGTTCAAATATTTCACAAGATTTTCAAATGGATCAAAAACATTAGAGCATATCCTTTCTATACAAGTTCCTTACTATAATAAGTTGAGACTTGGCTTCAATAAGGGAAAGTGTTCTCTAATTGATTTTCCTAAAGTTAAGGAGAGACTTAGACAAAGACCTCTAGACTTGCGCATAAAAAGCATTTTCAAAATATCTTATAAAACATGTTGGTCGGTAATGCCCTCAAGTGTTCAAATCAGAGATTTGGAACATTTTGAGAAAAAAATGTCCTAAATTCTGAGACTCGTTAAGAAAGATTGGATAAAAACAACATGCTCTACTAACTCTCATGGACCCAAGAAAATGGGTACCCAAGAAAATATGAGTTATTTTTTGCAGGATATAAAAAAGAAACAAGAAAGAGAATTTGGTAAGAGGGTAAATTTTTTAATTTGATTTGGGCACATAATTCTCATATTCGAAGCATATCCTTAACTGATTGAGATTTTATAATGATCATATTTTTTTCATTGAAGAAAGAGTCATATGATTTGTTTGTGATTTGTAAGTTGAGATTTGATTTAATACGTGTGATTATTTGAGATAATTCAAATCATTTTGTCTAATTTTATACTCTCAGATTTAGTCACATTTTGCAAGGTGAAAATCTGTTTTATGTGATGATGCAAGATATTCTTAGATATTCAAAGATTTTATTCTCTTTGTTTTTATTGTACTATGACTAAGGATAATTTATTTTTCAAAATATCACTGTGCATAATATTCTTCTTTGAATACTTTGTTATAATGAATTAAGAAAGAATTTTTGTTTATGGAGATTTTATATTTTGCTCTAACGCTCATGGAAGGATCCAAATTGATGGATACCAAAAAGGAAATGAGTTGATTACAGGAAATTCAATAAGGCAATAATGATTGCAAAACTACAGATTTTGGTGCAATAAGAAAAGAATCTTAGGCGAAGATTGGTAATGATTTTTTAAAATCAATGGTATATTTGAAACATATACCCGGGTAAGAGAATTTTTTTTTCATCCCGCCTTGCAAATTTCTACTGCAGCATTTATCATGATTATTTATTATATTGTAAATATCTTTTGTTATAAATATAAGGTATTATAAGTTTGGCACGTGACAGAAATATCTATTTTCCTTTTGCAAAATGCATATCTGAAATTTATGCTCAAGGAAATCTCTTTGATCTCGAAAGATATTATTGCATATTCATGGATGTTCTTGCTATATTCTTAGAAGATATATTATATCTAGCAAGTTTGATCCACAAATCAAAGGAAGATATTACGTGACATTTTTGCAAAGATGATTATCTATTATACAAGATTTTTGCAGGTGACAATAGAATCTTCCATATGAATTTTGGAAAGTTTGATCAGAAAATCATGGAGATTATATTCCTTATCTTTGGAGATTCAAAAATTCCCCTTCCTTGTGCAAAGTTTTTTTTTTTTCAAATTGTTAAGGAAATTCTTTATGTGTCGCATTTAAAAGGTTGAGTAGTTCTGATAATTGATAATTTTATATATGCTATTCAATTTATTTATTTGAAGAAAGGGCATTATATATTATGTGGATATTATTACAGTTATTTATGCAAAAAGTTTGTTAAGTTGATGCAAGTTAAATTCGAGACAAGCTTGATTGAAGAAAATAAATTTTTGCCTCGAATTTCAAAAAATGCAAGTGATTGCTGTGGATGCTGTCGCTACATAGCGAAATACTGGAAAAAATATTCTGTTCAACGTGTACTCTAGCCACAATTGTTTCTATTCACAAATATTGTCATGATGACAGGGGGAGAAAACGAATCCAAAATAAAAAAGGAAAAAGAATCGGATCACCTCAAAAATGCAACAATTTGAGGGGGAGTTTTGATCAATTATAGAGAAATCTTTTGGATTGACCGATCTTGTTATGGAAGGGGAAGGAAAAGGTAAATACGTTAGAATTTAAGTTCTACAAAATCCGTTAGTGCATATTTTATTACCTTTTGTCATTAACAAATCTCTTATTGATATTATCATTTTATTATGACAAAAAGGATAAATGAAATTTATAATGCATCTATGATTTTTATTGGATATTTACTGATATGATCAAGTGAGCTATATTGCATATATTTAATATTTGATAAAAGCTGATTTTTTAGAAATTGTGTTTCAGGCAAGATATTTGTTATAATTTTATATTCTCTACTTGATACTTTTTCCATTATTATCGCTTGATTATAACAAAAAGGGGGAGAAGATATGAATATGCATATGTGTTGATTGATTCATATTATTTATTGCATAATATTGAACTGCATTATTTTTCTATATATTGTTATGCTCAATCTATTCGCTATTTTATGATATCCTTTGATTTAAATTAATAATTTTAAAAGTATGTTTACAAATCTGCATATTCAGAGATTGTTTTGTTAGCATCAAAAGGGGGAGATTGTTAGGAAAAATCCCTTATGATGTTTTGAAGATGACAAAATAAATCAAAGGTTACTAACATGTTTAATGGTTAAGTAATAGACCATGCAGATGATAGAACATATAAAGGATATTGTCAAAATTGAAGACCGCCAGATTTTAATGTCAAAGTCTATTATACATCAAAAGTCTCCAACTCTAACAAATTCCAGATTGAACGGAATAAAGAAACCGTAATATTGCATTTATACTCGAGATGAACTTATTCAGATCAAAGTTAAGACCTTAAAGCTAAATATGTTCAGGACTCAAGATTGTAAAATCTATTGCACTGACTCGCATTGTAAAGTCTATTGCACTCAGACTTTACATCCAGATTTGGACAACGAACACAAACCCCAATCATATAACGCTAGTAATCTAGTTTGAATTCCACATCAAGATAGATTTTGATTAACTCAATCTAATTGATTGGCGACATTGGATATTGAAGACAAGAACTTTCTATACGAAAAAGCTTTACTTATGGAAACCAAGATTCTATTTGTATGGGCGATCAAAATTAATTTGAGATTCTACTTTTGTCACTCAACGGTTACCAAATTTTCTAGATACAGAGCTGTCCAACGGGTAGATTGAAAGACGATCATCAAGATACTCGTCCAACGAAGCAGAATGGAAGTGGAGGAGTATTTAAGGAGATAAAGGACCGATGAACAAGTAAAAGACGGAATGTAGAATTTATAATTCCAAAGTCTGAGCGACCTTCAATCATATACTTGTCTTTGGTGAGCTTAAACATTTGTGATCGTAAGAAAAAATACCAAAAGAGTGACTTAGTGAGATAGTGTGATCTATTACTAAGTGTTTGCACTTAAAGTTGTAATCTCTTGCTGATTGCATAGTGGAATCCAGCTAAGAAGGTTGTTAGTGTGGGAGATTGGACGTAGGGTTGATTGCTGAACCACTATAAACCTTGTGTTCTTATTATCTTCCCCTAAATCTCTTTATATTGGTCATAGTTTTATTTAATCACAAAGTCCGATCTTGCCTAAAATCTACTACTTTCAAACTCAGTTTCAAAAGTCTGTTGTTATTTAGATTCAAGTTAAAAGAAAAGGTTTACTGCATTTTGCAGAATCCATTTTTACACCTATTCACCCCCCTCTCTAGGTGTTGATACTAGCACTTTCAACTCTAAGTTGAAGGAAAGAGGTAATGCGATGTCTTTGATTGACGAAGTTTCTTAGAGAGAAAGGATTCAAAAAATGAAACCTTATTTTTGTGAGAAACAGAAAAGTTAGAGTTGCAAGAGAAAAGAATGACTGAAAAGACTTATGCAAATTTTCTCAGTGATCCATGTTTTGGTGCTGCTAATCAACCACAAAAATAGGACGACGATGAATGAATATTTGCACATTTTCAGCCTAGGATAAGAGTGGCTGTTAATGCTATTTGGTGATGGTGCGAGCATTTTCCACTCTAAGGAGCACAAGAAAGTTTATCTTCGACCGCTGAAAAGAGGAGTGATGAACCCTAGGTGTGTTGACTTTGATTTTCTCAATTCAATTAGAGGAATCATGAGAGAAGTCTGCACTTCTTCAAATGGAGAATTTATGTTCTAAATCTACAATTACTTATCCTAAACTCACAAAGATACTTCTATTCGAATTTATCCTTTTTGGATGCGAACAATTTCTCACTATAAGAGATATGAGTTTTGGTGGATATGGACACTTTAGTTGACCTAATTGGAGTAGAAAGAGGGTGTTTCCAACCAATTAGTGTGTCCTTTGCTCATGTTACTTTGGAATTTGTACGAGACAAGGATGTTGATCGCAAGATATTTTATTCAAGGATGAATGCCTCAAACATTTTGCTACATAAAATTGTGATCAATCAAATATCCGTCCAAAATCTACATCAAAGACTTATGTCTCACGCCCGGGCTAAAGTTGATGTATGCCATCAATGCTGGTTGCAAATTCTCTTCCTTCGCCTCACACCATTATTTTTCATATGGGTATAAAATAGTGGTAAAAGACAAGGGACAACTCCTTATTCTGCTCTTTTACATGTGTCTTTTAGACATTTTAGAATCCACATTCATGCACCCTTATGTTTAACAAACATCACTCCAATGGTGATTGGATTTAAAATGGTTACCAAGATGCATCTAAAAAGAGTTTAACAAGGTGTTGGAGCGCGTGAAGGAGAAAGTCTCCTGGCCAAGAAGAAACAAAGACTCTCTGGCTAAAAGGAAAGGCAAGGAGCCCATGGTTGCTCCAAACAAACAAGAAGAGAACTCTCATTTTGTAGGATGAAGAAGATGAGGATGAGACGACTCTTTCAACCTTAAGGAACTTGAAGAGTTTCGTCAACTTTCGCGAGACTCAAGAAGAGATTGAGAGAAGAGATGAAGAAAGAAGAGGAGAAGAAGAGGAAGAGAAAGGAAGAAGAGAAGAAGAAGAAGAGGAAGAGGAAGGAAGAAGAGAAAGAGATGAAGAAGAGGCTCGAGATGACTCTCTTGAGCCTACATTGGTTGTATCCTTGTCAAGCAACATTGAAAAGACAAGGAGTGGAACTGCTAGTGAGAAAGCAAAAGAAAAACATCACTCTCTTGCTAAAGCAAAACATGAAGAAGAATCTAATTCTCCTAAAGGCACATAAATAGGGGGAGCAGCGAAAAAGTGAGGTATTTTTTGTCTATTCTCACTAGTGATGTTAGTCATCAACAGATCCAAAATATGTCTATGCTTCTCTCCACCCAGAACCAAAATTTGTGGAATTCACCAACTCATAGTAGACAAAACCGCAAAGATCCCTCCAATCTCGTAACTCTAGGAACAAAATTGACAGACCTGGCTTCATTAACTCATTCAACAGACTTTTCACACATCATGGATGTTCTACTGATTTAAAGAAGGGTCAATATGGTTTGAACTATGAGATAAAAGATCTCAAAAAAGGCTTTCTTGGCTACTTCGCCATTGCAAGATCAGTTACTTACCCCGAAGACTCAAATGAAAGATCATGTGAAGAGTGAAATTTCCAGCAAATCAAGAAGACTATTGGAAAGCTTGAGCATAAAGTGAGTTCTATGGAAGAATTCCAGCTTGTTCACTTGCCAAAACAGCTATGATTTTCACGTCTCTTTTTCACTTAACGCTTTTATTATTCTCCACTTTTTGCTGTTGACAAAAAGTGAGAGAAGTTTGATGCAAATTTGACTTTGGTTTACATTATTTTATCTTTGGACTTATTTTTACTTGGTTGTGGATTGGACCTTTTGACTTTAGATTGTTTGATTGAATCTTTGATGCTTGCGTAACTTAGTCAATAGACAATGATTATAGAAGGATAGTTATTTTGCAAGACTAACATGTTTTATGTGGTTGTAGAATTGTTACTATCCATATCCTAATCTACTTATCTTTATGAGATATCTTATTTTGCTTGAGTGTTGTTTTGTAGGACAAAAGTATTTAAATCTACAGAAAGTTTTGTTACCATAAAAAGGGGGAGATTATTGGAGAAAACTCTCTTATTATTTTAAAGTGACAAAACGTTTCCATCAATCTAGTCTCAAGACTTCAAGTCTCATCTGCAAAGTTCCATGAACTCCGCACTGGCCATCAAAGTCTGAAGACCATAAGACTCAAGACTCAAGACTCAAATTCAACCCACATTGATGCTTATAGACCAACGAAAAGAAGACTTATCCATATGCAAGTTTATCTTAAAGGATTCGATTCGTACATTTA
Organism: Eucalyptus fibrosa; assembly: GCA_017140475.1. Lineage (NCBI taxonomy): Eukaryota > Viridiplantae > Streptophyta > Magnoliopsida > Myrtales > Myrtaceae > Eucalyptus > Eucalyptus fibrosa. Next base: position 17,577,214 of record CM029511.1, on the reverse strand, counting down.
TAGAAGATCTTATGATTGGAGATAGCACATCAAGATCAATTATTCTTATTGGAATCAATTCAGATAATCAAGATTTGTTGAAAAGCGAAGTATACTTGGAAGGTTCTACTTATGGAAACCTAGATTCGATTGTATGAGCGCATGATTGATAGTCTATCATCACATTCCTTAAATAACTCGAGATCTCCTCGGTTGATTATGTCCAACAGATATATTAGAAGAACTCTTTGGAAAGCTACAACGGTTATAAAGGCGTGAAGGAGTATATAAGGAAAACGCTCAAGTTATTCGGAGTGTGTGCGTGAAAGAAAAAATTCCAAAGTCTGAAACTCTTATTCTTTGTTATTTCAATCGATGAGCTTAAGTTGTACTCAAAAGAGAGATCAAACACTTGTAAGACCTTGAGGAAGTGTAGTAGAGTTTCTACACCGTGGAATCAAGAACGGAGGCTGTAAAACTATTTTGATTCATAGTGAAATCTTAGCCAAATGTGCTGTCAACATGAGAATAGACGTAGGCTTGGTCTAAGCCAAACCACTATAAACCTTGTGTTTTAATTTTCTTTCCCCGAACTCTTTACTTCGATTCGTAGTTTTGTATAATTATTTATAGTCTTTTACATCTCTAGTCTGTTATCCTTAAAAGTCGAGCTAATTCATTAAATCTTGAAAACCTATTCACCCCCTCTAGGTGTCCTTACTAGCCCTTTCACTTCATTGTTCTTTGGCACGAACACTATGCACATTAGTGATTAATCAAGCAGACGATTTATCCAATTCTATAGACATGTAAATAGACAACATTATAGAGTTTGCTAATCCAATAAGAAGATCGACAATATTAAGGGATAATTGATCCGATAGATGAGTTAAAAATCACTATTGCCCCCAGTGATTTTCAATCATGTTACAATGATGGAGACACAGCTGTTTCGTTTCTCAAAAGTTCCAAAAAATTCTCACTAGTGATGTCACAAATTGATCCTTTCTGATTTTCTGCTGTCCCGTAAATTTGCTTATCTAAACTCGATGTCCTATAAAAGAAGACTCAAGGGGTTCTGAGTGCTTAAAGTAATAGGTCACAGCTATAGATTTGAAAATGAATGCCAAAAGCAATTATGAATGAGGCACACAACATGGCTAAAGATTTAGATCGTCAAAGAAATGTGTGGCCCGTGACCCAAAAATAATGAAAATATTACATTGGGCAAAAAACCTCACCTGCTGGTATGCATGGAAGCACAACGCTACAAGGAAGGACTTAATACCTGCTAGACATTTAATCCCTGTCGCGCCTGTTAAGATGAGAAAAAAGGCATATCAGAAAACTTCCATATACAGAACCCTTTTGAGCAATTATTAAAGTTTGAAAGAACACTCACTGTGGCTCGTAGGATGCAAGAGTGAACTTGAGACCTTCCGTGAAAAAAGTCACGGGGAATAATAAAACAAATGACATCATGGTTATAATCGAAAAGAGAGTAACATTGTCCAAGGATTCCTGTACATAAGCAAATTCAATTGCCAAAATAAGAGAACAATCGGATAATGTAGCTTCAAATACTTAATAGTCTAAAGATGAAGACAAAACGATTCATGATACCTCCTTATTGACCATGACTTTGTTGCTGAGCACATTACGAGATTGATTACTCAGATTCGAGGCCATTGCGCTCCAAAACCCAGCCCTTAGAAACCATAAAAGCCAAAGTCATGCGCACTGAACAAAAAAATAAAAGACCTAAACTATGACTCTTCGACCGATGAGCTAGCTAGAATACATATCTGAAATCAAACATAAAGTTAGGCTATATCCATTTTTCTACTCCTATATCTTTAGCATTTTACTAAAGTTTCTCACCAGTTAAAGGAAGCCTCTGTCATTGATGCAAGTGCAACTCCACCAACGATTGGTAAAAGAGAAGAGACAACCCAGATGGTCGGAAACTGTGTAGGGGCCAAAATGGCAACAAAGTTAAAAATGGGAGGCGGATATTAAATGCTACACCACAATATCATTAGTCTTTTGAGATCATTAGAAAATTAAGAAACATGAACTTTACATGTTAAGTTTAACAGGTAACTATAATTAACTTAGCAAACTAAATGGTTGCAAAAAATGACAAGCTTTACAACAACTCACAATAAAATGGTGCATCATTTAGTAACTGAAAAACTACATCAGAAGTGAAAGTTGGAAATAAAGGGCAAGATCTATAAGTATTTGCACCTCCCCAAGAAACATAGCTGATAGAAGGACAGATAAAAATGGCTCCATGTCAACGGATTCTCCGAACTTGGGGCCTAGAGGCCTTTTTGCCTGCGATGAGCTCCAACAGTACGACACCGAAGCTGTATATGTCTATTCTTTCGTCAACCTTCATGGTGTACCGTACTCTGTCGACGAACATCAAAAAATTGCAGCATTGTTAGCTAATTGCAGCGTTGTTAGTTAAGGAAAGGTGATGAGCGGCTAGAGTCACGAGAGGGAGGCAGAGGGGCACGGTGTTAGAGTCGGGTTCGGGGGAGGAGGCGGTGGTCGACATCAGCGTCGGAGTTGAGGGCGGACGGAGTCACCAGCGGAGGCAAAGGGCCGTTGGCATCGCATTACACTGGAAGAGAGGCACGCAACCTCTGGAGGGGAGAGAGCAGAGCGGACGTTGGAGACGGAGGCAGAGGAGCGGCGACGCCGGCGGCATCGACATTAGGGTGGGGGGCGATGGAAACAACCAGCAGAGGCAAAGAGGCTCAACCTTTCTTCTAGCAACCTCGCTCCGAGCCTTCTGTGTGTGGGGTCTCGGCCAGCGACACTTGCCATGTTAAGGGAGTTCAAGAGGCCTACTACTCCTCCGCATGCTGCATCTCGAGATCCCGAGAATGCCGGAACGAACAACGGAGCAACAACGAGCCCGAAGAGAGAAGCGAGCAAGCACCGAGGACGGTGGCCATAATGTGGTTCGCCGGTGACGGCAGCGGAACGGCCGCTGATGCACGGCGAGCAGCAACGAGCGGGAGAGAGAGAAAATTTCAGATTCAAAATTTCAAGAGGAAAGAAATAGAGAGGGACAGGGAATGGGGTTTCTCTACCTTCGTTTGAGAAAGAAAGAGAAAAAGTTTAAGCCATAATAAATGTGCTGCACAAGAGAGAGAACGTAGGCTAGGAAGAGGAGAGAGAGGGGGAAGAAGACAGAAGATACTAAGTAGGCCCACCACTCCATATGGCACTCGTGAGTGGTCAGGGATTACGCTGACATGGCGCCCCCAAAACCACCCAATATTTTCCTCCTTGTGTCATCCTCATTCTCCCTCTTCGAGTTCTCATCAATCTCTCTATGCGGCATGACCAGGCCAGTGGACACAAAATTCACGAGCTTTGATAGATCGGCCCTACCTAAGAGGTCCCTGTTCTTCCTCCGCTTTCTCTTGGAGGATTGTCGTAGTCCAAATCAGAGTCCCTCAACACGAAGACGCCGTAGAGCACGTCGTCCTTGGTCTACGCACACTTCTCCTCCACTACCGGTAGAAACCCCCGTCGATCCATTGCCCGTCATCGTAATCGTTGTCCATCTGAAACCTCTCCATCTCCTGGTCCTTGTCCATCTTCGAGCAATCCCGAAGAACCGAAACGAGGTACCCAGCATTTCAGGGCGGTGTTCGAGGCGGCGGAGAGAGGTTAGCGCGGCTGCCGAACATCGAGGTGGGCCGGCGGCATGGATGATGTGGCAGTCGGAGGCCGCGGATATGGAGGTGTAGCTCGGCTCGAGGATTGGGGAGAGGGAGATCGAGAAAAAGGCAGAGTGATTCTGGAATGCTTAAAACGCGAGAACTCGAAACCTAACGGATCTTCTTCTTTCCCCTTATAATTTATCAGGATGTTAACATTTGTTGATTTTTATTATTATTATTCCCTATTTACTTCTAGGAGAGGAAATTCATTTTATTATGATGTTTTTAGTTTATGTTGATGATATATATTGATAATCGGGAATGAAATTTGGTAGATTTTCCATATAGACCTAGGAAAATTCAAAATAGAAGAAGCATTTATGAGTGAATTTAAGATGCGAGAAATAAACTGAAATTTCTTTAACAACAGAAGCATGTGTTAAATATTATAAAGGACAAAGTATTAATTTCCATGCTGGAGGTTGATTCGAACAAATAATGGATGTACTTTATGAACTTGTGTATGGATGAGGACGTCTATGTATAGCAATTAAATTTTTTGAATTAAGTTTACAAAGTTTATTGAGCTAAGTATTGGTGAGGTCAAGCTTTCAATTTGCCTAATACTCGAGGTGCCTGAGTTAGAGCTTGACTGGATATTATTTCTCAAATAATGATCAACCCAACCCTGAACTTCCTCATGAATAATATGACTTAGTTTCACCTTCTTAGTAGGCCTTCATATGTGTCACCCGGTCTTGTTAATAATTCTTCCGAGTCGATTAGCATTTCACATAAAATTTCATTTGAACATAAGGGTATTAGAGAGTATGGTTTGTAAAATAACATTACCAAATTCATTTGTAAAATAACATTACCAAATTAGAGAGTATGGTTTGTAAAATAACATTACCAAATTCGTTTGTAAAATAACATTACCAAATTAGAGAGTATGGTTTGTAAAATAACATTTCCGAGTCGATTAGCATTTTACATAAAATTTCATTTGAACATAAGGGTATTAGAGAGTATGGTTTGTAAAATAACATTACCAAATTCGTAAATTCTTTAAGGAAGAGGTTCCTCTTTTGGTTTCTCAATCTAAATTACCTTTAAACCATAGGGGAAATTTTTGCCTTTTAGCACTTAAAAGTGTAAATTGTCATTACCGGCCACTCTCCACTACTCTCCACCAACTAAACGTAACTAATAAAGTGTTAATTAAAAATAATAATAAAACGTAACTGCATCTTTTTCACGACAGACTATCTATCATTTGAAATTTAAAATAAAAAGTTCAAATAGCATGTACGAAAATCAAAGAACTTAAGACATCAAAACAAGCTGTTAAGAACCTGCTTTCTATAGGTAGAGAGTGCACGTGAGGGAGACCAAGACGAGAGCAAGAGTAAGAGGATCTAATGGAGTAAACGAGATGTATTAGACGAAGGGCATATGGTGAATGGTGGGGCTCGATCGCCACATAAGTAGGGCTCGACGGCAGTGGGACGGTAGCTCAGCGGCAGTCGGATTGCAGCCCGCATTAGAGATGGGAGAATGAGAGAGGTTGAGCCCTCAACTGGCATGAAAAGGAATTGACAAAGGAGGCTGCACATCCAGATACATATATAATTTCCGATTTATGAATCGGGCGAGTTTGGTACCCAAACTCAAGGATAGATTGAGGCCTAGTGGGCTGGCCCAATACTATATGAGCCCAAAATTATGGGGCTAGTTTGGCTGGGTCAATCCTGGTTTTTGGGCTTCTTTTTCACTAGGATTTATAGAACTTCCTAAGAAAGGG